>OX451737.1:1645059223-1646281723 GCA_948472305.1 Vicia faba | reverse complement strand
ATTTCTATTAGCATCAAAGCAAACACACTAGTCTGTTTATTGGGTGAGCTTCAGGGATTATTTTTCTGGTACTACTATTCTTTTGCTGAAAGGATAGAATGATAGCATTCTATAATTTAATGGACAACAAATCTTGGAGAGTTGTCAAGATAGGAGAATCTTGGTTCTAAGGATATAAAAGGAAAGAGTATGAGTTGGTTCTTTATAAATCTAAAATGGTCAATATCATAATCAATATAATTGATAAGCTTTTGTTCAGACTCAATATCACTTGCATTGTGGCTAAACATACTTATGAAATTGTCAAGTCCACTCATAAAGGCGCATCTAAGTGTTTTGGAAAAAAAGAGTTCAGAATAAAGAGGAAGAAACTCAGGTCTCTATTCAAGAGGTTTGACATGGAAGTTACAACTTTTGAAGAAAAATAAAAGCATGACTTTTGTTTCTAAATCTGTGGGAGCTTGTGTTCTAGTATCCAAGTGATGGGTATCTTATTATTGTTGTGTTCCTAGATAGGAAATTCAATCAAGCGAGGGGAATGGGCATAATATCTCACTACTAAAAAAAAGACATTTGAGAAAAGGTTTTTACATCGGGTATCAAAATATATGATGTAAAAAATACAATTAACAAAATTTTTACATCAGGTATTTATTTGCAATGATATAAAAAATATGAAAAAAAATATATTTCGCTACCTATTACATCGGGCAAATGCATCCACCGATGTAAAAAGTTTTCAGAAAAAAATACGGTGGCATTTTTGTAAATAAGAAACAAGGTAGTAGAAATATTAATAAAAAACATGTAACATATTACATCGGTTGACTAAAAACCGATGTAATATCTTCACAACAGATATTAATATAAAAAATAAATTAAAGAATAAATTAATTTTTTCGCAACTTATTACATCGGTGGAAGTTTAAACCGATGTAAAAAAGTCAGAAAAAAAAGCTTGCCAACCCTTACATCGGGTATTAGAATGCACCGATGTAATAGGTTGTCCACTAAGCAAACCCTTACATCGGGTATTACAATGCACCGATGTAATAGGTGCCAAACCCTTATTTCCCAAACAGTAGAAAAATTACAACTCCATTGTCATTCTTCCACCACTCCATCGCGCCGCGCCCTGTTCTGAAAAACTGTCTTCCTCAACCTCGCTTCCGATTCCGATTCTGCATGCCCGCCCGATTCTGATTGCCAACCGTCTTCATCACCATCACCGCGACTGCCTTATAACACCGCCACCAACATCGCTTCCATGACAGAACCGTGTCATCCTCAACCTCCTCGCCGCAATTGACGGACCACCGCGAGTTCACTGCACGACACCCGCGATCCGCCTTCTAACCACCGGCCAAGAAGTCGCTGCGGTAAAACCCCTTTTCGGTAATATTCTTTGACCTCCATTTTGGCCGCCGTTTCCGGTCTTCCTCTTCGACCGCCGTTTCCGGTCGTCCTCTTCGACCGCGGTGGTTTCCGTTCGTGTTTCCGCCGTTTCTGGTCGTCGTCTTCGACCGCGGTGGTTCTGTTCGTTCGTGTTTCATCGTTTTCGACTGCCATTGATGATGATTTTTGTTGTGAATTTGCAGATTTGTTTGATGAACATAGATGATGCGGTTTGTTGAAATTTGATTACGTCTCCTTGCCGCCGTTTCACGTCGTTCACTCTGTTCACGCCGTTCACGACTTTTCACCGGCCGATTCACGCCCTTCCTCGCTCGCCGTTTCAACAGTAAGTCACATTCTTCACTTATTTGATCCATAATGTTATTGATGCAATGTTTGTTCTCTTGATTTAAGTCAATACCTTATGTTAACACTAGGTAGAAATTCATTTCAAGCGCTTTAACTTGAACAATTTTCTTTGAGAAACTTTATTTGTTGAGTTAAAAAAGCAATAATATCTTTAAGAGAAGATAAGGTGTTATGCATTGTGAAACCATGGCCAAAAATATTGGAAAACATACCCCATATTGTCCTAATTGTGCCACGAGATCAAATTATTATTAACCAATTTATTTATACATTATGCAACTTATAAAAATAGTACTCTTTTTGTCCTAAAAAAAATATCTAGTATTCATTCGTTGATCGATTACTTTCAAGTTACAAAACTATTAATATATTGAACTAACGAATTAAAAAACACGAAAAAAAGAGGAGGGAGTGTAAATTGTGATTATAAAAGGTTTTTAGAAAGCACAAGTATTCTCCTTGAGCAATTATTTGTCAAAACTGGGTTCACTATTATGCCAAAGTATAATAGTTAGCTTCATTGGCTATAACACATTACTTAGATAAATAACTTTTTCGGCATTAAGTATACATCTGCCAAATTTAATAACTTAGCTTCATTGGCTCTAAGAATATTTATGGACATTCATATGAAACCATAGGGACATCTTATTCAAAACAAACTCTGTTGAAATTTGAGACCCACATGCCAAACTATAGACATATTAATGGACATTCAAATGAAACCATTTTTCATGTCATTTCTACTTTAATAAAGCCTACCGTTATCAAACAATTTCCTCTGTCATTTCTAATGAAACATTATTCTACTGTAATGAAAAAAGAAAGGACCAAAATAAATTATTTCAACATCACAATATTTATATGTTGCGTCCTTTTAGTATTATAATAATAATTTACAGCCAAATCCTACTGCCTTGATTCTAACTACAAATATCACAAAACTTGACATAATGATTTTAAAAATATAACTTGACAATTTGATGATGTTTGAAATAGTTCAAAATCACCCTTACATATTGCATATGAATGATGTATGTTGCACTCCTCAATATTTCCATCAACTTGATAAGTAGCACCTTTTTTCTCAATAAAAAGTTTTGTAGACTTGAGTTTCAAGTTTTGAAATCTTAATAGAGTTATCACCTTGCCATTGAAATTTGATTATATTTTGCTTTCTCCGCGAAGCAGCGCAACTTGCAATCTCGGAATCTCCGTGAAGTAGCGCAGCCGCGGGCACACCGTTCGTCAGACCTTCCTCCGTGTGAACATAGTTATGGATCGTAGTTGGATGAGAGCTAATCGATTAAGTGACGAGTACGAACATGGAGTGATGGAATTTCTACATTTTGCTGAAAGTAATGCTGATAAAAGTCTTCCTACGCTTTTTCTCTGTCCATGTGTTCGTTGTGCAAATAAAGAACCAAAACGTAGTAAGAAAGAAATCATGGATCATCTAATTTGTGTAGGGATTTGTCAAAGTTATACAAAATGGATATGGCACGGTGAAGTAGTAGCAAAGTCAAACGTGTCTCAAATAGATGATGTTAGTGTAGAAATGGATGATCGTCTAGAAGACATGTTGCGTGATATTGGACAAGATTCGTTTAAGAGGGCACATGCGTATGATACTTTATGCAATGACAAAGATAAACCATTGTACACGGGATGCAAAAAATTTACACGTCTGTCAGCCGTGTTAAAATTATTTAATCTGAAGGCAAAAAATGGGTGGACTGACAAAAGTTTTACCAAGTTTCTTGAATTGTTGACCGAAATGCTTCCAGAAGGTAATGTAATGCCAAGTCGTTATTACGAGGCGAAGAAAATATTGTGTCCGATGGGTTTGGAGTATGAAAAGATACATGCATGCCCTAATGATTGCATATTATACAGAAAAGAGTATGAAAAGTATAATCATTGTCCAAAATGCAAGGCTTCACGCTACAAAAAGAAAGATGGTGAATCAATTGATGATGAGGTGGTCAAAAAGGGTCCTCCTACGAAAGTCGTATGGTACCTACCAATAATTTCAAGGTTCAAGAGATTATTCGCCAATGCAGATGATGCAAAGAATCTTAGATGGCATGCAGAAGAAAGAAAATATGATGGACAAATTCGTCATGTAGCCGATTCTTTGCAATGGAAGAAAATAGATTCTTTGTTTCCAAATTTTGGCAAAGAGTCGAGAAACCTTAGACTTGGACTTGCTACTGATGGAATGAATTCGTTTGGTAATCTGAGCACTAACCATAGTTCTTGGCCTGTTCTCTTGATGATTTACAACCTATCTCCTAAGCTGTGCATGAAGCGTAAATATATTATGTTATCGATGATGATATCGGGCCCAAAACAACCAGGAAATGACATAGACGTTTATCTAAGTCCACTGATTGATGATTTAAGAGTGTTGTGGGAGGAAGGGGTGGATGTTTTTGATGCGTATTCTGGTGAACAGTTCAATATGCGTGCCATGTTGTTTTGCACCATCAACGATTTTCCGGCGTATGGTAATTTGTCTGGGTATAAAGTTAAAGGGCATAATGCGTGTCCTATATGTGAAAAAGATACTTGTTACCATCAGCTTGAAAAAGGAAAGAAGACCGTTTATCTCGGGCATCGAAAATTTCTAAAACGTTATCATCCATATCGTAGATTGCGGAAGGCTTTCAATGGGGAACAAGAGCATGGTGTTGCTCCAAAGCCCTTGTCTGGAGAGGAAGTTTACTGGCGACAACAGGGACTTGATGTTGTCTTTGGAAAGTACCAAAAACGATCTACTATGAAAAATGTGTGGAAAAAGAGATCGATTTTCTTCGATCTTCCATATTGGTCTAGTCTTGATGTAAGACATTGTATTGATGTGATGCACGTGGAGAAAAATGTATGCGATAGTGTAATCGGAACACTTCTCAACATTCAAGGCAAGACAAAAGATGGTATTAATGCTCGTCTGGATTTGGGTTTGATGGGTATACGAGAAGAGTTAACTCCACAATATATAGGTAACAATACATATTTGCCTCCTGCCTGCTACACTTTGTCTAAAAAAGAGAAAACAAGTTTTTGTGAGTGTTTACAAAGTATCAAAGTGCCGCATGGTTACTCATCAAATGTCAAGAGGCTTGTATCAGTTAAAGATTTTAAATTAGTTGGCTTAAAATCTCACGACTGTCATGTCTTAATGCAACAACTACTACCATTGGCTATTCGTGGGATATTTCCTAACAACATAAGGAAGACTATAACTAGGTTGTGCTTATTTTTCAATGAAATTTGTTGTAAAACCATTGATCCACTAAAGTTAGACGATTTGGAAAATGAGGCTGCAGTTATCTTGTGCCAATTAGAGATGTATTTTCCTCCATCATTTTTTAACATTATGGTTCACTTGATTGTTCATCTAGTAAGGGAGATTATATTATGTGGTCCAGTTTTTTTACGGTGGATGTATCCAATAGAGCGATACATGAAGATTCTAAAAGGGTATACAAAAAACCCACACCGTCCGGAAGCATCGATTATTGAGAGGTACATTGCAGAAGAAGCAATTGAGTTTTGTTCTAACTATTTGTCAGGAGTGGATGTTGTAGGGGTTCCCAAGTCTCGTCATGATGGAAGATATGAGGGTGTGGGTACACAAGGTTTAAAAGTTAAGAGCTTAAGTATTGATGTGGTTGTTCAAGCGCATTTGTATATATTGAATAACATAGATGAAGTTCAACCTTACTTATTTGCTCACAAAAGCATCATAAAGAAAAAGTACCCCAAGATGAATGAAAGAGGGTTGTTAAAAGAGCATAATAAGAGTTTCTCTGAGTGGTTTAAAGAAAGAATTGCTAATGAAGATAGTGTTTATAATACAATTAAGTGGTTGTCTTACGGACCTAAATGTAACATAATAACTTGGAGTGGATGTGATATTAATAAAACCTCTTTTTATACAAAGTCAAAGGATGACCGTAGTACCACGCAAAATAGTGGGGTAATGATTGTGGCTGAGTCCATGAACTTCTCTAGTGCTAAAGATAAAAACCCGGTTATGGCATCTACACCGTACTTTAGGGTGATTGAAGAGATTTGGGAAGTTAACTATGTTGTGTTTAATGTTCCAGTATTTAAATGCAAATGGATTGATATCAATAATGGTGTCAGAATCGATGAATTTGGAGTTACACTGGTTGATCTTAGCAAGTTAGCTTATGCGAACGAACCATTCATCATGGCATCTCAAGCAAAACAAGTGTTTTATGTCACAGATCCTTCTAATAAAAAGTGGTCAGTGGTCTTACAAGGAAAGGTCCATGATAGTGATGAAAATCATGATGAGAATCTTGATATTTCTGAAACTCATCCTTTCTCAACAAATGTGACTACATTCATTGAAGAAAATGAAGGGGATGATGTGCATGCTATTCGCATAGACCATGAAGAAGGGATATGGGAGGACTAGTAAGATTTTTTGTATAAGTTAATTCCACGTTACTTTATTTTCTAATTGTTTTTATTTTGTGCTTAATTTTATTTCTAATTGTTTTTATTTTGTGCTTAATTTTATTTCTAAATGTTTTTATTTTGTGCTTAATTTTATTTCTAATTGTTTTTATTTTGTGTAAACAGATACATGGGTGATTCAAACGACAATCCTTCTTCATCTAGTAACCCCAATAAAAGAAGAGTTAGAGGTCCCACTTTAATGACACAAATTGACAAAGTTCATCAAACAGGTGAAAAGATAAAGGTCGAGTTTAATGCAAGAACCTATGAATGTATTGGTGTTGGTAAAAATGCTACACATTTCAAGAGTTATATAGCATCTCTTGCTCGACAGTATTGTAGTATTGTGAAAAATGATTGGAAATAAGTAGATGAAGGCGTAAAAGATGCTATTTGGACTGATATTCAGGTATTTTAAATACAATAGTTTATTATATTTTACAATCATATACTAATTAACAACATATGACATATACTATATTTGTAGGCTCATTTTACTATTCCAGAATGTAAAGATCCAAAGAAGGATAGGTTGAAGAAAGAATGGATTAAATATGCGGGAGAGCGATGAAGAGGTTTTAAGACACAACTCACAGATAGATATATTCATCATCCCATAGAAAATGATCCTCCTCCATATGTCAAGTATAACTTTATTACGGAAGACGCATGGAAAGAGTTTCTCAAGATTCGAGATACCCCTGAATTTAAGGTTAGTAGGAGTTATATTTTTTTGTGTGCATAACATTTTTATTATATTTAGTGATTAATTACTTGTTTGAGTTTATAATAGGAAAAAAGTCAGGAGGGTAAGGATAATGTGGCCAAGAATGTATACCCACACGTATTGTCTCGTGGAGGGTATCGCTTACTTGAGGAGAAAATTATGAAAGAAAAGTCATCATCGAGAGATAATTCCACATTAGATGATAATGATAGTCCATATCCACCATCACGCCATGAGTTATGGAAGAGAGCACGACAAAAGAAAGGAGGATAATACACATCAAAATCTACACAAGAGGTTGCTGAAAAAATTGTAAGTAAACAACGAAAAATATTCAAGTATCATTATATTTGTGATTGATTAATTGATGTTTTTGCATTTTGTAGGATTCTCTAGTTCAAGAAGCTGAAAAAGGTGCAATTGTTCCGGATGGACGTAACGATATCTTATCATTAGCCATTGGAACATATGAGCATGGAGGTCGTGTTCGTGGTGTTGGAAAACACCATAAACAAAGCACTTACTTTGGAAGATCACGTCAACATATCGACGTAAATGAACAACTTGTAATATTGGAAACAAAACTTAGAGCTGAACTTGAAGAAAAGTTGGTTGAAGAGCGTAAGATGTTTCAACAATCATTAATGGAGACACTTAAGTCCATGGGTTTATCACAAAGCACAGGTGATAATAAATGCATTGAAAAATTGGAAATTATCGATGGAAGCGGAAAAGGAAGTTATTCAGCTGCAAAAGGAAGCACAAAAGAGAGCACAAAAGACGTGGAAGTTGATGATGTTCAGAGATTGTTACTCATGGTTTTGAAAATGGATGATAACCATTTAGCAATACAATTAAGTCATTGTGCGAGTGTCTCTAATTTCTATGTTTCAGCTAAATGTATCAGAGAGTTATTGGTGGGTTTAGGTCATTGGCTTGACGTGTCTATTCTGCAAATTTGGTGCATGTAAGTACATTTTATTGTTTTATTAAAGTCAATTTATATTAATATGTCATATCTCTCATCACTTTGATTGTAATGTTTATTTAAAATTATTCAGGTATATTCATCGTGTTTGTCTTGAGAATTCCATTTCAGAATTATATGGATTTATGGACCCTGCTAGGTGTATTTATAATGATAGTGTAGCGAAATCTCAAGAAGATGTTAAAAATTACGTACTACAAAAGTTACGTGATGAAAACAGAGTGTGCCACTTACTACCATTAATTCATGGGTAAGTATTTATATATAATTGTGTTTTTATATTATTTAATTTTGATAACATATATATTTTATGTGATTTTTCTGTTTCCACACACACGCACAGGAGACATTGGCAATTAATAGTCATGTGTCCAAGAGACAATTTAGTTGTCGTATTTTGTTCACTTCATCGAGAAATTGACCATCACACGAAGAAAATTATTACAAAGTAAGTTTATCTTTCATGTGACTTTCATTGACAACTAATAGTTATGTCATTTTTCATCGGCGAGTAAATTTAGCTATGTGATGTTTATCTTTCTGTATTAGTTCTTTTGGGATTCATCAAATGGCAAATGGAAATAGAAAAAAGGCTACATGGCTTCATCCCAATGTAAGTGTGATGTAAATTGTAATTATATAGTTAAATTTATGATAAGTATTCACTAATTATGTCATTCAATTGTAGACAAGGCAACAACATAACTCTAATGATTGTGGATACTATGTGATGAAAAATATGTTGGATATTGTCTCTGCTAATATAACCGAGAATTGGATGCAGGTACTAAAAATAACTTTACTTTGTTATTTACTTTTTATTTTTCGACTTAATATGAATTTTTAAAAATTAACTCTATATTGTTATATTTATGTATTATAGGTATTTGATGACCCAACAGAATTAACACAAGATGATTTGTATGATTTGCGACTTCGTTGGGCAAAATGTTTCTTTGAGTTACATGAAAATTAAGTTTATCTTGGTGAGTTTTATAGAATTGTATAAGTTGTGGTTTTTGCACAATACATATGGTTTTTGCACATTTATTAAGTTTCTTGATTTTTTTGCTGATGTTAATTGTTATTATTTATTGTCAGGCAATGTGATTTTGGTGTTGTCTACCGAAGATTTTATATTGGTAATTTAAGTTTGGAAACTTATAAATAGTTGAATATTTTTGTATATTTTGTGAATAATATGTAATTGTAAATTTTGAAAAAAGACTTATAAATAGTTGAATATTGTTGTATATTTTGTGAAGAATTTGTAATTGTAAGTTTGTTTGTTGTAATACAATACAAGTTTGCAATACAATTGTTCAATTTGTAAGTTTGTTGTAAAAAATATGAAAACATCAACCTAGATGTGATATATGTGATGTTGGAAAGCTATGAAATCTATATAGCGACATAAATATAGTCCGTGTGATATTGGAAAAATATGAAAAAATGGGTACAAATTATATTTGTACAGGGAAACATCCAGAAAATAAATAATGTATTCCAAAAAAATTTCATACATTTTACATCGGTTATTAGTAAAAACTGATGTAAAAACTTTCAAAAAGGGACTTTTTACATCGGTTGGGGATAATAACCGATGTAAAAAGTCGCGTCACTGAGGACTTTTTACATCGGGTATTACTTCCAACCGATGTAAAAAACTGGATCAATTTTTTTAAAAAATGTGCATAATAACAGGTTATTACATCGGTTCTGATATTATAACCGATGTAAAAAAGGGACTTTTTACATCGGTCCCAGAACCGATGTAAAAAGTCCCTGATTTACTATATCGCCTGACTTTACATCAGACCCAGAATCAATGTAAAAAGTCAGTTTCACCCGATGTAAAAAGTCATTTCTACACTAGTGTGTTGACCAAATTTCAAAAACATTTATACTGACATCAACAGGTCTGTAAGGCTCGAGAAAATACTGGAATTGGAGTAAAGATAAATCAATGTCAAAGTGTTCAGTAGAATGAGTGTAAAGATCTTGGATCTTCGTGAAACACAATGCTCTACCTATCTTAAAGAACAATTGTATGGGTTTTCTATTTCTTGGTTTAATGAGGAAAGTTGTGATACGGTGGGAGAACTGACTTGAAGGTTTTGCGTTTGATCACAAATGTTGCGGTTAGCAAGAGTGGCCACCGACTTTTCTTTTATCCAAAGGGAAAGGTGAAAAAGCACAAGAAAGACCTTTGAGATTATTTCTTGGGTTCGGGGGGTAGATTATGAAAAGGGAAGGTATTAACACCCTTTTCATCCATGGTTTTCCATGGGCTCTTAGTTACTTGCTAGATCACCTGCTTTTGTTTGAAATTGTGCTTTGTGTGGTTTTTGAAAGTATTTTTTAAAGAGGCCATTGTTTAGGCAATCTTTGTAATGATTCTTGTTGGTAAGAATGTATACAAAGATGTTTGATCTTTTGAAAATGTTTTCAATTTTGTAAGATGTTTGAAAGTGTATGTGTTTGTTTTGAAAATAGCAAGGATGTTTGTTTTGAAATGAAGCAAGTAATTAGGAGAAATCTACCTACTCAAATGTCTTTCTTGTTCATTTTTTCCTTTGACATTGTTGTTTTATCATTGATTTGGTAAGCAACCCTATCTTTGGATGTAAACGGGACAGGCGTGAGTCATCGTATAGCCATGATTAGCAATGTTGCAAGGTATCTTAGCATTATTTTTGAGGGACTAAGATCATTTGTAAGGCAACTTAGATAGCATCATCGAGGGACTATGATCTTGTATTTGCTTATTTTTGCTAAGATACCTTACATGCGTAATATGGCCATTTATATAAGGCAACCAAGTAGAGTTTACCCTAGGGGTGCTTGGGTGCAAATGTGTCGTTTTCATGCTTGATTTAGTCTTGAATTAGTGCTTTCTATTTATTGGTTTTAAGTCTTTCCATACAAACCCTAATTACTAGCAATTGTATATAAAGCGATAAATTGAGGAATTTTAAAGTTACTACGCTATTACAACATTTGTGGGAGGGGGGGGGGGGGTGTACAAATTACAAATGGGGGGTTGAAAGAATTTAAACCTAATTAGTCTATTACAACCATATTGAATTTGTATGAAATATATAAGGAATTAAATATAAAAAAACAAAGTATAAAAAATGAATAAGTGTACAAGGATGTAAAAATGTAAAGAAAATAAATTTTTGTTTGTTTTTCATGAGAAAGAGGGAAATTGTTTTAACCTAATTATTTTTTAAAGAAAATAATTAATCAAGTTTAGATTTATTAAGAAAATTTTTTAAGTGAAACCCTAATTCTTATAAGTTAATCAAAAAGAAAATAAGTTTAAGAAAAGTATTTTTTGGTATATTTTATCTTGAAAATATTTATAGCATTATAAAATATTTTTAGTCTTTTGGGTATTAAAATAATATATTTTAAATGGTGTGAAGAAAAATAAATAAATAAAACAATATTAATTAAGTTTATAAGACTTACTTAAATAAATAAATAAAGTATGAAGAAAGAAAAATATTTTTACTTATGGAAAAATAAAATAAAATAAGTCAAAATATAAAATATATTTTTTTGTATTTTTATCTTTTTTTTTTGTATTTAGAAAATATATTTGAGAAAATAAATAAAAACAAAAAATGAATAAATAAAATTAAATTGGGCCAGGGTGCAAATATGAAACAGGGGGGAGGAATGTTAGAAAAAAATCTGGCCCAGGAGGAGGAAGGCCCATGCGCTGGAAAGAACAAAAAAATGTAAAAATGAGAAAAAAGCAAAAGGCAGCGCACGCTGAGGCTCAAACCCATGACCTCCTGATTACCCGCGCGCTTCCTTACCACTAGGGTGGCTATACATCCGTTAATACAAATGAAACAATAAATATGTAAGGAAAAACGTGTTCTGAAGACTTCATCTTCAACCTCCAGCCAAAGGACCTGTATCTTCTTCATCTCTCAACAAAAATGAAAAGTTCAAACATGAAAGTTGTGGCATTTTTTTCCACGAATCCAAACATATAAACAACTTAAGTTAACAATCAAAGATGAATGAGAATTTTTCTAGCCCTAATTCAAAACCTAAAAATTGCAGAAAACTTAAACCCTAAAATTCTCTAAGCTCAGGCCATATAAATGTAAACTATGAATATGTACAACTTCGTGGCAATGGTATCTACATTTTATCTTCACAAATCAAACTCAAATGATGCCTGTATGAAGAGATAGAAGTTTTAAAACTTACCTCTTGCAGCTGGAGTCGTGTATGGAGTTTGAGCAACCTTTGTGATGGCCTGATGATTTCTATAGCTTGCCTAGACCTCCTTGAATGTGTTCCAAATCCTACTTTGCTTTGAGGATGGATGAAACTCACTACTCAATTCAAGTTGCAAGCTTCAGTTTTGAAAATGGTGGATGATGATGGAGGAGTTACAGTTAGTAAATGAGGGTCTGGATCACTTTGATATGATGTATGGAAGGTGTTTGGATGATTAGTTTTCAAAACGCACGAGTGGAAATGGAGATGGTGAGTTTTTGCTCAAAACTGTCAAGTTTGGGCAGTTCTGTGCAGCAAGATGCTTGGGAGTGTTTTATGACTTGTGAAAACGTGTGTTGTGTTGCAATTGACTTGTTAATATGTATGGAAAATATCTTAGCACAAAATCATTCCAAGCTTCTGAGTTATAGGGTTATGGCTCTATAACTTGCTTTTGAAGAAAAGTGAAATGACAAATCTCAAATGTTGTACAAGCATGTCCTGAGCTTCTTGAGGCCTTAGACACCTTGATTTTGGATTATAAGGGTTGTGTGTGCAGAAAGAACAAGTTAGAAGCTCAAGACAAGTTGACTTTGTGACTAAAGCAACTTTTCAAGAGTGGAATGGTAACTTTCTTCCAAAAATGGCAAATTGGCTTGGACAATGCTTGGGACACTTGGATAATAGCTCAAAAGAAAGTGTAATCTTCTGATTATAGAGAGATCTTGAGGTTTAGAAGCCTGCAAAACAAGATTGTGCAGCATAGGTTTGAAAATGGATTTTTGTTCATCACAAAATACCTTGTAATTCAAGTGACAAAGCACCAACTTCATCTCTTCGATTCTCCCTACTCAAGAATGATCTCAAGGAGTTATTTGACATTTTTGAAAGATTGAAATATTCTATACAAACCATCTTTGAATTGATTTTGAATATTCCCCTTGGAACTATATGTAAAAGTGCCATGAAGTTAAGTCAAAATCCTGACCAAATTAGGGCAAAAATTCACTAAGTGTTTAGTTTCATGATCCTATGTTCTTGAAATTATAGCTTGAGATCCAAGAACTTTTGGAAGAAGTTGTGTGAAGAAAAGTTGTAGATCTAATGGAGATCTAAAACTTTCATGTTGGAATTTTCCTTTGAATCATCTTGCGTTATAATGAAAAAATTGCTCAAAGTTATGAAAAAATAAGAAATTTTTGACACTTAGAAAGATTTCTAAGTTTAGAAATTTTGACTTTTCAAAATGAAATCTTGATTTCTTGATTTATTGATGAATAAGTTTCATATTTTGAAATGTTTTGATGAATTTTAATCTTTGATACTTGATATTGACCAAAAAGTCAAAGTTTGACTTTTCAGTGTACAATTGACTTTTGACCAATTGACTGAAAATTCACCTGTCAATCAATTGATCTTGAACAATGTTTTGAACCATGTCATTAGGTCAACATGGTGAAATTTGACTCTTGAGATCATGCCTTAAACCAATTGATCATTTGCTAGGTCAAAAATCAGAAATTGCCCTTTCCCAATCAAAACCCTAATTTTAACCATTTTGCCCTTTTGGAGATTTGATCAAATTTCTTGAGGAATTGTGGTCCAAACTTGATCATATGATACATATGAGTCTAAAATGTTGATGTGGATAAAAAATTATGAATTTTGACTGTAAATTGGCCATAGTTGACTTTTTTTCCCAATACAACTGATTTTTAGGTCTACTGTTCAATTGACTGAGCAAAAGAGTGATCCAAGGCATGAAACATGGCATGAGTAGTCTTGGGGGTCCATAATGATCCATGAAATTCATATGTGGAATTGGAAGTTCAAAAATCCTTGTGCAAACTCAAACCCTAATTTTGGTCATCAGTGTTTGAGGAGGTGTCTTGAGATGATCAACCCTAATGCAGTCTTGATCCAAAGGAGATCTTGTGAGAAAATTCTTGATAAGTGAGAGGGAAAATTTTAGGGTACAACAGCTGCTACTGTTCAATCTTTTTAAGCCTGGGGAGTTAGATTGGTAAGTTTTGCCATTCGTGACTCGAAGGTGGAAGATGATTGGACACTAGAGTGCCCAGAAATTTGCACTCGGTGATGTGATGGTTGAGGGAATGGGCTTAAAGATGCCATTTGGAGAAGTGATAGAAATATGTAAGAGATGGGCTTAAAGATGCCATCCTGTGATACGGTGGCAGAACCGACTATTTAATACTGGTTTGCGTTTTGCGTTTGCAAAATGTCGCGGTAAGCAAGAGTCGTCACCTACTTTTATTTCATCCAATCATGGAAAAGGAAAAAGAACAGAAAAAACCTTTTTTCGAGATATTTCTGAGTACGGGGGGTAGATTATAGAAAGGGAAGGTGTTAGCACCCTTTATATCCGTAGTTATCTAGGGGCTCTTAGGTACTAGCTCATATTCTTAAAATTGCTTGTGTGTGTTTGTCTTGAAAATGTTTTTACTTCGTGATAACCCTTGTATCAGTCCTTAAGGGTATGACGAAGTTGTTTTGAAAACTGTTTTTGAAAAGTGTTTGTGTGAAAAGTTTTATTTTGAGAAAGTACTTACTAGCATCTACCTACTCGAAAAAAGATCGTTTTTGTTCTATTTCCTTTAGACAGCGCTATCCCACTATTAAGGAGTAGGTAGCACCATCATTGGAGTTTGTAAGGGGCATTCGAAAGGGACGAATACAATCACCAAAGCAATAGTTAGAAAACTTTAGTAATAACCCTAGAGTCTTGAGATCTTTTCGAGGCATTGTTTCCGAGGCAACATTTCTGAGGCAACATTCAAATGGGACAATTTAATCTCTTTAGACTGGAGGGCAACCACTAAAATCTTATATTCTTAATGATTGTTTACCGAAGACAACCGAGGTAAGGTAAACCCTAGGAGTGAATATGTGCATATGATTTGTTTCAGTTATTTAATCTTTGCACATTAGGTGATCTTCCGTTTTAGTTTTCCAAACATTCTTGCCATACAATCCTATTATCCATACATCTAGACAGTTAAATATTGCGGAAATTAAAAGTGCGAGGAAGTAAAACCTAGCTATTACAAGGCTTCGGGGATGGGGATTAATTACATAACCAAAAATCGGGGATTTAAAGCAAGAAATAAAACCCTAATTTAACTATTACAAACTCTGAACAGTTAAAAAATAATGGAAAAAATAATTAACAAGCGCGCGGCAAATTAAATACGAGGATGGTAATTAATAACTTAAAACCCTAATTGAGAGAAAGAAATTTTTGTGGATTTTTATTTGAGAAAACAATTAAATCACAAATTAATTAAACCTAATTTCTAATTGTTTTTAATTATGAAAGAAGTTAAAGTTGCCCTAAATTAATTAAACTAATTAATTAAAAATAAAATTAGTTAGGAAAATAAGTCTTTTTGTGATTTTTTTGATTTGTTAATTTAATAAAATAATTTTTGTATTGATTAAAAAAACAAAATAATTAAAGAAAAGAAATTAAAGAAAAATTGTAAAAATAACCAAATGGGTCTGCTGTTTGCAAATCTGGGGGTGTATGCTAAACTTCTGAAACCCAGAATGATGGCCCAGAGTCTGGCGCCTGATCCAATGAGACCATCTTCTGGGGACTCATGGTGGACCTGCGTATGCTGGCGTTGGATCTGGCTGGAGATGGATCCAGAGGATGAGATCAGAGGGCGCGTGATGATCCTCAGAAGGTGAGGTGTGCTGGATCTGGCTGGAGATGGATCCAGAGGATGAGATCAGAGGGCGCGTGATGATCCTCAAAAGGTGAGGTATGCTGGATCTGGCTGGAGATGGATCCGGAGGATGAGATCATAGGGCACATGATGATCCTCAGAAGGTGAGGTGTGCTGGATCTGGTGAAAATAATGGAGAAAATGCCAAAAGCTCACGCCTGAGATCGAACCCAGGACATGAGCTTCATACTTCCTTCCTTTGACCAACTGCGCTGCACTAGTTAATTGTTAACATAATAAAAACAATAAATCAAAAGCCAAATTAATTGCCATGCTCAGAACACGCACGAATTTTCAAATGTCCCAATGGTTGCTTGATACGCCAGCGTCTTCTTCCTTGGTCCGTTTCTTTAGGTAAAATACTTTTACCTACGGACGTTTGTTTGTAACTATAACCCTATTCCATTCAAAAATTGCATACAAGCAAGATAAATGAAATTGGTGACCATGAATCAATTGGGCTTGAAGCCCTGATCATCATGATACCCAATATGAAAGCCAATTATTCCTACATTGAAAACCCCTAAAACAAACTCATAAACCCTAGCAATGGCATATTGTGATTCCTGCACTGTAAATGCAATTAAATGATGCCAATAGCTTGCAAACAAGATAATGAACAAGAATGTATAATCAAAACATGATAATGCTGTCAAAATCAAGGGAATCAGAATCGAGTTTTTGGGCAAACCGTGGTTGATGGTGGACACGATTCCTGGCGTTTTGAAGCTCGAGGATAGGTGGAATAGCTTTCTCAGATGTCCTGGAAGAGATTGAAGCCTGGCGTTTTGCAGTTTTGTTCTGCCTCTTTTCACGACCCTCACCTCCTTTTCTTGCCTTGGATGTGTTCCCTATATATCATAGAGTGAATTAGGGTTGCAAAAACAAATCACATCTTTGGAAGTTTTGAAGATTTGATTTGATTTTCATGGCATATGTAAACTTTCTATATTGATCCAAATTATGCATTTCTTGTATCAATTATGCTTGATTCGTTTTGGCCTTGATAATTCAGCATATTTTGATTGCCAACATGTCCAAAAACCAAATCAAAATAAATTGAAAAATGAAGCAAATAATTTGTGGGTGAATGTTTGAGTCGTGGACCACATTATAATTGAGGTGCAAGCATAAAAATTTACGCCCATTTAGCAAAAAATGGATTTTTGGGCACATTTGACTTTTGGTAATTTTGCAAAAAAGGCCAACTTTGCCAAGGCATATCTCCTCCAATTTTTAACCCTAGAGAGGTGTTATTGGACTTTTTAGAAAGTTTAGGGTGTCCCCTAAGCAACCCTTTTGGTCTCATCTCAATTGAGTCTTCCATGTTCATGTATGAAGCTTTGATCCAAAAGGTGTTTTTGTTGACTTTTCAAAAGGACCTATGATGTCAAAATTCATATCTTTTTATGAGTGCATATTTTGAACTTGTGAGATGAAGATGAATTGTAGGCAATTGCATCCTCTTAAAAATGAGCTTTGGATGGAAAATTTCTGATAAAGCATGAAGAAGTTATGCTTGGTAAAAGTTGGGTTGACCTTTCCTGCAAAACCCTAATTTATCAACTTTTGGGTTTTGATGAATTTGGAGTATTCCTTGAGGAATCATGATCAAACCTTGATAAAATGATGGATAACACTAAAAAATGACGATGTTGACCAAAAATATTGAAGTTTGACTGTATGTGGGCCACAATTGACTTTTGACCTAATACAATCGATTCTCAAGCATCTGAGCAGTTGGTTGGGAAAACTTCTTGTGCAAGGCATGAAACTTGACATGTAGGGTCTTGAGAACATATTAAGACCATGGAGAGCATAGGAGACCTTTTTGGTCCTCTCATCTTGATGAAAAATGAAACCCTAATTTGAGGTATACTGCCTTAGGAGAGAGTTGGTCTAGTTAACTCTTGGACTTCCTTGAGCAACTTGGGGACCTCAATTGACACGTATTGAGTAAAATGAGATGTCAAATTTTGGGGTACAACAGTGTAGCGATAAAAAATGTAGCGGGGTAAATCGGAGATCGAATTATTGATTAATTCGTCTCACAAAAGCAAGAGTCGCCACCGCGCTTTATTATTTCCAAGGGAAAAGGGAAAAGAGCGAAATAAAACCCTAAAGTATGCAATGTAAAATAATACTTTTAAAAGTAATGAAAACACAAGGCGTTTTGAAAAGAGATCTATGGTTCAGGGGTTGGTTATAAAATGGGAAGGTATTAGCACCCAATGCATCTATAGTATCCTATAGGAACCTTTTGAAATATCTGTTTATTAAAATGTTCGTTTGATTAAAAATAAATTGTTTTGGCCGAAAAGGTGTACGTACGGGTTTTTGAAGGTACGACGACCTAATGTCGAAGTTTTGACTTAAAAGGTATAAGTTTTGAAAAAAGATTGAAGATTTGAGTAAAAATTGTCTTAAGTTTTAATGAGATGAAGATATTCGCGTGATTCGATTTGAGGACATGAAGTCGGCAAATTTAATCATTTTTCCCTTGGATTTAGACGTAAACGGAATAAACAAGTAAAGACAAAATAATTAAACAAAAAATTATGCAGATAATGATTAAGTAGCTAAGTGATATATGATCATAACAATGATTGAATAAACAGACTAAATGGCGTGAACATGCATTTTATATTTTTATTTAGTATGTACAAAGCAAGAGAATTAATTAAAGAAAATAAAATGTTTTTTAATTTAGTCTTTTATAAAGATGAAATTTTTAGTTATTTTTATTTGTATTAATATAAAGTATTATTTTAAGAATTATTAAATAATTTTAAACTAAATTAAAACTTAAAAGTTATTAACTTAAATCTAATTAGAAATAATACTAAAATTACTAAATTAATCCTAAACTTGAACTAATAAGATTGGTCAAATCATTAAAATTTGTTTTAATTAAATTACACCTCCATTTAATTAAACTTACTAATTAACTAAATTAATAATATTCTAAAAAAACTAATAGAAAGTAAATAGAAGGAGAGGTATCAAGAATCAAAGGGGGGTAAATACTAAACAATGTGTGGGCTAAAGAGTTTCAAGGGGCCCAAAAACAGAAATGGGATGGGGATGTGCTTAAGGAAATCGTTGGGCTTTTAGGCAGATGAAATGGGTTAAGCCCACATAGGGAACAATGTTTAGGGTTCAAGGTTTTATTCATTTTGCGTTAGGGTTAGGCAAAAGGGGTACAGAGTGGCGCTCTTCTTCTCGTTACGGATTCGTCTTCTTCGTTGCTCTCATGCCCTCGTCTCTGAGTTCTCCCTTTCCCATGGCCACCGGCGTCCTCAACCTTCCTCTTCCCTCCAACGAGACGCTAGGGCGACAGATTCACGGTAACAATTTTCATTTTTATTTCATTAGGGTTTTCATTACTGCATGTTATGATCTTTCATCCATTTGATTCTGACTTCAAACTATTATGGTTATTTGAGGTATTTGAAAGAAAGAGAGGGAGAAATCGTTACCTTTGGAGACGGAGGAAGAAAGGTTGGGGGTGCTGGTTTATGCAGGTTATGGCCTTGATTTCATGGTTTATGTTGTTGGTCATGGCTTTCATGGTTTAACAGGGTACACTGGTTTTCTGGTTAGGCTTGAAAACAGGTTGAACAGGTTTTATGGTTTTAGGCCATACTGGTTGTGTTGGACAGTTTAGTGTTTTTCTGGTTGTTTAAACCATGGTTATTGGTTTTGAGATAGCGGGTTCTTGAGGTTTTGGCTTCTAAACCTTGAGAATTCGTTTTGTATTTTTTTGTGACAGTTTTGTTTTAGGCTTGAAAACAGGTTGAACAGGTTTTATGGTTTTAGGCCATACTGGTTGTTTAAACCATGGTTATTGGTTTTGAGATAGCAGGTTCTTGAGGTTTTGGCTTCTAAACCTTGAGAATTTGTTTTGTATTTTTTTGTGACAGTTTTGTTTTAGGCTTGAAAACAGGTTATGAACTCTCTACTTTTCTTGAAGGGTTTGTTGTTATAATAACAGTTTGCTGGCTTCTAATGGTTCAGGTTCTGAATATTTTTACTATTTTTCTTGATACTTCTGCACTCTATACTGTTTTATTCAGTTTGTTTTGTATCCTTTTTCCATGCTTTCCTTTTCTTTACTGTGTTACTGCTATTTTGTTTTCTATCCCTTTTCTGCCTAAGGCCAAAACCTGTAAACCCACACTCTTTCTCTCTTCTCTCTCCTTAGTACAGTTTGACATTAAAATATGATGTTATGTACTTGTTCTGAAAAAGTAAAGCTGGAAAATGATGAGAATTAGAAAATACTTTGCTTGCATATCTGGTTTTAAAACTGCACATGTTTCTCTTTGTCATCTGCATTGTACAACATGGAGCCTTTGTATTTTGACTTCTTCCCACATGCTGGATAGTTTACGTTGCATATTGGCTTTGAAAATGTAACTTGACTTGCATATGCTGTTTTGCTTTTGAAATATGCAGTGGATTTTGAATTATGCAGTTTACAATTAAAATGTGCAATTTTAACAAAAGTGAATTTGTGCATATTTTTAACTTGTGCATTCATATTTATCAATAAAATTCATCCCTTTTTGTGAACCGGAAGAAATCCCGTGATTTGTAAAAAGGGTAAAAACTGATTCCATCCGTTTGCTTTTAATGATGAACGCTAAATTAATCGTCTGCTTTTAATTATACATTCATTTCTGACTTTTCTTTTAATTCTTTGCAGGTAAAATCAAATGAGCATTAAAGAAGTATCGGATAGAAGATGAAGATTTAGAATCTTAGAAAAATTAAAATAGTTTTTATTTTACTTTAAACATTTTATATAATTGTCATTGTAAATACTTTGTACATAATACAGTATTTAAACAACAATTGTAATAATTAGAATAAAGATGAATAAAATTCTATTATTTTACCAGTTAATTCTTTTCTTCTTTCCAATTATTTATTTTATCATTTATAATTCTTTAAATTATATAATAACTGAAAATCAATTCCAATTATTTAAATTTAGAATGATAAATAATTAAATAAACATCATTGATCAATTAACTTCTCTTCAATCATTTACTTCATTATTTATAATTCTTCTAAATTATAATAACTGAAAATAAAATTTCAACTATTTAAACTTAGAATAATAAATAATAAAATAAACATTGTTGATCAATTAATAAACTTCTTCTCAAATATTTACTTTATTATTTATAATTCTTTAAATTATATAATAACTGAAAATAAATTCCAATTATTTAAATTCAGAATAACAAATAATTAAGTAAACATCATTTAGCATTGATCAATTAATAAATTTAGCGTTTCAAAAATAAACAGCTCTTGACTTGAAAAAGTTATGAATTTAAAAACTGCTTTGAAAGTTGATAAAAATAGGTCAAAACCCTTGCAATGTAATGATGCAGATGGGAGATGGTATCTTAGGTCAAAATTTGGGGTACAACAGCTGCCCCTATTTAAGTTTCTTCTATCCGGAGATATGAAGATTAAAATCTTCGTCTCGACGAGATTGAAGGTACTTAAATACATAATACGCAAATTTTTGCCCTAAGATACCGCCATTATGTTTGATATGAATGTAGTGATTGAATTCGCAGAGAAAGATATTGTATGAAAACAAGATAATGCGGGAGAAATCAAACACCCACAAAACACAGGGACAAGGATTATACAATACTGGGGAAATAAACCATCGACTTCAAGTAATAGACTCTTGACGTCGAATAAAACTTTGAGCGAATACGGACTCTGACCCTAACAAAGAAGGTATCTTGCATAGGCCATAAAAACAAATTATTGACCCAAAAGAACATCGGTGAGCTCACAACTCAAGGTCAAAGATAGACAGAGAGTATCAAATTTGCTGGCGACGGATTACCGACTTCTGAAGATAAAGATTCATAACAAACTTCTCTGCGAGATTTCCGGAGATATACTCATTAATGCTGAAATAATAATAAGATTGTAGATACACAAGTTGCCTCAAATAAAGAAGCTGCCACTTGCTGTCTTCCAAAAAATATTATGACATACAAGTTGCTCAAATAAAGAGGCTGCCACTTGCTGTCGTCCAGAGATGTCAATAACATACAAGCTGCTCAAATAAAGAAGCCGCCGCTTGCTGTCTTCCAAAAATACTATGACATACAAGCTGCTCAAATAAAGAAGCTGCCCCTTGCTGTCGTCCAGAGATGTCAATAACATACAAGCTGCTCAAATAAAGAAGCCGCCGCTTGTTGTATCCCAGAAAAATAATAACGTACAAGTTGCTCAAATAAAGAGACTGCCGCTTGCCGTTTTCTAACGATGTCTATAACGTACAAGTTGCTCATGAAGAGACCGCCGCTTGTCGTTTTCCAAAAATAATAATAACGCACAAGTTGCTCATGAAGAGACCGCCGCTTGTCTTTTTCCAACGATGATAACGTACAAGTTGCTCATGAAGAGACCGCCGCTTGCCGTTTTCCAAAAATAACTCAGAAGGAAATTGCGATGACACTGGCAGAGAATAAAATCTTCGTCAAAGTGAACCATGAATCAATCCTTCCCGAGGAGATCACATACTTAAATGTGCAAAATAAATGCACCATTCGTCTAGGTCGCGACTTCAGTGGGGAAAATCATGAGATAGCCTATGCAAGAGGCAGCAACTCCCTCTAGGAATAAACCAGAGAGAAAACAGTCAAACAAGACTCCACCCAATGAGAAAGTAACTTGATTGGGGGATTCATCCTATCCAGAAATGGACAAGGTAGGCTAAATCAAAAATCATCCACGAGGATTAGCTCAGTTGGGGAATTTAGAAAGGAAGCACATTTTCTGCCTAAGCTAACCCTTTACTTGGAAAGAAACATGTACGCTGTTTGAATAAACAAAGTATAACCCAAAATCAATGGCAAACGTGAATATGCATGCGTGATATAAGTGTAAATGAATAAATGAATGTTATGCTGACAAAACGAACAGATGGAATATCCTGAAGACGATAAGATGTCACGAAAAGATAGATACTCGGCCAATCTTAAAAAGACGGAAAATAACTGGAATTGGAACCACAAAGCAACGTCGGAGCGTACCACGCTACAAGGCTCAAATCTTCTAAGGAGAAAAGAATTCAAATCAAATCTTCTAATACCAATAGACCACTGGCATGATACAAAACGTACCACACTTCAGAAATCTGCTCAAATAAAGATAACTGAAACAAAGCTTAACTGGAAATGCTGGGGAGTCACCAAGCTTAGTACCACGAGAAACGCAAGTTTGACACAACCAACACCTCATGACGATTTTGAAACGAAACATGTTCATCATGCAAGAATAAAATTACTGTACTATTTTGCATTTCATGGCTTGACCATCCTCGGAACAACTGTTAATATTCCTTTCATTATTCACGACACATTTTTAAAATAAGAATACTTTAAATAACTTTGTTTCAAATATTTCCGTAAAAATTAAAATTTTGCCCACAAAAGGTAAATACTCAAATTTCATTAATAAGATGGTAGTTCACTAACAACGCAACTCCAACGGTTTACAAAAGTTTTGGGAAATAGTACATGAAAAAAAAAGGGTTACACAAAAACAATGATCACTATTCTCCCTAACAACTTCGAATTCCGAAATGTGTTCAAATGCCAAGACTGGTCTGACCAAAAGCTTGCCTAAGCCTCCCCTTCGGGTTTTCAACTTAGCAAACTATCAACTCAAACCTAAGCGAAATACTTCTTGACTGCATCAGCGTTCATGGAGCGCGGGAGCTCTTCACCGTCCATATTGGTGAGAATCAAGGCACCTCCAGAGAAAACTTTCTTAACGACATACGGTCCTTCATAATTCGGAGCCCACTTGCCCCTAGAATCAGGTTGGAAAGATAATATCTTCTTGAGCACAAGGTCACCTTCTCTGAACTCGCGTGGTCGAACCTTTTTATCAAAAGCCTTCTTCATTCTCTGCTGATATAATTGACCGTGACACAATGCTGTCAATCTCTTTTCCTCAATTAAATTCAACTGATCATATCTACTTTGACACCATTCAGCCTCAGAAAGTTTAGCTTCCATCAACACTCTCATAGACGGGATCTCAACCTCCACGGGGAGTACTGCTTCCATACCATAAACTAGGGAAAAAGGGGTTGCGCCCGTTGAAGTTCGAACTGAAGTACGGTATCCATGCAGAGCAAACGGAAGCATTTCATGCCAATCTTTATAAGTTACCACCATCTTCTGGACAATCTTTTTGATGTTCTTGTTAGCAGCCTCAACAACCCATTCATCTTCGGTCTATAAGGAGAAGAATTATGATGTTCGATCTTGAACTCCTCACAAAGCTCTCTCATCATCTTGTTATTCAAATTCGAACCATTATCAGTGATGATCTTGCTCGGGATACCGTATCGACAAATGATCTGATTCTTGATAAATCTGACTACCACCTGTCTGGTTACATTAGCATAAGATGCTGTCTCCACCCATTTAGTAAAATAATCGATCGCTACCAAGATGAAACGATGACCATTTGAGGCTTTGGGTTCAATCATTCCAATCATATCAATGCCCCACATAGAGAAAGGCCAAGGTGAAGAGATAACGTTAAGGAGGGTCGGTGGCACATGTATCTTGTCCGCATAAATCTGGCATTTATGACATTTCTTCACATATTTGCAGCAATCAGATTCCATTGTCATCCAATAGTAACCAGCTCTCAATATCTTTTTAGCCATTGCATGTCCATTGGCATGAGTGCCAAAGGATCCTTCATGTACTTCTTGCATCAGCATGTTTGCTTCATGTCTGTCTACGCATCTGAGCAAGACCATGTCATAATTCCTCTTATACAAAACTTCTTCATTGAGGAAGAAACTGCTTGCTAATCTTCTCAACGTCTTCCTATCTTCATTGGATGCCCCAGGCGGGTATTCTTGAGTTTGAAGAATACGTTTAATGTCATAGAACCATGGTTTGTCGTTGGTGACCTCTTCTACTGAGAACACATGAGCAGGTCTATCAAGGCGCATAACTCGGATTGTAGGCACATCGTTCCAACCATTCACTTGAAACATTGAAGACAAAGTAGCTAAAGCATCAACCATTTGGTTTTCATCTCTAGGGATATGATGTAATTCCACTTTGTTGAAGAAAGTTAACAATCTTCTAGCATAGTCTCTGTAAGGGATCAAACCAGGATGACGAGTCTCCCATTCTCCTTTGATTTGATTAATTACCAATGCCGAATCTCCATAAATATCAAGAATCTTAATCCTTAAATCCACTGCTTCTTCGAGACCCATAATACATGCCTCATACTCAGCCATGTTGTTCGTGCAGTCAAACTTCAATCTTGCCGTGAACGGGATATGAGTACCTCGGGGAGTGACGATGATTGCCCCAATTCCATTTACATAAGAGTTCACAGCTCCGTCAAAAATCAAACCCGAATGGGATTCGGGATCAGGTCCTTCTTCAGGTAACGGCTCTTCGCAATCTTTAGCTTTCAAGTACATAACATCTTCATCTGGGAAATCAAACTTGATAGATTGATAATCATCAATTGGTTGGTGAGCCAAATGGTCGGCTAAAATACTCCCTTTGATTGCTTTCTGAGTGTGATACTCAATGTCATATTCAGATAACAACATCTGCCAACGGGCTATTCTTCCAGATAAGGCGGGCTTCTCAAAGATATACTTGATCGGATCCATTTTGGAGATCAACCAAGTGGTGTGGTTAATCATATATTGGCGCAGACGACGAGCAGCCCAAGCTAAAGCACAACAGGTTTTCTCAAGCAATGAGTATCGAGACTCACAGTCTGTGAATTTCTTACTCAGATAATATACGACATGTTCCTTTCTTCCAGTCTCATCTTGTTGACCAAGCACACATCCCATGGAATCTTCCAATATAGTCAGGTACGTAATCAAAGGACTTCCTTCCACCGGAGGAATCAATATGGGAGGTTCAAGCAAATATTCTTTGATGCTATCAAAAGCTTTCTGACAATCTTCTGTCCACACACATCCTTGGTTCTTTCGGAGAAGCTTGAAAATCGGCCCGCAGGTAGCAGTCATATGAGATATAAATCTAGAAATATAGTTCAGTCTCCCAAGGAATCCTCTTACTTGTTTTTCCGTCTTGGGTGCGGGCATTTCCCGAATAGCTTTGACTTTATCAGGATCTACCTCAATACCTTTCTGACTGACAATGAAACCCAGAAGTCTTCCAGAACGAACACCAAAAGTGCACTTGTTGGGATTCAGACGGAGTTTAAACTTTCTCAAACGCTGGAATAACTTCAATAAATGTTCCAAATGATCTTCTTCAGTTTGCGATTTAGCGATCATGTCATCTACATACACTTCTATCTCTTTATGCATCATGTCATGGAACAAAGCAGTCATGGCCCTTTGGTATGTTGCACCAGCATTCCTCAAACCAAACGGCATAACCCGATAACAAAAAGTTCCCCACGGTGTAATGAAAGCTGTCTTCTCCATATCTTCTGGTGCCATCCTGATTTGATTGTAACCAGAGAAACCATCCATGAAAGAAAAGACTTTGAACTTTGCGGTACTGTCGACCAATACGTCAATGTGCGGTAATGGGAAGTCATCCTTTGGGCTAGCTCTATTCAGATCTCTATAATCTACACACATTCGGACTTTGTCATCCTTCTTAACAACAGGCACTATATTGGCTAACCATTGAGGATAGACCGATGTAACAAGGAAACCTGCATTAATTTGTTTTTGAACTTCTTCTTTGATCTTGTCCGCCATATTGGGACGAGTCCTTCTCAACTTCTGCTTAATCGGCGGACATTCAGGCCTCAACGGTAAACGATGCTCCACAATATTGTTGTCCAAACCTGGCATATCTTGGTAGGACCAAGCAAACACATCAACATGCTCTTTGAGAAGCTCCAACATTTTCTCTTTGACTTCTGGGATAAGCAATGCTCCGACCTTGACTTCCTTTTTATCTTCTTCATCACCCAAATTGATCAACTCTATAGGTTCTTCAAACGGCTGAATAGTCTTTTCATCGTGCTCAAGCAAACGGGAAATTTCATCAGGAATCTCTTCACTATCCTCTTCTTCGGCTCTGAACACAGGGAATTCAAAGTTGGGAGAGGGCATAGGATCATTGTTTTCAATGGTTAAGTCATGGATTAATCTGCACATATGATTATGCTTTATTTTAGAAATTGATTTGTACAAATAAAACAAAAAAGGTTATTATATTTTCCTATTACTACCAATTAATTTTCATTACTATTTCCCAGAAAATGTGAAAAATAAAACAGTAGTGGACAAAATAACATTTTTATTCATGAGAGGAAATACTTGAAACAAAGAGCCCAGACATTTTCTCTTTTGCCTTGGGCAGAGCAAAAGGATTTATTTTCAACATAGCCCGACACAAATACTTTTCGCCTTGGGCAGAGCGAAAATTTTTTCAAAAATAAAACAAAACATTACTCAGTAATGTGCATCACAACAGGAACATCAACATCAATCCAGTTCTGGCAAACCACTCCATGCGTTACAAAATCAGGTAAATCCTCTTCAGAATCGTCTCCTATTATAGCATCAACTTCAGGAGGAGTCGGATGGATAAAACCTGCACTTCGGAAAACTTCTTGTATCAGACGGGTAACTACTTCCTGCTTGACTCTTGCAGACACGGGATGAAAACCAAGACCTTCTCCAGACTTGTTCTCGGGCAGAGTCAACACTTGGCCCCAACCTTCAGCCGAACCACTTTCAACCACTCGTCGCGCATCCTCAAAAGAAGAAAAAGACGTCCCTTGCTTCTTCACTTCATTATTAGCAACATATAGAGCTAGAAATTGGGTTCCAACATCCTCATCAGCATCAATAAAAGAGAAAGATGACAAATGGCTTACCACCATAGCCTGCTCTCCACCAATCATTACCAGCTTTCCATGCCTTACAAACTTCAATCTTTGATGGAGCATGGAAGTGACTGCCCCTGCATCATGGATCCATGGACGACCCAATTGGCAACTGTAGGCGGCACGAATATCCATTACTTGAAAAGTGATCTGAAAAGTATGAGGACCAATTACTATAGGAAGATCCACTTCACCAATGACAGTCTTCCTAGAACCATCAAACGCTTTGACAATTACCCCACTAGGTCTCATGGGAGCACCTGGATATGAGAGTCGAGATAATGTAGTTTTGGGCATTACATTTAACGATGAGCCTGTATCTACCAACACACTTGATAAAGTATCATTTCCACAACTTATTGAGATATGCAAAGCCATATTATGGTTCCTTCCCTCCTCCGGAAGCTCTTCATCACTGAAACCAAGATTGTTACACGAAGTAATATTTCCCACAATTCCATCAAATTGGTCAACCGTCACATCATGATCCACGAATGCCTGGTCCAAGACCTTCATCAAAGCTTCTCTATGGGCACCAGAATCTCTCAGTAAAGCAAGCAAAGAAATCTTGGAAGGAGTTTGCAATAGTTGGTCCACGATCTTATATTCACTTCTCTTGATAAGCTTCAGAATCTCGTCATCATCGGGATGTGGGATAGGTTCATTGGATCGGCCTATCTCAACCCTTGGTTCAACATTTCTCGCTGGAGTTTCTGCCGGTATGGGCCTCCTGACTTGAACTTCTGGTCTCTTCAAAGGTACTGCTGCAAAGACACGTCCGCTTCTCGTAACTCTACTCACATCAGCGATGTTAACAAAAGACGGCCTTGTTGGTATAGGGACTTCTACCCCATTCTCAATCATTGTGGCATTATACTTATACGGTATAGCTTGGTCTGAGTTGTAAGGCACAGGGCCAGGCGGGTAAATGATCAAAGGAGCAACAGGTGCAGTCTGACTGTCGTAAACAATCTCTACTGATTCAGGCAAATTGAATTGCGGTATTATAACATTCACTTCATCCTCCGGATCTCTGTCATATGTAATAGTGATAACCCTCTGGTCTAACAACTTTTGAATATCCTCCTTCACAATAGGGCAATCAACCTCTCTTGAACAAAATTCACAAACATCATAATCATGCTGATGCCTAACAAAGGCAAGTCTTCTTAAGCTCTGATGTAACCTGATCAACGACTCCCTTATGTGTTCAACTTGAAAAACTCGAAACTTTCCTGGACAACCTTCCACCATATTCACTGATGCTGCCCCATGTCGAGGCAAAGGATTATCTCTAACATTTGGGTTAACATCCTTGAAAGACAAGATACCATTCTTAATCAATCTCTGCACGTCCGCCTTTAGCGTAAAACAATTTTCAAGGTTGTGCCCCGGCGACCCCTGATGATATTCACAAAACTGATCCGCCTTATACCATGGAGAAGTACTGTTTGGTGCGACAGGAGGAGGTTTTGTCGTTATGAGGTTCTTTCTGATAAGAGCAGGGAACAATTCAGTATAAGTCATAGGAATGGCATCGAATTGCGGTTTTCTTGGTGAACGGTTCTGGTTGTTGAATGGATAAGCCTGTTGTCGAGGCTGCTGCTGAAATGGCCGTTGTTAAGTTGGTGGGGTTTGATGAGTTGGGGTCATCAAAGCTGGGAGGACAGCCGGAGTGACTGTCGCAACGTGTGAGTAACCTCTCCTTGGTCTCCCTGGGAAGATTACGCTGACATCCTGCTCTTTTCTTTTTGGGAAAACAATTCCAAACTTCTTGGTACTGCTAGACGGACTTCCTTCTTTAACCAAACGCCCTTCACGAATCCCTTCCTCCAACCGCATGCCCATGCTTACCATTTCGGTGAAGTCACTGGGTGCACTGGCGATCATTCTTTCATAGTAAAAGGAACCTAAATTCTTCAAGAATATCTTCGTCATCTCTTTCTCCTCAAGAGGAGGATAGATTTGAGCAGCAATTTCACGCCACCTCTGGGCGTATTCCTTAAAAGACTCTCTGTCTCTCTGGGACATCGCCCGGAGTTGATCCCTGTCCGGCGCCATGTCAACGTTGTACTTATACTGGTGAACAAAGGCTTCGCTAAGATCGTTAAAGTTGCGGATCCGAATGCTGTCTAAACCCATATACCACTTTAGAGCGGCACCCGTCAAACTGTCTTGAAAATAATGAATCAACAAGTCATGATCATCAGAATATGTAGACATCTTTCTCACGTACATAGTCAAGTGACTCTGAGGACACGAATCACCCTTATATCTTTCAAAGTCTGGCACTTTGAATTTTGCTGGAATCTTGACATTCGGAACTAAATAAAGGTCATGCGTGTTCTTTCCAAACAAATCCTTCCCCTTTAACGCTCAGAGCTCCCTCTGCATTTCTTGGAATTGGTCCTGAAATTCTTCCATTCTATCAAAAAGACCCAAACTTTCAGCAGGTTCGGCAGGATAAGTAGGTTCATTCAAGTATGGCACGAAGTGAACCACAGGAGCGACAGTTGTCATCAACGGTTGCGGGAAAGGTGTCACAGACGGGATTACCGGCGGCATGGCAGTTGTCTCTGGTTGAGGAAGAGACAAAGTAGGTTGAAACAAAGGCTGTACGACAGGCTGATACCCCTCTGGCACAAAGTTGTAAGGCATTCCCCACGGAAAACCTTTTGGCATCTGATGCTGAAGCGGCGAGTTGATTTGAGTCACAGATGTTGGAACGGTGACAATCTCGGAAACCACAGTAGTTGAAGTCTGAATCCCAGCAGATGTAGTCGATGGCTGATTCTGAGCAGCCATCAAACTTTCCACTAGCGCAGTTAACTTTTCCATACCGATACGAAGGGTAGTGACCTCCTCACAAAGCTCGTGGTTTTCCTGTTCCAGATCTTCCATCTTCCTCTGACGATTGGCTCGAGTATCGTATCGATGAGACAGCTTGACAATCTATCAGAGTGGAAAAAGAAACAAGGATAAGACTCTAGAAAACATGTGAAGTGGAATGTTGGATGATGCATGATATGTGATGCAAATGATAATTCATTTTAATAGTTTTTCAAGGAACTTCAATAATTTTGCACACATCAATGGTAAAGGAATTTGGAACAACAAAAACTCATTTCATTAATCAAAAGCGGTAAATTACAGCTTACAACTTTGGAACAACAAAACAATAAATTACACTTTGGGATAACAACCCAATAATAAAAGCAGTAAACTACAACTTTGGAACATGAAGCCCATAATAAAGCAGTAAATTACAACTTTGGAACATGAAGCCCATAATAAAAGCAGTAAATTACAACTTCGGAACATGAAGCCCTTTTACAGAGTTTTACAAAATGACATCAGTAAAATAAAACTAAGAACTAAAGATCACTCAGAATCATCAGATGAAGGACCAAATGCCAACTGTAACCGGAGCTTCCGGATCTTCTCTTCATAAAAGTCTTCCATCTCTTTCTTCTCAGCTACCAGTCGATCAATGATTTCCTTTTGTGGATTAGGAACGAGAGCAACACTTACCGAACCTTCCTTCTTTCTCTTCCTTTGACTAGCATACTTCTTCAGTAAAGCATCCTTTTGACGAAGCTTCTCATCATGATCAATGAACCAGCCGTCTTGAATAAATAGCAAATCCTCCTTTTCCTTTAGTTGTCGAGCCAGGACCCGCTTCTCATATTCAGACATATTATACTTTTCTTTCCAAGCATCTCTCTCGGACTTCATCCTAGCCAGATTTCCTTGGTATTCTCCCATATTCTCGATAGGGATATCAACAGATGATGATGCAACGGTATGGAATAAAGGTTTCTCAGGTTTATATGGCATTTTGAGAGCACAAGCCCTAGCACGGACCCATTGTAGGTAAGGCTCCAAAGAAACGGCACCCCTATGTCCTAACATATCTCTCCCTTTCCTATGGATGTGGCGCCAAGCTCCTTCGATCTCCCTCTTAGCTGCCTGATGATCTTGTCCTTCTTGAAGAAAGAAACCACTCACATGGATGTTGTTTGGCTTGTCCCTCATCGGGTATCCAAACTGACGGCGCGCGAGAACAGGATTATAGTTAATTCCACCTTTCGTACCAAGAAGAGGCACGTTAGGTAAAGCACCACAGCTATCGATGATCTTCACATCATAGTAAACTCGATTATACCAATCAATGTCGAAATGAGTGAGAGCCATAATTTTTGGCGCCCATCGCGGCTCCTTCTCGAGATCCCAGAAAACATCAGACCTAGGCAGATGAGAAACATACCACTGATACAGCAACTGTGCACAACAAATAATCATCCCTCCTTGATAAGAGTTTCGAAGATGGATGGAGTAGTAGGTATCTCCTAGCAGCGTAGGGACCGGATTTCCAATCAAGAAAATTCTGATGGTGTTGATATCCACAAACTTATCAACGTTAGGGAACAAGAATAGACCATAAGAGAGTAAAGCAAAGACGTCTTCGAAGGCAATAGTATCTTTTATCTCAGCGAAATGACGAGCTTTCCTCAACAGAAACTGCGCAGACAAGCCTCGGATTACCCCTTTTGTAGTCATGTTCTCCTCTATCTCTGACTTCTTCAAGTGGGTGATGGTCGCTATCTCGTGAGATTTGGGTTCCTCTTCTAAGCCAGAAAAAGGAACACAGTCGGTGATCGGCAAACCAAGTATGTAGGAGTACTCTTCTAAGGTGGGCATTAACTGGTAATCCGGAAAGGTGAAACATCGATACAAAGGATCGTGAAATTGGACTAACGTATTAAGGATGCCTTCTTTCATCTTGCGCTTCATGAGAGGTATAATGGACCCATACTTTTTCTGAAAATCCGTCGGGTTCTTGATCTTAGGAATTAAACTCTTCAGTTCTTCAATCTCGGGCTCCTTAAAACTAAAACTTCGAGTGTTTCTCCTTCCAAATTCCATAATAATAGTACCTGAGATGTCTGCAAAAATCATTCCTAAGTTCCTTAAAAAACAAGTTTTTTACAAAAAATGTTGATGAATGCATGAATGAATGATAATGCAACAGTTACACACAAGTTCACAAACATGGGGTTTAAAGGTTCAACGTTTCAGCATGGAGTCGAGGGTAAAGCCCACCCCAAGGTATGTACTATGGTTCAATCACACCTGTAAGACAAGGTTCTAAAAGTTCCCAGAGTCTACATTCCTCCTTCGGATATTACCAACGTCTTGATTACTCAATAATTAGCAATATTCTCAAGAGAAACTCATCCGAGCGTAGCATCGCGTAACAACTACTTCCGAATTACTCCGTTATAGTCTCCGCGCTACACCTAAAAGGCCAAGATGGGTCAGGGTTCTACGGTTCTCAATTTCTCTGGCTCCTAGGTCGAAAATAATAATGTCTTCCCGATTACCCGGTAAACAAATATTATGTTCAAGAGGGCCTTCCATTGAGTGGGGGATCTCATGCCTCCTTCTTCGGGATTACTCCCTCAAAGTTAACATGACTGTACCACCCGTCCTATTCCTTAAGTGTAACTTAATCCGGGTATAAGATTCGTCCTTTGCAAAAAAACCCAAACAACCCAAATTTAAACACATAATCAAACAAATCAAATAATAATAAAACAGATAAGACAAATTAGGCTTAACCCACTTAGGGATGGACCAGCAAGAGGTCAATCTGTCCCCAGCAGAGTCGCCAATTCTGTAGCGATAAAAAATGTAGCGGGGTAAATCGAAGATCGAATTATTGATTAATTCGTCTCACAAAAGCAAGAGTCGCCACCGCGCTTTATTATTTCCAAGGGAAAAGGGAAAAGAGCGAAATAAAACCCTAAAGTATGCAATGTAAAATAATACTTTTAAAAGTAATGAAAATACAAGGCGTTTTGAAAAGAGATCTATGGTTCAGGGGTTGGTTATACAATGGGAAGGTATTAGCACCCAATGCATCTATAGTATCCTATAGGAACCTTTTGAAATATCTGTTTATTAAAATGTTCGTTTGATTAAAAATAAATTGTTTTGGCCGAAAAGGGATACAGACGGGTTTTTGAAGGTACGACGACCTAATGTCGAAGTTTTGACTTAAAAGGTATAAGTTTTGAAAAAAGATTGAAGATTTGAGGAAAAATTGTCTTAAGTTTTAATGAGATGAAGATATTCGCGTGATTGGATTTGAGGACATGAAGTCGGCAAATTTAATCATTTTTCCCTTGGATTTAGACGTAAACGGAATAAACAAGTAAAGACAAAATAATTAAACAGAAAATTATGCAGATAATGATTAAGTAGCTAAGTGATATATGATCATAACAATGATTGAATAAACAGACTAAATGGCGTGAACATGCATTTTATATTTTTATTTAGTATGTACAAAGCAAGAGAATTAATTAAAGAAAATAAAATGTTTTTTAATTTAGTCTTTTATAAAGATGAAATTTTTAGTTATTTTTATTTGTATTAATATAAAGTATTATTTTAAGAATTATTAAATAATTTTAAACTAAATTAAAACTTAAAAGTTATTAACTTAAATCTAATTAGAAATAATACTAAAATTACTAAATTAATCCTAAACTTGAACTAATAAGATTGGTCAAATCATTAAAATTTGTTTTAATTAAATTACACCTCCATTTAATTAAACTTACCAATTAACTAAATTAATAATATTCTAAAAAGACTAATAGAAAGTAAATAGAAGGAGAGGTATCAAGAATCAAAGGGGGGTAAATACTAAACAATGTGTGGGCTAAAGAGTTTCAAGGGGCCCAAAAATAGAAATGGGATGGGGGTGTGCTTAAGGAAATCGTTGGGCTTTTAGGCAGATGAAATGGGTTAAGCCCACATAGGGAACAATGTTTAGGGTTCAAGGTTTTATTCATTTTGCGTTAGGGTTAGGCAAAAGGGGTACAGAGCGGTGCTCTTCTTCTCGTTACGGATTCGTCTTCTTCGTTGCTCTCATGCCCTCGTCTCTGAGTTCTCCCTTGCCCATGGCCACCGGCGTCCTCAACCTTCCTCTTCCCTCCAACGAGACGCTAGGGCGATAGATTCACGGTAACAATTTTCATTTTTATTTCGTTAGGGTTTTCATTACTGCATGTTATGATCTTTCATCCATTTGATTCTAACTTCAAACTATTATGGTTATTTGAGGTATTTGAAATAAAGAGAGGGAGAAATCGTTACCTTTGGAGACGGAGGAAGAAAGGTTGGGGGTGCTGGTTTATGCAGGTTATGGCCTTGATTTCATGGTTTATGTTGTTGGTCATGGCTTTCATGGTTTAACAGGGTACACTGGTTTTCTGGTTAGGCTTGAAAACAGGTTGAACAGGTTTTATGGTTTTAGGCCATACTGGTTGTGTTGGACAGTTTAGTGTTTTTCTGGTTGTTTAAACCATGGTTATTGGTTTTGAGATAGCAGGTTCTTGAGGTTTTAGCTTCTAAACCTTGAGAATTTGTTTTGTATTTTTTTGTGACAGTTTTGTTTTAGGCTTGAAAACAGGTTGAACAGGTTTTATGGTTTTAGGCCATACTGGTTGTGTTGGATAGTTTAGTGTTTTTCTGGTTGTTTAAACCATGGTTATTGGTTTTGAGATAGCAGGTTCTTGAGGTTTTGGCTTCTAAACCTTGAGAATTCGTTTTGTATTTTTTTGTGACAGTTTTGTTTTAGGCTTGAAAACAGGTTATGAACTCTCTACTTTTCTTGAAGGGTTTGTTGTTATAATAACAGTTTGCTGGCTTCTAATGGTTCAGGTTCTGAATATTTTTACTATTTTTTCTTGATACTTCTGCACTCTATACTGTTTTATTCAGTTTGTTTTGTATCCTTTTTCCATGCTTTCCTTTTCTTTACTGTGTTACTGCTATTTTGTTTTCTATCCCTTTTCTGCCTAAGGCCAAAACCTGTAAACCCACACTCTTTCTCTCTTCTCTCTCCTTAGTACAGTTTGACATTAAAATATGATGTTATGTACTTGTTCTGAAAAAGTAAAGCTGGAAAATGATGAGAATTAGAAAATACTTTGCTTGCATATCTGGTTTTAAAACTGCACATGTTTCTCTTTGTCATCTGCATTGTACAGCATGGAGCCTTTGTATTTTGACTTCTTCCCACATGCTGGATAGTTTACGTTGCATATTGGCTTTGAAAATGTAACTTGACTTGCATATGCTGTTTTGCTTTTGAAATATGCAGTGGATTTTGAATTATGCAGTTTACAATTAAAATGTGCAATTTTGACAAAAGTGAATTTGTGCATATTTTTAACTTGTGCATTCATATTTATCAATAAAATTCATCCCTTTTTGTGAACCGGGAGAAATCCCGTGATTTGCAAAGAGGGTAAAAACTGATTCCAGCCGTTTGCTTTTAATGATGAACGCTAAATTAATCGTCTGCTTTTAATTATACATTCATTTCTGACTATTCTTTTAATTCTTTGCAGGTAAAATCAAATGAGTATTAAAGAAGTATCGGATAGAAGATGAAGATTTAGAATCTTAGAAAAATTAAAATAGTTTTTATTTTACTTTAAACATTTTATATAATTGTCATTGTAAATACTTTGTACATAATACAGTATTTAAACAACAATTGTAATAATTAGAATAAAGATGAATAAAATTCTATTATTTTACCAGTTAATTCTTTTCTTCTTTCCAATTATTTATTTTATCATTTATAATTCTTTAAATTATATAATAACTGAAAATCAATTCCAATTATTTAAATTTAGAATGATAAATAATTAAATAAACATCATTGATCAATTAACTTCTCTTCAATCATTTACTTCATTATTTATAATTCTTCTAAATTATAATAACTGAAAATAAAATTTCAACCATTTAAACTTAGAATAATAAATAATTAAATAAACATTGTTGATCAATTAATAAACTTCTTCTAAAATATTTACTTTATTATTTATAATTCTTTAAATTATATAATAACTGAAAAATAAATTCCAATTATTTAAATTCAGAATAACAAATAATTAAATAAACATCATTTAGCATTGATCAATTAATAAATTTAGCGTTTAAAAAATAAACAGCTCTTGACTTGAAAAAGTTATGAATTTAAAAACTGCTTTGAAAGTTGATAAAAATAGGTCAAAACCCTTACAATGTAATGATGCAGATGGGAGATGGTATCTTAGGTCAAAATTTGGGGTACAACAAACAGCTGCCCCTGTTCAATCTTCTTAAACCTGAGGATGTAGATTGGTTGTCTGCCTTTTGTAATCTGAAGGTGGAAGATGATTGAACACCAGAGTGCCCAGAAATTTGCAGTCGCATGAAGTAGCACTTGATTTGTGATATCAGGAATGGGCTTACAGATGCCATTTGGAGGCCGAGGATTGAAGATTGTCGGAGATGGCCTTAAAGATTCCATCCTGGATGCGACGGAGAATTGCAGGAGATGGGCTTAAAGATGCCATCTAGGGGATGTTGATTTCCTGTCTTGGGAGAACTAGAGTTTTAGGAGCTTCAGTTGTCCGTTACTCTACTGGGGAATAACTACGGCTTGAGGAAGCGGGAGTGTACTGCGTATCTGGTTGGGGTATATGTTGCACCGCGCCTTGCTGGGGAACTGCGAAACCACTCGTGTTTGATCGGGTCATGGCCTTACAGTGTTGTGGATTGTCGTCTGGAGATAAGAGAGGAGGAACCTGGATAGTAGGGTTACTTCGATATGAAAGCCTGTATAGTAGGGCTGTGAGAAGGAATCTAGATAGTAGGGTTGTGAGAAGGAACCTGGATAGTAGGGTTACTTCGATATGAAAGCCTGGATAGTAGGGCTGTGAGAAGGAACCTGGATTATAGGGTTACTTCGCTATGAAAGCCTGAATAGTAGGGCTGTAAGAAGGAACCTGGATAGTAAGATTATAAGAAGGAACCTGGATAGCAGGGTTGCTTCGATATGAAAGCCTGGATAGTAGGGCTGTGAGAAGGAACCTGAATAGTAAGGTTATGAGAAGGAACCTGGATAGTAGGGCTGTGAGAAGGAACCTGGATAGGGTTACTTCGATATGAAGGCTTGGATAGTAGGGCTGTGAGAAGGAACCTGGATAGTAGGGTTACTTCACTATGAAAGCCTAGATAGTAGGGCTGTGAGAATGAACCTGGATAGTAGGGTTACTTCGATATGAAAGCCTGGATAGTAGGGATGTGAGAAGGAACCTGGATAGTAGGGTTACTTCGATATGAAAGCCTGGATAATAGGGCTGTGAGAAGGAACCTGGATAGTAGGGTTACTTCGATATGAAACCTGGATAGTAGGGCTGTGAGAAGGAACCTGGATAGTAGGGTTACTTCGCTATGAAATCCTGGATAGTGGGGCTGTGAAAAGGAACCTGGATACTAGAGTTACTTCGATATGAAAGCCTGAATATTAGGGCTGTGAGAAGGAACCTGGATAGTAAGGTTACTTCACTATGAAAGCTTGGATAGTAGGGCTGTGAGAAGGAACCTGTATAGTAGGGTTACTTCGATATGAAAGCCCGGATAGTAGGCTGTGAGAAGGAACCTGGATAGTATGGTTACTTCAATATGAAAGCCTGGATAGTAGGGTTGTGAGAAGGAACCTGGATAGTAGGGCTGTGAGAAGGAACCTGGATAGTAGGGTTACTTTGATATGAAATTATGGATAGTAGGGTTGTGAGAAGGAACCTAGATAATAGGGGTACTTCGCTATGAAAGCCTGGATAGTAGGACTGTGAGAAGGAACCTGGATAGTAAGGTTATGAGAAGGAACGTGGATAGTAGGGTTGCTTCGATATGAAAGCCTGGATAGTAGGGCTGTGAGAAGGAATCTGAATAGTAAGGTTATGAGAAGGAACCTAGATAGTAGGGATGTGATAAGGAACCTGGACAGTACGATTACTTTGATATGAAGGCTTGGATAGTAGGGATGTAAGAAGGAACCTGGATAGTAGGGTTACTTCACTATGAAAGCCTAGATAGTAGGGCTGTGAGATAGAACTTGGAGAGTAGGGTTACGTCGATATGAAAGCCTTGATAGTAGGGCTGTGAGAAGGAACCTGGATAGTAGGGTTACTTTGATATGAAATCCTGGATAGTAAGGCTGTGAGAAGGAACCTGGATAGTAGGGTTTCATCGATATGAAATCCTGGATAGTAGGAATGTGAGAAGGAACCTGGATTATAGGGTTACTTCGCTATGAAATCCTGGATAGTGGGGCTGTGAGAAGGAACCTGGATAGTAGGGTTACTTTGATATGAAAGCCTGGATAGTAGGGCTGTGTGAAGGAACCTGGATAGTAGGGTTACTTCGCTATGAAAGCCTGAATAGTAGGGCTGTGAGAAGGAACCTGTATAGTAGGGTTACTTCGATATGAAATCTTGGATAATAGGGCTGTGAGAAGGAACCTGGATAGTAGGGTAACTTCGATATGAAAGCCTGGATAGTAGGGTTGTGAGAAGGAATCTGGATAGTAGGGTTACTTCGCTATGAAATCCTGAATAGTAGGGCTATAAGAAGGAACCTGGATAGTAGGGTTACTTTGATATGAAAGCCTGGATAGTAGGGCTGTGAGAAGGAACCTGGATAGTAGGGTTACTTGGCTATGAAAGCCTGGATAGTAGGGTTGTGAGAAGGAACCTGGATAGTAGGGTTACTTCGATATGAAAGCCTGTATAGTAGGGCCGTGAGAAGGAACCTGGGTAAGGTTGTTTCATGAAGAGTTTGGGTAAAACTGCATTCTGAACCGAGAAGGAACTTGGGTAAGGTTTCTTTGTGAGGAGTTTGGGTAAAACTGCATTCTGAACCGAGAAGGAACCTGGGTAAGGTTTCTTTGTGAGGAGTTTGGGAAAAACTGCATCTGAACTGAGAAGAAACCTGGGTAAGGTTGCTTTGTGAGGAGTTTGGGTAAAACTGCATCTGAGCTGTGAAGGAACCTGGGTAAGGTTGCTTTGTGAGGAGTTTGGGTAAAACTGCATCTGAACTGAGAAGGAACCTGGGTAAGGTTGCTTTGTAAGGAGTTTGGGTAAAACTGCATCTGAGCTGAGAAGGAAATTAGGTAAGGTTGGTTTGTGTGGAGTTTGGGTAAAACTGCATCTGAACTGATAAGGAACCTGGGTAAGGTTGCTTTACGAGGATTTTGTGTAAAACTGCATCTGAACTGAGAAGGAACCTGGGTAAGGTTGCTTTGTGAGGAGTTTGGGTAAAACTGCGGCAGGAACCTGGGTAAGGTTACTTCAGGATAAGTCCGTGTAAAACTTCGGCAGGAACCTGGGTAAGGTTACTTTGGGCTAAGTCTGTGTAAAACTTCAAGAGGAACCTGGGTAAGGTTACTTTGGGATAAGTTCGTGTAAAACTTCAGAAGGAACCTGGGTAAGGTTTCTCGTGATGAGTCCGTGTAGGGCTTTAGGAGGAACCTGGGTAGGGTTACTTTGTGATAAGTTCGTGTGAAACTTCAGAAGGAAATGTATGAGAAAGGACCCATGTAAGATTTTTCAGGATAAACCCGTGTTAAGCTGCATTTAGGAGAAACCCGTGTAACATTGCTTCGTGACGAACCTGTGTAAAGCTGCATTTGATCGTGCAGATAATTACTCTGTTTAGTTTCAGGAGCTAATCTTGAACTTGCTGGAAGTTGTTGATGATAACCATCTTTCCTGAAAAGGTACATGATTAATGGTATATGATGCATGAAATGTGTTGTATGATGATGTTCTCAAAATAAATGAGATTATGTTGTATGCGATATGTATGCGCACGTCATGATATATGAACATGAAGTGCTATTGTGACATATCCGAGTGGGAAAATAAATCCATGTCCGCTGCTGGAGAGTAACGCAAATTGAGTTCCAGACCATCGTAGAAAAAGTGGTACTTCTACTTCCGCTGGGGAAGGTGAACGGAGATAACTATGGTGGAGATTTGCTCCTTGTTTACAGCTACTCTCTCGGGGGAGAGACTCTATTTGAGAACAACTCTGCTGGAGAATAACTCTGTTGGGGATGAGCTTCCGCATTCATAGAAATAAACTCTGCTCGGGAGAAAACTATATGAACCGCTTGCGATTACAAAATTCAGCCGGGGAATATAGACGTCGGCTCTCCGAAAGAACTTGTCTGGGGAAAGTAACTCCTGTTTGGGGAAGCATAGTTCAAAACTTTGGTCGCCTCTACTCTGTGGGGAGTGTAGATGTTACTGGGACGCATGCTGAGGATACGACAATGACTTCGTATCAAGACTTTTCTGCCCCTGTACCTGCTGGAGAAAGTGCCTGCAGAGGCCTTGTGGATTGAGTGTTATCCCAACTTATGAGGTGCTTGGTAACTGCCGATCGGAATGATAAGTCTTCTACTGATAGGCAAGTGACAAGATAACGGGACATAGTCATACGCTTTAATCCCTAACTTTTACCTGAACTGTCTTTTCAGATTTTCAGTCCACCGGAATACCATTTTTTGCCCAAGCCGCCTTTTCAAGTTTTCGACTTGTCGGGTGTATAAATCTTTTTTTGTTTTTATCCCTAATTTTTGCCCAAACCCTTTTGGTTTGCCGGGATGCCCTTCTTTTTGCCTAGGCCAGTCAACCTAGCGGGTCTTTGTTCATGCGCAGTAATTTCTGACTATGTCCACACTCTCAGGGTGTAAGGAGTTGTCACTGTCGATAGTGTTGTGTTGCCACACTACCAGAAGATGTTTGCTTGATCGTACATGATTCGTTGATGGAATTCATGCCTAATGCCCCCAAGTGATTCAGATGGAGATCTGCCCCTGGCTATTTGGCATCTTTGAGAGATTCCTTGAATCTTGACTTGACTGCCCCAGATGATGGACAATGATCATGCCATGCCCCTTGGTTGGAAGTGTTTTTCCACTAGAGGTGATCCTTTTCATTGAGAAGGTTTTTTTTGTTCACTAGATATTCGTCATGCGAATCTCTATGCTGTTGAACAAATAGTCATATACAAACTATAATATTTTTAGAATGTAAAGCTTACGTCTGTCTTGAAATTTTTGAAAATGTGTTTTTCAGTAAAACAAGCAAATTTTGTAAAATGTGACGTCAACTCAGGATTTACAGCAAGTCCTACAGGAGTCAGGATACCTTTTGTAATACTATGCTTTCGAACTAACCCATGCTTCAGCTAGGAATTTTAAGGGTTATAACGTGGACTGGTTCACGGTTCAAGAAACAAAGGATAAAGGCTCAAAATTTAATTGTACCCACCCACTCTTCGTGATGTTCATCAGTCCTATGCTCAGTTAATTGTGCGTTTAGAATCCCAGTTGAGTTCTAGAATATTGTCCTTGATGTTCCAGTGATGGTTAGGATACTGAAAGTTTACTTGAAAAAGGCAGTCATTTTGTAATCTTTTTTTTTGCCGAGGATTTGTAGTAACCTCATTTTTTGGTTTTACTATCCCTGTCTTTTGGCTGAACTGTTTCTTTTGTGATTATAGTCAGCAGGATGCCCTAGTTTTTTTCTTAAGTCTCCTTCATAGGTTTTAACTTAGCAGGCTTTTATTTTGAAAAATAATGACTGCTTGCTTGGATGATTATGCGAAACCATCACCGTCTTTTGATTTGGAAGGACGTCTTCGATGCCATTCATTGTGTACGAAGCGGAAGATTACGACTGAATGCGCCTCTGAATTAACTGAGAAAACTACCCTGCCCCAGGTTATGATTAAGGGTTTTAATTAGTGTGAAAAGAAAAACTCCTACTTCTTTGGCTCAAAGGGGTTGACTAGGGAATATCTTCCTTATAATTCCACTGTTTGGGATGTGAAACAACGCCTGTACATCGTCAGCAGGGTCTGTTTAAAACCATAATGTAGAGGTTGTGGTATCATTTTCGTCATCCTCCCTCTAAAGGCTTACATATTTTTAGTTGAGAGTTGAATATCACAAAAAGGAACGGAGTTTAAATATAGTTCATACGAATGAATTGATTCAGAACAGACATATGCAATGCATTGATAAAGTAACAAAGTTTGACATGAATAAATATTCAAACAATCAAAAGAAAGTTACAAATTAAAAATTCTAATGAACGAAAAGCCCTCTTGTTAGAACTTGTCACTTCAAATAGTGGGCCTTGGAGGATTGACAGAAACATTCCAGTTGACCATCTTGTGTGAATTCCAAGGCTCCTTCATCAATCAGGTCTTGAATATTGTATTTCAACCTCCAACAGTCGTCAGTATCATGCCCCGGACTGTTGAAGTGATATGTGCACCTTGCATCAGGATTGTAGTTAGGCGAAAAAGTCTAGGGATTCGGATGAGGTCCTATCAACGTAACTAGATTAATCCTCAACATATGTTGTAAAGCTTGAGATAGCGGCATGTTGAGTTTGGTAAACTGCCTCTTGGGTGTATCTGGCTTACTCTGATTAACCCCTTGTTTTTGGCGAGGTTGTTGTTGGACCCGTGAGGTAGTAGGAATTTGGAAAGGTCCACTCTTCACCAAACCAAACTCTTGTCTTCTTGGAGGTTGATCAATGACTTGGTCCCCGACATCGTCTATTTGCTTCATACTATTGTATCCGTCTTGATGAAGTTGGTTGATGATGGCTTTCATCTCTTCTTGCCTTCGGGCTAGGCCTTGGATAAGAGACATCTGCCACAGCATCTGGGTTCTCATTGCACCTACCCCAGCTTGTAGTTGTTCCAGCCGTTCGTCCTTATTGTCTTCAGGACTTTTCTTGACCAAGTTCCCAACGAGGAGTGTTTTCAACTCTTCCCGCCCCTTGGATAGGTTTAGGAATATGTCCCTGAACTGAGCTTCTTGAGTTTGAAGATCTCGGTTGTCTTGTTTGATAGCCATTGCTGAAATAAACAGCGAGAACATGAGAGACTTGTAAACAAAACCTGCAAGTAAACCCGACAAGAAATCCAAGTTATTGGATAAGGACTGTAAACAAAACCTGCAAGGAACTCATGTTGTTAGATAATAAAACTGTGCAAGTAGTTCAAGTTGAAAGCACACGAGTCCCAAAAACAACCTTAGGTTTAGGCTTGCATGGGTTTTAAGGTAGTACCCTCTTGATGTTTAGTTGGTTCAAACCTGTCCTAAAAAGTAACCGGGTTCTAGAGATTCTCAATATCATTGACCATCCTTTATCGGACATTGTTTCAGCTCTCAATCTTTTCTTGCGGCCAAAATATCCCGAAAGTCTGATCTCAATGAGTGTAGCATCGAGTATCAACCAGTTCTCAGCTCTACACCGAGGCCGACTATCTCGCTACTTTATAATGGCCAAGTTGTTCAACTAAGGTTCTAAGGTCCTTTGGTGCTTCACGACACCACGCGACGGCCCCGTATTCTCCTCATTTCCCCACAAAGGATACCGGTACCAACCAAAGTGCCACACCAACACAGCCATCGCTTAAACCATATCGGTTTATGCCGTATAGTCTCCACGATCTATTGCTATTTACCTAAAAAGTGCCCCCAGATCCGGGTGTAGGATCTACAGTAACCCCAGACAAAACCCTTAAAAGTAAAGCAATCAAGACAATCAAGAGAAACAATTTTAATGATATATATCCTAAGGTAAACCCCACTTTATCATATCCCCAGCAGAGTCTCCAGTTCTGTGATACGGTGGCAAAATCGACTGTTTAATACTGGTTTGCGTTTTGCGTTTGCAAAATGTCGCGGTAAGCAAGAGTCGCCACCGACTTTTATTTCATCCAATCATGGAAAAGGAAAAAGAACAGAAAAAACCTTTTTTCGAGATATTTCTGAGTACGGGGGGTAGATTATAGAAAGGGAAGGTGTTAGCACCCTTTATATCCGTAGTTATCTAGGGGCTCTTAGGTACTTGCTCATATTCTTAAAATTTCTTGTGTGTGTTTGTCTTGAAAATGTTTTTACTTCGTGATAACCCTTATATCAGTCCTTAAGGGTGTGACGAAGTTGTTTTGAAAACTGTTTTTGAAAAGTGTTTGTGTCAAAAGTTTTATTTGAGAAAGTACATACTAGCATCTACCTAATCGAAAAAAGAACGTTTTTGTTTTATTTCCTTTAGACAGTGCTATCCCACTATTAAGGAGTAGGTAGCACCGTCGTTAGAGTTTGTAAGGGGCGTTCAAAAGGGACGAATACAATCACCAAATCAATAGTTAGAAAACTTTAGTAGTAACCCTAGAGTCTTGAGATCTTTTCGAGGCAACATTTCTGAGGCAACATTTCCGAGGCAACATTCGAATGGGACAATTTGATCTCTTTAGACTGGAGGGAAACCACTAAAATCTTCTATGCTTAATGATTGTTTACTGAAGGCAACCGAAGTGAGGTAAACCATAGGAGTGAATATGTTCATATGATTTGTTTCATTTATTTAATCTTTGCACATTAGGTGATCTACCGTTTTAATTTTCCAGACATTCTTGCCATACAATCCTATTAGCCATACATCTAGACAGTTAAAGATTGCGGAAATTAAAAGTGCGAGGAAGCAAAACCTAGCTATTACAAGGCTTCGGGGAGGGGGATTAATTACATAACCAAAAATCGAGGATTTAAAGCAAGAAATAAAACCCTAATTTAACTATTGCGAACCCTGAACAGTTACAAAATAATGGAAAAAATAATTAACAAGCGTGCGACAAATTAAATACAAGAACGGTAATTAATAACTTAAAACCCTAATTGAGAGAAAGAAATTTTTGGGGATTTTTATTTGAGAAAACAATTAAATCACAAATTAATTAAACTTAATTTCAGATTGTTTTTAATTATGAAAGAAGTTAAAGTTGCCCTAAATTAATTAAAAATAAAATTTATTAGGAAAATAAGTCTTTTTATGATTTTTTTGATTTGTTAATTTAATAAAATAATTTTTGTATTGATTAAAAAAACAAAAAAATTAAAGAAAAGAAATTAAAGAAAAATTGTAAAAATAACCAAATGGGCCTGCTGTTAGCAAATCTGGGGGTGTATGCTGAACTTCTGAAACCCATAAGGATGGCCCAGAGTCTGGCGCCTGATCCAATGAGACCATCTTATGGGGACTCATGGTGGACCTGTGTATGCTGGCGTTGGATCTGGCTGGAGATGGATCTAGAGGATGAGATCAGAGGGAGTGTGATGATCCTCAGAAGGTGAGGTGTGCTGGATCTGGCTGGAGATGGATCCTGAGGATGAGATCAGAGGGCGCGTGATGATCCCCAGAAGGTGAGGTGTGCTGGATCTGGTGAAAATAATGGAGAAAATGCCAAAAGCTCACGCCTGGGATAGAACCCAGAACATGAGCTTCATACTTCCCTCCTCTGACCAACTGCACTGCACTAGTTAATTGTTAACATAATAAAAACAATAAATCAAAATCGAAATTAATTGCCATGCTTAAAACACGCGCGGATTTTCAAATGTCCCAATGGTTGCTTGACATGTCAGCGTCTTCTTCCTTGGTTCGTTGCTTTAGGTAAAATACTTTTACCTACGGACGTTTGTTTGTAACTATAACCTTGTTCCATTCAAAAATTACATACAAGCAAGATAAATGAAATTGGTGACCATGAATCAACTGGGCTTGAAGCCCTGATCATCATGATACCCAATATGAAAGCCAATTGTTCCTGCATTGAAAACCCCTAAAACAAACTCATAAACCCTAGCAATGGCATATTGTGTTTCCTGCGCTGTAAATGCAATTAAATGATGCCAATAGCTTGCAAACAAGATAATGAACAAGAATGTATAATCAAAACATGATAATTCTATCAAAATAAAAGGAATCAGAAACGAGTTTTGGGGAAAACCGTGGTTGATGATGGGCATGATTCCTGGCGTTTTGAAGCCCGAGGATAGGTGGAATAGCTTCCTCGGATGTCCTGGAAGAGATTGGAATCTTTAAATCTCTGTGAGGATGGCTCTAGAGTGGATTTTGATCTCACACTTTTCTTTGAAATTTTGCAGTTTTGTTCTGCCTCTTTTCACAACCCTCACCTCCTTTTCTTGCCTTGGATGTGTTCCCTATATATCATAGAGTGAATTAGGGTTGCAAAAACAAATCACATCTTTGAAAGTTTTGAAGATTTGATTTGATTTTCATGGCATATGTAAACTTTCTATATTTATCCAAATTATGCCTTTTTTGTATCAATTGAGCTTGACTCATTTTGGCCTTAATAATTCAGCATATTTTGATTGCCAACCTGTCCAAAAACCAAATCAAATCATATTTTTGCTATTATTCATCAATTATTTGATTTAATTAACTTTTTAATTAACAAAAATACAAAATAAATTGAAAAATGAAGAAAATAATGTGTGGGTGAATGTTTGAGTCCTGAACCACATTATAAGTGAGGTGCAAGCATAAAAAGTTAGGCCCATTTAGTAAAAAATGCATTTTTGAGCACATTTGACTTTTGGCAATTTTGCAAAAAAGGTAACTTTGCCAAGGCATATCTCCTCCAATTTTAATCCTAGAGAGGTGTTCTTGGACTTTTTAGAAAGATTAGGGTGTCCCCTAAGCAACCCTTTTTGTCTCATCTCATATGAGTCTTCCATGTTCATGTATGAAGCTTTGACCTAAAAGGTATTTTTGTTGACTTTTCAAAAGGACCTATAATGTCAAAATTCATATCTTTTTATGAGTGAATATTTTGAAATTGTGAGCTGAAGATGAATTGTAGGGAATTGCATCCTCTTAAAAATTAGCTTTGGATGGAAAATTTCTGATAAAGCATGAAGAAGTTATGCTTGGTCAAAGTTGGGTTGACCTTTCCTACAAAACCCTAATTTAACAACTTTTAGGTTTTGATGAATTTGGAGTATTCCTTGAGGAATCATGATCAAACCTTGATAAAATTATGGATAACACTTCAAAATGATGATGTTGACCAAAAATCATGAAGTTTGAATGTATGTGGGCCACGATTGACTTTTGACCTAGTACAATCGATTCTCAAGCATCTGAGCAGTTGGCTGGTAAAACATCTTGTGCAAGGCATGAAACTTGACATGTAGGGTCTTGAGAACATATTAAGACCATGGAGAGCATAGGAGACCTTTTTGGTCCTCTCATCTTGATGAAAAATGAAACCCTAATTTGAGGTATACTGCCTTATGAGAGAGTTGGTCTAGTCAACTCTTAGACTTCCTTGAGCAACTTGGGGACCTCAATTGACATGTATTGAGTAAAATGAGAGGGTAAATTTTGGGGTACAACAGTTGTCCCTGTTCAATCTTCTTAAACCTGAGGATGTAGATTGGCTGTCTACCTTTCGTAATCTAAAGGTGGAAGATGATTGAACACTAGAGTGCCTAGAAATTTGCACTTGTATGAAGTAACACTTGATTTATGATATCGGGAATGGGATTACAAATGCCATTTGGAGGTCGAGGATTGAAGATTGTCGTAGATGGGCTTAAAGATGCCATCCTGGATGCAACAGAGAATTATCGGAGATGGGCTTAAAGATGCCATCCTGGATGCGACAGAGAATTGCAGGAGATGGGCTTAAAGATGCCATCTAGGGGATGTTGATTTCCTATCTTGGGAGAACTAGAGTTTTAGGAGCATCAGTTGTCCGTTACTCTACTGGGGAATAACTCCGGCTTGAGGAAGCGGGAGTGTACTGTGTATTTGGTCGGGGTATATGTTGCATCGCGACTTGCTAGGGAACTGCGAAACCACTCGTGTCTGATCGGGTCCCAACCTTACAGTGTTGTGGACTTCCGTCTGGAGATAAGAGAGGAGGAACCTGGATAGTAGGGTTACTTCGATATGAAAGCATGTATAGTAGGGCTGTGAGAAGGAACCTGGATAGTAGGGCTGTGAGAAGGAAACTGTATAGTAGGGTTACTTTGATATGAAAGCCTGGATAGTACGGCTGTGAGAAGGAACCTAGATAGTAAGGTTACTTCGCTAAGAAAGCCTGGATAGTACGGCTGTGAGAAGGAACCTAGATAGTAAGGTTATGAGAAGGAACCTGGATGGTAGGGTTGCTTCGATATTAAAGCCTGGATAGTAGGGCTGTGAGAAGGAACCTGGATAGTAAGGTTATGAGAAGGAACCTGGATAGTAGGGCTGTGAGAAGGAACCTGGATAATAGGGTTACTTTGATATGAAGGCCTGGATAGTAGGGATGTGAGAAGGAACCTGAATAGTTGGGTTACTTCGCTATGAAAGCCTGGATAATAGGGCTGTGAGAAGGAACCTGGATAGTAGGGTTACTTCGATATGGAAGCCTGTATAGTAGGGATGTGAGAAGGAACCTGGATAGTAGGGTTACTTCAATATGAAAGCCTGGATAGTAGGCATGTGAGAAGGAACCCGGATAGTAGGGTTACTTCGATATGAAAGCCTGGATAGTAGGGCTCTGAGAAGGAACCTGGATAGTAGGGTTACTTCGCTATGAAAGCCTGGATAGTAGGGCTATGAGAAGTAACCTAGATAGTAGGGTTACTTCGATATGAAAGCCTGGGTAGTAGGGCTGTGAGAAGGAACCTGGATAGTAGGGTTACTTCGCTATGAAAGCCTGGATAGTAGGGTTGTGAGAAGGAACCTGGATAGTATGGTTACTTCGATATGAAAGCCTGGAGAGTAGGGCTGTAAGAAGGAACCTGGATAGTAGGGTTACTTCGATATGAAAGCCTGGATAGTAGGGATGTGAGAAGGAACTTGGATAGTAAGGTTACTTTGCTATGAAAGCCTGGATAGTAGGGTTGTGAGAAGGAACCTGGATAGTAGGGTTACTTCGATATGAAAGCCTGGATAATAGGGCTGTGAGAAGGAACCTTGATAGTAGGGTTACTTAACTATGAAAGCCTGGATAGTAGGGCTGTGTGAAGGAACCTGGATAGTATGGTTACTTCGATATGAAAGCCTGGATAGTAGGGCCGTGAGAAGGAACCTGGGTATGTTTGTTTCGCGAAGTGTTTGGGTAAAACTGATTCTGAACCGAGAAGGAACCTGGGTAAGGTTTCTTTGTGAGGATTTTGGGTAAAACTGCATTCTGAACTGAGAAGGAACTCGGGTAAGGTTTCTTTGTAAGGAGTTTGGGTAAAACTGCATCTGAACTGGGAAGGAACCTGGGTAAGGTTGCTTTGTGAGGAGTTTGGGTAAAAATGCATCTGAACTGAGAAGGAACCTGAGTAAGGTTGCTTTGTAAGGAGTTTGGGTAAAACTGCATCTGAACTATTAAGGAACCTGGGTAAGGTTGCTTTGTGAGGAGTTTGGGTAAAATTGCATCTGAACTGAGAATGAACCTGGCTGAGGTTGCTTTGTGAGGATTTTGGGTAAAACTGCATCTGAATTGAGAAGGAACCTGGGTAAGGTTGCTTTGTGAGGAGTTTGGATAAAACTGCTTCTGAACTGAGAAGGAACCTGGGTAAGGTTTCTTTGTGAGGAGTTTGGGTAAAACTGCGGTAGGAACCTGGCTAAGGTTACTTCGGGATAAGTCCGTGTAAAACTTCGGCAGGAACTTGGGTAAGGTTACTTTGGGCTAAGTCTGTGTAAAACTTCAAGAGGAACCTGGGTAAGGTTACTTTGGGATAAGTTCGTGTAAAACTTCAGAAGGAACCTGGGTAAGGTTGCTCGTGACGAGTCCGTGTAGGGCTTTTGGAGGAACCTGGGTAGGGTTACTTTGTGATAAGTTCGTGTGAAACTTCAGAAGGAAATGTATGAGAAATGACTCGTGTAGTATTTTTCAGGATAAACCCGTGTGAAGCTGCATTTAGGAGAAACCCGTGTAAGATTGCTTCGTGACGAACCCGTGTAAAGATGCATTTGATCATGCAGATAATTACTCTGTTTAGTTTCAGGAGCTAATCTTGAACTTGCTGGAAGTTGTTGATGATAACCATATTTCCTAAAAAGGTACATGATTAATGGTATATGATGCGTGAAATGAGTTGTATGATGACGTTCTTAAAATAAATGAGATTATGTTGTATGCGATATGTATGCACACGTCATGATATATGAACATGAAATGCTATTGTGACACATCCGAGTGGGAAAATAAATCCCTGACCGCTGCTGAGGAGTAACGGAAATTGAGTTCCTAACCGTCGTAGAAAAAGTGGTTCTTCTACTTCCGTTGGGGATGGTGAAAGGAGATGACTATGGTGGAGATTTGCTCCTTGTTTACAGATACTCTGCCGGGGGAGAGACTCTGTTTGAGAACAACTCTGCGGGAGAATAACTCTTTTAGGGATGAGCTTCCGTATTCAGAGAAATAAACTCTGCTCAGGAGAAAACTATATGAACCGCTTGCGATTACATAATTCAGTTGGGGAATATAGACGTCAGCTCTCCGAAAGAACTTGGCTGGGGAAAGTAACTCCTGTTTGGGGAAGCAGAGATCAAAACTTTGGTTGCCTCTACTCTGTGGGGAGTGTAGATGTTACTAGGACGCATGCTGAGGATACGATAATGACTTCGTATCTAGACTTTTCTGCCCCTGTACCTGCTGGACAAAGTGCCTGCGGAGGCCTTGTGGATTGAGTGTTATCCCAACTTATGAGGTGCTTGGTAACTGCCGATCAGAATGATAAGTCTTATACTGATAGGCAAGTGACAAGATAATGGGACATAGTCGTACGCTTTAATCCCTAACTTTTACCTGGACTGTCTTTTCAGATTTTCAGTCCACCGGAATACCCTTTTTTGGCCAAGCCGCCTTTTCAGGTTTTCGACTTGCCGAGTGTACAAATCTTTTTTTGTTTTTATCCCTAATTTTTGCCTGAACCCTTTTGGTTCGCCGGGATGCCCTTCTTTTTGCCTAGGCCAGTCAACCTAGCGGGTCTTTGTTCATGCGCAGTATTTTCTGACTATGTCCATGCTCTCAAGGTGTAGGGAGTTGTCATTGTCGGTAGTGTTGTGTTGCCACACTACCAGAAGATGTTTGTTTGATCGTACATGATTCGTTGCTGGAATTCATGCCCAATGCCCCCAAGTGATTCAGATGGAGATCTGCCCCTGGCTATTTGGCATCTTTGAGAGATTCCTTGAATCTTGACTTGACTGCCCCAGATGATGGACAATGATCATGTCGTGTCCCTTGGTCGGAAGTGTTTTCCACTGGAGGTGATGCTTTTCATTGAGAAGGTTTTTTTTGTTCACTAGATATTTGTCATGCGAATCTCTATGTTGTTGAACAAATAGTCATATGCAAACAATAATATTTTAAGAATGCAAAGCTTATGTCTGTCTTGAAATTTTTGAAAATGCGTTTTTTAGTAAAACAAGCAAATTTTGTAAAATGTGATGTCAACTCAGGATTTACAGCAAGTCCTACAGCAGTCAGGATACCTTTTGTAACAGTATGCTTTCGAACTAACCCATGCTTCAGCTAGGACTTTTAAGGGTTATAACGTGGTCTGGTTCACGGTTCAAGAAACAAAGGATAAAGGCTCAAAATTTAATTGTACCCACCCGCTCTTTGTGATGTTCTTCAGTCATATGCTCAGTTAATTGCACGTTTAGAATCCCATTTCAGTTCTGGAATATTGTCCTTGATGTTCCGGTGATGGTTCGGATATTGAAAATTTACTTGAAAAAGGAAATCATTTTGTAATCTTTTTTTTTTGCCGAGGATTTGTAGTAACCTCTTTTTTTTTGGTTTTACTATCCTTATCTTTTGCCTGAACTGTTTCTTTTGTGATTACAGTCAGCGGGATGCCCTAGTTTTTTTTCTTAAGTCTCCTTCATAGGTTGACTTAGCGGACTTTTATTTTGAAAAATAACGAATGCCTGCTTGGATGATTATGCGGAACCATCACCGTCTTTTGATTTGGAAGGACGTATTCGATGCCATTCATTATGTACGAAGCGGAAGATTGCGACTGAATGCGCCTCTGAATTAACTGAGAAAACAACCCTGCCCCAGGTTATGATTAAGGGTTTTAATTAGTGTGAAAAGAAAAAATCCTACTTCTTTGGCTCAAAGGGGTTGACTAGGGATCATCTTCCTTATAACTCCACTGTTTGGGATTTGATACAACGCCTGTACATCGTCAGCGGGGTTTGTTCAAAAGCATAATGTAGAGGTTGTGGTATCATTTTCGTCATCCTCCCTCTAAACGCTTACAGCTTTGTAGTCGAGAGTTGAATATCACAAAAAGGAACAGAGTTTAAATATAGTGAATACGAATGAATTGATTCAGAACATACATATGCAATGCATTGATAAAGTAACAAAGTTTGATATGAATAAATATTCGAACAATCAAAAGAAAGTTACAAATTGAAAATTCTAATGAACAAAAATCCCTCTTGTTAGAACTTGTCACTTCAAATAGTGGGCCTTGGAGGATTGACAGAAACATTCCAGTTGACCATTTTGTGTGAATTCCAATGCTCCTTCATCAATCAGGTCTTGAATGTTGTATTTCAACCTCCAACAACCGCCAGTATCATGCCCCGGACTGTTGGAGTGATATGTGCACCTTGCATCAGGATTGTAGTCAGGCGAAGAAGTCTTGGGATTCGGATGAGGTCCTATCAACGTAACCAGATTCATCCTCAACATGTGTTGTAAAGCTTGAGACAACGACATATTGAGTTTGTTAAACTGCCTCTTGGGTGTATCGGGCTTACTCCGATTAACCCGTTGTTTTTGGCGAGGTTGTTGTTGGACCCGTGAGGTAGTAGGAATTTGGAAAGGTCTACTCTTCACCAAACCAAACTCTTGTCTTATTAGAGGTTGATTAATGACTTGGTCCCCGAATTTGACTGTTTGCTTCATACTGTTGTATCCGTCTTGATGAAGTTGGTTGATGATGGCTTTCAGCTCTTCTTTCCTTCGGGCTAAGCCTTAGATAAGAGCCATCTGCCCCAGCATCTGGATTCTCATTGCACCTACCTCAGCTTGCAGTTGTTCCAGCCGTTCGTCCTTATTGTCTTCAGGACTTTTCTTGACCAAGTTCCCAACAAGGAGTGTTTTCAAATCTTCCTGCCCCTTGGATAGGTTTAGGAATATGTCCCTGAACTGAGCTTCTTGAGTTTGAAGATCTCGGTTGTCTTGTTTGAGAGCCATTGCTGAAATAAACAGCGAGAACATGAGAGACCTGTACTGGAAGACGTGTTATGCAATGATATGTATGATATATGTATGCAATGTTTTCAAGGATCTCGCGGGGCAAACAAGAAACTGTTAGAATTTGGTTGCAGCTTGATTGAAGAAACTTCGTATTGTTAAGAGTCCTTCTTCAAGAGTCAAGCTAACCATATAGAGTAGGTCATAGCCACTGACTCAAGTTATCGTGTTTTGATCTCTAGACGACATTGGCTTGAGGAAAATAAACCCCCTTGCCCCTTGCTAGACGTCTGATTTACCATAACCTGCATCACAAACCCTTGAGATCCTTGAAATGGTTAAGGAAATGTTAAGGCATGATGTTATGATGTGTATGCTATGCGTTTAAGCAAAAGTGCGAGGTGATGTAAGCAAGTAAACCCGACAAGAAATCCAAGTTATTGGATAAGGACTGTAAACAAAACCTGCAAGGAACTCATGTTGTCAGATAATAAAACTGTGCAAGTAGTTCAAGTTGAAAGCACATAAGTCCCACAAAAAACCTTAGGTTTAGGCTTGCATGGGTTTTAAGGTAGTACCCTCTTGAAGTTTAGTTTGTTCAAACCTGTCCTAAAAAGTAACCGGGTTCTAGAGATTCTCAATATCACTGACCATCCTTTATCAGGCATTGTTTCAGCTCTCAATCTTTTCTTGCAGCCAAAATATCCTGAAATTCTGATCTCAATGAGTGTAGCATTGAGTGTCAACCAGTTCTCAGCTCTACACTGAGGCCGACTATCTCGCTACTTTCTAATGGCCAATTTGTTTAACTAAGGTTCTAAGGTCCGTTGGTGCTTCACGAAACCACGCGGCGGCCTCATATTCTCCCCGTTTACCCACGAAGGATACCGGTACCAACCAAAGTGCCACACCAACATAGCCATCTCTTAAACCATATCGGTCTACACAGTACAGTCTCCACGATCTATTGCTGTTTACCTAAAAAGTGCCCCTAGATCCGGGTGTAGGATCTATAGTAACCCCAGACAAAATCCTTAAAAGCAAAGCAATCAAGACAATCAAGAGAAGCAATTCTAATGATCTATATCCTAAGGCAAACCCCACTTTATTATATCCCCATCAGAGTCGCCAGTTCTATGATACGGGGGCAGAACCGACTATTTAATACTGGTTTGTGTTTTGCATTTACAAAATTTCGTGGTAAGCAAGAGTCGCCACCGACTTTTATTTCATCCAATCATGGAAAAGGAAAAAGAATAGAAAAAACCTTTTTTCGAGATATTTCTGAGTACGGGGATTAGATTATAGAAACAGAATGTGTTAGCACCCTTTCTGTCCGTAGTTATCTACGGGCTCTTAGGTACTTGCTCATATTCTTAAAATTGCTTGTGTGTGTTTGTCTTGAAAATGTTTTTACTTCGTGATAACCCTTGTATAAGTCCTCAAGGGTGTGACGAAGTTGTTTTGAAAACTGTTTTTGAAAAGTGTTTGTGTGAAAAGTTTTATTTTGAGATAGTACCTATTAGCATCTACCTACTCGAAAAAAGATTGTTTTTGTTCTATTTCCTTAGACAGCGCTATCTCGCTATTAAGGAGTAGGTAGTATCATCGTTGGAGTTTGTAAGGGGCGTTCGAAAGGGACGAATAAAATCACCAAAGATATTTTTAGAAAACTTTAGTAGTAACCCTAGAGTCTTGAGATCTTTTCGAGGCAACGTTTCCGAGGCAACATTTTCGAGACAACATTTCCGAGGCAACATTCGAATGGGACAATTTGATCTCTTTAGACTGGAGGTCAACCACTAAAATCTTCTATGCTTAATGATTGTTTACCGAAGGCAACCGAAGTGAGGTAAACCCTAGGAGTGAATATGTGCATATAATTTGTTTCATTGATTTAATCTTTGCACATTAGGTGATCTACCGTTTTAATTTTCCAAACATTCTTGCCATACAATCCTATTAGCCATACATTTAGACAGTTAAAGATTGCAGAAATTAAAAGTGAGAGGAAGTAAAACCTAGCTATTACAAGGCTTCAGGGAGGGGGATTAATTACATAACAAAAATCGAGGATTTAAAGCAAGAAATAAAACCCTAATTAAACTATTACAAACCCTGAACAATTACAAAATAATGGAAAAAATAATTAACAAGCGCGCGACAAATTAAATACGAGGACGGTAATTAATAACTTAAAACCCTAATTGAGAGAAAGAAATTTTTGTTGATTTTTATTTGAGAAAACAATTAAATCACAAATTAATTAAACCTAATTTCTAATTGTTTTTAAATATGAAAGAAGTTAAAGTTGCCATAAATTAATTAAATTAATTAATTAAAAATAAAATTTATTAGGAAAATAAGTCTTTTTGTGATTTTTTTGATTTGTTAATTTAATAAAATAATTTTTGTATTGATTAAAAAAAATAATTAAAGAAAAGAAATTAAAGAAAAATAGTAAAAATAACCAAATGGGCATGCTGTTAGCAAATCTGGGGGTGTATGCTGAACTTTTGAAACCCAGAAGGATGGCCAAGAGTCTGGCGCCTGACCCAATGAGACCATCTTCTGGGGACTCATGGTGGACCTGCGTATGCTGGCGTTGGATCTGGCTGGAGATGGATCTAGAGGATGAGATCAGAGGGAGCGTGATGATCCTCAGAAGGTGAGGTGTGCTGGATCTGGCTGGAGATGGATCCAGAGTTTGAGATCAGAGGGCGCGTGATGATCCTCAGAAGGTGAGGTATGATGGATCTGGCTGGAGATGGATCCAGAGGATGAGATCAGATGGCGCGTGATGATCCTCATAAGGTGAATATGTTATGGATCTGGTTAAAATAATGGAGAAAATGCCAAAAGCTCACGCCTGGGATCGAACCTAGGACATGAGCTTCATAGTTCCTTCCTCTTACCAACTGCGTTGCACTAGTTAATTGTTAACATAATAAAAACAATAAATCAAAAGCCAAATTAATTTCCATGCTCAGAACACTCGCGAATTTTCTAATGTCCCAATGGTTGCTTGACACGCCAACGTCTTCTTCCTTGGTCCGTTGCTTTAGGTAAAATACTTTTACCTACGGACGTTTGTTTGTAACTATAACCCTGTTCCATTCAAAAATTGCATACAAGCAAGATAAATGAAATTTGTGACCATGAATCAACTGGGCTTGAAGCCCTGATCATCATGATACCCAATATGAAAGCCAATTGTTCCTGCATTGAAAACCCCTAAAACAAACTCATAAACCCTAGCAATGGCATATTGTGATTCCTGTGTTGTAAATGCAATTAAATGATGTCAATAGCTTGCAAACAAGATAATGAATAGGAATGTATAATCAAAACATGATAATGCTGTCAAAATCAAAGGAATCAAAATCGAGTTTTTGGGCAAACTGTGGTTGATGGTGGGCACGATTCCTGGCGTTTTAAAGCCTGAGGATATGTGGAATAGGTTCCTCGGATGTCCTGGAAGAGACTGGAATCTTTAAATCTCTGTGAGGATGGCTCTAGAGTGGATTTTGTTCTCACACTTTTCTTTGAAATTTTGCAGTTTTGTTCTGCCTCTTTTCATGACCTTCACCTCCTTTTCTTGCCTTGGATGTGTTCCATATATATCATAGAGTGAATTAGGGTTGCAAAAACAAATCACATCTTTGAAAGTTTTGAAGATTTGATTTGATTTTCATGGCATATGTAAACTTGCTATATTGATCCAATTTATGCCTTTCTTGTATCAATTATGCTTGATTCGTTTTGGCCTTTATAATTCAGCATATTTTGATTGCCAACCTGTCCAAAAACCAAATCAAATCATATCTTTGCTATTATTCATCAATTATTTGATTTAGTTCACTTTTTAATTAACAAAAAATCCAAATAAATTGAAAAATGAAGAAAATAATGTGTGGGTGAATGTTTGAGTCGTGGACCACATTATAAGTGAGGTGCAAGCATAAAAAGTTAGGCCCATTTAGCAAAAAAATGCATTTTTGAGCATATTTGACTTTTGGCAATTTTGCAAAAAAGGTAAACTTTGCCAAGGCATATCTCCTCCAATTTTAACCCTAGAGAGGTGTTCTTGGACTTTTTAGAAATATTAGGGTGTCCCCTAAGCAACCCTTTTGGTCTCATCTCAATTGAGTCTTCCATGTTCATGTATGAAGCTTTGACCCCAAAGGTGTTTTTGTTGACTTTTCAAAAGGACCTATAATGTCAAAATTCATATATTTTTATGAGTGCATATTTTGAACTTGGGAGATGAAGATGAATTGTAGATAATTTCATCCTCTTAAAAATGAGATTTGGATGGAAAATTGATGATAAAGCATGAAGAAGTTATGCTTGGTCAAAGTTGGGTTGACTTTTCCTACAAAACCCTAATTTAGCAACTTTTGGGTTTTGATGAATTTGGAATATTCCTTGAGGAATCATGAGAAAACCTTGATCAAATGATGGATAACACTTCACAATGATGATGTTGACCAAAAATCTTGAAGTTTGACTGTATGTGGGCCACAGTTGACTTTTGACCTAGTACAGTCGATTCTCAAGCATCTGAGCAGTTGGCTGGGCAAACTTCTTGTGCAAGGCATGAAACTTGACATGTAGGGTTTTGAGAACATATTAAGACCATGGAGAGAATAGGGTACCTTTTTGGTCCTCTCATCTTGATGAAAAATGAAACCCTAGTTTGAGGTATACTGCCTTAGGAGAGAGTTGGTCTAGTCAACTCTTGGACTTCCTTGAGCAACTTGGGGACCTCAATTGACATGTATTGAGTAAAATGAGAGGTCAAAGTTTGGGGTACAACACTTCCAAAAGTGATTGTTTGTATTATAATTTGTAAGCTGAAAGAATGAGTATCAGAATGGCGTCCGTGTCTAGATCGTATCTGAACTGTATCTGGGAGCTGATTTTGAATGAATATCAGAATGGCATCCGTGTCTAGAGCGTATCTAAATTGTATCTGAAAGCTAGTTTTGAAGGAGTGTCAGAATGGCATCCGTGTCTGAAGCGTATATGAAATGTTTTTGAGAGCTAGTTTTGAATGAATGTCAGAATGGCATCCGTGTTTAGAGTGTACCTGAACTGTATTTGAGAGTTGAATCTGAATGAGTATCAGAATGGAATCCGTGTCTGGAATGTATATGAAATGTGTCTGAAAGCTATTTTTGAATGAGTGTCATAATGGCATCCGTGTCTGGAGTGTATCTGAACTGTATCTGAGAGTTGAATCTGAATGAGTATCAGAACGGCATCCGTGTCTGGAACGTATCTGAACTGTATCTGAAATCTAGTTTTGAATGAGTGTCAGAATGGCATCCGTGTCTGGAGCGTATTTGAACTGTATATGAGAGCTCTGAACATTGTTAACGATAGCTGTTAATCTTATCCTGAAAAGGGTAAAATGTTAGCTAAAATGCAGGGTCATGTTGTATGAAATGTATGATATAATGCATTTGTTTTATCGATGTTTATGATATATGGATGCGATGTATGCGTATGCGAGCTAATCTTCCACACTGTTGTTGGATTGGGGAAAATAAATCCCTGACCGCTGCTGAGGATATAGAGTGTAAGTCTTCATGTTGTGAAGTTTGAAGTGTTGATGAATTTCCGCTTAGAGAAACAAACTATGTTGTAAGGGAAATTCCGTGTACTGCTTGTAAAATCCCGTTGGGAAATCATGAGAAATTGAACGATTTCTACTGGGGATTGATAATTGGAAGCTTGTTCCGCTGGGAATTAAACTGCAAATTATGGGGGATTTATGGAAATAGCCTAGAGAGATTTCCCCACCTCTTAAAGCCATTAGTAATTGTCTTTTATTTTGTTTGTTGGTAAACAATAATTATGTTCAAATGCATATGTTCAACAATGAATCATTGGACGTTTTTGTAAACAAAACACAAGATTAAAGAAAAACAGATAGTTTTGCACTTTCAAAGGAATATCTTTGTATTGACTTTGAGTAAGTATTTTTGTACAGTGAGACAAACATTCTAGTAGGAGAACGTCTTCGTAAGAAAAAATGACAATTTTAATACAAAGAAAAGATAGCTATGTGTATTTATCCCATGGGGTTCCCATTCTGCTATAGCCTTTGTATCTCTGAGCATTTTGTCTATTTGTTGCCTTGTCAGAAGATGATTGAATTGGTCGGAAATGTCAAGTTCACAAGTTGAAACCAAAGTTTGTCCTTAAAGTGATCCAACGGGACATAGTCATACGCTTTAATTCCCTAACTTTTGCCTGGACTGCCTTTTCGGGTTTTCAGTCCACCGAGAAACCCTTTTTTGCCCAAGTCACCCTTTCGGGTTTTCAACTTGCTAGGTGTACAAATTTTTTTGTTTTATCCTAATTTTTGCCCGAACCTTTTTGGTTCGCCGGGATGTCCCTGTTTTGCCTAGGTATGTCAACCTAGCAGGTCTCTTATGCGTAGTATCTTTTGACTATGTCTGCGTTCGCAGGATGCGCCATCCATGGTGGTCAAGATCATTGTCCCACCAGAGAAAATGTTTTTGATTACAAATGGTCCTTCGTATGTAGGAGTCCATTTGCCCCTAGGATCACCTTGCGGCAATATGATACGTTTGATCACCAGATCTCCAACTTAATACACTTGGCGTCTGACCTTTTTGTTGAAACCTTGATCATTCATTTTTGATACATTTGACCATGGAAAACAGTAGTAAGTCTCTTCTCATCAATCAAGTTCAGTTGATCAAGTCAAGTCTGGATCCAATTGTCTTCGTTCAGCCCTGCATCCTTCATAATCCTCAAAGAGGGGATCTGGACCTCGATAGGCAAGACAACCTCCATGCCGTAAACCAAAGAATAGGGTGTTTCCTCGATTGATGTGCGAGCTGTGGTACGATACCCATGGAGAGCGAATGGTAGCATCTCATGCCAGTCTTTGTATGTGACTATCATTTTTTGTATGATCTTTTTAATGTTCTTATTTGCGGCTTCAACAACACCATTTATCTTCGGCCAGTAAGGGGAAGAATTGTGATGTTAGATTTTGAATTGCTCGCATAGGGTAGTGATCATTGTATTTTTTAGATTCATACCATTGTCTGTAATGATCCTCTCCGGGATACCATAACGACATATGAGATTCTGCTTGATGAACCGGGAAACAACATTCTTCATAACGGAAGCGAAAGAAGCTGCCTCCACCCACTTTATAAAATAGTAAATGGACACTAGGATGAAGCAGTGTCCATTGGAAGCTGTTGGCTTGATTTCCCCAATCATGTCAATCCCCCACATTGCAAAGGGACAAGGAGCCGTCAAGACATTCAGAGAAACCGGAGGTACGTGCACCTTGTCATAATAGATCTGACACTTGTGGCAGGTTCGAGAGTGTTGATAGCAGTCTGCTTCCATGGTAGACCAGTAATAGCCTGCCCGTAGGATTTTCTTTGCCATCGTATGCCCATTGGAATGGGTGCCAAAAGTGCCTTCATGTAACTCGACCATGATCCTTTCGACTTCAACCTTGTCTACGCACCGAAGTAACACAGAGTCATGGTTGCATTTGTAAAGAATGCCATTACTAAGGAAGAACTTAGCAGAGAATATTCTTAAGAACTTCTTATCATTGAATGAAGCTCCTTCTGGATATTCTTGAGCCTCGAGATACCTCTTGACTTCGTGGAACCAAGGCTGGTCGACTACTTCTTCAGTATTAATCTCGTGACAGTGTGCTGGTTCATCCATTCGTTCAATGGTGATCTGGGGAGCCTCGTTATCCTAATTAAGTTTAAACATGGATGACATTGTGGCTAGTGCGTCTGCTAGCTGATTTTCTTCTCGCGGAAAATGCTCGAAGGTAATCTTCTCAAAATGTGGTAGCAATGTCAAAACATGTTCTTTATAAGGGATAAGGTTAGGGTGTTTGGTGTCCCATTCCCCTTTGATCTGACTGTTGTACCACAATTTTCCCCCCTAAGATCCCTTCATCATACCATATTGTTTCAATCACCACAAAATCACATTGGGGCTTTTGATTCTTCTCCCTATCTTTAGCCTTGCTCTTCTGAGGAATTACCAAGCACTTTAACTTGTTTTCTTTTGTGATCATGGATATTTTGCTTTGATTTTCTCTCTAATTAACAAAATGAAATATTGGTTTGTCTTACTTGTTAATAATGTAGGTAAAGGCAATGAGGTTTAGCAAGTTGCTTCATGGGTTCATGAGTTAATTTCCATGCCCTAGTCAAAAGCTTGAGAGATTCAAACCTCACCATTGAAGTTGTTTTAAAGTTGGTATGAAAGTAGTTTTGGTGTCCATGAGTCCTCATCACCATCCTTAACAATCTCTATTCACAAAGGGAGAATATTGGCATAAAAAGTTTGTTCAAACTTGGCAAAGTTCCACCAAACATTCTCTTGACCTAGAGGTTAGGGTTTTGGACTTCAAAGGAGCATATCTTTCTCATCTTTTGGTATTTTTGAGTGATTCCAAAAACATTCTTCTCTTCAATGAGTTACCAACAATTCACTTCAAAAGTTTCAAGAATTTTTCATGTGGAAGAAACTTGGTGAAGAGGAAAGATTACAAGTCATCCAGATGAACCCCTAATTCTCCATATGTGACTTCAAATGGTCATAACTTGGTCAATTTTTATCACCTTGATCCCATCCCTTTTCCATGATGATCATAAGGATGCCTACTTCATGCTTTCTTTTATGTGCAAAGTGAGAAAATGGATGGAAGTTGCCTTAAGAATGCAAAAGATTATAGGTCATTTCATGAATTTTGGCCAACTTCAACAAGTCATAACTTGCTCAATTTTTGGAGATTTTGACTGGTTCAAATTTCAAAATGTCATTCAAGAGATCTAATTCATTCCATCTTCTTGGGTCAAGAGCAAATTCTAAGTGGAAGGCCATGTTTGGATGCAAGAGATTACAGGTCATTTTTAAAGAAGAATTTGAAATATTTTTAAGTATGAAAAGTCAACTCTTTTTCTTCAACTTTGACTCCATGTAGTTTTCAGCTCTAGCATCCATTTGGTTCCATTATTTTTCCATTGCAAAGCTTGTTACCTCATCTTTCCAAAGCATCAAGAATTTTGCCCTAAGACCCCCTGAGGTGGAAGTGCCATTGGATTGAACTTGGTAACTTGGAACTGAAGTTTCACCATAAGTCAGAATTTGAAATCCATGTTTTGGCCTTTAAACATCAAATTAGCAAGCGTTTGTGATCTAAACATGTTTAACCAAGTTGCCAAAGTGGATTAGAGCCTTGAAATGCAAATATTTGATGAGTTTTGATGCAAATCAGATCACACTTTGCTCGTGCATCAGGTTCACACGATTTCCCTCCAATTTGCATCATTCCACACGCTTGAGCATCCCATTTGATTCCCTATAAATAGAGGGTCATCCCTCATTCAATTTCCCAAGCTTAGATAGCCAGAATCACCCTGCCAAACTTGCTTCACAACTCAGAACTCAGCTACTTCGAATCCTATTCTCAAGCCTTTTTCAATCCATTTTCTCCATCAAATCACCTTCCTTGATCTTCCCTGAACCTAACCATACAATTACATTCAAGAATCATGCCCTACATTGCTCCATAGAAGTCCAGTTTCAGAGCTCTGCAACTCAACTTCAATAGGTAGATTCCTTCATTAATTCTTCAAAACTTTGGTATCATTGTGTTGCTCTCATTGCCCTAGTTCTAGTCGCAACACTTACTTTTATCTGGAAGCACATTTTAACCAGGAATTTTCAAATCTCTTTTCAAAACTTTCTTTCCAAATTGCTTGAGTTACAGTTTATATAAATATGGCGCGAGGGTATGGTTGTCTTCGTCTTGAAGAGACGAAGCGAATGACATAGGCCTGAGCTTCTGATTTTACAGTTTGAGAGAACTGCAATTCGTGAGGGCTGGAGGTTGAAGATGACCAACGTGTCACCTTCTAATCAATGAAAGCGTGCCATTTGTTTTTTTCAAAAATCTGATTTATTAATGATTCTGTATATTATTCAGTAAAGACCATGATATGCACAGCGCGCCAGATCCTTTGGATTTGATTACTAACGCGTTTTGACTCTCATCCAATGGTCCACGTCTTTTTCTTTTATTTTCTTTTTCTGATTTTTATATTTTAATTGTTTTAAATTTCAAAAAATCATAGAAAATTCATTTTTAGTTCAAAAAATCCAAAAAAAATTATGAAAAATATTTTTGATTATTCTCTTTCTGATTTTTATTTTTTCACAATTTAATTTTGTGTTTTGGTAATTTTTATAAATTTTACACTTATTTGATTTATTTAAAATGTTTAAAAATACTTTTACACATTTTTTAATTCTGAAAAAATTATGGAATGACCCAATGATATTGTGACAAATATTGGTGACCTTATTTTTTTTTCTGACTTTACTATTTTTTACCATATTTGTTTATTTTACCCATTTATTTTAATTTTTAAAAATAGTTTCTGACTTTTAAAAATTCCCAAAATTTTTATAAAAATATTTGGACCCATTTTTGATTTTTCTATGGTTTTATTTTTCATTTCTTGATTAATTTGAATATTATTGATATTTTCCCCATTAGTTTTTTTATTTTATTTTAACATTTTTCATCCTTTAATGTATATATTAAATATTATATCATTTTGTGAATATTTTCTGGCTGTCTTGGGTTGATTTTTTGGTCATGGATTTATTAACATCATTGGATCCATGGTGTTGAGTCTAACTCCATAAAAATGGATGAATGATTTTAATAATAGTTTGATTAAATATTAATTCAAATGTGGTTTTCTTTTTTACCCTAATTCCTTTTCATCTCATTGCGTTCTTCTTGCACTAAATGTTGTTGGAGCATGATCTCTATATCATGTCTCAAAACAAATGATGCATAGATTGCTATTGACCGGTCTCAAAATAGGTGCGACTTCTATATAAGTCCACTTACGATTGCTTAACATAGCGCTAAATTTTATCCCGATTCGAATAAATGATCATTCGTGGCCCAACTTATGATTGCAAGCCCAAGTATGTTAATTTGATCTCTTTGGTACAATAATCTTGAGATTCATTGTGTGGAGGCTTTGGTTCTACCAATCCTCTAATAAATCTACAACACCTTTGGTCAACGCGGATCACTTATACATCATTGATCATTAAATGGTACTTATGAGAATTCCAAATGGATGATATAATTGACAAAAAGAAAATGCAACTTGTTGTGTGGAGGCTTTGATTCTTCCAATCCTCTAATGAGTTCCAAATGCAAGTTTCAAGATGGTCATCCAACTAACCACTAATTACTAACTTGTTTTATTTTATGCTTTTTATTCTTTTATGCTTTATGTATTATTTATCTTTTAGCATTTTCATTTCATGCCATTTTTATCTTTGCTCATTTGAGCATTTATTTTCTTGCCCTTTATATTTTTCTCACTTGAGTTTTTCTTTTTCTTTTCTTAAGATACTTAATAATCAACATAAAACCTAAAAAACTCTTAATGGTACTTGGACTATTTGGTTACTATCCTTGGCATGATGGAGCAGTGGACTTTTTCTTGGACTTAGGATTAGAAACCTTGGCCTATCTTGGAGACCTTGTGATCTTATCTGTTTATTTTGTCTGGAGCTCTTGAGGTTTACCTCAAGACATTGAGTTGCTTGTTTGTTTTTGTGTGCAGGTTTTTGTGATTGCATCCTTTGTTTGTAATATGGAATTCACCCGTATACAGTCGTTACTCTGCCTAATTTTTGTGAAGACTTAATACATATGAAGAGGTCTAGTATCTTTTCTTGCTTGGTTTCAATCCAAAGAGTGGGAATTCTATCTTGACTCATAATGTCAAGTTGTGGCTTCTTGTTGGTTAGATGGTTCTTATCCTTAGCTTTTACCTTATGCTTTAGGATAGCCTCTTCTACTCCTCCCATCTTCTTTAATTTCAAAAATCTTCTCCCTCCTTTTTCAAACTCTTCTTGTTTCTAAACTTAAACACATTCATAATAAACTTGGACTTAGGTCCATAAATTTTCAAAACATTTTCATCAATAAACTACAATCGATTTAATAATACTTTGACACTTTTTATGAAAAGACTAAAAGTCAATCAATCTCATTTCAAACCATTTTGCCACTTTGGCTTTTACCCTGAAACTTTTCTTAAAAGATTAGGCTCTTGTCAATCCTTGTAGTGATGCAAACAACTATACTTCTACATTATGTAGTGAAGAGAGATATTTTTCCATTTGGGTGTTGAGTGAGGCATTTTTGATTTTAAAATCCAAGCCATATCCTCCACTTTGAGATGGTGCAAATTCTCCTTTCTCATGATTGTGGGTAGTAAGTATGTTTTCCACACGGACAATGACGATGATGTCTTATCTCATAAAAATTAACCAACACACTTGTGTTTCAAATTTTTTAAAAGAGGAACTACGTGTACCCTGATTCTCTATTGCACGAAAGATGGTACGTAGGCACTAAAGGTTCGCAACCACGACGGGTGCAAAAATCATAAAAAATATATTTCTTTTCTCATCTCCACCATCCATTTTATATATAATTTTTTATAGCCAAAATATACAGATTTTACAAAGAGGCTTATGCGGAGTACCGTAGATGTTTAGGGTGCTAATACCTTCCCTTTGCATAACCAACCCCCTTACCTTGAATCTTTCCCCCTCTTTTGGGTTATTCACTCCTTTCCCATTCCTTTGGAAACAATAAAGTGTGGTGGCGATTATTATTTTGATTTGTATAAAGTCTAGTCAATCCAATGGCTTAGTCTTGAACATTTCTACCGCTACACTGCCTGATAACCAAAGCTAAATCTCCGAATACATCCAAGGATTTGATCCCCAAGTCTATGGCAGCTCTGAGACCAAAGATGCATGCTTCGTATTCTGCCATGTTGTTTGTACAATTGAAGAAGAGTCTTGCTGTAAAGGGAGTATGACACCCTTCCGGAGATATGAGTATAGCACTGATACCATTGCCAAGTGCATTGGATGCCCCATCAAAGAACAAGGTCCATCAGAATCCTTGTTCAGGTCTGTCATATGGCCTGAATTCTTTACAGTTGTCTAACGTCATGATGTCTTCATCCGGAAATTAGAACTTCATGGATTGGTAGTCTTCTACAGCTTGGTGAGCAAGGTGATCAGCTAATACACTGCCCTTTATTGCTTTCTGGGTAGTATACTGTATGTCATATTCCGTCAGGATCATCTTCCATCTTGCTATTCTTCCGGAGAGAGCAGGTTTCTCGAAGATGTATTTTATCGGATCCATTTTAGATATCAACAAAGTAGTATAAGTCAGCATATACTGTCTTAGTCGGTGAGCAGCCCATGCCAGAGCGCAGCAAGTTTTCTCAAGCAGTGAATATCTGGTTCCACAGTCGGTATAATTTTTGCTCAGGTAGTAAATAACATGCTCTTTTCGGCCAGACTCATCATGCTGCCCCAATACACACCCCATTGAGTTTTCTAAAATAGTCAGATACATGATCAATGGTCTTCCCTCGACTGGTGGCATCAACACAGGAGGCTCTTGTAAGTATCCTTTGATTTTGTCAAAAGCAACTTGGCACTCGTCATTCCATTTGACTAGTTGATCTTTCTTCAACAATTTGAAGATTGGTTCACAAGTAGCTATCAGGTGAGAGATGAATCTGGCAATGTAGTTCAAACGTCCCAAGAACCCTCTGACTTCCTTCTCAACACGAGGAGTAGGCATCTCTTGTATCGCTTTTACCTTGGCAGGATCTACTTCAATACCTTTATTGTTGATGACAAAGCCAAGGAGTTTACCAGACCGTACCCCAAATGTGCATTTGTTTGGATTCAACCTCAGCTTGTACTTCTTCAGTCTCTCAAACAGTTTTTGTAAGTGATCAAGATGCTCTTCTTCTGTTTGAGATATGGCTATCATATCATCCACGTATACCTCTATTTCGTGATGTATCATGTCATGAAATAAAGCTACCATGGCACGCTGATAGGTTGCCCCAACATTCTTTAGTCTGAATGGCATCACCTTATAGCAGAAAGTGTCCCACTGTGTGACAAACATTGTTTTCTCCATGTCCTCAGGTGCCATTTTGATTTGATTGTAACCTGAGAATCCGTCCATGAAGGAAAACACTTTGTGTTGTGCCGTATTGTCAACTAGAATATCAATGTGGGGGAGTGGAAAATCATCCTTAGGGCTTTCCCTATTCAAATATATGTAGTCCACACACATTCGCACTTTGCCGTCTTTCTTGGGCACGGGAACAATATTGGCAACCCATTGCGGATAGGAGGTGACAACCAAGAATCCAGCATTGAATTGCTTCATGACTTCTGCTTTAATCTTTTCTGACATATCAGGCCTCATGCGGCAAACCTTTAGCTTTACTAGCGGATAATCCTCTTTTGTATGCAGACGATGTACCACAATGTCTGCATCAAGTCCCGACATGTCTTCATATGACCAGGCAAAGACTTCAACATAATCGTGTAACAACTGAATCAGACGCTCCTTGATACTGGGTTCCAGATTAGCACCCACCTTGACCTCTTTTTTGTCTTCTTCGGTACCTAGGTTGATTGTATCCACGGGTTCCTCGTGAGGCTGAATGGTTCTCTCTTCTTGTTGTAGTAGTCTGGCAAGTTCCCCTGGTACTTCACAATCTTCCTCACCTTCGTCTTCGGCTTGGCAGATTAGATTCTCAGAGTCATAAAAGGCCATAGCAGTATCATTACCCATGGGATCTCGAATGGATGTATACCTGCATTGTGAGTGTGAGTGTGTGTAAGGGTATAACTATCCTTGAAAGAAATAAAAATGTAAAAAGAAAAACAATGAGCACAAAAGTTTGTATGCGAAAACATCCATGATTCATTGATGTCATATGAAAATGAGATAATAACCCTTACAAATGGACCATTGTGCCTCGGGTAAGACTAAAGGTTTTAAGAGTGCGAATTATTTTAATATTACAGATCCAACAAAATGTAAAGACAGATTACTGTGGGATAAAAGTGTCCGGGACAAAATCTCTAGCCTCCCAGTTACTGAGTCCTCCACTGACAGTTGGGAATATCCATTCCTCCAAGTCACAACTATCTTCATCATCTTCTACGGTGTTGACCTCGCGGTTGTTGATCTTTAGGGGTGGTCCTCCAGCACAAGTGTGGCGCACAACCTTCTGGGCACCTGAAGTGAAACCCAGGCCAAACTTGTCAGACTTATATGGGATATCTGGGAGTTGTCCCCAAATAGTGTACCCACCTTCTTCTACCACTGCTTTGGCATCCTTCAGAGATGACATCCGGAGTGGAGGCCTTGTGATCTTAGGAACAACCTCGGTTACTGCCACATCTTGCAGGACCTCTTCAAAGTGTTGGAATGGAGTTTCAATAAATTCACCATCTAATTCCACATATCTGAAGGAATTAAGATGGCTGATCATATACTCTTCTTCTCCATGAACAATGAGAATCTTCCCTTGAATCGGATATTTCAGCATTTGGCGCAACGTAGAAGTGACAGCGCCAACATTGTGAATCCATGGTCGGCCTAGCAAGCAGGAATATGAGGGACGGATATCCATTACATAAAAAGTTAAATCAAATGTTTGGGTTCCAACCTTTACGGGGATGTCTACCTCCCCATGTACCATCCTTTTTCGAGCCGTCAAAAGCCCTTACTACTATGTTACTTGGCTTCAATGTTAATCCCTCACAGTCAAGCCTATCAAGAGCTTTTTTAGGAAATACATCCAGAGATGAGCCAGTGTCCACCAAAACATGAGCCAAGGTTGTGCCCCTACATTCAACTGAGACATGCAATACCTCATTATGCTTCCTTCCTCTTGGCGTTAAATCAGCATCTGAAAAACCTAGACCATTATCTGCAGTTAAGCTAGCTACGCAGTCTTGGAACTGATCGGCAGATATCTCTTGGGGTACATGGGCAGTTTTCAGGAATTTTACCAAGGCCTTTGCGTGCGCCTCGGAACATAGTAGTAATTCCAGCATGGAAATTTTAGAGGGAGTTTTCCCCAGTTGTTCAACTACATCGCAGTCGCTTCTTTTTATGATCTTTAGAATTTCCTCAATCTCTTTCTGGGAGGTCTCAGGGATAGCCAATGACTCAGTCTTCGTCCGGACAAGCTCAATCAGAATACTTTTACCTCGAGTCTCGATTAACTTGGCAGTAGGAGTGTCAGTAGGAATGATAACAGGGGTTGTAACAGCTTTGTCAGTTGGAGTATTAGTGGAGACGATTATAGGACTGGGAATAGTCTTCGGGGGAGCAACAAAAGGAATGATTACGGGTCCAGAAACTGCTTTTGGGGGAGCAATTTCTGGAGAGAATATCCTTCCGCTTTGGGTAATCTTGCTAGTTCCTGCAATATTACTGATGTCGGAGTTGACTTTCTCAGAACTTAAATCTTCGGCGGCTGGACAATCCTGCTTGATACCGTGGTAGTAGACATCCCCTCCATAATTCCATGGTATCTTTTTATCTGACGAATATGGAACTGGTCCAGGCATTGTAATTATCAAAGGAGTTTCTTTCGGAACTGATGTAATTCTAACGGGTCTTTTGGTGGAGACCCTGATAGAGACATCTTTAAAAGGAACAGGTGGAACAAAATTCTTTTCAAACAAAATTTCTTTGTTATATATTAGGCACTGAACGCTTGTTTTCAACAAAAGACAGTTGGTTGGCGAGGACAAACAGAAATGACGGCCTTCATCACAGCCCAGGAACACACCGGCATTCAGCAAGTTCACTTTAATAGTCAGGAGTGGGGTCATAAGTTCATCAACTTAAGTAACAAACGTATCTTCTTCAATGGCATTTGTATTATGGCCAAGTTTGGGCATAGGGGAAGAAATGACATTTTGCTTTTCAGGCGCATCGAATTTAATCTCTTTTGCATTAATGAGGTCTTGTATTTTGTTCTTTAGAGCCCAACAGTTATTAGTGTCATGGCCGAGACTTTCAGAGTGATATGCGCAACGGGCATTGGGATGATAGTGAGGAGATGTTGTATTAGGATTCTTTGGAGCTTCTTTCAAAGTCGCTAGGTTGGATCTTAACATATGTGGAAACACTTGAGATAGGGTCATGTTAATTCTGGTGAATTGTCTGACTGGCCTTTCCATCCTTGGTTGGTTATTTCTTTGCTGATCAGGCGCAGGCTTAGGAATCATAACAGCCCCCACCATTGGTCGGCGTTTGGCCCTATCTTGATTTCTCTAAGGATAAACAACAAGCACTTCTTTCTTTCCGATAAATGGCTTCCTTATAACAGCAGAGGATGTATCTTTCTGAATCTTTCCACTCTTTATCCCGGCTTCTACCCTTTCTCCGGTCAATATCAGTTCAGTAAAACCTGCCGATGAACTTCCAATTAAATGATTGAAGAAGGGACCAGACAAGGTTCCCAAGAACATGTCTACCAACTCTCTCTCAGATAGAGGGGGTTGAACTCTTCCGGCTAAATCTCTCTATTTTTGGGCATAGTCTCTGAAACCTTCCTTGGAAATCATGGCCATACTCTGGAGTTGAGTACGGGTAGGCGCAAGATCAACATTGTATTGGTATTGTTTGTAAAAGGCTGCAGGAAGATCTTCCGAGTTATGAACATTGGCTCTTTCTAACTGGTAAAACCAATCAAGTTGAGTTCCAGACAGGCTGTCTTGGAAGAAGTGTACCCATAAGTCTTTGTCAGCGGTATGGGGCTGGATTTTCCTCATATAGGACCGGAGATGCATTTTAGGGTATTAAACTCTGTCATATTTGGCGAACACAGGTGCTTTGAATTTCGTAGGAATGACAATCCCCGACACTAAACCCAATTCCTCAAAGTCCAAGCCAGGCACTTTTTGGATTTCCATTGTGCTCAACCTCTCTTCGCGATGTTTATACTTGTCATCAGCTGGAGGATATTGTTCTTCAGAATAGTCTTCTTCTTCCTCTTCATCTTCCGATTCTGAAGGGACAACTGTTTCCTTGCCTTTCCCATCTTGATTGTCTCTCTCACCGAATGTCGTTGCAAAGTCTAAGGTCCTTCTTGTCTGCCCATGAAATCTTCTTCCCATGTTTAAGACTCTGGTTACCTTCTTTTTCTTCTTTTTCTTCTCCTCAGCCAACAAAGTCTTCAACTCTTCTTATCCTTTGGCTAGGGTCAAGAGCAACTATTGAAACTGTGTATTCTGAGCTTGGAGGTCCTTCACTATTTGCTCGAGATCCATCTTACTAAAATAAACAGTAGAGAGATGAGGATACTTGTTTCAAAAGACCTACTTATGTTATGATGAATGGTATATGCATATGTAATGATTTCAAGGATTTCAAAGATTCAAATTTGTTTTAGACAAAAAGGAAACACGCGTTATATTAATAAGTTAAAGCTTGAGTACATCAATTCCTCTTGGTCTTATAAGGAAATACAAAATCTCTAAGATAAAAAGGTAGTGCACATCCTCTTTGGCGCGATGTGGGCATGGAGAGTCTGCTCCTCATGAAGTAGCCTAGTGAGTTCCAAAACCTTCTTCTCGCTCGCTTAGAATTGGGCTTCGAAGGTATCTCGCTCTCCCTTGAGTTGTATCCAATCCCTTTGTAGGTCTTAAAGAGAGGTAGGCATGTCAGGATGTAGGATAATGTATGGAACATCTCCTTCCATGACAGGCTCAATGATTACCGGGAGAATGGAGGGGTAAGGCATCATAAGACTCTGAGCACGAGTTCGTACCCATTTTAGGTAAGGCTCAAGAGGGATGGAATTTTTATGCCCCAAAGTATTTATATCCACCTTATTCAACATCCTCCAAGCTCGGATAAATCTCTGGCGAAGACCTTGATCGTCATTGTCGTAGTCAAATACCAAACCTTGAATCAGCATCTCGTGCGGGCCATCCCTTCGGGAGTAACCAAACTATCTTAAGGCTAAGCATGGGTTGTAGGTGATACCTCCCCTAATGCCAAGTAAAGGGACATTAGGGAATTCTCCATAACGGTTGACAATGATAACATTCTCTTTGGATCGGGAGCACCAATGAATATCCGAATGTTTGAGCGTCAGCAACCTTTGTGACCACCTTGAACCTTGCTCATTTTTTAATAAAGATTAGGGAAGATGCGAAATAAACCATCTTGCCAAGAGAGGAGTGCAACACATAAGAACACCTATTTTCCTCATTATGCGAGTGTGAAAAGAGTGTAGGATGTCTCCTAGCAATGTAGGCACCGGGTTGCGGGATATAAAGATTTTGACGGTGCTCACATCTATGAGTTGGTCAGGATTTGGAAACAAAACCATCCCATAGATGAGGAGAGCCACAATTTCCTCAAAGGCTTACAGATCCAAGGAATTCCAACAGCTTTGGGATTTTCCAAACAAGAACTTTGCTAGGAAGCCCTTGACACCACTCCTTGTTTCCCAATGAGTTGCGATATCAGATGAGTGCAAGTGTAAAGCTTGAGCAATCTCTTCTGGCTTTGGGTCCATTTCCATACCGTTGAAAGGTAGTTGATTGAGAATTGGAATCCTCAAGAGTTGGGAGAATTCTTCCAAAGCTGGCACAATTTGATAATCGGGAAATGTGAAGCAATGGTGTAAAGGATCAAAGAACTGAAAGAGCACCTTCATCATATCCTCATTTGTGTTGGAGGTGACCAAGTTGAGTAGGAGACCATGTCTCTCGGTAAATGGAGAGTTTTCAGGAATCCTTGAAGCTAGCTCATTGAGTTGTGGAGGGATCCTTACAAGATTGACTTGAATAGTTTTCCTGCGAAGTGAATCCATATCCTATAAAATAAGAACAAAGATGAATCCCAAAATCCTTGAAATGGTTAGTGGATGTATATGATGTTCATGATGTTCATGATGTTATGTACAAGTATGCATATACAAACAAAACAAACAAATCCTTGGGTTAGGATTGCATGGAGTTTTATAGGTAAGTACCCTCTTGATGTTTAGTTGGCTTAAACCTATCTTAGTAATAGTAACCGGGTTCTAAGGAGCTCAATATCACTGGTTTGTTTCCTTGGTCATTGTTTCAGCACAAGCCTCTTTAATGGCGACTGAAATATCCCAAGAAACCAAACCTCAATGAGTGTAGTATCGAGTATCTACCAACTTCAGACTGCACCAAAGCCGGTCATATCACTACATCCTAAAGGCCAAGTTGGTCAAGTAAAGGTTCTAAAAGTTCATTAGTGATTTATGACATCACTCAGCAGCCCTGTATTCTCTTTGGTTAACTCAAAGGATACCAGTACCCACAAATATGTCACACTAACATAGTTATTGCTTAGACCATGTCGGTATACCCCGTACAGTTTCCACAATGTATTGCTACTTACCTATAAGGTATCCCAAATCCGGGTAGAGGATTCAAACCCAAACAAAGAACCAAAATGTAAAGCATACAAGTCAAACAATGGAAGCAAATAAATGTGATATAGCCTTAAGGTAACCCCAATTTTAAGATAATCCCCAGCAGAGTCGCCAGTTCTGTGATACGGTGGGAGAACTGACTTGAAGGTTTTGCGTTTGATCACAAATGTTGCAGTTAGCAAGAGTCTCCACTGACTTTTATTTTATCCAAAGGGAAAGGTTAAAAATTACAGGAAAGACCTTTGAGATAATTTCTTGGGTTCGGAAGGTAGGTTATGAAAAAGGAAGGTATTAGCACCCTTTTCATCCATGGTTTTCCATGGGCTCTTAGTTACTTGCTAGATCACTTGCTTTTGTTTGAAATTGTGCTTTGTGTGGTTTTTGAAAGTGTTTTGTAAAGAGGCTATTGTTTAGGCAATATTTGTAATGATTCTTGTTGGTAAGAATGTATACAAAGATGTTTGATCTTTTGAAAATGTTTTCAATTTTGTAAGATGTTTGAAAGTGTATGTGTTTGTTTTGAAAATAGCAAGGATGTTTGGTTTGAAATGAAGCAAGTAATTATGAGCAATCTACCTACTAAAATGTCTTTCTTGTTCATTTTCTTTTCCTTTGACATTGTTGTTTTACCATTGATTTGGTAAGCAACCCTATCTTTGGTTGTAAACGGGACAGACGTGTGTCATCGTATAGCCATGATTAAAAATGTTGCAAGGTATCTTAGCATTCTTTTTGAGGGACTAAGATCATTTTTAAGGCAACTTAGATAGCTTCATCGAGGGACTATGATCTTGTATTTGCTTATTTTTGCTAAGATACCTTACATGCGTAATATGGCCATTTTGTATAAGGCAACCAAGTGGAGTTTACCCTAGGGGTGCTTGGGTGCAAATGTGTTATTTTCATGCTTGATTTAGTCTTGAATTAGGGCTTTCTATTTATTGGTTTTAAGTCTTTCCATACAAACCCTAATTACTAGCAATTGTATATAAAGCGATAAATTGCGGAATTTTAAAGTTACTACGCTATTACAACATTTGTGGGAGGGGGTGTACAAATTACAAATGGGGGGTTGAAAGAATTTAAACCTAATTTGTCTATTACAACCATATTGAATTGGTATGAAATATACAAGGAATTAAATTTAAAAAAAAAACAAAGTATAAAAAATGAATAAGTGTACAAGGATGTAAAAATGTAAAGAAAATAAATTTTTGTTTGTTTTTCATGAGAAAGAGGGAAATTGTTTTAACCTAATTATTTTTTAAAGAAAATAATTAATCAAGTTTAGATTTATTAAGAAAAGATTTTAAGTGAAACCCTAATTCTTATAAGTTAATCAGAAAGAAAATAAGTTTAAGAAAATTATTTTTTGGTATATTTTATCTTGAAAATATTTATAGCATTATAAAATATTTTTAGTCTTTTGGGTATTAAAATAATATATTTTAAATGATGTGAAGAAAAATAAATAAATAATACAATATTAATTAAGTTTATAAGACTTACTTAAATAAATAAATAAAGTATGAAGAAAGAAAAATATTTTTACTTATGGAAAAATAAAATAAAATAAGTCAAAATATAAAATATCATTTTTTGTATTTTTATCTTTTTTTTTTTGTATTTAGAAAATATATTTGAGAAAATAAATAAAAACAAAAAAATTAGGAAATCAAATTAAATTGGGCCAGGGTGCAAATATGAAACAGGGGGGAGGAATGTTAGAAAAAAATCAGGCCCAGGAGGAGGAAGGCCCATGCGCTGGAAAGAACAAAAAAATGTAAAAATGAGAAAAAAGTAAAAGGCAGCGCGCGCTGAGGCTCAAACCCATGACCTCCTGATTACCAGCGCGCTACCTTACCACTAGGGTGGCTATACATCCGTTAACACAAATGAAACAATAAATATGTAAGGCAAAACATGTTCTGAACACTTCATCTTCAACCTCCAGCCAAAGGACCTGTATCTTTTTCATCTCTCAACAAAAATGAAAAGTTCAAACATGAAAGTTGTGGCATTTTTTCCCATGAATCCAAACATATAAAAAACTTAAGCTAACAATCAAAGATGAATGAGAATTTTTCTAGCCCTAATTCAAAACCTAAAAATTGCAGAAAACTTCAACCCTAAAATTCTCTAAGCTCAGGCCATATAAATGTAAATTATGGATATGTACAGTTTCGTGGCAATGATATCTACATTTTATCTTCACAAATCAAACTCAAATGATGCCTGTATGAAGAGATATAAATTTGAAAACTTACCTCTTGCAGCTGGAGTCGTCTATGGAGTTTGAGAAACCTTTGTGATGGCCTGCGGATTTCTATAGCTTGCTTGGACCTCCTTGAATGTGTTCCAACTCCTACTTTGCTTTGAGGATGGCTGGAACTCCCTACTCAAGTCAAGTTACAAGCTTCAGTTTTGAAAATGGTGGATAATGATGGAGGAGTTACAGTTAGGAAATGAGGGTTTGGATCACTTTGATATGATGTATGGAAGGTGTTTGGATGATTAGTTTTCAAAATGCACGAGTGGAAATGGAGATGGTGAGTTTTTGCTCAAAACTGTCAAGTTTGGGAAGTTCTGTGAAGCAAGATGCTTGGGAGTGTTTTAGGAGTTGTGAAAACGTGTGTTGTGTTGTAATTGACTTGTTAATATGTATGGAAAAGATCTCAGCACAAAATCATTCCAGGCTTCTGAGTTATAGGGTTATGGCTCTATAACTTGCTTTTGAAGAAAAGTGAAATGACAAATCTCAAATGTTGTATAAGCATGTCCTGAGCTTCTTCAGGCCTTAGACACCTTGCTTTTGGATTATAGGGGTTGTGTGTGCAGAAAGAACAAGTTAGAAGCTCAAGACAAGTTGACTTTGTGATTAAAGTAACTTTTCAAGAGTGGAATGGTAACTTTCTTCCAAAAATGGCAAATTGGCTTGGACAATGCTTGGAACACTTGGATAATAGCTCAAAAGCAAGTGTAATCTTCTGATTATGGAGAGATCTTGAGGTTTAGAAGCCTGCAAAACAAGATTGTGCAGCATAGGTTTGAAATTGGATATTTGTTCATCACAAAATGCCTTGTAATTCAAGTGACAAAACACCAACTTCATCTCTTCGATTCTCCATACTCAAGAATGGTCTCAATGAGTTCTTGGACATTTTGGAAAGCTTTCAATGTTCTATACAACCCATCTTTGAATTGCTTATGAAGATTACCCTTGGAACTATATGAAAAAGTGCCATGAAGTTGAGTCAAAATCCTGACCAAATTAGGGAAAAATTTCACTAAGTGTTTAGTTTCATGATCCTATGTTCTTGAAATTATAGCTTGAGATCCAAGCACTTTTGGAAGAAGTTACGTGAAGCAAAGATGTAGATTTCATGGAGATCTACAACTTTCATGTTAGAAGTTTCCTTTGAATTATCTTGCATCATAATGAAAAAATTGCTCAAACTTATGAAAAAATTAGAAATTTTTGACACTTGATTTCTTGATTTCTTGATGAATAATTTTTATATTTTGACATGTTTTGATGAATTGTAATTTTGATACTTGATTTTGACCAAAAAGTCAAAGTTTGACTTTTTAGTGTACAATTGACTTTTGACCAGTTGACTGAAAATTCATCTGTCAATCAATTGATCTTGAGTAATGTTTTGAACCATGTCATTAGGTCAAAATGGTGCAATTGGACTCTTGAGATCATGCCTTAAAACAATTGATCATTTGCTAGATCAAAAAATCAGAAATTGCCCTTTCCCAGTCAAAACCCTAATTTTGACCATTTTGTCCTTTTGGAGATTTGATCAAATTTCTTGAGGAATTGTGGTCCAAATTTAATCAAATGATACACATGAGTCTAAAATGTTGATGTGGATAAAAAATTATGAAGTTTGACTGTAAATTGGCCATAGTTGACTTTTTTTCCCAATACAACTGATTTTTAGGTCAATTGTTCAATTGACTGAGCAAAAGAGTGATCCAAGGCTTGAAACTTGGCATGAGTAGTCTTGGGGATCCATAGAGATCCATCAAAGTTATATGGGGCATTGGAAGTTCAAAAATCCTTGTGCAAACTCAAACCCTAATTTTGGTCATCAGTGCTTGAGGAGGTGTCTTGAGATGATCAACCCTAATGCAGTCTTGATCCAAAGAAGATCTTGTGAGAAAATTCTTGATAAGTGAGAGGGAAAATTTTAGGGTACAACAAAAGTGATCCTGTTTATGAGTTTGTCAAGGATGCTACTGGTTTGATTGGAAGATAGATTTCTGATATAGATTCATATATTGAAGTTTTATCTCATGACGAGCTGACTATTTTATTCAAAGATCTGTGTATCTAGAATGAAAAGGGTTATCAAGCATGTAGAAAACAAGAGGTGACTTTTTCCAATCTTACGTATTAAGAGAAGGAAGGTTTGTCTACCATCTGTAACTTACAGGGTAAGGTGACTCTTTTGATCCTCAAACTTGATATTTTGATCAAGTCTGTAAGGAGAGTTCGGATCAGTTAGAGAAGTTTCTTCAAGAGTGAAGATATTTGGAAGCCTAAAAAAGGATAGGGTTTTCACGTAAAGAGAAAACTCAAGTGACAAAAGGCTATTTCTATAAAAAGGCAAGATGAGTCAAGGATATCAATCTTGATGTCTCAACATTGTGCTAGACATCAGATTACTCATACTAAAAGCGGATAGTTGCACTGAAGATGTCTCTTATGTGAAAAGTGGTCATAACCGTTTTTTTTGTTGACTTCCTAAAATGTCAAACTCAGCTTTAGTTAACCAAAAAATGGTTAAAAATCAAGAAAGTTGACAGTTCCCTTATTTTTCATACCTTTCTTAGAACTTCAACTAAAGTGATTGGTATTTTGACATTGGCTGCTCCAGACACTCAACTACAATAAAGGTGTTTTTGGTGGTTTGTTTGGTCTCACTCTATCAACTGGTTCTTTGGGTGATGATACTAAAAAGGGAGATTAAGGGCATTGGATGTCTGAAGAGTACATGATGGATTACCTAATTTTTGGTAATGGTATTCTTACTAAAGGACTAATGACTTTTGTTTTATACTTAAGTAAATTGTATGGTCAAGTTTGAAGGTAGATGTCCTCAAGGAATAATTTGTTGTCTCTAATGAGATGTTTGAAGTTCTAATGAGGATTTAAAAATAAATGTTATTTGTGGATTTCACAAGTATTTAATTTCTTATCTTCTTTCTTCATGTTCAAGGAAGATGAAGTCAAGATGTCACACCAAAAGGTTCCACATCAGATAGTTTCAAATGCTCTAGAATCTAGTCTATGGATCTAATTAGTTTAATACAAGGTTAGTATCCCGGTAGATAGAGACACATATATATGATTTTCTTTTGTGATCTATTGATTTCGACTTTATGAGTCTACCGGGTGTAGTGACTGCAAGTGCACAGTCTATCGCTTAGTTTTAAAAGATACCGAACCCACAAGGACTAATGGTCGAAACTACTGTTATCTAAGGGTTACTATGTAAAGCTAAGGCTAATTATAAAATTTGGTTTTTGGGTTTAATCGAGAATTAACTAAAATTTAATAATTAATAACGGGACACCGGTATGTATTTAGTTAACTTAAGGGATTCAGTAAATCATTGGAATTTGTTTTTAGTATTAAAATAGGGTTTCAGTGAAACTATTCGTTTAAAAACCCTCGTCTCAAACTTTCATTCTATCGAATAAGAACATATCATTTAAGCTCGAAATGAGCGCTTCCGCTGTTTCATTTAAAACTCAAAAGTATATTTTGAAAACAAATAAGGTCCAATTAACTTTAAAGCGCTTCCGCTATTTTTAAAATCAATGTTTTAATATCCACTATCTAGTTAAAACCTCAAACTTCTGATCTGTTGATTTTAACCTTATACTGTCTCTTACTTCCGTATAAAAACAATTAAATATTCAATTGGAAATTAAAACCAGAAAAGTATTTTTTTTTTGTAAAAATAATAATGCCAATTAATTACCGAATCCTTTCGGTTAAGTTTTACATACCGGTATCAAAGAATCTAACTAGACATAATATAATTGCAGAATATCATAAAATTGAAATGTAATTTCAATATCGCATGCATAGTAAGAAATAAATAAATTATGCTTATTAAAATAAGAACCTGAAAGTAGATAACAAAGCGATTAATTCCAACAATGCGAATCCTCCACAAGCCGACAGGATTGACTTGTAGTAAAAATAACTCGAATCAAATTTAAAAAAATCCTAAGCAAATTCTGGAAGTCTGGAAACAAACTAGTGTTGCAGTATTTCTCCGATGTGGAAAAATACTGCTTTGATGGTAGGATTTTTATTTCTTACGGAATACTATGAAAAGTGGAAAAGTAATGCTGGAAATCTGACTGGAAAATATAAAAACGGAATACAATAAAATAATGCTAAATGGGGAAAGTAAAATTGAAAATAACAATACTGTGTAATTATTCAAAGTTCCAGAGAGAAATTGAGCGTGAGTGAGAGTGGGAGAGAGAGGGAGAGAGATAAATTTTTTGTAACTTCCTTCATATATATAGTCCATTTAGTTGAGGAAAAGTAGGTAACGTTCCATGATTCACGTTATTTAAGCGTGGAGAAAATCCAGGAGAACAGGCATTTTATATGCTTCAGTGGCGAAAAGTTCGTAACTGTTTCCATTGTGGTGAGCATGGTGTGTATCGTGATGTGGGGCACATAATCCATATATGTCCCGATCGTAACATTAGACATGCCGAGGGGCACAAAAGATAAGCTTGTCCCGATTGTAACACCTCTGTGGTGGGCGACACGCTTATGTTTACAGAAATGTTGCATTTTTCTATTTTATAGCCATTTCTTCTTTATTTTTCCATTCTTTTTCTTCCTTTTCTTATTTATGCCTTGCAAATGCTAAGTACCTGAAATATGTTTCAAAAACTACAAAAGGGATAAAATGTGACATAATAATCGAAGAATCAGAAATTTAATCTACGTAATTCGGGCTGAAAATGCTATATCTTTTCTTGTTATCAAACTCCCCTAAGCTTGAATCTTTGCTTGTCCTCAAGCAATAAAGTCAGTGTAAAACCTAATAAGGCTCAAGTTAAATGCAATTTCGTGACGCAATTCGAATCATTAGAGGCTGCCAAAGTTTTACGGAAACGTAAGCTCAACATAACACAAAAGATACGGTAATAACACTAAACATCCCCTATTGTGAAAACCAATTCCAGTAATGCCATTATAGCTCAACCTAATTCTTTTTTCTAAATTTTACCCGTTTTCATTCTAGCGCAATTACATTAATACCTTTATCTTCACACACACATAGTAGAGTAGTCGGTTAGTGACTACAATCCTTTTAAGCACAAGGTTCTGGAACATGAATACGGTAACCTCCTTTAATTCACCCAATTGCAAGTTGCAGGGGATCGGACCGTAGTCCGTCCTACGAAGTTCAGTACCAGACACCTCTGAACAAACTGATAATAGGTTTTTATATTATATCACGTAGGTACTACATTCGTTGGATTAAGCGGCCGTGTGAGGGTCGCCTAATTTAATTGGTGCATTCCCTATTTTCTTACAGTAAAGCATATATCTTTCAAATACACTGGATCATTCACTTATATTCATCGACTCCCTACATAGTTTGTGTCTAAGACGGTGCTGACTGCTAGATAAACTACTCGGGGCTACTTTGAAGCTAAAGTTTAAGGTTTTGGTATAAAGGGTACTGAAATCGATCTAGCATAATCTGAGGATTTAGAGTGCTACGACGGTATCCATCGTACTCCTGTTTACTAAAACCTTTTCATATATATTTTAAAAGGTGAGCAACCTATATATTCTTCAAATGCGTCAGATTATGCAGGTAACTAACAATTTTTTTTTGTTATGGTTCAAGAAAATGGGAAATTAGATAACAACGGAAAAATTGCATAAATGAACTCGAAAATACAACGATGTTTTTGATTACAAATGGAAATGAAAGAAAAACCTACTTAGAAAGAAACAAAGAGTTTCTAAACTAACTAACTCCCCTAAGATTTAAACAAGCAATGTCCCAATGCTTTAAAAACAAAAAGGAAACGGGAAGAGAAACAAAATCAATTTATTCTTGTTCGTTATCGCGTCCTTTTCCTCGTCCTCGTGCTCATCCACATGTACCCGGAGGATGGGGCATAACTACATGGTATATATAATCCTTAAAACCGTCCATGCGTACAATCAAGGCTGCTATTTCCTCAGTTAATCTTGCAGTCTGATGCTTGTTTCTTTCATTGTATTCTTGCTGCTGAGTTTGCATGGCCAACATAAGTTGTATCCTTGCATTTTGGTTATTTTGCATAGCCTGCATTCTCTCACTTATTCCATTATGGCAGCCATAATGTCATTATTCGAGGACGATACTCTTTCTCTTCTTCTCCTGGGCTTAGTGGACGTGCTTGCCACGTTTTCAGGAGGAGCTTTCTATTCAGTGTCTCCTTGTTCCATTTCTTGCTCCATTTCATCCGCTTGGATATTCCCCTGGTTTTTTTGCGCATTATCTCCAGGTGCAGGAGCATCAAGTTCATAAAGCCACATAGATAAGTCTGTAACATTAGTAAGCGCAAAGTTTGACAAAATGATACTTGGAACTACCTTGTTATGTACCATGAGATTGTATCTACCATCTCTCCTGACCTTAATCAAGTGGCCAACCCGACAGTTGACAATGTCAATAAACGTGGGTTTGAAGGTACAATGGAGGAGGAACAACTCTTTTGAAATTAACTTTGTTGTTGTTCATTCTTCCAAAAATGGTATTGGAGATGACACAATAGAAGTACCTTATTGCAGGATTATGGATGGATGAGGCATAAAGTCCTTCCCAACTGTTCGGTTCCTCATTGGTAAGAACTTTCCAAAGTGCAAAACCTGTAGATGCCCAATCAAGATCTTCTGGAATACAGTGGTGTACCATCCCTTCGGTAGAAAAGTGGAAGAAGTCACTTAGAGTGGATTGACTTACAGAATATTCATTGTTGAACATTCTAAAAGTGGTGGAGCCGGATAGGTGCTTGTTCTTGTCACACGGTGGGTTGTATGAGAACGAGCTCAGAAATTCCAAGGTTAGCAACTCGTATGATGGGAGGTTTTGCATGCAGATGAACGCTAAGTCAGAGTGATGGAGTAACCACTGGATGTTATCGAGCAAACCTTATTTTCGGAGGCACTCAGTATCCATATACCGTGTCGATACGATGGAGAATTGATAGAACTTGAGGTACTGAGCCCTTTGGTGATCTTCGGCTTCTCCGTTGCAAAATGTAATGCCAGAAAGATCTGGTTCAAGTCTGGAATTTCTCCGTGCCATTGTTGAAGCAAGGAAGGAAGATGGGTGATAGTTTGTGTGAGAGATTGGGGATTTTGAATTGGTAATGGGTTTGAAGATGGTTTGGATATGGTTTATAGAGAGAGATAACGATGAAATTAAGTGGGGTTTAGTGGATTTTTATGGCAATGATAATGGGGAAGAGAAATAGGCAATAGGTTTAATGTATTGTGAGCAGCGATTAAAGAAAATGGAAGAAAGAAGGGTTTTACGAGGGTTTCTGTAAGAATACAGGAACACTTATGTATTATCAGTGTGTGTCGGGCGTCACACATATGTGCCAAGCGGGACTAAGTTATGTGAAGCACGACGGGCGTCACGCTTGTGTGGCGAATGACATGCGTCTGAATATTTTTATGTTATAAATTATATAATTTCAATACTTTACATAAAATATATAATATATATGAATAAATAATATGGAAGTATTTAAGCATATCATATAACTCAAAATAAAACTAAGTTGAAAGATAAAATTTCTAAAATACTGAAAATAGAATTCCCAAAATTGTAAGAATAAAGTGTAAAATAAATAAATGAAAATCTAATAAAACTTCTCTCCACACTTAAACAAAACATTGACCTCAATGTTTAAATGTGAAAAGGGAAAAATAAAATAATGCAGTACGTCTGGTAAATCAGCCACGTCGGTTAAGCAATGCGGAGAAAAGATGTTGATAAATATAATCCAGTTGTTCGACTACCGTATCCATAAAGGAATGGAAGTCAATCCGCACAATAAGAAGCTCTTCCTTTAACAAATTAATCTCTGATTGGATTCCAGTCAAAGCGGGAGCAAGATGAAATACGGGAGATGGAGAAACAACTGGAGAGTCGGGGAAGTTTGAGCCAATATGTTCGGGAGATGGGAAGTCATGGTAAAAGGGAGGGATCTCAGGGTCAATATCCTCATCAGACAAAAAAGCATCAAGATGGTCATAAATCAAGGGAGTCTCAAGAGTGGGTGGTGGTGACATGTGTGGTGCGTCCGAATCATATAACCAGTTATTTCGGTCATGTATGCTTGTCCTAGGGTCAGGTAGGGTAAAAATTGGCATTAACTGATTGTTAATGAGTAGTTTGAAGTTAATTGGGCCTAGGTTTCCGATGATACCCCTATTGAAACAGAAATTTATATTCATAGGTTGAAATCTACCCTAAGGGATAAGGTTCAGCAGTTGTTATCTTAACCCGATATCATTAGCTATCATGGTCACTAAGCCACCTATGAGAATGGGTTCATGTACCGCTCTCGCAAGACAGTGAATGTTTGCTAGCATAAATGTAGCTCTATTTATGGGGCGGTTTTGCGAAGCGCAGAACATGATAAAAAGCTCAGCTTTAGAAATAGTGGTAATGTTTTATGCTTTACAAAAAAGGGTATGGGCTAGGATTTTGTGGAAATATCTTAAAGTTGGGTTGTGGATGCTTTTAGAATGCATGTCCTCAAGCTCAGGGATACTAATGCCTGTAATGTCCCCCCAGAAATAATCTAGCTCACCTATATTAAAAAGCTCTTCCTGGACTACGGTAAATGCATCTAGGCTATGTGGGAATCCTAGTAACTCTTCTAGCTCTTTGTGGGTGAAGATGTACTTTATACTAAATAGTCTATATCTAATCAGTCCTCTATTGAATCCCAGACCGTGGTCAGGTTTGTAGACAAGGGAGCTTAAAAACTCTAAGGTTAGTCTACGGTAAGAGCTAAATTTTCTCCTCAAAGAAGATGTATCCCATCCTATTTGGCTCAATAAAAATAGAACACTATCCTGAATCCCTAAGGTGATCATGGATGGTCTGTCGGGGTTGGTACTTAATCCTATCTCCCTATCAGAAAGTGACCCAAACCTCCTTCGTTGATTCCTCCCTCTAAACATAATGCCCATCGTATCAACCAGATTCATCATGTTAGTGTAACTAGCTAATTGAAAAGTTAGCCTGAAGTAGGTTGACAGTTAGCATTAAGTTAGTAGCGGGCAAAATTAAAGAAACAATACTGCATATTTTAACATCAATAATAATAAAATCAAGAAAAGAAAAGTGAAAATAAGCAAAGCAAAAAGAAAAGACTCAAAGTTGGGTTCTCTCCCAAGAAACGCTTTGATTAAAGTCGTAAGCTCGACGTAACTGGGTATTAGTCTAACGAATGGGATGGCAGCGTATCTAGCCTAATTGTTGTGTAATATTCCTTATTATCCATGCTATGATAATGTTTTAAGCGTTGTCCGTTTACAATGAACGGTTTACAACTCATTCCTTTGATTTCTATTGCACCATTTTGAAAAACCTTAGTGACTTCAAATGGACCAGACCATCTAGAGCAAGGTTTTCCCAGGAATAATTTAAGTCTAGAATTAAACAGGAGAACTATATCTCCTTCATTGAATTCTCTTCTAGATATTCGTCTATCGTGCCAATTTTTTGTTCTCTCTTTATATATCTGAGCATTTTCATAAGCGTCTAATCTAAGTTCTTCTAGTTCATGGATATCCAAAATTCTTTTGTCACTCACAGCAGTGTAATTTAAATTAAGGTTCTTAATGGCCCAATAAGCTTTATGTTCTATTTCTACCGGTAGATGACATGATTTCCCATAATCTAGTTTGAATGGTGTGGTTCCAATTGGAGTTTTATATGTTGTCCTATATGCCCATAGAGCTTCATGTAACTTAGATGACCAATCTTTCCTAGAGGTTGCTACAGTTTTTTCTAAGATTTTCTTAATTTATCTGTTGGAGACATCTACTTGCCCACTTGTTTTTAGATGATAGGGTGTTGTGACGTAATGTCAGACTCCGTACTTTGCTAATAATTTTTCTAAAATTTTGGAAATGAAATGGGAGCCACCGTCACTGATGACGAGTCTTGGAACACCGAATCTTGGAAAGATTTTGCTCTTGAAAAGCTTGACTACTACTCGCGTGTCATTTGTTGGAGAGGCTACAACCTCGATCCATTTCGAAACATAGTCGACAACAACTAGTATGTAGTGATTTCCAAATGAAGACGGGAAGGGTCCCATGAAATAGATTCCCCATACGTCAAAGACTTCAACTTCTAGAATGCCCTTTTGAGGCATCTCATCGCGTCTAGAGATGTTTCCAGTGCATTTGCATTGTTCTCAATTTTTAACCGTGATATGGACGTCTTTCCAAAGATTAGGCCAATAGAGGATAGATTCTAATATCTTAGTGCATGTCTTTGATGTACTTGCATGTCCTCCATAGGGAGCGGCATGACAGTGGAAAATTATGTTTTCAATTTCATTTTCGGGTATACATCAACGGAAAATACCATCGGCGCCTCTTTTGAAAAGCAAAGGTTCATCCTAATAATAATGTTTAAGGTCATGAAAGAATTTCTTCTTTTGTTGATAAGACATATCGGGTGGAAGCACTCTAGCAGCCAAGTAGTTGACTAAATCAGTGTACCACGGTAGTATGGTTGTGGTGCATATTGCTTCCATAATTTTGTTTGTGTTCTTGTCTTCATAAGTTACAGGGTACTCAATTATAATATTGTGTAATTCTAATTAGGCTACAAGGCATTCATAAGGAAAATCATCATTGATGGGAATATGATATGGTTTGATGCCTTCTATTCTGGATAAGTGGTCATCTACTATATTCTCGGTTCCTCTCTTGTCTTTTATTTATAAATCGAATTCTTGTAGAAGTAAGATCCACCTTAGTAATCTTAGTTTGGCGTCTTTCTTACTCAAGAGGTACCGAATTGCAGTGTGGCTAGTATAGGTAATTATTCGTGCTCATACTAAGTAGGAAAGAAATTTATCTAAAGCAAACACAACAGCTAACAATTCTTTTTCAGTGGTGGCGTAATTCGTCCGCGCATGATCTAGGTTTATACTTGCGTAGTAAATCGCATGAATCTTTTTATCATTTCTTTGTCCTAGGACTGCGCCTACGGCATAGTCACTGGCATCGCACATTATCTTGAATGGTTCATTCCAATCAGTAGGTTACATAATAGGTTATGAAATTAATGTATTTTTTACAGTTGTAAATGTGTCTAAACATTTACCGGTGAAAATAAATTCAGCATCCTTCATCAGCAGTTCGGTTAGAGGTTTGGTTATTTTAGAGAAGTCTTTAATGAAACGTCGATACAAACCAGCGTGTCCTAGAAAACTTCTTATTTATCTAACAGTTTTGGGTGGTTGAAGATTTTCTATAACTTCGATCTTTGCTTTATTTACTTCAATTCCCTTATCGGATACTATATGCCCTAAAACAATTCCTTGTCGGACCATGGAGTGACATTTTTCCCAGTTTAACACGATATTGGCACTTACGCATCTTTCTAGTACCATTTCAAGCTTCGTTAAACATCCTTCAAAACTTTCTCCATAGACAGAGAAGTCATCCATAAAAAATTCCATCATGCCATCTAGAAAATCAGAGAAGATGGACATCATACATCTCTGGAATGTTGTAGGGGAATTGCATAATCTGAATGGCATTCATCTATAGGCGAACGTACCATAAGGACAAGTTAAAGTCATTTTTTCTTGTTCGTCAGGATGGATAGGAATTTGGAAAAATCTGGAATAGCCGTCTAAATAGCAGAAGTGAGAGTGTTTAGCTAATCATTCAAGCATTTTATTAATGAAAGGAAATGGAAAGTGATCTTTACGAGTGGATTTGTTTAACTTTCTATAGTCGATACACATTCTCCACCCGGTTTGAGTTTGTTGCGCTACAGATTCTCCTTTAGTGTTGCTGACAACCGTAACACCACCTTTCTTAGGTACGATATGTACTGGGCTAACCCATTTACTGTTGGATATTGGGTATATGATTCCTGCTTCTAGTATCTTTTCTACTTCCTTTTTTACTAAATCGTTCTGAATGGGATTTATTCTCCTTTGATGTTCCCTAGAGGTTTTACAGTCTTCCTCCAGCATAATACAGTGCATGCAGATAGAAAGGCTTATTCCTTTTAGATATGATATGTTATAACCTAAAGCGGTTGGGTATTTTCTTAGGACATGTAATAATTTTTCATTTTCGATTTGTCCTAGGTCGGCATTGACTATAACTGGTCGTTCAAGTTTTGTGTCTAGGAATTCATATCTTAGGTCTTTTGGTAGCTTTTTGAGTTCTATGGCAGGCTTCTTTTGACAGGGTATAGGGTCAAGAGTTAGGGATATGCATTCACTCAGATTTTCATCTTGATATTTGGGGCGCCAATTATCATCTTCGGGAATCAGGGGTATGGGAATCTTTAATACTTCCGAATAAGTGGTTTGTTGTTTCTCCAATTCTTTCACGCATTTATCGATTCATATAGGAAACAACATGAATCATCGATGGCTGGTGCCATAAGGAATTTAGACAAGATGAATTTAACTTTTTCTTCTCCGACTTCGAAAGTCAGTTTTCCATTTTTAACATCTATTATGGCTCCTGCAGTGGGTAGGAATGGTATACCTAATATGATAGGAATATTGGAGTCTTCTTTAATGTCCATGATTATAAAATCAGTGGGGATATAGAATTGTCCTATACGTACAGGGACATTTTCTAACATACCTAAAGGAAATTTCAATGATCGATCTGCTAATTGTACGAACATTCTTGTCGGTCTTAGTTCTTCCATGTTGAGTTTCTTGAAAATTGATAATGGCATTGGACTAATATTGGCTCCTAAATCGCATAGTGCTTTGTCTATGACAAATTTTTTGATTACGCAAGGTATGGAAAAACTACTTGGGTCTTTAAGTTTAGGAGGCATGTTGTTTTGTATTATAGGACTCCACTCAATAGTGAGCAATAAATTTTCATTATCCTCAAGCTTTTTCTTATTGGATAAGATTTCTTTAAGAAATTTAGCGTAGGAGGGCATTTGTGTGATAGCTTCTGTAAAAGGTATGGTAATGTTAAGTTGTTTCAGAAGTTCAACGAATTTCTTGAATTGTCCTATGTTTTTAGACTTAGCAAGTCTTTGACGATATGGAATAGGTGGTTTATAGGGTGGCAGAGGCACATAAGGTTCTTATTTTTCTATGGCCTCTTTGTCACCTTCTTTTTCTACTTTAGTTCATATTCTTTCTCAATCCCTTTTCCACGTTTTTGGTACATGGCTGGGTTCTCAATTTTAGGTTCAATTGGTCTTCCTAGTTCTGTCACACTCCGAAGTGTTATGGCATTAGCATGTCCCTTAGGATTTGGTTGGGGTTGTCCAGGAAAAGTTCTAGCTGGAGCGACTGTAGCTGCTTGCTGTTGAGCCACTTAGGAAATTTGTGTTTCTAACATTTTGTTGTGTGTGGCAAGAGCATCAATCTTATTAGTCAATTGCTTAATTTGTTCACTGGTGTGAATGTTTTGATTCATGAAATCTGTGTTAGTTTGAGCTTTGTTGGCTACAAATCTTTCTATCATGATTTAGATGTTAGACTTCCTAGGGATATTTGGAATATTTGGGACATTTTGGGTGGATTTCTGAAATCTTGAAGGTGTAGTAGGAGCTTGCCCTGGTGCGTACAAAGCATTATTGCTTTTGTATGAAAAGTTTGGGTGGTTCTTCGAAGCAGGGTTATAGTTATTGCCATAGGGGTTTCCTTGAACATAGTTTACTTGATCAACTGGTACTCCTGTTAAAAGTGGACATTCAGGAGCGTTATGTGCGTGAAGTCCGCATAGATCATAGGTTGGAGTTACTGCAACCATGGTGGTTGCGGGAGTTGTGGTCAAGCTTTCTATCTTTTGGGTAAGGGCTTCTACCTTAGCATTACCTTGGTCTAAGCTACTAACTTCATGTATATCGCCTTTCGTTTGAGATTTCTCCATCATGGTTCTATCGCTTCCCCACTGATAACGATTTTGAGCCATACTTTTGATAAGTTAATAGGCATCATGGTATGGTTATCCATCAGTGCACCACCAGTAGCTGCAAGAATTGTTAGTCTTGTGTTGTACAAGAGACCATTGTAAAAGGTGTGGATGATCATCCATTCTTATAGAGCATGATGCGGACATAGTCGCAACATGTCTTTGTATCTTTCCCATGCTTCGAAAAGAGATCCGTTATCCTTTTGTTTAAAGCCATTAATATTGACTCTTAGCATAGCTGTTTTACTTGGCGGAAAATATCGCGCTAGGAAAACTTTCTTCAATTTGTTCCATCTTGTAACAGAGTTGGATGGTAGAGACTGGAGCCATGCTCTAGCTCTATCTCTTAATGAGAAAGGAAAACGGTGGAGTCTTATTGCTTCAGGGCTGACTCCATTTGCTTTCACTGTGTTTGCGTACTGCACAAACACGGATATATGAAGGTTGGGATCTTCTGTAGGACATCCTGAAAATTGGTTTTGTCGAACAACTTGCAAAAGTGAAGGCTTTAACTCGAAATTGTTTCGTGCGATAGCGGGAGCAACAATACTGTTGTGGGGTTCCTCTTGTGATGGGGCAGCATAATCCTTCAGAGGACGATTTTGGGGTCCTTCAGCCATTTGGGGGTCAGGAAGAGAAAAGTTAGGAAGATTGGTTTCGGGAAGATTGTACTTGGCTTGGTACTCTCTGATTCGGCGTCTTATACTAACAAAAGGCTTGACTTTATCGATTGGTTGTTCTAATTCCTCGTCTTTAGAGCTAGTACTTGGCATATAATCGACGGTTAAAATTAAAATAAAATTGGTTGCCTTAGTCTATACTGCGTAACAAGGGATTTACAGTATTTTACTAATTCAATCCCCAGCAACAGCGCCAAAAACTTGATCGTGACTTTATGAGTCTATCGGGTGTAGGGACTGCAAGTGCACAATCTGTCGTGCAGTTTTAGAAGATATCAAACCCATAAAGACTGATGGTCGAAACTACTATTATCTAAAGGTTACTATATAAAGCTAAGGCTAATTATAAAATCGAGTTTTCAGGTTTAATCGGGAATCAACTAAAATTTAACAATTAATAACGGGACACCAATATGTATTTCGTTAACTTAAGGGATTTAGTAAATCATTGGAATTTGTTTTTAGTATTAAAACATGGTTTCGGTGAAATTATTCATTTAAAAACCCTTATCTCAAACTTCCGTTCTATCTAATCAGATCATATCAGTTAAGCTCGAAATGAGCGCTTCCGCTGTTTCATTTAAAACTCAAAAGTATGTTTTGAAAAAAAATAAGGTCCAATTAACTTTAAAGCGCTTCCGCTGTTTTTTAAATCAATGTTTTAATAACCACTATCTGGTTAAAACCTCAAACTTCTGCTCTGTTGATTTTAACCTTAGATTGTCTCTTACTTCCGTACAAAAACAATTAAATATTCAATTGGAAATTAAAACCAGAAAAGTATTTTTTTTGTAAAAATAATAAAGCCAATTAATTACCGAATCCTTTCGATTAAGTCTTACATACTGGTATCAGGGAATCTAGCCAGACATAATATAATTGCTGAATATCATAAAATTGAAATGTAAATTCAACATGGAATGCATAGTAAGAAATTAATAAATTATGCTTATTAAAATAAGAACCTGTAAGTAGATAACAAAGCGATTAATTCCAACAATGCGAATCCTCCACAAGCCGACAGGATTGACTTGTAGTAAAAATAACTCGAATCAAATTTAAAGTAATCCTAAGCAAATTCTGGAAGTCTAGAAACAAACTAGTGTTGCAGTATTTCTCCGATGTGGAAAAATACTGCTTTGATGGTAGAATTTTTTTTGCTTACGGAATACTACAAAAAGTGGAAAAATAATGCTGGAAATCTGACTAGAAAATATAAAAATGAAATACAATAAAATAATATTGAATGGGGAAAGTAAAATTGAAAATAACAATACTGCGTAATTGTTCAAAGTGCCAGAGAGAAATCGAGCATGAGGGAGAGTGGGAGAGAGAGGGAGAGATACGAATTTTTGGCAACTGCCTTCATATATATAGTCCATTTAGTTGAGGAAAAATATGTAACGTTCCATGATTCACGTTCCTCAAGCGTGGAGAAAATCCAGGAGAACATACATTTTATACGCTTCAGTGGCGAAAGGTTCGTAATTGTTTCCATTATGGCGAGCGTGCTGTGTATCGTGACGTGGGGCACATAATCTATATTTGTCCCGATTGTAACATTAGACGTGTCGAGGGGCACAAAAACTAAGCTTGTCCCGGTTGTAACACCTCTGTGGCGGGCGACACGTTTCTGTTTACAGAAATGTTGCGTTTTGCTGTTTTATAGCCATTTCTTCTTCATTTTTCCATTTTTTCTTCCTTTTCTTATTTATGCCTTGAAAATGCTAAGTACCTGAAATATGTTTCAAAAACTAAAAAAATGGATAAAATGTAACATAATAATCGAAGAATCGGAAATTTAATCTACGTAATTCAGACGGAAAATGCTATATCTTTTCGTGTTATCATCTATTGCAAAGAAAAATCTCTTATCTATGATATCTTCAAAGGTTCTTATATATTCCTCAAAAGAGAATAAGGTGTGCTTCTTAGTTACTCAACCGAGAGAAGTACTTTTAGTAATGTTAACTTTAGGATAAAAAATCAAGAGTTAACCATCATTTTGTCTCCTGCCATATAGGATGAATCCCAAAAGCAACCATGTAAAAAAATACAGATTCAGTCCTTGCCATTTGTAGATTCCCTTGTGGCAATACATTTTTATTTTTATTTTGATGTGGAAGCTTAGTCGACTTTTTAAAATTATTTATTAATTTTTTAAATTGATGTTGTCTTTCTATTTATTATTTTATTAATTGTGTGTAATAGCTAAAACCAAAATTTTAAAAATTAGTCCCAACCAATTCTGAACCACCTTTTATAAATTTTTTAAATTGATCTTGTCTTTCTATTTATTATTTTATTGATTGTTTGTAATGGTTAAAACAAAAATTTTAAAAATTGTTCCCAACAAATTCCTAACCCAAGACCTTTAACATAAGAAAGGGTGCCTCTGCACAATGACAATGTATTAATTAATACTCGCAATAATTGAAAATAATAAACTGATATAACCATTTAATAATTAACTGAAAATAAATTTTTTTTAATAATAAATTGAAAATAATTTTTTTTAATAATAAACTGAAAATAATTTTTTTTAATAATCAATAAAAATTGATTTTTTTTAATAATCAATTGAACATAAATTTTTTTAATAATAAATTGGAAATATTTTTTTTAATAATAAACTGAAAAGTTTTTTTTTAATAATAAACTGAAACTATGTTTTTTAAAAAATAAACTGAAAATAATTTTTTTTTATAATAAACTGGAATTCTTTTAAAATTTGAAAACATAATATATACATATATTAATAATTTATTTTAAAATAATATTTATCTATATATTAAGATAATTTGACTTAGTTATTTATTATATACATAAAAATGGATAAGATAAACAAATCAACAAGTTTGTTTAAGTGGTAAGAGGTTTGTTCTTTAAGAGAGATCTTGTGGGTTCAATACATACCTTGTGCAACAATTTTGTATTTTTAAACTTTTCTAGTTTTTAATCTATAAATAATTAAAAAATAAAAAGCCACGTGGAATTAAAAATATATAAAAATCATGTTATAATAAAAATATTAAAAAAATAAATAAATACTATGTAGTAGCGCCATGTCACTGATTCCATTGACCAAACTCACTAAGGGACTATAATAAGGAATATGGAAATTACAAGGACGAAATCTGTGTTTTTTTATTGTGTTGTTTTTAGGATTTGCCCTATATGGCTCAGGGAAAAATGGTGATTAACCCAAAAATCAATGATTTGTTCATTGAGAAAAGAATTAATGTTCAACCAGATGTTGAAACATCATCTCAGCAGGTTGATACTCTAGAAAATGTGAAAGACTCTAAAAGGCTAGTAGCCATTGAATAGGAAAATTCTCAAGAAAATAAAATTTTGTCAAAAAGGAGTTCATTATTTGGAGTTTATTAAAGTTTATGATCATTTAAAAGTTCAGAGATGAAATATCTAATGAATCTTGGAGTAAAAGCTATTGACCAAGATTTGTGAAGATAGTTTGAATGGAGGATGTCTTTCTTAAGAATCATTCTTATCTCTTGGATCAGAAATAATTTTATCCGAGATTATCTTTATGGATAGGTACCTAGTTAAAGGAAGATATATTTTAAATTGTGTAGGTTACTAAGAAATTACAATGTCAAACATGATTTAAGTATTTGGAGTTTATTTAAGTTTGTGATTATCAAGAAGTCCAGAGATGAAATATTTAATGAATCTTGGAGTAAAAGCTATTGGCCAAGATCTATGAAGATAGTTTGAATGTAGAATGTTCTGTTTAAGAATCAATCTTGTCTCTTGGATCAGAAATAATTTTATCCAGAATTATCTCTAAGGATAGGCACCTAGTTGAAGGAAGATATATTCTAAATTGTGTAGGTTACTAAGAAAGTACAATGTCAAACAGGATGTCATGACATTGTGACAAGATGCTTCAATCAAGGTTCTCAGGATTGTTAGTCTGCTTGAAGAGCAAAGTCATTGGTATTAGTCATCATTATGTTAGGGGTCTTTCTACATGAAAATATTGGCACTCATAAGCTTGGTATGTCTGAGAAGCTCTAGGAAGTATTTTCATTTAAACTTGAGGTGCAAGTTACATTGAGAATATGGGGGTATTTTTAGAATTGTACTGCTGAAGAATTATAGTAGTAACTGTTTGGTAGGTCTGCCAACTATATTCATCTTGTGATATATGCAATCTCAGAAAAAGCATTTTCAATGGTATAGAGAATGTCATTTCAAATGTTGTAACATTTTCCAGCAGTCAAAGCTTAGAAAGAGAGAAAGTATAACAAAATCGTGTCTCTCTCCTTTGGTGAGTGGGGTACTGTCATTGAGGATGATTTTATCTCCTTTCAAAAACACTCTCATTCACTGGTTTTTCGTTACAAGCAATGTTTCATTACAATCAAGGTAACTCTCTTTGTATTTAAATACCTTACTGCCTCACCATCCTCACAAGTTACGTTTCAACATGAGTAAATCTTCCAAAAAGGCTTATTCAAAGAAGGTTCAGTCGTTGGAAATCAAGAAGGGTATCTTTTCTGGTTAAAATAAGGTTGTGTCAAATATTGTGACAAATGTTAGAACATCTATTAAAGCATCTAGAAAAAGGAAAACATTATTAATCAAGATGAAGTCCCTCAAGAAAAGCCATCTGCAAATACATGATTTGGATTCAGATGCTGATGAAGATTGAGTCAATTTCATTGACTTATGAGGCAGGTTTGGATAGTTGTTTTCTTCTATCTTATAATTAAAAAAATAACAAAAAAAACATCTTATGTTTGAGTCTGCCTGTTTCTAGTTGAGTCTTCTATTTTTGTTGTTTTTGTGTTTTTTTATTTTCTCTGTTTTTGTCTCTTTGAGTCTCAGTTTTTTGTCTCTTTCGGTGAATCTTAGTTTTTGTCTCTTTGGGTGAGTCTTAATTTTTGTCTCTTTGGTGAGTCTTAGTTTTTGTCTGTTTGAAAAAAAAAATATTTTTGTTGTTGAGTCAACTTTTGTTTGAAGTTTGCCTTTTAGGTTTGTTTTATGTCAACTACTTTTCACTTTGTTTTTGTCATCTTTTGGCTAAAAAGGGGGAGAATAGTATCAGTGAGTCTAGTCTTGTTTTGTTGTTTTCTGTATGAAACATATTAGGGGAGCATGATTGTTTGTCATATGAGTCTTGTGTGTGTTTGCTTCTGCTGCTACTTCTGTTTTAGTTATGTGCATGATGTCCTACTAGATGTTCTAGCATCTTGTTTGTTGTTTATTGTGTCTTGAGTTATGTTTGTTGTTATGTCTTGTGTTCTGACTTATGTGTTACAAATATACAAAAGCAACAAAAGCAACAAAGAATATCAAGAGTGTTCAGAAAACACTAACTCTGACTATATAGCAAGATAAAAATAAATCAGACAATTTTATTCCAAAAAAAAAAATCAAACAATAGGAAAACAATCTTTAGTCGACACTCCTATGAAATTGTTGCCCGACTTTGTTGATCTCGGAGAAGCTAACCTGGGGGTGAAATAAGCAAGAAAGTCTCAATATGTAAGGGTCGACGAGAGGCCTTAGAGAAACACCCTTCAATAAATCTCATCTTTGTTCGACTATACCGTTAGAACGAGTAAAATTTGATTGTGCGCCAGAAAGAAAACTATCATGTCTCATGTAAGTACTGTTAATCACACATCGAAGGATCATGGTGAACACCCGCACCAAAGTAGAAGGAAGCAATAGGGTTTCTGGTGTGTTGTACAGAGGGTATCACATCAGGCTATCTAAAGAGGTAGTCACGTGTCCTCAGAATATCAGTAGTCATCAACAAGCAATGTCCTCGGGTGTTAGATCCATGGTTTAAGGATTGGCAAAATTTTTGCTAAAACATGGTTCATGACAATTGCTGAGCAAGATGTCATAACATCTTTATTTGACTGCTACAACAAAGTGTGAAGGTTACACTGGAGACATATATCATGCCAGATATTGTAACATCTTGAACCAGAACAGTCGTGCAAGCTGTTTTAAATCTTGACAGATTTGATTTATATTTATGATATCTCTTTTGAATATATTACATATATTTACGCAGGTCAAGAGGATTGAATCTGGAACAAGTGAATCAAATATAAACAACATTAAAGTTTCTAAAATTGGATGTTGAGACAATATAGAAATCTTAAAGAATTGTTGCAAGATTTAAGGAGATTTTTCTGCATAATTAGTGAAGCCTATAACTTGTGGATCAACGAATTTTAGGGGTGATATTTTTAAGCCCATTGATTATTGAGGAGTATTTAAAGAGAAGATATAACCTAATTTTATTTAACTCACAATTGTAAAATTAGGGGAAGTCTGAGTCTTAGGTTTTGAGAGTCTCTTATGTTTCTTGTAAGTTACCCATATATATTTTGATATAACAAGGTAGACAGTTTGTTACTTGATTGTTTATCAAGTTATTGTTATCACTCATGAGCTTTTAAGCAAAGAGTTAAGTATTGTTCTTAGTTGAAGCTTTTAAGCAAAACTAAGTATTTTTCTTAGTTAAGAGTCTTGACTAACTATTCTATTGGAAGTGTATTCTTCTATTGGGTTCTTATTCTAGTCATAAGGTTTATGGCTGTAGGTATATCACTATAGTGATTAGAAGTGAGAGGGAGGTCTCATATCTAGATGGTGATTTCTAGGTAGAAGCTGCACAAGGTAGGTATTAGGCGAGAAGTTGTAAACTAGGACTGTTTAGGCTTTGAACTAATACTATCATAGTGAATTTCCTTCCTTACTTGGTAGCCCTCAGAGTAGGTGGCGTTGCACTGAATTGGGTTAATAATCTTTTGTGTTATTTATCATTCATCAATTTTTTTCTAGTTTGGCATTATTCTGTATTAGGAACATATGTCACGCCATTTGTCCTGACATTGTGTTCTAATGTTGGATCATCAATATTAACATGTGTTTCAAGTGCCAGGATTTTCAATTGGCATTAGAGCAAACACACTGGTCTGTTTATTTGGTGAGCTTCAAGAAGTATTTTCTGGCACTACTGTTCTTTTGTTGAAAGGCTAGAATGGTAGCATTCCGGAATTTAATAGACAACAGATCTTGGAGAATTGTCAGGATAGGAGAATCCTAGTTCTAAGGAGATATAAGGGAAGAGTATGAGTTGGTTCTTTGTATATCTAAAAGTGTCAATATAATAATCAATGGAATTGACAAGCTTTTGTTCAGACTTGGTATCACTTGTACTGTGGCCAAAGATACTTGGGAAATTATCAAGTCTACTCATAAAGTCACATCTAAGTGTTTTGGGAGAAAAGAGTTAAGAGAAAGAGGAAGAAACTCAGGTCTCTACTCAAGAGGTTTGACATGGAAGTTACAATTTTTGAAGAAAAATAAAAGCATGACTTTTGTTTCCAAATCTGTGAAAGCTTGTGTTTTTGTATCTAAGTGATGGGTATCTTATTACTATTATGTTCCTAGGAAGGAAATTCAACCAGGCGAGGATAATGGATAGAATATCTAGACCAAATGTCCAGAACTATTATACTGACATCAACATGTCTGTAAGGCTCAAAAAAAGGCTGGAACTGGAGTAAAGACAAATCAATCTCAAAGTACTAAGTATAATGAGTGTGAAGACCTTGGATCTTAGTGAAGCACAATGCTCTACCTATCTTAAAGAACAATTGTATGGGTTTTCTATTTCTTGGTTTAATGAGGAAAGTGATCATGTTTATGAGTTTGTCAAGGATGCTACTGGTTTGACTATAAGATGGATTTCAGATGTAGATTAATGTATTGAACTTTTATCTCATGACGAGCTGGATGTTTTATTCAAAGATCTGTGTATCTAGAATGAAAAGGTTTGTTAACCATGAAGAAAATAGGAGGTGACTTTTTCCTATCTTATGTCTTAAGAGAAGGAAGGTTTATCTATCATCTGTAACTTATAGGGTAAGGTGACTCTATTGATCCTCAAACTTGACATTTTGATTAAGTCTGTAAGAAGAGTTCAGACCAATTAGAGAAGTTTCTTCAAGAGTGAAGATATTTAGAAGCCTAAAAAAGGATAGGGTTTTCACGCAAAGAGAAAACTCAAGTGACAAAAGGCGGTTTCCATCAAAAGTAAAGCTGAGTCAAGGATGTCAATCTTAATTTCTAAACATTGTGCTAGACGTCATAGTACTCATGCTAAAGGCAGAGACTTGCACTGAAGATGTCTCTTCTATGAAAAGTGGTCATAATAGTTTTTTGTTGACTTCCTAAAATGTCAAACTCAGCTTTAGTTAACTAAACAGTGGTTAAAACTCAAGAAAGTTTATAGTTGCCTTATTTTTCATACCTTTGTTAGAACTTTAACTAAAGTGATTGATATTTTGACACTGGCTACTCCAGACACTCAATTGCAGTAAAGTTATTTCTGGTGGTTTGTTTGGTCTCACTCCATCAATTGGTTCTTTGGATGATGATATAAAAAGGGAGATTAAGGGCATTGGATATCTGAATAGTACATGATGGATTATTTATTTTTTGGTAATGGTATTCTTACTAAAGTAATAATGAAATTTTCCTTATACATAAGTAAATTGTCTGATCAAGTCTGAAGGTAGATGTCATCAAGGAATAATGTGTTGTCGCTAATAAGATGTTTGAAGTTCTGATAAGGATTTAAAAAAAAAATTATTTGTGTATTTAACAAGTATCTAATTGCTTATCCTCCTGCTTGATGTTCAATGAAGATGGAGTCAAGATGTCATACCAAAAGGTGTCACATTTGACAGTTTCAAATTCTCTTGAATCTAGTATATGGATCTAATTTGTTCAATGCAAGGTGAGTATCCTAGTAGATAGAGACACATATATATATTATTTTCTTTTGTGATCTATTGCAAAGAAAAATCTCTTATCTGTGATGTCTTCAAAGGTTCTCATCTATTCCTCAAAAGAGAATAAGGTGTGCTTCTGAGTTAGTCTAATGAGAGAAGTAGTTTTAGTCATTTTAACTTTAGGATAAAAAATTAATGATTTTTTCATTAAGAAAGGAATTGATGTTCAACCAGATGTTGAAACATCATCTCAACATGTTGATACTCCAGAAAATGTGAAAGACTCTAAAAGGCTAGTAGCCACTAAATAGGAAAGTTCTCTAGAAAATAAAATTTTGTCAAAAAGGGGTTCATTATTTGGAGTTTATTAAAGTTTTTTATCATCAAGAAGTTCAGAGATGAAATATCTAATGAATCTTGGAGTAAAAGCTATTGGCCAAGATCTATGAAGATAGTTTGAATGGAGGATGTTATGTTTAAGAATCAATCTTTTCTCTCTGATCAGAAATAATTTTATCCAGGATTACCTTTAAGGATATGTACCTAGTTGAAGGAAGATATATTCTAAATTGTGTAGGTTACTAAGAAAGTACAATGTCAAACAGGATGTCATGACATTGTGGCAAGAGGCTTCATTCAAGGTTCTCAAGATTGTTAGTCTGATTGAATAGCAAAGTCATTGGTACTAGTCATCATTATGTTAGTGGTCTTGCTATAGGAAAATATTGGCACTCATAAGCTTGGTATGTCTGAGAAGCTCTAGGAAGTATTTTCATATAAACTTGAAATTCAAGTTACATTGAGAATATGAGGGAATTTTTGGAATTGCACTGCTAAAGAATTATAGTAGTAACTGTTTGGTAGGTCTTCCAACTATATTCATCTTGTGATATGTTCAATCTCCGAAAAAGAATTTTCAATGTCATAGAGAATGTTATTTGAAATCTTGTATCATTTTCCAGCAGTCAAAGTATAGAAAGAGAGAAAGGATAACAAACTTGTGTATTTGTCCTATGGTGAGAGGGGTACTATTATTGAGGATGATTTTATCTCATTTCAAAAATGCTCTCATTCATTGGTTTGTCTTTACAAACAAGGTAACTCTCATTTTATTTGAATACCTTACTACCTCACCATCCTCACAAGCTGCGTTTCAACATGAGCAAATCTTCCAAAAAGGCTGATACAGAGAAGATCCAGTTGTTGGAAATCAGGAAGGGTATGTGTTCTAGTTAAAATAAGGTTATGTCCAATATTGTGACAAATGTTGGAACATCTATTGAAGAATCTAGGACAGAGAAAACATTTGTAATCAAGATGAAGTCCCTCAAGAAAATCCATGTGCAAATACATGATTCAAGTTCATATGTTGATGAAGATTGGGTCAATTTCATTAACTCATGAGGCAGGTTTGGATAGTTATTGTCTTCTATCTTTTAATTAAAAAATAACAACAAAAAAAGTCTTCTGTTTGAGTCTGTCTGTTTCCAGTCGAGTGTTCTGTTTTTGTTGTTTTTTTGTTTTTTTGTTTTTGTTTTTTTGTTGTTTTTTTTGTTTTTTTTTATTTTCTTATTTTTTGTCTCTTTAAGTATTAGTTTTTTGTCTCTTAGGGTGAGTCTTAGTTTTTTTTTATCTTAGGGTGAGTCTTAGTTTTTCTCTCTTTAGGTGAGTTTTAGTTTTTGTCTATTTGGGAAAAAATCATTTCTGTTGTTGAGTCAGTTTTTGTTTGAAGTTTGTCTTTTTCGTTTCTTTTGTGTCAATTACTTTTCGCCCTATTTTTGTCATCTTTTGGCTAAAAAGGGGGAGAATAGTTTCAGTGAGTCTAGTCTTGTTTTTTTGCTTTTTGTATGTGTAACACGGTGGGAGAACTGACTTGGTTTTACGTTTTATCGCAAATGTTACAAATAGCTAGAGTCGCCACCAACTTTTCTTTTATCCAATACTTAAGAAAGGTGAAAAGAACAGAAAAGACCTTTTAAGATTTTGAGTTCGGGGGGTTAGTTATGAAAAGGGAAGGTGTTAGCACATTTTTCATCCGTAGTTATCTACGAGCTCTTAATTTCTTAGCTCACTTTAATTTCCTTTGTATGTGCTTTAAAAAAATGTTTTGAAAATACCAATGTAAGGAAGTCTGCTTTATAATAACCCTTGTATCAGTTCTCAAGAGTGTTTATAAAGCATTTGAAAGTAGTTATTTTGAAAGTGTGAGGTGTGAAAATTGTTTTAGTTTGTAAGAAGGCAATTAAGGGTATCTTACCCACTGAAAGGTCTTTCGTTAACCTTTTCCTTCTCCGTTAGGGATGGTGCTATCCATATCATTAGTTGGTAGGTAGCCTCATCCATTGGATGTGAAGGGACAAACGTAGGGTCGTCGTTATGTCATCATATGTCCGTAGGCAACATCGAGGGATAAGATTATTTCTTGTAGGAAACTTCGAGGGAGATTGTGGGACTATGATCTTTATGATGACTTTAACTGAGGGTCTTTACTAATGGTATCCCTACGTTCGAGGGACATGACCATTATTTTCTCTGAATGCAACAAGAAGAGGCTACCATAGAGGTGTATGTATGCATAGTGATTCAACTCATGTATGTTTATCTTTATTTAGGGTTATCTAGCGATTCGTTTTAGATCTTACCATACATGCCTAGTTACTAACAATTAAATATATACAGACAAGCAAGCATAATATAGGTGCAGAAAGTAAAGTGCGGAAAAGTAAACCCTAATTAAGCTATTACAAGGCTTTGGGGCAGATACAATAGTATAAATTTGCGAGAAATAAAACTACAGTTATTACAAAAAAACTATGCGGCCTATACAATTTCTCTAAGAAAGTAAAGTGGAAAATAATTAAGAAAATGTTAGAAAAGATGTTTTAAAGTCCTAAAATCTAAAACGTTAGAAATTAATTATTTGTTTGTGTATTTTTGTAGAAAATAATTTAAGTTAATAATTAATAGAAACATAATTATTCTAATTAATTTTACAAATTAAAAAATAAGACCTATAATCTAATTAAATGAAAAAAGTTAATTAAGAAAACCTAAAAGACTATTTTTATTATTTTATGTAATATTCTGATTTTTATATGTTTTGATTTTAATTGTAAAAAGGAAATAAATGAGTGGAAATGGGGTTTCAAAGAGAGAATCCGATCATGCCCTATCCATGGTAACTCATCATCCATGCGTTAAAGCTTGCATTTTCTTATTCAAACCTGTTCTAAACACCATGATGAACTTATATGTGCACACGAAATTAGTTAAATATGCATAGATTAAAAGATTCGAATTCAAGAAAATTATCAAAACCGGTGGGCTTATATAAGCTATTCATGACGTGAATAGATTTATTTCTGGACTTGGTGAGATTCCTAGGAGCTTCAGGAACACGATTTGAGGCTTGGTTTTGATTGATAGTGGCTGAAAACTTTGATACGAGTTTGCACCTTTCTTTGAAAATTTGTGATTTTGAAACCTTGCTTCTATGGCAGCCACTTTTTGTTTGCATTGAGTGTTGCATGTATTTATACAGGAATGAAATGGACCAAAACAAGGCAAGGATCTTGTATAAGTATGTCACATTTCATTGCAAAGAAAACACATTGAAATCTTTCTAAAATTGTTTTAAAAACATTCCAAACTTTTGTTCCCAACATATTTTCACGGTTTTGGCAAGCTCTTATAAGATCTTGGGCCTTGTAGAAGACAACCAAATTAAGCCCACACTGTAAGTACGAAGTGCGCCTAAGAGGAGGGTGAATAAGGTACTTTAAATTTTTTCTGATTTTAGTGATGATGGATATTATTTTTCTGGTTTATGGTGAGTTTATGAAAGAGTAAAGTGTAAAAAAACAAAGAGACACAAGCGATATATCCTGGTTCCCCTCACAGTCCGAGAGTACTCCAGTCCCCTTTCAACATGAAAGAGATTTCCTTATTGTGGCAAACTTAAATAAGAACTAGCCAAAACCAAGAACAATCCTCTTGGACCAAGAACAATCCTCTTGGATTTTCACTATGTCAACAATGAGAACAATCCTCTCAAAGTGACTTTACTTGTATCTAACAATCCTGGAAAAATAAGACTACAAAACCACTTGAACTTATTTTCAACAATCTTGAAAAATAAGCAAGTATATAGCAATATTTGATTTGAGTGAGTTTGAGTAGCAATGATCACTTTGAGTGATTTTATCAATGAATTGATCTTCTCTTCCAATAACAATAGTATATAATGACTCAAGATATATAATGCTCAATGTTTCCTGGTTGACAATATGTGAAAGTGTGCAAAAAACTTGTGTATGAAAGTGTATAAAAGCTTGAGTTTGATTTTTGAAAATTCAGAAAATATGATTGGAAGAGGTACTTAAAATGATTTTGAAAATGAGTATTTATATTTTCATAGCACCCTTTTGAAACAACATATAATTATGCAAATGAATCATGAACAATTTCCAAGATTGAGTGAAAAGTTTCCATGAAATGGTGTTATGAACAGGCATGAGTAAAGTTGTTGTTTTTCAAAATCGTTCAACATGAAATCAATTGCACCCTTGTGTAAATCGATTGCATGGGGTTTCAACAGCTAAAAATTCAAATATTTTGAGTGAGCAATCGATTGAACACGTGTGTAAATCGATTGCACTTGAAGTCAGTAGTAAAAATTGATTGAGAGCAATCGATTGCACAAACATGCAAATCGATTGCACTTAGAAACAATAACTAATAATTTGAAAACATGAAGCATGCAATCGATTGCACCAATATGTAAATCGATTGCATCCAAGTGAAAATTGATTTTTTGCTTAGAAAACATGAGAAAAAGTTTGGACAAGATAAAATATTTCTTTTGATCATTGAGCATCTATGTCTTAAGTTCAAAGTAAGTATTATCATTATACCTTGAAATTTGCTAAGTGCTTGAACCAAAGACTTTATCCAAAGATGCTTTTAGCTTGATCAATAATCTTTTCCTTCTTGTTAACATGGTTTGTCTTCATCAAAACAAAAGTGTATTTGAGAAGCTTGATTTTATATTCCCCCCCTTTTTGATGATGAAAAGTGGTCTTGCTTGATGCGTTGTAATTTCCGGAAAGAAACTTCCCCCCTAAGATGCATAACTCCCCCTTTGTATGAAAAGGTTGGAATCCCTTGAATTTGTTTATCTTGGTTGAAGAGTACCTTATAAATTCAAGACAGGAAATATACAAGCATAAAGTGCCACATCCTTCTCCCATTTTGACATTATCAAAAAGAAGGGAAAGATGCAATAAAAATGGATAATAATAAAACAACATTGAAAAAACTTAATCAATCATGCATCAAAAATAGTCATAGACATAATCATAACAATTACAAAGAAATTTGAACAACAACAAACAAAACGTAGCATAACGGAACAAGGACATAACATAAAAAATAGTAGAAATAACAAAGTTGGACAAAATTTTATGGATTATTCATGTCACGATTGTTATAGAACCAGGATCATTAATTGGGAAATTGTTGTTGTAGAGGAGGTTCTGTGTAATGTGGTAGAGGTGCAGCAAGATTATTAGGGTCATATAGAGGTATGTGAAGGTGAGAGTAAAGGTATGAAAATTGTTGATTCACATCTGTGCGAAAATCATTGATCTGGGTCGTTGTGGAGTCGTTGATAGAATTCCATTGGTTGTTGATGTTGGTGTTGAGTGTACCAAACTGTTGAGTCATGAAGTTAATTACATCTTGATTACTTGGACCAACAGGAGCAGGTTGAGGAGGTACAACTTCACCACCTTCAACTTCTTGATCGTTTCCTTCATCACCAGCCACATCTTCACTAATGTACGTTATAGTTTTCGATTTCAGATTTTTATGAACACCCATTCTCGAATCAACATTTTTGATTGAAATATTATGCACATTTGGATCCATATCAACTCTTTCAAAACAAACAAAATCAACTCCAAATTCTTCCATAATTAATGTAATAAAGTAAGCATATGGTAGAAATTTTAATTTTGCATCAACCCTTAGCATATGAACCATTATGAGCCTTGCCCAATTAGCGCTTATACCTCTCTTCCTTCCGTAGATCAGTTGCATTTCCAAATCAGTCATGGTGCAGTGGTTTCCAGCCTGCAGAAACATAATATAGACCATGAAATAATGAAATAGTCTATCGTCTATAAAAAATTTACCTGCACTCCATGAGTCTCTAGATGGAATGACTCCTCCTAGACCACGAATTCTTTTAGCACGGAATTCAGCTTCGCTCAATCTTCCAATGCTGTAATAAAATTCCTTTTTCCTGTAATCATCCCATGCTTCGTTTTAAGGATCGTACAAAGAGCTCCCAGTATAAGGGATATGTAGAATCTCACCAACAATCTCAGGGGTTAGAGAGATTATTGTACCAAACACATATGTAACCATCTTGCCTTTGTGAGGAGTCAAATTACTGAAGAATACTCTTACTAGATTCGGATAGTATGGACCAAATGATGAAATCAGTGGTTCCAATCCATATGCAATCAAATCATTCTGAAAAGTAAAACATTCCTGAGGAAAAGATGATAGCATACCATATTTTGGAGTGGGCACTATCTTTCTTTGAAAAATCCTTTTTCAATCTTGCTTCTTGATCTTCAGTGAGAGTTGAGATTAAGGGATTCCCTGCAGAAGATGAAGCAACTTTCTTCTTTCCTTTATCTGTAGCTGACACCTTTCGCTTTTGTCTTGATGCCATGGTGTTGTACCCCAATTTTTCCCCCTAAGATTCCTTCATCATACCATGTTGATTCACTCACAACAAGATCACACTAGGATTCTTGGTTCCCCTCCCTACATTTAGTTTTTCCCTTTTTGAGGGATTACCAAGCACCTTGACTTATGTTCCTTTTATGATCATGAATATTGTTTTGTTTTCTTCATTTAACTAATAAAATGCAATGTTGGTTTGTCTTGATTATTATCCATGTAGGTGAAGGCAATAAGATTTAACAAGCTACCCCATGGGTTCATGAGTTTAATTCCATTCCCTAGTCAATATAGCTTGAGCAGTTCAAACCTCACCATTGGATTGGTTTTGGGATAATTGGCATGGTAAGGTTGCTTTGGTTCATCACATTTCAAGGTTATTAGATTTGACTCAAAAGTAAAAGGGGTTGATTGGAGAAGTTGTCATGATTGGACAAGGCCTTGTTCCTATTGGTCAAAAGAGCACACTTCTATCAAATTTCAAGATATGGAAGTGGTTTTGGTAGCTATGAGTCCTCATTATCATCCTCAACAACTTCGATTCACAAAGCAAGAATATTGGTACAAGAAGTTTGTTCAAACTTGTCAAAGTTCTTCAAAGCATTTTCTTGATCTAGGAGCTAGGGTTTTGAACTTCAAAGGAGTACATCTTGCTCACCTTTTGGTATTTTTGATTGATTCCAAAGATATCCTCCTCTTCAAAGGGTTATCAACAAATCACTTCAAAAGTTCCAAGTATTTTTCATGTGGAAGGAACTTGGTGAAGAAGAAAGATTACAAGTCATCCAGATGAATCCACAATTTTACATGAGTGACTTCAAATGGTCCTAACTTGGTCAATTTTTATCACCTTAAGTCCATTCTTTTTCCATAATGATCTTGAAGATGTTAACTTTATGCCTTTTTTTATGTGCAAAGTGGGAAAATGGATGGAAGTTGCCTTAAAGATGTAAAAGATTATAGGTCATTTCATGATTTTTTGCCAACTTCAACAAGTCATAACTTGATCAAATTTTGGATATTTTGAATGATCCAAGTTTCAAAGTGTCATTAAATATGTCTACTTCATGCCGTCTTTTTTGGTTAAGAGCATATTCCAAGTGAAAGGCCATGTTTGGATGCAAGAAATTATAGGTCATTTTTGAAGAAGAATGTGAAATATTTCGAAGTATGGAAAGTCAACCATTTTTCTTCAACTTTGACTCAATGCAACTTTCATCTCAAGCATCCATTTAACTCCATTCTTTTTCCATTGCAAAGCTTGTAACATCATATTTCTAAGGCAATAAGAATCATGCCCTAAGACCCCTTGAGTTGAAAATGCCATGGGTCAGAAGTTGGCACTTTGAAATTGAATTTCTCACCAAGTCAGAATTTTGGAATCCATAATGCGGCCTCTAATCACAATTTTTCTATGCGTTTTTGCGTCTAAACATGTTTAGTGAATTTCCAGATTTGTTTAGCGCATCAAAACGCAAGAATCTGATGAGTTTTGATGAAGTTTGTATCACACTTCACTCGTGCATCAGGTGTGCATGATTTCCCTTCAAAACACATCATTCACTCTTCCTTTTGATCCCATTCGCTTCTCCTATAAATACATGAACTATCCCATTCAATTTCCTAAGCTTGGATAGCCAGAATCACCCTGCCAAACTTGCTCCATAACTCAATTTTCTATAACTTCAAAATCCATTCTCGACCCTTTTTCAATCCAATTTTTCCATCAATTCACCTTCCTTGATCTTCCCTGAAGTTAACCATATAATTACATTCAAGAATCGTTCCCTATACTGCTCCATAGAAGTCCAGTTTCAGAGCTCTGCAACTCAACTTCAATAGGTAGATTCCTTCATCAATTCTTCAAAACTTTGATATCATTGTGTTGCTCTCACTGCCCTCATTCTAGCCGCAACACTTACCTTTTACTAGAAACACGTTTTGACCATGAAATTTCAAATCCCTTTTCAAAACATTCCTTCCAAATTGCTTGAGCTACAGATTATATAAATTTGGCACGAGGGTGTGGTTGTCTTCGTTTTGAAGAGACGAAGCGAATGGCATAGGTCTGAGCTTCTGATTTTTACAGTTTGAGAGACCTGCAATTCGTGATGGCTGGAGGTTGAAGATGAACAACATGTCATCTTCTAACTAATGAAGGCGCGCCATCTGTATTTTTCAAATTCTGATTTAATTAATGATTTTGTACAATATTCACTAATGACCATGATATGCACAGCACGCCAGATCTCTTGGATTTGATTACTAACGCGTTTTGACTTTCATCTAATGGTCCACATACTTTACTTTTATTTTATTTATTTTTATTTTTATATTTTAATTGTTTTAAATTTCAAAAAATCATAGAAAATTCATTTTTAGTCCAAAAAATCTAAAAAAATTATGAAAAATATTTTTGATTATTCTCTTTCTGATATTTATTTCACAATTTAATTTTGTGTTTTTGTATATTTTACAAATTTTACACTTATTTTATTTGTTTTAAATGTTTAAAAATACTTTTATACATTTTTAAATTCTGAAAAAAAATTATAGAATGATCCAATGATATTGTGACAAATATTAATAACCTCATTTTATTTTTGTTTGACTTTGCTATTTTTTACCATTTTTTGTTTATTTGACCCATTTATTTTAATTTTAAAAACAGTTTCTGACTTTAAAAAATTACCAAAAAAAAATTGTAAAATTACTTGGGCCTTTTTCTGATTTTTCTATGGTCTTACTTTTCATTTCTTGATTAATTTTAACATATTTGATATTTTTCTCATTATTTTCTATTTTTAAACATTTTTAAAAATCCTTTTTTGTGTATATTAAATGTGATATTATTTTGCGATTATTTTCTGGCTGATCTTGGGTTAGATTTGGGATCATGAACTTTATTAACATCATTGAATCCATGGTGTTAAGTTTAACTCCACAAAAATGGACGAATGATTTTAATAATAGTTTGATTAAAATTTAATTCAAATGTGGTTAGTATATTTTTCCATCCCTCTGCATCTCATCCCTTACTTATTACACTAGATGTTGTTGGAGCATGATCTCTATATCATGTCTCAAAACAAATGGTGCATAAATTGCTATTGACCAACCTCAAAATAGGTGCGACTTCTATATAAGTCCACTTACGATTGCTTAACATAACTCTTAATTTTGTCCCTATTCGAATAAATGATCATTCGTGGCCCAAACTTATGATTGCAAGCCCAAGTATGTTAATTTGATCTTGTTGTACCCTAAAATTTGCCCTCCCATATTTCTCAAAACATTTCAAGAAAGATCCTCAAGTTGACCAGACAAGCCCTCTCCTAAGGCAGTCTACCTCAAATTAGGGTTTCATGTTGCATCAAGATACTTGAGTCCAAGGGATCCCAAATGCCCACCATTATCCTAATATGTTCTCAATATCATCCATGTCAAGTTTCAAGCCTTGCAGAGAAAATTTGCTCAGTCAATTGCTCAAAGGCCTGAAAATCGACTGTGCTAGGGCAAAAGTCAACTATAGCCCACATACAGTCAAACTTCAAGATTTTTGGTCAACATCCTCATTTTTAAGTATATTTCATCATTTGATCAAGGGTTGATCATGATTCATCAAGGATTTCTCATAATTCATCAAGAACCAAAAGTTGCTAAATTAGGGTTTTGTAGGAAAGTCAATTCAACTTTGACCAAGCATAACTTTGTCATACTTTATGAGAAATGAACCATCCAAAGCTCATTTTGAAGATCATGCAATGCTATACAATCCATATTCATCTCCCAAGTTCAAAATATGCACTCACAAAAAGTTATGAATTTGGACATTATAGGTGATTTTGAAAAGTCAACAAAAACACCTTTTTTGTCAAAGCTTCATACATGAGCATGGAATATCAAATTGAGATGAGACCAAAAGGGTTGCTTGGGGGGCATCTCAAGATTTCTAAAAAGTCTAAGAACAATTTCAAAGAGTCAAAATTGAGGAAGTTATGCATTGCTGAAATTGACCCTTTTTGCAAAATTGTCAAAAGTTTACTGTGCCTAAAATTGCAAATTTTGCCAAATGGGCCCAATCTTTTGGACTTGTTTTGAGTTGGCAACATAGGCCACGAGCCCTAGGATTTTCCACTTATCATTATATTATTTTTATTATTTATTTTTATTTTTATTTAAATTAAATCATTTTAAATCAAAATAAATCATAGAAAATCCAAAATATTGAAATCTCAAGATTTGATACATGTTTCAGGTCTTAAATTCCAGCTAGCATAAGATTGAATTCGTGTAAAGGCCTGGAGTGCACAAAAATATTGGTTTTAGGCAATTTTTGGAATGGTTTTCAAGTATATCAAATCAAAATCAAATGCAATGATGGAGGAAGATTGAGCACATTCTTTTAACCCTAATTCATTCCTCAGTATAAAAAGAAGGTGTGCAGACCAAAATAAAGGCTAGAAAGAGGCGTGTGAAGAAGAACAAAACTTGAAAAATCACAACAAAAGTGCTGGATAGAATTCATACTTCCAGGCATCCTCAAGGACTTCTAGCTATCCCAATTGATTCATGGGAGTGTAAACAAGCGAAATCAATCAAGAACAAGTCTTTTCCAGTACCAAAACGCGTTGTAAGTCATCCACGACATTGCTTCTTTTTTGAAATCGAACAACATCATTCTTATACTCGTAGCATAAAATAATTGTATATTATTGTTCGCCATCATATTTGCAAGCTTTCTTTAATATTTAATTGTGTTTTCATGGCCTATATTGGATTTCACCATTATTAGGGTTTCTTGCTTCAATTTGGGATCTTCATTTACAGGAAAAATTGGGCCATGAAAGGGCCACCATTGAACTCAACAGGTCCAGACGAAGCTATCCATGGCCTTCATTTTTATTTATCACGCTTGTATTGAATTTTGAGATTTACAGGACCTGTAGCTATGGACGAATGTCCGTAGGTAAAAGTATGGGACTTTTACCAACGGAGAAGGGAAGAAGATGACTAGTTGGCACCCTCCTGTTGGTCCATTCAAACCTCTGGTGCGCATTTTTATTATTTTCCACTAACTCTCTTTATTCGCATATTATACATTATTATTATTCTATGAACAAATGAAGCAGTTAGCTCAGTTGGTTGCCAAGCGTGGGAAGGTGCCTTGGGGCCTAGGTTCGAATCCCAGGTCCCCCAATTTCTTCATAATATTTTTCTTTCAGTGATCCAACGCGCATACAATACCAGGGACCACCATACATCCTCATTATCCAGCCATTGGACCTCCTGGAAGCTATATCTGAAGGCTAGCATATGAGAGACCACCATGGGGCCTAGTCAACACAACACACTGAATTCAGCAAGTCAACAATGGATCAAGTCTTTTGGGCCAAGAGCTTGCTATCTACATCTCATCAATCACTTTTCAGGCCCAAGTTTCTTTTTCTTTTTTTTTATATTTTGTTTTTTTAATTTATTTATTTGTTTTACTAACAAATTTAATTTTTTTTAACCAATCAAAAAATCACAAAAATATCGTTTTTTCACCAATTAGGTTTTAGATGTTATTTTTTATCAAAATTAAATTAATTTAATTAGGTGGTTAATTTTAGATAACTTTAATTCTTTTTGTAAATAAATTTAAAATAATTAGAACAATTATGGTTTTATTTCTAACTTAATTATATTTTCTTTTCCTAAAAATAACCAAAAAACCCAAAAATAGGCCATTTACTTATTTTTCATTAATTAATTTAATTATTAATTAATTTTTGTATTTAATATAGAAAACCTAATTCTTTTCTTAAAAATATTAAAAACAACAAAAACATTTTTTTCTTTTGATTAGGATAGACGAGGTCAAAACCCTAGTTCGCTCTCGTTCTAAATTCCATCGCGCACGCTTTATTGTTTTACTTTTTATCTTATTAATGTAATTTCTCGCAAGTTGTAATAGTTTAATTAGGTCTTTTTATTTATCACTTATCACTTTATTTTTAAGGGTTTGTTTTTGGCTATGTAAATACCCGAAGCCTTGTAATAGCGTAGTTTAATTTCCGCACTTTAAATACCGCAAAATATTAAAATGTTAGATGTATGAATATTAGGGATGCATGACAAGAATGTATGATTAACTTTAAAATAGTTAGATAACCCTAAAATGTGAAAAGATGATAATTTGAAATTGAATCACTCGCACATGCGCACTCCTAGGGTACATTCCCACTTGGTTGCCTTCGGTAAGCGGTCATTGAGTATAGGATGCTTTAGTGGTCGTCCTTTTGTCCAAAGATCAAAGTTGCCTCGGAAAGGTTGCCTCAGATATTGTTGCCTCGGATAATTGATCTAAGACATTAGGGTTATTACTAAGACGTCCTAACTTTGCTTTAGTGACCGTACATCCCTTTCGAATTGACCCTCAAAACTCCGACGATGGTGCTACCTACTCGCTAATAGTGGGATAGCGTTGTCTAAAGGAAACGAACATAGAACGATTCTTTTTTCGAGTAGGTAGATTAGTTCTTAAGTACTTGCTCAATCGAAACAAAATTTTTCAAACTTACACTCCTTTTCAAACAAAGTTTTCAAAAACACTTCATTACACTCTTGAAGACAGAAGCAAGAGTTAAATCGAAGTCAAAACAAAAGCTTTTCAAAACACACAAGCACACAGAGAAGCAATTTTGAAAATGATGAGCAAGTACCTAAGAGCCCGTAGATAACTATGGATATAAAGGGTGCTAATACCTTCCCTTTCTGTAATCTACACCCCGTACTCAGAAATATCCCGAAAAAGGAATTTTTCTGTGCTTTTTTCCTTTCCTTGTTGGATAAAATAAAAGTCGGTGGCGACTCTTGCTTACCGCGACATTTTGCAAACACAAACGCAAAACGCAAACCAACATTCCTAAAAAAACAGTCCCGGTTCTGGCCACCGTATCACAGAACTGACGACTCTGCTAAGGACTTTATAAGTGGGGTATACCTTAGGATTAGTTCATCATAATGTTTTCTATTGTTTGATTTGATTGCTTTATTTAGTGGGCTTTGTATCGGAGTTACTATAGATCGTAACCCCGATCTGGGGGACACCTTTTAGGTAAGTAGCAATATACTGTGAGGGAACTGTACGACGTAGACCGATACGGTTGAAGCAGTAGCTACGTTGATGTGGCACATTAGTTGGTACCGATATCCCTTGTGGAGCAACAAGGAGAATATGGGGCGCCTATATGGGTCATTAAACATCAACTGACCTTAGAACCTATAATTGACCAACTTGGCCATAGGAAGTAGTGAGATGCTACACTCATTGAGACCATACTCTCGAGATGGTTCCGGCCGCAAGAAAAGATTGCGTGAGCTGAAACTATGACCGATGGAGGATGGTCAGTGATATTGAGAACCTCTAGAACCCGGTTACTATTATTAGGACAGGTTGAACCAACTAAACTTCAAGAGGGTAATACCTAGACCCCATGCAAGCCTAAACCTAAGGCTGTTTGTGTGATTTGTGTGCTTTCAACTTCAACTACATGCACAATTTTTTTATCTGACAACATGAGTTCCTTGCAGGTTTTGTCTGTATCCAATACCTTGGATTTCTTGCCAGATTTACTTGTTTACATCACCTCGCACTTTTGCTTAAACGCATAGCATACACATCATAACATCATGCCTTAACATTTCCTTAACCATTTCAAGGATCTCAAGGGTTTGTGATGCAGGTTATGGTAAATCAAACGTCTAGCAAGGGGCAAAGGGGATTTATTTTCCTCTAGCCAATGCCGTCTAGAGATCAAAACATGATAACTTGAGTGAGTGGCTATGACCCACTCGATATGGTGAGCTTGACTCTTGAAAAAGGACTCTAAACGACATAAAGTTCAATCAAGCTGCAATCAAATTCTAACAGTTTCTTGTTTACCCCGCGAGATCCTTGAAAACGTTGCATACATATATCATACATATCATTGCATAACAGGTCTTCCAGTACAGGTCTCTCATGTTCTCGCTGTTTATTTCAGCAATGGCTCTCAAACAAGACAACAGAGATCTTCAAACTCAAAAAGCTCAGTTCAGGGACATATTCCTAAACCTATCCAAGGGGCAGGAAGAGTTGAAAATACTCCTCGTTGGGAATTTGGTCAAGAAAAGTCCTGAAGACAATAAGGACAAACGGTCGAAACAACTGCAAGACGAGGTAGGTGCAATGAGAAACCAGATGCTGGGATAGATGGCTCTCATCCAGAGTCTAGCCCGGGAACAAGAAAAGTTGAGAACCATTATCAACCAGCTTCATCAAGACCGATACAACATTATGAAGAAAACAGTCGAGGTCGGGGACCAAGTCATTGATCAACCTCCAAGAAGACAAGGGTTTGGTTTGGTGAAGAATGGACCTCTCCAAGTTGATACTACCTCACGGGTCCAATAACGACCTTGCCAAAAACAACGGGTTAATCAGACTAAAGCAGATACACCCAAGAGACAGTTTACCAAGTTAAACATGCCACTGTCTCAAGCTTTACAACACCTGTTGAGGATGAATCTGGTGACGTTGATAGGACCTCATCCAAATCCCAAGACTTCTTCGCCTAACTACAATCCTGATGCAAGGTGTGCATATCACTCCAACAGTCCGGGGCATGATACCGATGACTGTTGGAAGTTGAAGTACAAGATTCAAGACCTGATTAATGAAGGAGCTTTGGAATTCACACAAGATGGTCAACTGGAATGTTTTTGTCAATCCTCCAAGGCTCACAATTTGAAGTGACAAGTTCTGACAAGAGAGACTTTTGTTCATTAGAATTTTCAATTTGTAATTTTCTTTTGATTGTTCGAATATTTATTCATGTCAAACTCTGTTACTTTATCAATGCATTGTGTGATCGGTGGATCTGGAACTGACTGTTTAACGTTGGTTCGCGAAATTTCGCGGAAGCAAGAGTCGCCACCATCTTTTATTTTCTCCAAAGGGAAAGGACAAAAGCACAGAAAAATTCCTTAAAGAGATTGCTCTCGGTTCGGGAGGTAGATTATAGAAAGGGAAGGTGTTAGCACCCTTTCTATCCATGGTTATCCATGGGCTCTTAGATACTTGCTCATTGTGTTTTCAAAAATGGTTTGTTTGCTTTTCAATTGTGGGTTTTAAAAAGTTTCTTTGAAAATTCCAGTTCGACTCTTGTATCAGTCCTCAAGAGTGTTTGAAAAATGCTTTCGAAAGCTTTTTGAAAATGTGTTGGTGTGAAAAGTATTTTTGATTTGTTTTGTTTTGAATTAGAGAAAGTATCTAGAGTCATCTACCTACCCTAAGGAATTCGTCTGTGTAAATGTCCTTTAAAGTAGTGCCATCCCACCATTGAGAGGTAGGTAGCACCACCGTTGGAGGTGTTCGGGTCAATTCGAGGTTCGGGACATGGTGATCACCAGAGCAATGGGAAGACACCTTAGAAGCTACCCTCATGCCAGGTTCCCGGATCATGAGGACTTACTAAGACATCCTCTACTCGACGATCACCTTTCGAGGCAAGGCAACAGTGAGGCGTACCCTAGAGGTGGTGTGTGATTCGTGTGTTATTTTCAGATATTTTGTCTTTTGTCATGTCATTGGTGATCTACGCTTGTTTTTATTTTTATCCATTCATTCTTGCATGCCTTGATTAACAGTTAAAAGTTGCGAAAAATAAAAATTCTAAGCTATTACAAAAGGCCCGGGTCCACATCGCCAAAATTTCTTGAACCCGATTTGACAGAAAAATAAAGAATTAAAGAAGAGTAAAGGTGCGAGAAATTAATTTACAAGGCCTTGGGAGAGGTACATAAATATTATAACGAATAAGAAATAAATATGTGAATTGGAACTTAAATTAGAAACGAGGGCGTTGGACCCTTTTTAATTAAATTAAACAATTATTAAATTAATAAAATTAAAATGAAAAGAAATTTTGTTTTTTTGGTATTTTTGGGTATTTAGGAGAATTTAATGCAATTAAACCTAATTCTACAATTTTTTTATTTTATTAGGAAAACATCTTAAAGTTTAATCCTAAAATTAACCCTAATTATTTTACATGCAATTTAATTATAAAAATAAATATTTAATATTTAATTATTATGAAAGAAAATAAAAAGGAATAAAAATTAATATGAACCCTAATTCTACCAATTTTAGATTAATTAAGAAAATATTAAGGTTTTCTCCTAAATAAAACTAATCAATTAAAATTATTTATTTACAAAAAATAAAAATATTTATTATTTTTTGTCTTTTCTGATTTTTTTTATTATTTTGTGATTTTATGAAAAATAATTAAATTACAAGAATTAATAAAAGAATAATAATTGCAAATAAAAAAGAATGAAAATTAGAAAAATATTGCAAACCTCAGGGGGGTCTGCCCCCAAATTGGGAGGTTTTTTGTAGTGATTCAGGCCCAATTACTCTTTGGCCTGGTTGACTATTGCGTTGGCATGGATCTCCGTTGACTGCAATCCATGGTGCGCTTCAGATTGTGGCCATTGATTGAATCTCCATGGGCACGTGGATGGCAAGGTTTCATGGACATATGGTGGTCTCCAGGACATAATCTGCATAGAATCATTAATTGAAGAAAAATATGAAAGGGGGTGGGGACCTGGGGCTCGAACCCAGGTCCTATGGTTTACCAATCAACGCGCTTGCCAGTGGAGCTATTTGTTTTCTTTGTATATTGAATAACAAATAACGAATATAAAATAAACCAACGCGTTAGTATCTTTTTAGCGCGAATTTTCAAATGATGCAATCAACTCCTGACACATCAGCGTCTTCTTCGTTGGCTTATTTTTTCCAGAAATACAAAAATCATAGGCAACGGTTTTGTTAGTGTTCCCTTAGGCACGTTTCTGGAAAATAGCGAATAGGCGTCCTCGCATTAGAAATTAGGCGCGAGGGTGCCATTGTGTTCGTCTAGGAGCGCTGAGTTGGATAGCCTAGGTCCCATGCTCCAATTTTTGCTTAATTAAAAAAACCCAATTTGAAGCTTCATGAACCCTAAAAGACAACCATGGTGGAATCGTATATAGCACACAAAAACTCAATCAAAGTAGATGGTTAGCTTCAGAACATATCAATTAGTATGAATACACAAATAAAATGCTATGTAAATGCCTAAATATGGAAACACGATTATGAAAAAAAGTGAAGAAAGCTTGGCTTCTGTACAGTGATTCAAGGTGTTAGAATTGATGCTTTTGATCCAGGAAGGTTCCTTGATGTCCCAGGAATGTGATAGGATGAGTTTCTTGGCTTGGATCGACCTGCAAATAGGTTTTCAGAATTGGAATTTTTTGCAAAAAAGCTTGAGTTTGATAATGGGGTTTTGCGCAGCTTTTTCGTTCTGAGGCATTAGGTCTTGATTGTGTATGTATAGGAGAGTGATTAGGGTTGAAAAACTTGATCAAAATCCATGAATTAATGAATATGATATTTGATTTTTTAACCATGATTTTCAAATCTTTTTCACATGCTTTTTGATACAAATCACATCCAATTCCATTGGTTCTTTCCATATTTGGCTAGGCACGAAATCTTGAGGATACAATATGCACAAAAAGATTGAAAAACTTAGGTTAAGTATTTTTCATGTATTTAATTAATTTAAATGAATTATTATTAATAAAAATTCAAATAAATAAATAAAAAATGAAGAAAAACTTCCCTTTGGGCCAAGTGGTCGTGCACATGTCTTGGATAATGATTCTTGGAAGAAAAAGGAGCCCATTAGCAATTTTAGGTCATTTGAAGTAATGTTGACTTTTCAAAATATCCAAAAATTTCCCAACTTCCACAAGGCATAACTTGCTCAAGTTTTAAGCTTTGCTCATGTTCTTGGACATTTTGGAAAGGTCTTTGAGTCCTCTAACCAATGCCTTTGGTCCCATGTCATTTTGATTTACCAATCTCAAGTTATGGCCTTTGACTTAAAGTCCCTTTTTGTTGACTTTTGAAAATGACCTATAATGTTGAAATTGATAACTTTTTGTGAGAGCATTTCTTGGTCTTGAAGTATGAAGATGAGTTGTAGGAAATGTCTTTCTCTTCAAAATGAACTTTGGATGGGATTTTTTTGATAATCCATGTGAAAGTTATGCCCTGGTCAATTTACAGTTGACTTTTTCAACTGTCCAAATAAGGAAACTTTTGCATCTTGATGATTTTTGAGCCAAGCTTTGAGAATCATGATCAAGCATTGATCAAATGATGTTTGTGGCTTCAAAATGAGATGTTGACCAAAAATTTGAACTTTTGACTGCCAAATGACCATTTTGCCCCTACAGTTGACTGTAGTGCAATTAGGGTTTTGACTGTGCAATTTTGTGCTGAAAGTCTTGAAACTTTGCATGAGGATGCTTGACCATATTTGTAGGCATGTGGGACTTGATTGGACCCTTGGAAACTTCATTTTCTTGATCAGAACCAAAACCCTAATTTTGACTGCTTGGGAGGCTCTTACACTGTGCAATCCTTGGGGAATTTTGAAGCATGACTTGGCAAATCTTTGAAGAATATGGGAGGACAAATTTTGGGGTACAACAGTTGCCCCTGTTCAATCTTCTTAGACCTGAGGATGCAGATTGGCTGACGTGCCTTTCGTAATCTGAGGGTAGAAGATGATTGAACACTAAAGTGCCCAGAAATTTGCGCTCACATAGTGGAAGTGATGTAGTAGTGGAATGGGCTTACAGATGCCATACTGAGTGATGCTGGAAGGGGGATGGGCTTATATATGCCATCTGGAGGTTGTTCGCATAAGAGATTCCTTAGCGAGAACTTGCATACCTGCAAAAGGAAAAATGAGTACCTGACATGTTGCAGGAGCTGGTCTTCAGATGCTTGGTATAGATGTGTCCTGACTGGTTACAGGAGCTGAGTCTGGATCTTCAGACGTGCCCTGGCGAGATACAGGAATTGGATCTGGTATTCAAAAAGGTTGGTGAGTTGTCTCTACTGACAGGTTATTTCCATTGACGGGTGGTCTTTAATGACGAGTGTCTATAACGACGAATGTCTATAACGACGAGTGTCTATAACGACGAGTGTTTATGTCAACGAGTGTTTATGACGACGAGTGTCTATAACGACGAGTGTCTATAACGACGAGTGTCTATGACGACGAGTGTCTATAACGACGAGTGTCTATAACGACGAGTGTCTATGACGACGAGTGTCTATCACGACGAGTGTCTATAACGACGAGTGTCTATAACGACGAGTGTCTATAACGACGAGTGTCTATGACGACGAGTGTCTATGACGACGAGTGTCTATGACGACGAGTGTCTATAACGACGAGTGTCTATAACGACGAGTGTCTATAACGACGAGTGTCTATAACGACGAGTGTATATAACGACGAGTGTCTATAACGACGAGTGTCTATAACGACGAGTGTCTATGACGATGAGTGTCTATGACGACGGGTGTCTATGACGACGGGTGTCTATAACGACGAGTGTCTATAACGACGAGTGTCTATAACGACGAGTGTCTATAACGACGAGTTATATCAGAGAAATCTTTAGGCATTGATTTAATTGGATTTGTATTCTTTGACTGGGTTGGTCTCTTTTGACTGTATTCGTCTACATAGCTGATCATTTAACTGTATCCTTCCTGAAAGGTAAAGGTCAGTCATATGCAATGCATGATATGGATCAAGCAATAATATTTTTCAACACATGAGATTGTATGATATAATGCGTATATGCATGTATCATGATGTATAACAATGTGATGTTTATGAATGTATCTTCGTCTAGGAAAATAGATCCTTTGACGGATGCCGGGAAGTCAAATCCTGGGCTGATGTTGAAGAGTGAGATTCTTCGTTTCCGTTAGGGATGATGATTGCAAGAATACCGGTTGGAGAAGATAACTCCGTTGGGGAATAAACTTGGCGAAGAGATTACTCTGTGGGGAGGTAACTCTGTGGGGAAAGAGAGGTACTTTGTTGAGGTGCTGATGATAACTCCGCTGGGGATACCATTGTTGGGCTCTGTTGGAAGTTTTGATGAACTCCGCTGGGGATAGGAAGACTTTGTCGGGGACGATCTTTTCGTGGCTTTTGGCTGAGGATAACCCAGTTATATCCTAGCAAGGAAATAACTCTTTGAATAAAGCCGGGAGACGCGTTCGTGCTTCGTGAGGGATAAGCTTCCAGAATCTACTGGGGATAAGCTTACTGCTTGGGGAGATGGATTCCAACTTTCTTGGGGAAACTGGATTGGACTCTCCTGGGGGAGTATTGAACTGTATTGGTTGTGTTCTTCAACGGAACCTTCATTGATACCTTGGAGGACAGAACAATCAGCTTTCTTAGACAACTCCTTATTGCCCCTGTTTCTGAGGTGGGAGAGGAAGCCCTGTGAGGTGATGATAGTTGTTGTGGGTCAAACCTTCTTCAGGTAGGCAGATGACAAGATGCCAGGACATAGTCGTACGCTTTAATCCCTAACTTTTGCCTGGACCGCCCTTTCGGGTTTTCAGTCCACCGGGATACCCATTTTTGCCCAAGCCGCCTTTTCAGGTTTTCGACTTGCCGGGTGTACAGATTTTTCATTTCATCCCTTATTTTTGCCCGAACCCTTTTGGTTCGTCGGGAAGCCCTTATTTTTGCCTAGGTATGTCAACCTAGCAGGTCTTTGATTTTGCGTAGTATCTTTTCGACTATGTCCATGTTCTCAGGGTGTAGGGAGTTGCCCCTGTTAGAAGTGTTTTGTCATACCACCAGAAGGTGTTTGATCAAGCAAGATTCGTTGTTTGAAATGCCCCAAGTGACTCAGGCGGAGATTTGCCCCAGGCTATTTGGCCTTTGAGAGATTCTCCGAATCTTGACTGAATTGCCCCAGATGATGGGCCATGGTCATGTCTGCCCCTTGATTGGAGATACTTCTGTTCATTAGGCATTCGTCATGCGAACTTCTATGTTGTTCAAACAAAAAGTCATATGCAAACAAAGTTATGTTAAAATGCACAGCCTATGTCTGTCTTGAAGATTTCGAAAATGCATTCTTTTTTCATAAAACAAATGAATGTTTGTAAAACGTGATGTCAACTCCGTATTTACCGTAGGCCTTAAGGAGTCAGGATACCTTTCGTAACATTATGCTTTCGAACTAACCCATGCTTCAGCTAGGACTTTTAAGGGTTATAACGTGGCTTGGTTCACGGTTTAAGAAACAAAGGATAAAGGCTCAAATTATTTGTACCCACCCGCTCTTCGTGATGTTCTTCAAACCTAAACTCAGTTGATCATACGTTAGACCTCGTTTGAGTCTTTGCTTTGATGTTCCAATGATGGTTCAGATATTGACAGTTTATTTGGAATAGGCAGTCATTCCTTTTTTTGTTGAGGGTCTGTAGGACCTCTTTCTTTTTTTTTTGACTTTGTTATCCCTATTTTTTTTTGCCTGAACTGTTTCCTTTTTTTTGGAATTACAGTCAGCGGGATGCCCCAGTTTTGTAAGTCTCCTTCATGGGTTTTGACTTAATGGGTTTTTGATTTGAGAAGTAATGACTGCCTTTCTTCATTGGTTATTCGGAACCATCACTGTCTTTTTTTTTTGTAAGGACCTCTTTGGTGCCATTCGTTATGCACTTGGATCAACTGAGAGACTACCCTGCCCCAGGTTATGATTAAGGGTTTTTAAATTTCGAAAAGAAAAACTCCTACTTCTTTGGCTCAGAGGGGTTGACGAGGGATTATCTTCCTTATAACTCCAGTGTTTAGGGATTGATACAATGCCTGTACCTCATCAGCGGGGTCTGTTCAAAAGCATACTGTAATTGTCGTGGTATCGTTTTCGTCATCCTCCCTCAAGAGGCTTAGAATTATTAATTGAGAGTTGATCATCAGAAAAAATATGAAAATAATTTGCATTTAGTGAATACGAATATATTGTTTCAAAACAGACATATGCGATGCATTAAAGAAATAACAATGTTTAACATGAGTAAATGTTTGAACAATCAAAAGAAAATTACAACTTGAATTCAAATGAACAAAAAAAAACTTTCTATCCTAACCATGTTTTGGCATGGAAGCAGTGATCACGTTGGGAGCCTCTGGAGAGTCGAGCTGGACTTCCTTCGCGTCGATCAGATCTTGAACCTTGTTTCTCAAAGTCCAACAGTCATCTGTAGCATGCCCCGGGCTGTCGGAATGATAGGCGCAGCGAGCATTGGGATTGTACTTTGAAGGTGTCCTGTTAGGATTCTTCGGGGGATCCATGAGAGCTACCAACCTGGTTTCCAGCAGCTGTGGCAATATCTGTGACAAGGTCATGCCGAGGAGAGTAAATTGCCTCTTAGGTCTTTCTTCCCTTTGTTGACTGCGATGCTGAGGAGCACCGGCCGGCTTTGCAATAGCTACCGCGTTGACAGCACTAGATTCTCTCTTGGATGGTTTCTTCTCAATGTTCGAGGAGTCACCATTATGTATTTTCCCTGACTTGATGTCAGCTTCTATTCTTTCCCCGGTCAAGACTAAATCTGTAAATCCAACAGCAGAATTCCCAATCAGGTGGTTGAAGAATGGACCGGACAGGGTTCCTAAGAACATATCGACGAGCTCGCGGTCGGTTAGAGGTGGCTGTACCCTTCCAGCAAGGTCCCTCCACTTTTGAGCATATTCTTTGAAACCTTCGCTTGCACCCATAGACATTCCTTGAAGTTGAGTGCGCGTGGGAGCAAGGTCGGTGTTGTACTGGTACTGCTTGTAGAAAGCAGTGGCCAAGTCCTCCCAGCTGCGGATGTTGGCTCTATTCAGTTGATAGAACCAGTCAAGTTGAGTCCCTGAAAGACTCTCCTGAAAAAAGTGGATCCATAAGTTCCTGTCGGCTGTGTAGGGCTGGATCCTCCTCATGTATGACCTGAGATGCAGCTTTGGACAGGATGCCCCGTCGTACTTTGCAAAGGCAGGTGCCTTGAATTTGTGCGGGATCACTACCCCAGAAGACAGACCTAGATCCTCGAAGTCCAGGCCAGGCACTTTTTGTATCTCCATAGCACTTAGCCGGTCTTCCAACTGTTTGTACCTATCCTCAGCTGGAGGGTACTGCTCGTCATTGAAATCTGTCTCATTGTCAGAGACCACTGGACTGGGAACCCTTTCCTCTTGATGACTGCCTTTCCCCACAGATGGAGTTGTCCTCTCAGCTTCATCCTGCAGTGTGTTCCCAGATCTGCGTCTAGGGCTGAACAAAACAGTCCTCTTCTTCTTCTTTTTCGAGAGCAGGGTCTTCAGATCTTGTTGCCCCTGGGTCAAATTCATGATCAGCTCTTGGAACTGGGTGTTCTGAGCCTGGAGGGCCTTGATAGTGTGCTCGGTTGAGGATTCAGGATTCATGACGAGACTGCTGAAATAAACAGCGAAGAAGGTAAGCAACCTGCAGAGAATGGGTACCTGTTATGCAATGATATGTATGATATGCATGCAATGTTTTCAAGGACCTCGCGGGGTAAACAAGAAAATTTGTTAGAACTTGGGTCCGGTAGCTTGATTGAAGGAGCTCCATGTTGTTGAGAGTCCTTCTTCAAGGGTCAAAGGCTCACCATATCCAGTGGGTCATAGCCCCTGACTCGAGTTATCATGTTTGAATTTCTAGATCACCTTGGCTAGAGGAACCTTCTTCAGGAGTCAAAGCTCACCATATCAAGTGGGTCATAGCCCCTGACAACCTTGGCTAGAGGAAAATAAATCCTCTTTGCCCCTTGCTAGATGTTTGATTTATCATGACCTGCATCACAAGCCCTTGAGATCCTTGAAATGGGTTAGGATGTATGCAATGGTATGATGTCATGCTATGCATGGGGTGATGTAGGTAAACCTTGTTATGAGTCCCAATTAAGGACTATAGACAAACCCTGCAAGAAATTCAGTATACTTTGTTATGAGTCCCAATTAAGGACTATAAACAAAACCTGCAAGAGACCTAGTAAACCCAGTTATTAGTCCCAGTTAAGGACTATAAACAAAACCTGCAAGTAGCTTATGTGTCAGATAACATGCATGCAATTAGTCAAGTACGCAGGCACACAAGTCACACAAGAGAAGCCCTTAGAGTTTAGGCCAGCATGGGGTCTGGGTATTACCCTCTTTCAGTTTGTTGGTTCATACCTGTCCTATCAAAGTAACCGGGTTCTTAGAGGATCCCAATATCATTGACTACCCTCAATCGGTCATAACTTCAGCATCGCAATCTTTTCTTGCGGCCAGAACCATCACGAGAGTTTAGCCTCAATGGGCGTAACATACTGCTACTGTTCTAATGGCCAAGTTGTGTCATTTAAGGTTCTAAGGTTGTTGGTGCTTAATGACCCCTTGGAAGACCCATATTCTCCCCGTTTCAACACGAGGGATATCGGTACAGACCAAGGCGCCACACCAACGTAGCCACTGCTTCACCCATGTCGGTATATGCCGGACAGGTCCCTCACAGCTTATGCTACCTAAATAGGGTATCCCCAGATCCGGGTTAGGATCTATGTAACTCCCATGCAACCCACAATAATGAAGCAAGCAAGGAAAGCAATTGAAAACACAGTGATCTTAGTCCTAAGGTACACCTCACTTTAAGTTTAAGTCCCCAACAGAGTCGCCAGTTCTGTGATCGGTGGATCTGGAACTGACTGTTTAACGCTGGTTCGCGAAATGTCGCGGAAGCAAGAGTCGCCACCGTCTTTTATTTTCTCCAAAGGGAAAGGACAAAAGCACAGAAAAATTCCTTAAAGAGATTGCTCTCGGTTCGGGAGGTAGATTATAGAAAGGGAAGGTGTTAGCACCCTTTCTATCCATGGTTATCCATGGGCTCTTAGATACTTGCTCATTGTGTTTTCAAAAATGGTTTGTTTGCTTTTCAATTGTGGGTTTTAAAAAGTTTCTTTGAAAATTCCAGTTCGACTCTTGTATCAGTCCTCAAGAGTGTTTGAAAAATGCTTTCGAAAGCTTTTTGAAAATGTGTTGGTGTGAAAAGTATTTTTGATTTGTTTTGTTTTGAATTAGAGCAAGTATCTAGAGTCGTCTACCTACCCTAAGGAATTCGTCTGTGTAAATGTCCTTTAAAGTAGTGCCATCCCACCATTGAGAGGTAGGTAGCACCACCGTTGGAGGTGTTCGGGTCAATTCGAGGTTCGGGACATGGTGATCACCAGAGCAATGGGAAGACACCTTAGAAGCTACCCTCATGCCAGGTTCCCGGATCATGAGGACTTACTAAGACATCCTCTACTCGACGATCACCTTTCGAGGCAAGGCAACAGTGAGGCGTACCCTAGAGGTGGTGTGTGATTCGTGTGTTATTTTCAGATATTTTGTCTTTTGTCATGTCATTGGTGATCTACGCTTGTTTTTATTTTTATCCATTCATTCTTGCATGCCTTGATTAACAGTTAAAAGTTGCGAAAAATAAAAATTCTAAGCTATTACAAAAGGCGCGGGTCCACATCGCCAAAATTTCTTGAACCCGATTTGACAGAAAAATAAAGAATTAAAGAAGAGTAAAGGTGCAAGAAATTAATTTACAAGGCCTTGGGAGAGGTACATAAATATTATAACGAATAAGAAATAAATATGCGAATTGGAACTTAAATTAGAAACGAGGGCGTTGGACCCTTTTTAATTAAATTAAACAATTATTAAATTAATAAAATTAAAATGAAAAGAAATTTTGTTTTTTTGGTATTTTTGGGTATTTAGGAGAATTTAATACAATTAAACCTAATTCTACAATTTTTTTATTTTATTAGGAAAACATATTAAAGTTTAATCCTAAAATTAACCCTAATTATTTTACATGCAATTTAATTACAAAAATAAATATTTAATATTTAATTATTATGAAAGAAAATAAAAAGGAATAAAAATTAATATGAACCCTAATTCTACCAATTTTAGATTAATTAAGAAAATATTAAGGTTTTCTCCTAAATTAAAACTAATCAATTAAAATTATTTATTTACAAAAAATAAAAATATTTATTATTTTTTGTCTTTTCTGATTTTTTTTTATTATTTTGTGATTTTATGAAAAATAATTAAATTACAAGAATTAATAAAAGAATAATAATTGCAAATAAAAAAGAATGAAAATTAGAAAAATATTGCAAACCTCAGGGGGGTCTGCCCCCAAATTGGGAGGTTTTTTGTAGTGATTCAGGCCCAATTACTCTTTGGCCTGGTTGACTATTGCGTTGGCATGGATCTCCGTTGACTGCAATCCATGGTGCGCTTCAGATTGTGGCCATTGATTGAATCTCCATGGGCACGTGGATGGCAAGGTTTCATGGACATATGGTGGTCTCCAGGACATAATCTGCATAGAATCATTAATTGAAGAAAAATATGAAAGGGGGTGGGGACCTGGGGCTCGAACCCAGGTCCTATGGTTTACCAATCAACGCGCTTGCCAGTGGAGCTATTTGTTTTCTTTGTATATTGAATAACAAATAACGAATATAAAATAAACCAACGCGTTAGTATCTTTTTAGCGCGAATTTTCAAATGATGCAATCAACTCCTGACACATCAGCGTCTTCTTCGTTGGCTTATTTTTTCCAGAAATACAAAAATCATAGGCAACGGTTTTGTTAGTGTTCCCTTAGGCACGTTTCTGGAAAATAGCGAATAGGCGTCCTGGCATTAGAAATTAGGCGCGAGGGTGCCATTGTGTTCGTCTAGGAGCGCTGAGTTGGATAGCCTAGGTCCCATGCTCCAATTTTTCCTTAATTAAAAAAACCCAATTTGAAGCTTCATGAACCCTAAAAGACAACCATGGTGGAATCGTATATAGCACACAAAAACTCAATCAAAGTAGATGGTTAGCTTCAGAACATATCAATTAGTATGAATACACAAATAAAATGCTATGTAAATGCCTAAATATGGAAACACGATTATGAAAAAAAGTGAAGAAAGCTTGGCTTCTGTACAGTGATTCAAGGTGTTAGAATTGATGCTTTTGATCCAGGAAGGTTCCTTGATGTCCCAGGAATGTGATAGGATGAGTTTCTTGGCTTGGATCGACCTGCAAATAGGTTTTCAGAATTGGATTTTTTTGCAAAAAAGCTTGAGTTTGATAATGGGGTTTTGCGCAGCTTTTTCGTTCTGAGGCATTAGGTCTTGATTGTGTATGTATAGGAGAGTGATTAGGGTTGAAAAACTTGATCAAAATCCATGAATTAATGAATATGATATTTGATTTTTTAACCATGATTTTCAAATCTTTTTCACATGCTTTTTGATACAAATCACATCCAATTCCATTGGTTCTTTCCATATTTGGCTAGGCACGAAATCTTGAGGATACAATATGCACAAAAAGATTGAAAAACTTAGGTTAAGTATTTTTCATGTATTTAATTAATTTAAATGAATTATTATTAATAAAAATTCAAATAAATAAATAAAAAATGAAGAAAAACTTCCCTTTGGGCCAAGTGGTCGTGCACATGTCTTGGATAATGATTCTTGGAAGAAAAAGGAGCCCATTAGCAATTTTAGGTCATTTGAAGTAATGTTGACTTTTCAAAATATCCAAAAATTTCCCAACTTCCACAAGGCATAACTTGCTCAAGTTTTAAGATTTGCTCATGTTCTTGGACATTTTGGAAAGGTCTTTGAGTCCTCTAACCAATGCCTTTGGTCCCATGTCATTTTGATTTACCAATCTCAAGTTATGGCCTTTGACTTAAAGTCCCTTTTTGTTGACTTTTGAAAATGACCTATAATGTTGAAATTGATAACTTTTTGTGAGAGCATTTCTTGGTCTTGAAGTATGAAGATGAGTTGTAGGAAATGTCTTTCTCTTCAAAATGAGCTTTGGATGGGATTTTTCTGATAATCCATGTGAAAGTTATGCCCTGGTCAATTTACAGTTGACTTTTTCAACTGTCCAAATAAGGAAACTTTTGCATCTTGATGATTTTTGAGCCAAGCTTTGAGAATCATGATCAAGCATTGATCAAATGATGTTTGTGGCTTCAAAATGAGATGTTGACCAAAAATTTGAACTTTTGACTGCCAAATGACCATTTTGCCCCTATAGTTGACTGTAGTGCAATTAGGGTTTTGACTGTGCAATTTTGTGCTGAAAGTCTTGAAACTTTGCATGAGGATGCTTGACCATATTTGTAGGCATGTAGGACTTGATTGGACCCTTGGAAACTTCATTTTCTTGATCAGAACCAAAACCCTAATTTTGACTGCTTAGGAGGCTCTTACATTGTGCAATCCTTGGGGAATTTTGAAGCATGACTTGGCAAATCTTTGAAGAATATGGGAGGGAAAATTTTGGGGTACAACACATTGCATATGTCTGTTTTGAATCAATCCATTCGTATTCACTATATTTAAATTGCTTTCCTTTTCGTGATGTTTAACTCTCGATTAAAAAACTCTAAGCCTTTAGAGGGAGGATGACGAAAATGATATAAAAATATCTATAGTATGCTTTTGAACAGACCCCGCTGACGATGTACAGGCGTTGTTTCAAATCCTAAACAGTGGAGTTATAAGGAAGATAATCCCTATTCAACCCCTTTGAGCCAAAGAAGTAGGAGTTTTTCTTTTCACACAAGTTAAAACCCTTAATCACAACCTGGGGCAGGGTAGTTTTCTCAGTGAATCCAGGTGCGCAATGAATGGCATCAAAAGACGTCCTTCCAAAACAAAAGACGGTGATGGTTCCCTATAATCGTCAAGACAGGCAGTCTTTATCTCTCAAAATAAAAGCCCATTAAGTCAAAACCTATGAAGGAGACTTAAGGAAAAAACTGGGGCATCCCGCTGACTGTAATCACAAAAGAAACAGTTCAGGCAAAAGACAGGGGTAATAAAATCAAAAAAAAAGAAAGAGGTCCTACAAACTCTCAACAAAAATGACTGCCTGTCAAAGTAAATTATCAATATCCGAACTATCACTGGAATATCAGAGTAAGACTCAAACGGGATCTAAATGCACAATTAGTTGAGTTTAGGACCGAAGAACATCACGAAGAACGGGTGGGTACAAATAAATTTTAAGCCTTTATCCTTTGTTTCTTGAACCGTGAACCAGGCCATGTTATAACCCTTAAAAGTCCTAGCTGAAGCATGGGTTAGTTCAAAAACATACTGTTACAAAAGGTATCCTGACTCCTGTAGGACTTGCTGTAAATCCTGAGTTGACATCACATTTTACAAAATTTGCTTGTTTTACTGAAAAATGCATTTTCAAAAAATTTCAAGACAGACATAAGCTTTGCATTCTTAAAATAACATTGTTTGCATATGACTATTTGTTCTACAGCAGAGAAATTCGCACGATGAATATCTAGTGAACAAAAACCTTCTCAATAAAAAGGATCACCTCAAGTGGGAAAAGCACTTCCAACCAAGGGGCACGGCATGATCATTGTCCATCATCTGGGGAAGCCAAGTCAAGATTCAAAGAATCTCTCAAAGATGCCAAATAGCCAGGGGAAAATCTCCATCTAAATCACTTGGGGAATTGGACATGAATTCCAGCAACGAATCTTGTATGATCAAATGAACGTCTTCTGGTATCGTGGCAACACAACACTACCGACAGTGACAACTCCCTACACCATGAGAGCGTGGACATAGTCAGAAAATACTGCGCATGAACAAAGACCCGCTAGGTTGACTGGCCTAAGCAAAAATAAGGGCTTCCCGGCGAACCAAAAGGGTTCGGGCAAAAATTAGGGATAAAACCAAAAAAGATATGTACACCCGGCAAGCCGAAAACCTGAAAATGTGGCTTGGGCAGAAAAGGGTATCCCGGTGGACTGAAAATCTGAAAAGGCAGTCCAAGCAAAAGTTAGGGATTAAAGCGTACGACTATGTCCCGTCATCTCGTCACTTGCCTACCAGAAGAAGACACATCATTTCGATCGGAAGTTACCAAACACCTCATAAATTGGGATAACACTCGATCCACAAGGCCGCCGCAGGCACCTTCTCCCGTAGAAACAGGGGCAGAAAAGTCTCGATGCAAAGTCATCGTCATATCCTCAGCATGCGTCCCAGTAACATTCAATCCCCACAGAGTAAGAAAAGGACAGCGGTGTTAATTTTCCCCAGTTGAGATTCACAATCGCGAATGAGTCGGTAAGATTCTCCCCAAGTAGAGTTTATCTATTACCAGCACTGGAAGATTACCCCCAGTAGAGTCTGAAAGATTGTCCTCAGTAGAGTCTAGAAGATTACCCCCAGTGGAGTTCATTTCTTTCACAAACAGAAACTCAATCCCCAACAGAGTTTATCATTGCCAGCATCAGTAATTCATCCACAGTCGAGGTTGTTAATCCTCAGCAGAGCATCTTTTCCCCACAGAGTCAGTCTCTCACCAATGTATTCTCCATCAAGATTATTTTCCCAATCATCTTCGGTCGTTATCCTCAGCGAGCGAACCTCTTTCATTCTCCAGCAGCAGTCCGGGATTTATTTTCCCCCAGCTAGAGAACATCATAAAAACATTACACATCCATACATCATGACATGCATATACGCATCATACATCACAATCTCATTTATTTTAAGAACATCATTACTCAATACATGTCATGCATCATTGCATTACATACAACTAGCCTTTACCTTTCAAGAAAGATACAATCAAATTCTCACAAAATTCAAGCTATGAAGCCCGGATCCGACCGGATAGTATCTTGATTACTCCATCATATTGTGAAGCCCGGATTACAACCGGATAGCAGTATTAAACACCGTGAAGCCTGGATTCGACCAGATAGTGGTTTATCTTCAAGCTATGAAGCTCAGATCCGACCGGATAGTATCTTGATTTCTACATCATATTGTGAATCCTTGAGAACAACCGGATAACAGTATCAGACTACCGCGAAGCTTGGGTTACAACCAGATAGTGGTATCTCTTAAAAAGCAAGCTATGAAGCCCGAATTCGATCGGATAATAGTTTAATCCCCAACAAGCTGTGAAGCCCGGATTACGACCGGATAGCAGCTCAGCAAGTACCATGAAGCCTGGATTCGACCAGATAGTGGTATATCTTTAATACAAGTTATGAAGCCCAGGTTCGACCGTATAGTATCTTGATTTATCCGAACGCAATGAAGCCTGCATTCGACCAGATAATGGTATATTATATCGTGAAGCCTGGATTACGACCAGATAGCGGTAAGGAACACTGTGAAGCCTGGATTTTGACCAGATAATAGTGAGGGACACTGTGAAGCTTGGATTTCGACCAAATAGCAGTTTACCCGGCCAATTACTATGAAGCCCGGATGCGACCGGATATTAGTAGGCCCAAAGTCAAAGGGAAGCCCGGATGCGATCGGATAACCACTTGATTTCTTCTGAATCCTGGATTTCGACCAGATAAGAAGTAAGGTATTGTGAAGCCTGTATTTTGACCAGATAGCAATACAAGACCATGAAGCCTGGATTTCGACCAGATAATGGTACAAGACACTGTGAAGCCTGGATTTCAACCAGAAAATAGTGAGGGACACTGTGAAGCTTGGATTTCAACCAAATAGCAGTTTACCCGGCTAGTTACTATGAAGCCCGGATTCGACTGGATATTAGTAGGCCCAAAGTCAAAGAGAAGCCCGAATGTGACTGGATAACCACTTGATTTATTCTGAAGCCTGGATTTTGACCAGATAAGAAGTAAGGTATTGTGAAGCCTGGATTTCGACCAGATAGCAATAAAAGACCATGAAGCCTGGATTTCGACCAGATAATGGTACAAGACACTGTGAAGCCTGGATTACGACCAGATAACAGTGAGGGACACTATGAAGCTTGGATTACGACGAAATAGCAGTTTACCCGGCCAAATACTATGAAGCCCGGATTACGACCGGATATTAGTAGGCCCAACAGTCAAAGGGAAGCCCAGATGCGACCGGATAACCACTTGATTTCTTCTGAAGCCTGGATTTCGACCAGATAAGAAGTAAGGTATTGTGAAGCCTGGATTACGACCAGATAGCAGTACAGAACACCATGAAGCCTGGATTCGACCAGATATTGGTATAACATATCGTGAAGCCTGGATTACGACCAGATAGCGGTACAAGACATTGCGAAGCTTGGATTTTCGACCAAATAGCAATTTCACATGGACAATTACTAAGAAGCCCAGAGTCGACCGAATATTAGTGTGCCCTAAATTCAAGTTGAAGCCCGGATGCGACCAGATAACAACTTATTTCCTTCTAAAGCCTGGATTACGACCAGATAAGAATCGAGGAATTGCGAAGCCTGGATTACGACCGAATAGCAAATATAATCTCATCTCCCCAGTAAGTCATTGTAAAGCCTGGATTACGACAAAATAGAAGTCGGTATTATCACTATGAAGCCTGGATCACGACCAGATAGTAGTTCATTTTCACTTCTTCGACGAAGAGACGGTTTCCCAGTAGAATAACGGACGACTGAAGCTCCTAAAATTCTATTTCTCTCAAGACAGAGATTAGCATTCCCCAGCGGAATTTTCCTCAATAACATGTATACAAGCTCTCGCTAAGGAATCTCTTATGCGATCGACACTCCTTCGGATGGCATCTTTAAGTCCATCTCCCGTCAGCAATTTCCAAATGGCATCTGTAAGCCCATTCCCGATATCGCAAAGACGAATACCACTTCATGCGAGTGCAAATTTCTGGGCACTCTAGTGTTCAATCATCTTCCACCTTCGGATCACGAAAGGAAGACAAGCCAATCTACATCCTCAGGTTTAAGAAGATTGAATAGGGGAAGCTGTTGTACCCCAAAATTTGCCCTCCCATATTTCTCAAAACATTTCAAGAAAGATCCTCAAGTTGACCAGACAAGCCCTCTCATAAGGCAGTCTACCTCAAATTAGGGTTTCATGTTGCATCAAGATACTTGAGTCCAAGGGATACCAAATTCTCACCATTGTACTAATATGTTCTCAAGATCATCCATGTCAAGTTTCAAGCCTTGCAGAGAAAATTTGCTCAGTCAATTGCTCAAAGGTTTGAAAATCGACTGTGCTAGGGCAAAAGTCAACTATGGCCCACATACAGTCAAACTTCAAGATTTTTGGTCAAAATCCTCATTTTGAAGTATATTTCATCATTTGATCAAGGTTTGATCATGATTCATCAAGGATTGCTTATAATTCATCAAGAACCAAAAGTTGCTAAATTAGGGTTTTGCAGGAAAAGTCAACTCAACTTTGACCAAGCATAACTTTCTCATACTTTATGAGAAATGACCCATCTAAAGCTCATTGTGAAGAGGATGAAATGATCTACAATCCATCTTCAGCTCCCAAGTTCAAAATATGCACTCACAAAAGTTATGAATTTGGACATTATAGGTCATTTTAAAAAGTCAACAAAAACACCTTTTTTGTCAAAGCTTCATACATGAGCATGGAATATCAAATTGAGATTAGAGAAAAAGGGTTACTTAGAGGACATCTCAAGATTTCTAAAAAGTCCAAGAACACTTTCAAAGAGTCAAAATTGAGGAAGTTATGCATTGGTGAAGTTGACCCTTTTTGCAAAATTGTCAAAAGTCAACTATGCCTAAAATTGCAAATTTTGCCAAATGGGCCCAATCTTTTGCACTTGTTTTGAGTTGGCAACATAGCCCACAAGCCCTAGCCTTTGCCACTTGTCATTATCTTATTTTTATTATTTATTTTGATTTTGATTTGAATTAAATCATTTAAAATCAAAACAGATCATAGAAAATCCAAAATATTGAAATCTCAAGATTTGATACATGTTTCAGGTCTTAAATTCCAGCTAGCATAAGATTGAATTCGTGTAAAGGCTTGGAGTGCACAAAAAGATTAGTTTTAGGCTATTTTTGGAATGGTTTTCAAGTGTATCAAATCAAAATCAAATGCAATGATGGAGGAAGATTGAGCACATTCTTTTAACCCTAATTCATTCCCCAGTACAAAAAGAAGGTGTGCAGACCAAAATAAAGGCTAGAAAGAGGCGTGTGAAGAAGAACAAAACTTGAAAAATCACAACAAAAGTGCTGGATAGAATTCATACTTCCAGGCATCCTCAAGGACTTCTAGCTATCCCAATTGATTCATGGGAGTGTAAACAAGCGAAATCAATCAAGAACAAGTCTTTTCCAGTACCAAAACGCGATGTAAGTCATCCACGACATTGCTTCTTTTTTGAAATCGAACAACATCATTCTTATACTTGTAGCATAAAATAATTGTATATTATTGTTCACCATCATATTTGCAAGCTTTCTGTAATATTCAATTGTGTTTTCATGGCCTATATTATATTTCACCATTATTAGGGTTTCTTGCTTCGATTTGGGATCTTCGTTTACAGGCAAAATTGGGCCATGAAAGGGCCACCATTGAACTCAACAGGTCTAGACGAAGCTATCCATGGCCTTATTTTTTATTTATCACGCTTGTATTGAATTTTGAGATTTACAGGACCTGTAGCTATGGACGAATGTCCGTAGGTAAAAGTCTGGGACTTTTACCAATGGAGAAGGGAAGATGACTAGCTGGCACCCTCTTGTTGGTCCGTTCAAACCTCTGGCGTGCATTTTTATTATTTTCAACTAACTCTCTTTATTCGCATATTATACATTATTATTATTCTATGAACAAATGAAGCAGTTAACTCAGTTGGTTGCCAAGCGTGGGAAGGTGCCTTGGGGTCTGGGTTTGAATCCCAGGTCCCCTAATTTCTTCATAACATTTTTCTTTCAGTGATCCAGCGTGCATACAATACCAGGGACCACCATACATCCTCATCATCCAGCCATTGGACCTCCTGGAAGCTAGATCTGAAGGCTAGCATATGAGAGACCACCATGGGGCCTAGTCAACACAACGCACTGAATTCAGCAAGTCAACAATGGATCAAGTCTTTTGGGCCAAGAGCTTGCTATCTACACCTCATCAATCACTTTTCAGGCCCAATTTCTTTTTCTTTTTTTTTTATATTTTGTTTTATTTAATTTATTTATTTTTTTACTAACAAATTTAATTTTTTTTAACTAATCAAAAAATCACAAAAATATCCTTTTTTCACCAATTAGGTTTTAGATGTTATTTTTTTATCAAAATTAAATTAATTTAATTAGGTTGTTAATTTTAGATAACTTTAATTCCTTTTGTAAATAAATTTAAAATAATTAGAACAATTAGGGTTTTATTTCTAACTTAATTATATTTTCTTTTCCTAAAAATAACCAAAAAACCCAAAAATAGGCCATTTACTTATTTTTCTTTAATTAATTTAATTACTAATTAATTTTTGTATTTCATTTAGAAAACCTAATTCTTTTCTTAAAAATATTAAAAACAACAAAAACATTTTTTCTTTTGATTAGGATAGACGGGGTCAAAACCCTAGTTCGCTCTCGTTCTAAATTTCATCGCGCGCGCTTTATTGTTTTACTTTTTATCCTATTAATGTAATTGCTCACAAGTTGTAATAGTTTAATTAGGTCTTTTTATTTTAATTTATCGCTTTATTTTTAAGGGTTTGTTTTTGGCTATGTAAATACCCTAAGCCTTGTAATAGCGTAGTTTAATTTCCGCACTTTAAATACCGCAAAATATTAAACTGTTAGATGTATGAATATTAGGGATGCATGACAAGAATGTATGATTAACTTTAAAACAGTTAGATAACCCTAAAATTTGCAAAGATAATAATTTGAAATTGAATCACTCGCACATGCGCACTCCTAGGGTACATTCCCACTTGGTTGCCTTTGGTAAGCGGTCATTGAGTCTAGGATGCTTTAGTGGTCGTCCTTTTGTCCAAAGATCAAAGTTGCCTCGGAAAGGTTGCCTCGGATATTGTTGCCTCGGATAATTTATCTAAGACATTAGGGTTATTACTAAGACGTCCTAACATTGCTTTAGTGACCGTACGTCCCTTTCGAATTGACCCTCAAAACTCCAACGACGGTGCTACCTACTCGCTAATAGTGGGATAGCGCTGTCTAAAGGAAACGAACATAGAATAATTCTTTTTTCAAGTAGGTAGATTAGTTCTTAAGTACTTTCTCAATCCAAACAAACTTTTTCACACTTACACTCCTTTTCAAACAAAGTTTTCAAAAACACTTCATTACACTCTTGAAGACAGAAGCAAAAGTTAAATCGAAGTAAAAAAAAAAGCTTTTCAAAACACACAAGCACATAGAGAAGAAATTTTGAAAATGATGAGCAAGTAACTAAGAGCCCGTAGATATATACGGATAGAAAGGGTGCTAATACCTTCCATTTCTATAATCTACCCCCCGTACTCAGAAATATCTCGAAAAAGGAATTTTTCTGTGCTTTTTTCCTTTCCTTGTTGGATAAAATAAAAGTCGGTGGCGACTCTTGCTTATCGCGACATTTTGCGAACACAAACGCAAAACACAAACCAGCATTCCTAAAAAACAGTCCCGGTTCTGGCCACCGTATCACATATCTCTTTGATCCAATAACCTTAAGATTCATTTTGTAGAGGCTTTGGTTCTACCAATCCTCTAATGGATCTACAAAACCTTTCGTCATCGCGGAACACTTAAACATCGTTGATCATTAAATGGTACTTATGAGAATTCCAAATGGATGATATACTTGAGAAAAAAAATGAAACTTGTTGTGTGGAGGCTTTGGTTCTACCAATCCTCTAATGAGTTACAAATGCAAGCTTCAAGATGGTCATCCAACTAACCACTAATTACTTACTTGTTTACCTTATACTTTTATTTTTTTTATGCTTTATGTATTATTTACTTTAGCATTTACATTTCATTCCATTTTCATCTTTGCTCATTTGAGCATTTATTTTCTTTCCATTTTTACTTTGCTCACTTGAGCTTTTCTTTTCCTTTCTTAAAACACTTAATAATCAACATAAACCCTAAAGAATCTTTAATGGTGCTTGGACTATTTGGTTACTATCCTTGGAATTATGGAGCATGGGACTTTTCTTGGAATTAGGATTAGAAACCTTGACCTATCTTGGAGATCTTATCTGATTATTTTGTCTGGAGTTCTTGAGGTTTACCTCAAGACATTGGGTTGCTTGTTTGTTTTTTGTATGCAGGAGTTTGTGATTACACCCTTTGTTTTAATCTGGAATTCACCCGTATATAGCCGTTACTCTGTCCAATTTTTTTGTGAAGACTTAATACACTTGAAGTTTGGTTCTCTCAATAGGTCTAGTATTTAATTGCTTGATTGGTTTCAATCCAAGGAATGGGAATTCGATCTTGGCTCATAATGTCAAGTATTGTTTTCTTGTTAGTTATATGGTTCTTATCCCTAGCTTTTACCTTATGCTTTAGGATAGTCCCTTCTTCTCCTCCCATCTTCTTTAATTTCAAAAATCTTCTTTCCCTTTTTGAAAACTCTTCTTGTTTTTTAACTTGAACCACTTTCATAATAAACTTGGACTCATGTCCATGCATTTTCAAAACATTTTTCATAAATAAACTCCAATCAACTTAATAATGCCTTGACATTTTTTTGTGAGAAGACTAAAAGTCAATCAATCTCATTTCAAACCATTTTGCCACTTTGGCTTTTATCTTTAAACTTTTCTCAAAAAAGGTTGAACTCTTGTCAATCCTTGTAGTGATGCAAACAACTATACTTCTACAATATGTAGTAAAGAGAGATATTTTCCACTTGGGTGATGAGTGAGGCATTGTTGATTTTTAAAATCCAAGCCATATCCTCCACTTTGAGATGATGAAAATTCTCCTTTCTCATGATTGTGGGTAGTAGGTATGTTTTCCATACGGACAATGACAATGATGTTTCATCTCATAAAATTAACCAACGCATTTGTGTTTTAAATTTTTAAAAGAGGAACTACGCGTACCCTGATCCCCTATTGCACGGCAAGGTGGTACGTAGGCACTAAAGGTTCACAGCCGCAGAGGGTGCAAAAATTATAAAAATAAATATATTTCTTTCCTCACCTCCACCATCCATTTTTTTTATATATACAACATTTTTTTATAGCCAAAATATACATATTTTACAAAGAGGCTCCTGCGGAGTACCGTAAATGTTTAGGGTGATAATACCTTCCCTTTGCATAACCAAACCCCTTACCTTGAATCTTTCCCCCTCTTTTTGGGTTATTTGCTCTTTTCCAATTCCTTTGGAAACAATAAAGCGCGGTGGCGATTTTTATTTTGATTTGTATAAAGTCTAGTCAATCCAATGGCTTAGTCTTGAACATTTCTACCGCTACAGAAAAATGGCGACTTCACTGGGGAAAGATTGACCTCTTGCTGGTCCATCCCTAAATGGGTTAAGCTTATCTTTGTTTATATCTGTATATGTGTTATTACTGTTTTTTATGTTATATGTTGTATATATGTTTGTCTGGATCTTCCTGGTTTTCAGGGTGCTTGGTGATTACTCATAAGTCCTATACCCAGACTTGGGAAAAATTTAAGATAGGACGGGCAGTATAGTCATGTTAACTTTGAGGGAGTAATCCCAAAAAAGGAGGCATGAGATCCCCCACTCAGTGGAGGCCCCTTTGACTGTAGTGTCATTTACCGAGTAATCGGGAAGACGTACTGCTTTCGACCTGGGAGCCTGCTGAAACTGTGGACCGTAGAATACCAAACCCATCTTGGCCTTTTAGGTGTAGTGAGGAAGCTATGACGGAGTAATCCAGAAATAGTTGTCACGCGATACTACGCTCGGACGAGTCTTTCTTGAGAATATTACTAATTACCGAGTTAATCAAGAAGTTGGTAATATGCGAAGGAAGGATGTATACTCTGGGAACCTCTAGAACCTTGTTCGACAGGTGATAACGTTTTAGACCAATACCTTATGGGTAGTACCTTCGACCTCATGCTCATGACGTTGAACCTATGAACCATATATGTGTGATCTTGTGTGTGATTGTAGTATCATGCATCCATGCACTCATAAGAATCTTTTGAAGAAATCATATTTCAAGGGATTTAAAGGTTGACTATTTGTGAATATCTCAAGTACTTTCTAACCATAGATTCTGGAAAGAGAAAGACCGGAAAATATAGTTTCAAGGATCCCAAGATAGATGAGTTGATCAGTCTAATTCCCGAGATCGAGTATTCTGCAGACTTTCAGAAGAAGTATGGGTCCATTATTCCTCTCATGAAGCTGAAGATGAAAGAGAGTATTCTCTCGACCATGGTCCAGTTCTATGATCTGATGTATCATTGCTTTAATTTTCCCGACTATCAGTTGATGCCTACACTGGAGGAGTATTCTTATCTGTTGGATTTACCTGTTACCAATCATATTCCTTTTACTGGTTTGGAGGGTGAGCCAAAACCACATTAGATTGCTGCTTTGATTCATCTGGGGAAATCTGAGGTGGAATCCCATATGACTACTAAAGGGGGGAATTAGAGGATTACCAACTCAGTTCTTATTGGAGAAAGCTCGTTACTTTTCCAGAATGAATAGTACAGTTGCTTTTGAGGCCATCTTTGCTCTACTTGCTTACGGGTTATTCTTATTTCCTAATGTAGACAAGTTTGTAGACATTAACACTATCAGGATTTTCATGATTGGAAACCCAGTTCCTACATTATTGGGTGATGCTTATTACTCTATTCATCTTCAGAATTCTTATCATGGGGGGATGATTATCTTTTGGATGCCTCTGTTGTACCGGTGGTTTATCTCTCATATGCCTAAGTCTGATGCTTTTTTGGATATCAAGAAGGAACCCCATTGGGCTCCTAAGATCATGGAACTTACTTACTCAGACATTGATTGGTATCATCAAGATTACCAGGATGTAGAGATTATTGACAGTTGTGGTAGTTTCCCCAATGTACCTCTTCTTGGTACAAAGGGAGGAATTAACTATAACCCTGTTCTTGCACGTCGACAACTTGGTTATCCGATGAGGGATAAACCGAATAGTATTCATTTGAGTAGTTTCTTTCTGAAGGAAGGGTAAGACCATAGGGAAGTTAGGGAGCAGATTGCGAAGGCCTGGCGTCACATGCATAAGAAGAGTAGGAAGGATTTGGGAGCTAGGGGTGCTGTTTCTTTGGAGCCATATCTTCAACGGATCCGATCGAGAGCCATTCAGTTAAAGATGTCATATACCCGGGAGACAACCATGCCTGATCTATTTGTGAAGACTACTCATCCCCTATTAGATGATCTAGAAGAGCTGTAACTTGCTTTGGTTAGGATGCAACAGGAAAGAGATGCTTGGAATAACAAGTTCCAAACTTTAGAGAGTTCCTACAGAGCAGACCTGAAGGAGAAATACGACTTGATTGAGATCCTTGACAGTCGAGAGGTAGAGTCTATGGGGATGCAAGGGGATTTATTTTCTCCTAAGCCTCAATCAGGTGCTGATCACTCACTTTTTGATTCAGATGATTGGAAGGAGGTTGCCACCAGATATGCAGAATAAAACTAGAGGTTGAAGGCTCAGATTGCTAGGCTCACGAGGAAGCGCCAGCGTACAGAGTGATCTCCATCAAGTTCTATTTCTCAGGGTTTTAGATTTTATTTTCATCTTGTTCTTGGGATCATTGAAACTTGTAATCCATTTTGGAGTTATTATAATAAAATAAAAATTAGTATTTCAAAAGCGTTATTACTTTGATGTTTGCAATATGTCTATAAATCTATAAATCCCTTGAAATATTAAATAAAAAAGTAAAAATAATCATGTGCATTGCATATCATGCATCATATTGCACATATTTCTTGCATTTGTTATGCATATCCAGGTGTCTTACAAAGCTTCTTTACTTCAATATCAAGTTGACTCATCACTACAACACTCAGGCTAATTTCAAAAAGAAGATGGAAAACTTAGAACAAGAGAATCATGAACTGCGCGAGGAAGTTTCTGTTTTGAAGGCCGGCATGGCCAATCTGACTACTCTGATAGAAGCTCTAGTGGCTGCTCAGAATCAGCCACCGAGTGTTCAACCTCAACCAACAAGGGCAACTATCGAAGCTCCGTCTGTTCCCGTATCTGCTACTCCGGCTGTTGTTCAGAATCGCATGCCTCAAGGTTATCCATGGGGAATGCCAGAGAATTTCGCATCTGAAGGTTTTAATCTTGGCCCTCAAGATACTCTAGTGGTTCAGACTATTGTTACTCCAGCACCTCCGGTGGTGCATGCTGTTCCTGCTGCACCTCATTCGGTGAATATGGTTCCGTTTGTTAATGATGATGTGTGTCGTCCTTTCCCTCCACCGAGTGAATATTTGGGTCTTTATGACATAATGGATGATTTTCAAGAGGAGTTTGACAATATGCAAAGAGAGATGAAGGCCCTTAGGGGAAAAAGCTATTTGGGAAAAATGTGAATGAGCTATGTTTGGTCCCAAACGTTAAGTTACCTGCTAAGTTCAAGGTCCCGGAATTTGAGAAGTATAAGGGCAACACTTGCCCTCGTGCTCATCTGGTGATGTATGTGAGGAGGATGTCTACCCATATTGATGATCAACGTCTGCTGATTCACTTTTTTCAGGATAGTTTGAGTGGTGCTGCGTTGAAGTGGTATATGAGTTTGGACAGCGCCAATATCCATACTTTTAATGATTTGGGAGAAGCATTCATCAAACAATACAAGTACAACGTGGACATGGTGACTGACCGTGACTAACTTAGGGCCATGGTTCAGAAAGACAGGGAATCGTTCAAAGAGTATGCACAGAGATGGCGTGAGGTAGCCGCCCAAGTGATTCCTCCCATGGAAGAGAAGGAAATGACTAAGATTTTCTTAAAAATGCTGGGTGCTTTCTACTACGAGAGGATGGTAGCAAGTGCGCCGAGCGACTTTACTAAGATGGTAGGAATGGGTATCCGCTTAGAAGAGGCTGTAAGAGAAGGTTGTTTAATAAAGAGTGAAGGATCTAGAGGTTTAAAGAAGCCATCTTATGGGTTTACCAAGAAGAAAGAAGGAGATGCAAATGTTGTTATACAAGAGAGGAGGGTAAACGCTCCTAGAAGGAATTATCAGCGTCATCAGCAAGTCACCTCAATTACTCCTATTATGAATGTCGCTCCAACTACCGTTGCTTATCAGAGACCGTCCCAGCAGGGGAATCAAGGGTATAATCAGAGAAGGGAGAGTTATTAACCTATTCCCATGAGCTATACAGAGCTATTACCAGCATTGATTCAGAAGAAGTTGGTCCAGACACGACCACCTCCCGCCATACCATCACCATTGCCTTGGTATTACAAGGCAGACCAAACATGTGCTTTTCATCAAGGAGCACCAGGGCATAATGTTGAGAATTGTTATCCTTTAAAGACTGAGGTGCAGAAATTGGTAAAGTATGATGTTCTATCTTTCAAGGACGTGGGACCTAATGTGAAAGATAACCCTCTACCCAATCACGGGGGAGTAAATGCTGGGAATATGGTGGCCAGTTGTCCAGGCGACTTCCAGATTTTTGATATTAATCAGGTTAGAGGAGATTTGGTGAAAATGCACGCAGACCTCTGTGAATTTAGCTACTATACGCATGACCATTCTGGTTGTGCTATTTGCAGTACAAACATACAGGGTTGCGAGAAGATAAAGGTGATTTACAGGAGATGATGGATGAGGGACTCATCCATATAATCAGGCCTAGGTAAGAGTATGAAGAGGAAGTGAACATGGTTTCCGAATGTCCTGGTGAATTCAGAATTTTTGATGTGGAGGATATGAATGAGGATCTCGTGCAGTTGTATGCTACCTTTTGCCATACGGCTGGTCAGGTGGGACACCAATATGGATCTTGCCTAGTTTTCTGTCGAGATCCCCGAGGATGTTCAATCATGAAAAAGGGTGTTCAGTTGTTGTTATACAATGGAACTATCAAGATTACGGGTCAGAGGGATGATTATCATGAGGTTGATATGGTTGAGGTTTGTTTAACGGAAGAAGAGTCAGATGAAGAGTATGCCTCCGCAGATGAGTATTTCTCTTCATACGAAGATTTGTTTTCCAGAAACGACTTATTGATGACTGATTGTGTTGAAGAAGGGGTAAATGTCATCGTGCCTTGTTTTGGTGCACCCACCCATTTTGAAGGGGGGTATCATAGCAAGCCAGTTGTTACCCCATTGGTGATTATTTTACCAGGTCATATCCCCTACAAATCAGATAAGGTTATGCCTTACAAATACAATGCTACAATCTGAGAAGATGGAGTGGAAGTTCCCATCCAGCCAATGCCTGATATTGGAAATATAGCTGAAAATAGCAGGGTGACCCATAGCGGTCGTGTGTTTGCGCCGGTTGTTCGGAGAGATGTTGCTACTGGAAAGAAAATTGCTGAGAGTGATGAACCTAAGAAGACTACAGGAGAGACTAGTGGAGCTACGTTAGAGAAAGAAGTGGATGATATTTTGATGATAATTAAGATGAGCGACTACATAATTATAGATCAGCTACTGCAGACTCCTTCAGAAATATCTATCTTAGCTTTATTGATGAACTTCTCTGCTCATAGAGAATCCTTGATGAGGGTACTGGACCAAGCTTTTGTGGAGAGTAATTTTCCAATAGATCAATTCAGCAGTGTAATAGGAAACATTACGTCATGTAATAACTTGAGTTTCTGCGACGATGAATTTCCAAATGAAGGGAGGAATCACAACCTGGCCCTCTGCATCTCTATGAACTGCAAGAATGATTCACTATCCAATGTGCTAATTGATAATGGATCCACATTGAATGTTATACCAAGGAGTACTCTCATGAAGTTGAAATATCAATGAATTCCTATGTGCCCGAGTGGCATCATTATGAAGGCGTTTGATGGGTCAAGGAAATCTGTCATCGGTGAAGTGGACTTACCTATCCATATAGGACCACATTTGTTCCAGATAACCTTCCAGGTCATGGACATCATTCCCGCTTATAGTTGTCTGCTAGGACGGCCGTGGATACATGAAGCAGGGGCTGTCACTTCAACTTTACATCAAAAGCTAAAGTTTGTGTGTGAAGGGAAGGTAGTGATCATAAATGGGGAACAGGCATTGTTGATATCTCATTTATCCTATTTCAGCATTGTAGAAGCGGATGAAGTTGCTGTTGGAACCCAGTTCCAAGCCTTATCCATTGACAACATAAGGAAAATTGAGAATTCCATGGTCTCGCTGAAGGATGCGCAGCAGGTTGTGCGTAAGGGTCATAATCAAGTCTGGGGACGAATTGTGGATCCACCCATGAACAAGAACAAAACTGGCTTGGGGTTCTCTTTGAAGAATAGCAAAGGCGAAAGTTTGAAGTCAAAGTCTACTATGAGCAACTATCATAATGTTTTTCGTAGCGGAGGTTACCTCCATCCAACTGATTCTGGAGTTAATGCTATTGAGGAGGATAAAGCAGAGCAGGAAATGCTGAATTATGTGATGCACGAAGTCAGGGTTCAGAACTGGGTCACCATTGATGTTCCCTCTTGCATACATGTTTCAAAGTAATTTTATTTGTTAATCTTTTTTTTTCTTGAAAAGCTTTCACTCTGCCCAAGGTGGAAGTATTAATGTTGTGGGGCTTATCTGTTTGTTGTGACTTTTAAGATCATTAATAAAAGTTGTCTTTGCTTCCCGAATTATGTCTTTATTTTCTGCTTTTTCTTGGAAAATGGTAATAAAAAAACCTTTCAAAATAAATAATAACTGGAATTCAATCTGCATAATCACTTGTTATATGTGTCAATTTCTAAAAGCAATCATAAATCATATGTGCAGATTAACTAAAAAACCCATTGAATACAATGACCCTGCACCCTCTCCCAACTTTGAATGTCCTATGTTTGGGGCTGAAGAAGAAGATTATGATGAGATTCCAGAAGAGGTCTCACGGTTGCTTGAGCACGAGGAAAATACCATTAAGCCATATAAAGAGCCTTTGGAAGTGATCAATTTGGGTTCAGAAGAAGATCCAAAGGAGGTCAAGATTAGAGCATCGCTGCATCCTGATGTAAAGAGAAAGTTGATTGAGTTGTTTAAGGAGTATGTGGATATCTTTGCTTGGTCTTACCAAGATATGCCTGGTCTAGATATAGATATTGTCAAGCAACGTTTGCCGTTGAAGCCAGAGTGTCCTCCAATTAAACAAAAGTTGAGAAGAACTCACCCAGATATGGCAGTAAAGATCAAAGAGGAGGTTCTAAAGCAGATTAATGTTAGTTTTTTCGTGACGTCAGTGTATCCTCAATGGATTTCCAATATTGTCCCAGTACCGAAAAAAGATGGAAAAGTCCGCATGTGCGTAGATTACAGAGATCTAAATAAATCTAGTCCAAAAGATAATTTTCCATTGCCGCATATCGACATGTTAGTGGATAGAACAACAAAATTCAAAGTATTCTCGTTCATGGACGGATTTTCCGGGTATAATCAAATAAGAATGGATCTAGAGGACATGGAAAAAACAGCGTTTATCACACCCCGGGGAACATTTTGTTACAGAGTGATGCCTTTCGGGTTGAAGAACGCTGGTGCAAAGTACCAGAGGGCTATGATAACCCTATTCCATGATCTGATACACAAGGAAATTGAAGTATATGTTGATGATATGATTTCCAAATCCCATACTGAAGAAGGGCATATAGAAGATTTGTTGAAGTTGTTTCAGCATTTGAGGAAGTATCGTCTCCGCTTGAATCCAAATAAATGCACCTTCGGTGTTCGATCAGGGAAGTTGTTGGGTTTCATTTTTAGCCAGAAAGGAATTGAAGTTGACCTGATAAAGTCAAAGCAATTCAAGAAATTCCAGCACCAAGAACTGAAAAGAAAATCAGAGGTTTCCTAGGGCGTTTGAATTATATTTCCAGATTCATTTCCCACATGACTGCAACATGTGAACCAATCTTTAAGTTGTTAAAGAAAGATCAAGGTTGTGTGTGGATGGATGACTGCCAAAGTGCATATGAAAGTATTAAAGAATATTTGCTTGAACCTCCTATCTTGCTCCCTCCCGTAGAAGGAAGATCGTTGATTATGTATCTGACAGTGTTAGATAAATCCATGGGTTGTATTCTGGGACAATAGGATGAAACAGGGAAGAAGGAGTTTGCCATTTATTATCTCAGTAAAAAATTCACTGATTGTGAGTCGCGGTATTCCATGCTGGAAAAAACATGTTATGCTTTGGCCTGGGCGGAAAAGCGTTTGCGGCAGCATATGTTGAATCACACCACTTGGTTGATCTCCAAAATGGATCCAATCAAGTACATTTTTGAAAAACCTGCTCTTACTGGGAGAATTTCCCACTGGCAGATGTTGTTATCTGAATATGATATCTAATACCGCACTCAAAAAGCTATTAAAAGTAGTGTGTTGGCAGATTATCTTGCTCACCAACAAGTGGAGGATCACCAATCTGCAGAATATGAATTCCCCGATGAGGATGTGATGTTCCTGAAAGTGAAGGATTATGATAAACCATTACCTGAGGAAGGTCCTGACCCTGAATCTCATTGGAGTATGATATTTGATGGAGCTGTGAATGTTTATGGTAAAGGAATTGGTGTTGTGATTGTCACTCCTCATGGATCGCACATTCCTTTTACTGCAAGGTTAACATTTGATTGCACTAATAATATGGCAGAATATGAGGCTTGCATCATGGGTCTTGAGGAAGCTATTAATCTCAGAATCAAAATTCAAGATGTGTATGGTGATTTATCTTTGGTAATAAATTAGATTAAAGGAGAATGGGATACTCGTCACCCTGGCTTGATCCCTTACAAAGACTATGCTAGAAGATTATTACCATTCTTCAATAAAGTTGAATTCCATCACATCCCTAGAGATAAAAATCAAATGGCGGATGCTCTGGCAACTCTGGCTTCTATGTACCAAGTGAATACTTGGAATGATATACCCCGAATTATGGTTCGACAGCTGGATATGCCCGCTCATGTGTTTACAATAGAGGAGGTAACAGATGAAAAACCTTGGTATTATGATATCAAGCATTTTCTTCAGACTCAGGAATACCCGATTGATGCGTCGAAGAAAGATAGAAAAACATTGAGAAGATTGGCAGGCAGTTTCTTCCTCAGTGAAAATGTGTTATACAATAGAAATTATGACATTGTCTTGCTCAGATGCATGGATAGACACGAAGCAGACATGTTGATGCATGAGATTTATGAAGGTTCATTTGGCACTCATGCCAAGGGACATTCGATGGCTAAAAAGATGCTAATGGCAAGTAATTATTGGCTGACAATGGAATCTGACTGTTACAAATTTGCAAAGAAGTGCCATAAATTCCAGATTTACGCAGACAAGGTCCATGTGCCTCCAACACTCCTCAATGTGATTTCCTCCCCATGGCCTTTCTCTATGTGGGGTATTGACATGATTGGGATGATAGAACCCAAAGCTTCGAACAGGCACCGTTTTATCTTAGTAGCAATTGATTACTTCACCAAATGGGTAGAGGCTTCTTCATATGCCAATGTTACTAAACATGTGGTTGTACGTTTCATTAAGAATAATTTTATATGCCGGTATGGTGTGCCGAGCAGAATCGTCACTAACAATGGCTCGAATTTGAATAATAAGATGATGACAAAACTATGTGTAAAATTCAAGATTGTCCATCACAATTCATCTCCATACATGCCAAAGATGAATGGGGCTGTTGAAGCTGCTAATAAGAATATCAAGAGAATTATCCAGAAAATGGTTATTAATTATAAGGATTGGCATGAAATGCTCCCTTTTGCTCTACATGGATATCAAACATCTATCCGCACTTCAACAGAAGCAACCCCGTTCTCCTTAGTGTATGGAATGGAAGCTATACTCCCAGTCGAGGTACAGGTTCCCTCGTTGCGTGTGATAATGGAAACCAAGTTGACGAAGGCTGAATGGGTCCAGAACAGGTTTGACCAATTGAATTTGATTGAGGAGAAGAGAATGATAGCCTTGTGTCATGGCCAGTTATATCAAAAAAGAATGAAGAAAGCTTTTGATAAAAAGGTCAAACCTCGTGAAATCAGAGAAGGCGACCTCGTGCTTAGGAAGATCATGTCTTTCAACACCGATTCTAGGGGAAAGTGGACTCCCAACTTCAAAGGCCCATATGTTGTCAAGAAATCCTTCTCTGGCGGTGCATTAATTCTTGAAACTATGGATGTCGAGGAGTTCCCACGTCCCATGAACGCTGATGCAGTCAAGAAATACTTCGCCTAAATAAATAAAAGAACAACTCGCTAAGTTGAAAACTCGAAAGGGCGGCTTAGGCATAAAAGGAGCGTCTAAGTAGGTCGAAAACCCCAAAGGGCGATCTAGGCAAAAATTAGAGACATAAACAGAATAAATTTCCCGCTAAGTTGAAAACCCGCAAGGACAGCTTAGGAAAAAGTTAAGGTTTTTCTTGGCAAGTAACTACGTCAGACAAGACTTGATCGTTGAAGAAACAATCTTCGCGGATCCTCACCATACTTCAACAAAAGCTGCTGCTCAGGATTTCAAAAGTTGTTAGGGGGGATAGTGGTCATTGTATCTCAATGTATCTTTTCCATTATGTATTACCATTTCTCAAACTTTGTAATCATCTATGGAGTCTCGCCATTCGCATACTACCATTCTATTAATGAAATTCAAGCTTTTACCCAATTATTTGTGTTTCTTATTTTATTTAGCTTGCAAAGACTCCATTTATTACTGATAATAACTTTCAAAGCAAAGAGATTAAATAACAAAATTTATTTTTTTTAAAGAAAGATGTTTACAATTTACTTTTACTTTGAGAGTTCTGATGAAGCAATGACAACAAAAATGGTGATCCCAGGAATGAACAAACTCCAGTTGTTTTGAGAAGCTTTTGTTCCCCTTATGAAGGTCTACTCGGGTTGTTTTCACCGTATTGGGTTCATGATTCTGGTATCCTTGGTCAAGTTTGGATTCATTTCTCCTCTTTTTTTAGTTTTCATGATGAGAAGTTTCAATCCGCATTTTTCTCCAGTGAAGTAGGCTTGAATTCCCCAGCGAAGTTTGGATGTTTCGGTGTCAATCTTCTTTATTTGAGTCTGGTCTTGCAATATCCAGTAGGCATGTTACTTTTGAAAAAACGTTGGTTTCCCCGATGAAGCCTGAAGAAGGATGTTCTATCCCGGTATCCGTTTATTTCATCACTTTGATTTGTCTACCTCCGGATTATGTTTCCCCCCAGTAAAGTTAAAGCAGGCAGTAGGTTTTGTTTCCGCAGTTGGAATTTACCTTTCTTGGAATGATCATCTTGGATGAAGTTTAGCCGAGTGTTGTTAGTGCCTGAGGCGGTTTTGCTTGTTTGTTCCAAAATGATTGTGTATCTGTTTTGTCAGCATACACACGATAGCACTCATACATTCATACACACATCACACATAGCTAAAATTAGAATATCATTGTTCATTTACATTTAATAATATTTTTGTTGACATATTACCCTGTTTTGCAGAGTTACGTTGCCCTCTTTTCAATAGAGTGTTAGACTTAAGCAGAAAACGTATATTCTTTCAATTTCCCTATTGAGTTATCCCTCATAGAATATTTTTGCTTTAAGCCTTCCGGTGCAGCTTCTTGTTCGGATAAATTTAGTTTTCCTTCGTGAGTTTATTTCTCAAAGGATGAATTCTGGTTGACTGTTTCATTCCAGTTTATTTCTGGTTTGGATCTGTGGTTCCCCGACAATGCTATTCACTTTGGATTGCTGAAAACCCCAAGTTTTGGTTGGTGCATTTATTTTGCACAAGAAGACTTTATCCCCTCAGCAAGAGTATCATGGCATCTCCCCAGGAAGTCATACCTCCTTCCCAAAAAGTCATCTCTTTTTACAACCCTCCGTGACAACAAGTAGCAAGTCTCTTTATTTGAGACAACTTATATATTATCCTTTCCAGGCAGAGTGCCTTGGTTAAAGAAGAAGTTGAGACCCGTTCTAGGTGAAACACCAGAATCTTGGGGAAACTTGTTATCTTTTGCTACCCTCAGTGAACGTTGGTAGTTCATCGTCAGTGAACGGCGGTGATATGATATATTCTCTTTCTACCTTCAGTGAAAGTTGGTAAACCATCGATAGTGAACGCCGGTGTTTGTTATCTTTTTGCTACCCTCAGTGAATGTTGGTAGTTCATCGTCAGTGAACAGCGGTGATATGATATATTCACTTTCTACCTTAAGTGAAAGTTGGTAGACCATCGGCAGTGAACTTCGGTGTTTGTTATCTTTTTTCTACCCTCAGTGAATGTTGGTAGTTCATCGTTAGTGAACGGTGGTGATATGATATATTCTCTTTCTACCTTCAGTGAAAGTTGGTAGACCATTGGCAGTGAAAGTCGGTGTTTGTTATCTTTTTGCTACCCTCAGTGAATGTTGGTAGTTCATCGTCAGTGAACGGCAGTGATATGATATATTATCTTTCTACCTTCAGTGAAAGTTGGTAGACCATCAGCAGTGAACGTTGGTGTTTGTTATCATTTTGCTATCCTCATTGAACGTTGGTAGTTCATCGTCAGTGAACGGCGGTGATATGATATATTCTCTTTCTACCTTCAGTGAAAGTTGGTAGACCATCGGCAGTGAACGTTAGTGTTTGTTATCTTTTTACTACCCTCAATGAACGTTGGTAGTTCATCGTCAGTGAACGGCGGTGATATGATATATTCTCTTTCTACCTTCAGTGAAAGTTGGTAGACCATCGGCAGTGAACGTCAGTATTTGTTATCTTTTTGCTACCCTCAGTGAATGTTGGTAGTTCATTGTCAGTGAACGGAGGTGATATGATATATTCTCTTTCTACCTTTAGTGAAAGTTGGTAGACCATTGGCAGTGAACGTCGGTGTTTTTTATCTTTTTGCTACCCTCAGTGAACATTGGTAGTTCATCGTCAGTGAACGGTGTTGATATGATATATTCTCTTTCTACCTTCCGTGAAAGTTGATAGACCATCGGCAGTGAACGTTGGTGTTTGTTATCTCTTTGCTACCCCCAGTGAATGTTGGTAGTTCATCGTCACTGAACGACGGTGATATGATATATTCTCTTTCTACCTTAAGTGAAAGTTGGTAGACCATCTGCAATGAATGTCGGTGTTTGTTATCTTTTTTCTACCCTCAGTGAACGTTGGTAGTTCATTGTCAATGAACGGCGGTGATATGATATATTCACTTTCTACCTTCAATGAAAGTTGGTAGACCATCAGCAGTGAACGTTGGTGTTTATTATCTTTTTTCTACCCTTAGTGAACGTTGGTAGTTCATCGTCAGTGAACGGTGGTGATATGATATATTCTCTTTCTACCTTCAGTGAAAGTTGGTAGGACATTGGCAGTGAACGTTAATGTTTGTTATCTTTCTCTCTGCCTTCAGTAAACATCGATAGCTTCGCCTTCAGTAGAAGTTGGTGTGTCCTTTGACCATCCTACCATCCTCTCTGATTTGGTTCTCTGGGTCCACCACTGATTTATTTTCCTTGTGGGGGGCGTTCCTTTGTTTCTTTATTATTGTTACATCCCTAGTGTCATTTTGAGTCTCTTTGGTCCTGTTCATATGCATTCATGATCATAAGCATTTGCATGGTATCTTAGGGCCAAAATTAGGGTTTGTTTTATATTTAAGTATCTTCAATCGCTTCGACATGAAGTTTTTTTAACCTTCATATCTCCGGATAGAAGAAACTTAAATAAGGGCAGCTGTTGTACCCCAATTTTTCCCCTAAGATTCCTTCATCATACCTTGTTGATTCACTCACAACAAGATCACACTAGGATTCTTGGTTCCCCTCCCTACATTTAGTTTTGCCATTTTTGAGGGATTACCAAGCACCTTGACTTATGTTCCTTTTGTGATCATGAATATTGTTTTGTTTTCTTCATTTAACTAATAAAATGCAATGTTGGTTTGTCTTGCTTGTTATCCATGTAGGTGAAGGCAATGAGATTTAACAAGCTACCCCATGGGTTCATGATTTTATTTCAATTCCCTAGTCAATATAGCTTGAGCAGTTCAAACCTCACCATTGTATTGGTTTTGGGAGAATTGGAATGGTAAGGTTGATTTGGTTCATCATATTTCAAGGTTATTAGATTTGACTCAAAAGTACAAGGGATTGATTGGAGAAGTTGTCATGATTGGACAAGGCCTTGTTCCTATTGGTCACAAGAGTACACTTCTATAAAATTTCAAGATATGGAAGTGGTTTTGGTAACTATGAGTCCTCATTATCATCCTCAACAACTTCTATTCACAAATCAAGAATATTGTTACAAGAAGTTTGTTCAAACTTGTCAAAGTTCCTCAAAGCATTTTCTTGATCTAGGAACTAGGGTTTTGAAATTCAAAGGAGTACATATTGCTCACCTTTTGGTATTTTTGAGTGATTCCAAAGATATCCTCCTCTTCAAAGGGTTATCAACAAATCACTTCAAAAGTTCCAAGGATTTTTCATGTGGAATGAACTTGGTGAAGAAGAAAGATTACAAGTCATCCAGATGAATCCACAATTTTACATGAGTGACTTCAAATGGTCATAACTTGGTCAGGTTTTATCACCTTGAGTCCATTATTTTTCCATAATGATCTTGAAGATGTGAACTTTATGCCTTCTTTTATGTGAAAAGTTGGAAAATGGATGGAAGTTGCCTTAAAGATGAAAAAGATTATATGTCATTTCATGATTTTTTTCCAACTTCAACAAGTCATAACTTTCTCAAATTTTGGATATTTTGAATGATCCAAGTTTCAAAGTGTCATTCAATAGGTCTAATTCATGCCATCTTTTTTGGTCAAGAGCAAATTCCAAGTGGAAGGCCATGTTTGGATGCAAGACATTATAGGTTATTTTTGAAGAAGAATGTGAAATATTTCTAAGTATGGAAAGTCAACTCTTTTTCTTCAACTTTGACTCAATGCAACTTTCATGACAAGCATCCATTTAACTCAATTATTTTTCCATTGCAAAGCTTGTAACCTCATCTTTCTAAGGCATCAAGAATCATGCCCTGAGACCCCTTGAGTTGAAAATGCCATGGGTCAGAAGTTGGCACTTTGAAATTGAATTTCTCACTAAGTCAGAATTTTGGAATCCATAATGTGGCCTCTAATCACAAGTTTTCCACACGTTTTTGCCTCTAAACATGTTTAGTGAAGTTCCATATTTGTTTAGTGCATCAAAACGCAAGAATCGGATGAGTTTTGATGAAGTTTGTATCACACTTCACTCGTGCATCAGGTGTGCACGATTTCCCTCCAAAACGCATCATTCACTCTTCCTTTTGATCCCATTCGCTTCTCCTATAAATACATGAACTATTCCATTCAATTTCCCAAGCTTGGATAGCCAGAATCACCCTGCCAAACTTGCTCCATAACTCAATTTTCTGTAACTTCAAAATCCATTCTCGACCCTTTTTCAATCCAATTTTCCATCAATTCACCTTCCTTGATCTTCCCTGAAGCTAACCATATAATTAAATTCAAGAATCGTGCCTTATACTGCTCCATAGAAGTCCAGTTTCAGAGCTCTGCAACTCAACTTCAATAGGTAGATTCCTTCATCAATTCTTCAAAACTCTGATATCATTGTGTTGCTCTCATTGCCCTGGGTCTAGTCGCAACACTTACCTTTTACTGGAAACACGTTTTGACCATGAAATTTCAAATCCCTTTTCAAAACTTTCCTTGCAAATTGCCTGTGCTACAATTTATATAAATTTGGCGCGAGGGTGTGATTGTCTTCGTCTTGAAGAGACGAAGCGAATGGCATAGGTATGAGCTTCTGATATTTATAGTTTGAGAGACCTGCAATTCGTGATGGCTGGAGGTTGAAGATTACCAACGTGTCATCTTCTAATCAATGAAGGCGCGCCGTCTGTATTTTTCAAATTCTGATTTAATTAATGATTCTGTACAATATTCACTAATGAGCATGATTTGCACAGCGCGCCAGATCCCTTGGATTTGATTACTAACGCGTTTTGACTTTCATCCAATGTTCCACATACTTTACTTTTATTTTATTTTTTTTATTTTTATATTTTAACTTTTTTAAATTTCAAAAAATCATAGAAAATTCATTTTTAGTCCAAAAAATCTGAAAAAATTATGAAAAATATTTTTGATTATTCTCTTTCTGATATTTATTTCACAATTTAATTTTGTGTTTTGGTATTTTTTACAAATTTTACACTTATTTGATTTGTTTTAAATTTTTAAAAATACTTTTATACATTTTTAAATTCTGAAAAAATTATAGAATGATCCAATGATATTGTGACAAATATTAGTGACCTCATTTTATTTTTGTTTTTGACTTTACTATTTTTTACCATTTTTTGTTTATTTTACCCATTTATTTTAATTTTAAAAATAGTTTCTGACTTTAAAAAATTACCAAAAAAAATTGAAAAATTACTTAGGCCTTTTTCTGATTTTCCATGGTCTTACTTTTCATTTCTTGATTAATTTGAACATATTTGATATTTTTCTCATTATTTTCTATTTTTAAAACATTTTTAAAAATCCTTTTTTGTGTATATTAAATGTGATATTATTTTGTGATTACTTTCTGGCTGATCTTGGGTTAGATTTTGGATCATGAACTTTATTAACATCATTGGATCCATGGTGTTGAGTTTAACTCCACAAAAATGGATGAATGATTTTAATAATAGTTTGTTTAAAATTTAATTCAAATGTGGTTTGTATATTTTCCCATCCCTCTGCATCTCATCCCTTTCTTATTACACTAGATGTTGTTGGAGCATGATCTCTATAACATGTCTCAAAACAAATGGTGCATAAATTTCTATTGACCGGCCTCAAAATAGGTGCGACTTCTATATAAGTCCACTTACGATTACTTAATATAGCGCTAAATCTTATCCCGATTCGAATAAATGATCATTCGTGGCCCAAACTTATGATTGCAGGCCCAAGTATGTTAGTTTGATCTCTTTGATCCAATAACCTTAAGATTCATTGTGTGGAGGATTTTGTTCTACCAATCCTCTAATGGATCTACAACACCTTTGGTCAACGCGGATCACTTAAAAATCATTGATCATTAAATGGTACTTATGAGAATTCCAAATGGATGATATACTTGACAAAAAAGCAAATGCAATTTGTTGTGTGGAGGCTTTGGTTCTACCAATCCTCTAATGAGTTCCAAATGCAAGCTTCAAGATGGTCATCCAACTAACCACTAATTATTGACTTGTTTACTTATACTTTTATTTTTTTTATGATTTATGTACTATTTACTTCAGCATTTACATTTCATGTTATTTTCATCTTTGCTTATTTGAGCATTTATTTTCTTGCCATTTTTACTTTGCTCACTTGAGCTTTTCTTTTCCTTTCTTAAAACACTTAATAATCAACATAAACCCTAAAGAATCTTTAATGGTGCTTGGACTATTTGGTTACTATCCTTGGCATTATGGAGCATGGGACTTTTCTTGGACTTAGGATTAAAAACCTTGACCTATCTTGGAGATCTTATCTGATTATTTTGTCTGGAGTTCTTGAGGTTTACCTCAAGACATTGGGTTGCTTGTTTGTTTTTTGTGTGCAGGTTTTTGTGATTACACCCTTTATTTGTAATATGGAATTCACCCGTATACAGTCGTTACTCTGCCCAATTTTTTTGTGAAGACTTAATACACTTGAAGTTTGATTCTCTCAAGAGGTCTAGTATTTCTTTGCTTGATTGGTTTCAATCCAAGGAATGGGAATTCTATCTTGGCTCATAATGTCAAGTATTGGTTTCTTGTTAGTTAGATGGTTCTTATCTCTAGCTTTTACCTTATGCTTTAGGATAGTCCATTCTTCTCCTCCCATCTTCTTTAATTTCAAAAATCTTCTTTCCCTTTTTGAAAACTCTTCTTGTTTTTTAACTTGAACCACTTTCATAATAAACTTGTACTCATGTCCATGCATTTTCAAAACATTTTTCATAAATAAACTCCAATCAACTTAATAATGCCTTGACATTTTTTTGTGAGAAGACTAAAAGTCAATCAATCTCATTTCAAACCATTTTTCCACTTTAGCTTTTATCTTTAAACTTTTCTCAAAAAAGGTTGAACTCTTGTCAATCCTTGTAGTGATGCAAACAACTATACTTCTATAATATGTAGTAAAGAGAGATATTTTCCACTTGGGTAATGAGTGAGGCATTGTTGATTTTTAAAATCCAAGCCATATCCTCCACTTTGAGATGATGCAAATTCTCCTTTCTCATGATTGTGGGTAGTAAGTATGTTTTCCATACGGACAATGACAATGATGTTTCATCTCATAAAATTGACCAACGCATTTGTGTTTTAAATTTTTAAAAGAGGAACTACGCGTACCCTGATCCCCTATTGCACTAAAAGGTGATACGTAGGCACTAAAGGTCCGCAACCGCACCGGGTGCAAAAATTATAAAAATAAATATATTTCTTTCCTCACCTCCACCATCCATTTTTTTTATATATACAACATTTTTTTATAGCCAAAATATACAGATTTTACAAAGAGGTTCCTGCAGAGTACCGTAGATGTTTAGGGTGCTAATACCTTCCCTTTGCATAACCAACCCCCTTACCTTGAATCTTTCCCCCTCTTTTTGGGTTATTCGATCTTTTCCCATTCCTTTGGAAACAATAAAGAGCGGTGGTGATTTTTATTTTGATTTGTATAAAGTCTAGTCAATCCAATGGCTTAGTCTTGAACATTTCTACCTCTACACATGGGTAAGGTATTTTTAGGGTTTGGAAGGTTTGGAATTTTTAGATTTTGATTGGAAGATGTTTGATGAGCTGAAATTGGATATCGTCAACATAGACTTGAACTAGCAAAGTGTCACCTTTGATTTTCTTGATAAACAATGTCTTCTCAACATTACCCTTTTCAAAACCTTTTTCGCATAGGAAGTTACTTAGCCGATCGTACCATGCCCTTTGTGCTTGTTTCAAACCATAGAGATCTTTTCTCAATTTAAATACATGATATGGATAAGCTTAACATAGACTTCTTCATTGATATATCCATTAAAGAATGCGCTTTTGACATCCATTTGGAAAAGCTGAAAATTTAATGAATAAGCATAGGCAAGTAAAAGGCGAATAGCTTCTAACCTTGCAACTGGAGTGAAAGTTTCTTCAAAATCTATTCCTCCTTCTTTATTGTATCCATGTGCTACCAACCTTGCTTTGTTCCGAACAATTATTCCATTTTTGTCAAGTTTGTTTTTAAACACCCATCTTGTTCCAATAATGTGTTTGTTTCTTGGCCTAGGGACAAGTTCCCAAACTTGATTTATTTCAAATTGATTTAACTATTCTTGCATAGAAATGATCCATTGGTCGTCGCCTAAGGCTTCATCAACTTTGGAAGGTTCAATTTGAGAGACAAACGCCATGTTTAGACAAGCATCTTTGAGATTTAGTCTTGTTGTGACACCTTGACTTATATCACAAATTACTTTATCGATAGGATGATCTCTATGAGTTCTCCATTCTTTTGGTAGATTATTGAAATTTGATTCTTATTGGGGTGATTCTTCTTATTGAATTGGTTGAACCTTATTGAAATCTTTGGAAGTATTTTCTTGCGGACCTTCTAGTCTTTCATCATCATCATTACAAACAATATTATCCTCCTTGGAGGGGTTAGATTCATCAAAAGATACATGCATTGATTCTTCAATTGTTAAAGTTATTTTTTTATAAATTCTATATGCCTTACTAGAAAGAGAGTAGCCAAGAAAAATAACTTCGTCGCATTTTTCATCAAACTTACCAAGGTTATCTTTATAGTTGTTTAAGACAAAGCATTTGCAACCGAAAATGTGAAAGAAATCAATGTTTGGTTTCCTCCCTTTGAAAAGTTCATATGGATTTTTCTTCAAGATTGGTATTATGTTGACTCTATTGCTAACAAAACATGTCGTGCTCACCGCATCCGCCCAAAAATATTTTGGAAGATTTGAATCGCTAAGCATCATTCTTACAAGCTCCATAAGAGACCTATTCTTTATTTCCACCACTCCATTTTGTTGAGGAGTCCTTGTTGCCGAGAAGTTGTGAGATATTCAATGTTCTCCACAAAATTCTTCAAATAGAGCAATTTGAAATTCTCCGCCATGATCACTTCTTAAGGCAATTGTTAAAGACTTCTAATTTTAAATTTGTTTAGCATACTTCTTGAACTCCTTGAATGCATCACTTTTCTGCACTAAAAATAATGTCCAAGTATATCTATAGAAATCGTCAACAATAACCAAAGCATATACATTACCTCTGAAACTTCTTGTTCTTGATGGACTAAATAAGTCCATATGCAACAATTGTAGTGGCCTTGTAGTAGACACCACATTCTTAGATTTGAAAGTTGATTTTGTTTGTTTCCATTTTTGACAAGCATCACAAAGTCTATCTTTGACAAAATTTCTCTTAGGCAATCCAATGACAAGATCATGCTTGATTAATTTATTCAAGTGTTCCATATGAATATGAGTAATTCTTTTGTGCCAAAGCCATAAATCATCATTGTTCGCCATGAGACATTTCACCTTCAAAGATGGATCATCAAGGGAAATCATAAATATATTATTAATTCTTTTACCTTTAAGTATAAACTCATGTGTGACTTCGTCTTCTATCAAGCATTCATCTTTGGTGAACTTGATCTTGAAGCCTTTGTCACAAAGTTGTCTAATACTAAGAAGATTTTGCTTTAGTCCTTCAACATAAAGAACATCTTCAATGGATGTGAAAGGTGGAGCACCAACTTTGCCTTTGCCAATAATTCTTCCCTTATTATTGTCTCCATAAGTTACAAAACCCTTGGCCTTTAGTACTAGATTTGAAAATTGGTTTATGTCTCCCGTCATATGCTTTGAACAACCACTATCAAGATACCAAAGATTGCATGTGGTCTTCAAGCATACCTACAAAAAAAATTAGGTTTTTTTAGGTACCGAAGTTGCTTTGGGTCCTTCATAATTAATGCCTTTCTTTACCCACACACAATGCTCACTTGCCACACTAAAGTTTCTAACATAGCAAGAATTATGTGTGTGGCCTTTAATACCACAATAAAAATAAGTAGGTTCAAAGTTACTTCTATATCTAGAAGGATAAGATTTCTTCTTAGGAAATGTTTTCTTTTTAGGATAGTGATGAACCACTTTAGGTTTGTTCACTTTCTCTCTGGATGATTGATCAATAGCCTTAACAAATATAGTTTTATTAGAACTTGGTTTTGAAAACTTTGAATATCAAAGTACACTTGTATCATTGGAATATCTTTGTTGGATAAGAACACATTCCAATCCAATTTGACCTTTTTCATATCTTTCAATAACTCTTTTTAATTGGACAATTTAGAAAGAGAGTTATTCACAATTTTTGCTTACAAAATTCTGTTTTTGTTTATTACTTAATTTTTGTTTTTCTTCTTTGAAATCTTTTTCCATAGTTTCCCATTTTTCTTCTAAAGATGAAATTTGTTTCTTTTGAGATGAAATAGTTTTATACAAAATTTTGCATTCATTTAATAGTTCATCTATAGCACCTTGTGCATCACTATCAAAAAGATAAAATTCATTACTAACCTCATCATCTTCATTATCGCAATGGTGTAAGGCCATCAATGCTAGATTTGCACTTTCATCACTATCGGAATCGGACGAAGAACTTATTTCGTTATCCTCCCATGCAACATAGGCTTTTTGTTCTTAAATTCCTTTTTTTCTTTTGTAGCCACCTTTCTTGGAGAGTTTTGGACAATCCGGCTTGATATGACCTTGCTTACCGCATTCATAACATGTGACTTCTTGTGTTGATGTGGAAGCTTCCCTTTTCTTACATTGTTTCTTTCTTTTTGCATGAGAAAGGGATTTGTCATTTCTACCAAAACAATTTACCAAGCCTTTTAACAAGAAGCATGAAATTTTCATCTTCCGGATTGTCTTCCTTTTCAACTTCCTTAGAATCAATCTTTAAGGTAATATTCTTGGATTTCTTCTCTTTATTTTCATGCTTTTCAAGTCTTCCAAGTTCCGTTTCATATTCTTGAAGTTTTCCAAACAACGTTATGAAAGTCATTAAAGAGAGACTTTTCTTTTCTGAAATTACCGTTACCTTTGGTTACCATTCCCTAGTTAAGGATCTAAGTACTTTCAAATTTAGTTTATCATTAGTCAAAGTCTTAACAAGAGCACTTAGATGATTTGTCAAGTGCACGAATATCTTTTGCAAGTCAAGGATGGTTTCTCTGGGCTGCATTCGAAATAACTCGTATTCTTGACTCAAAGTATCTAGTCTGGATCTTTTAACTTCAACAGTTCCTTCATGAGTTTGTACCAGAGTATCCCATATTTCTTTCGTTGTTTTTCATGCCGAGACAAAGAAGAATTCATCCATGTTAAGTGAACCTTGAAGAAGATTTATTGCCTTTTTATCATAGAGAACCTTCTTCTTATCATCTTCATCCCATGCAACTTTAGGCTTTGATGAGCCAGCACCATTGATTACCGTTATAGGAATAAATGGACCATTCTCGACGCCATCCCATATTTCTTCTCCTTGTGCTTCTAGATGTGCCTTCATGCGTATTTCCAGAAGTCAAAATATTCACCATAAAATAGAGGAGGCTTGTTGTTATTACCACCATATCTGGAAACGGGATTTTAATTTGCGGAAGCCATTCTGGATCTTTTAGGAACAGGTTACCTATAACCTGCTCTGATGCCAATTGTAAGTACGAAGTGCGCCTAAGAGGAGGGGGGTGAATTAGGTACTTTAAAATTTTTCTGGTTTTAGTGATGATGGATATTATTTTTCTAGTTTATGGTGAGTTTATGAAAGAGTAAAGTGCAGAAAAATAAAGAGACACAAGCGATATATCTTGGTTCCCCTTATAGTCCGAGAGTACTCCAATCCTCTTTCAACATGAAACAGATTTCCTTATTGTGGCAAACTTAAACAAGAACTACCCAAAACCAAGAACAATCCTCTTGGACCAAGAAAAGTCCTCTTGGATTTTCACTATGTCAAAAATGAGAACAATCCTCTCAAAGTGACTTTACTTGGATCCAACAATCCTGGAAAAACAAGATTACAAAACCACTTGAACTTATTTTCAATAATCCTGAAAAATAAGCAAGTATATAGCAATATTTGATTTGAGTGAGTTTGAGTAGCAATGATCACTTCGAGTGATTTTATCAATGAATTGATATTTTCTTCCAATAACAAAAGTATATAATTACTCAAGATATATAATTCTCAAAGTTTTCTGGTTGACAATATGTGAAAGTGTGCAGAAAACTTGTGTATGAAAGTGTATAAAAGCTTGAGTTTGATTTTTGAAAATTCAGAAAATATGTTTGGAAGAGGTACTTAAAATGATTTTGAAAATGAGTATTTAAATGTTCATAGCACCCTTTTGAAACAACATATAATCCTGCAAATGAATCATGAATAATCACCAAGATTGAGTGAAAGGTTTCCATGAAATGGTGTTATGAACAAGCATGAGTGAAGCTATTGTTTTTCAAAATCGTTCAGCATGCAATCGATTGCACCCTTGTGTAAATCAATTGCACAGGGTTTCAATAGCTAAAAATTCAAATATTTTGAGTGAGCAATCGATTGCACAAGTGTGTATATCGATTTCACTTGAAGTCAGTAGCAAAAATTGATTGAGAGCAATCGGTTGCACAAACATGTAAATCGACTGCACTTGGAAACAGTAGCGAATACTTTGAAAACATGAAGCATGCAATCGATTGCACCAATATGTAAATCAACTGCATCCAAGTGAAAATTTATTTTTTGCTTAGAAAACATGAGAAAAAGTTTGGACAAGATAAAATATTTCTTTTGATCATTGAGCATCTATGTCTTAAGTTCAAAGTAAATATTATCATTATACCTTGAAATTTGCTAAGTGCTTGAACCAAAGACTTTATCCAAAGATTCTTTTAGCTTTATCAATAATATTTGCCTTCTTGTCAACATGGTTTGTCTTCATCAAAACAAAAGTGCATTTGATAAGCTTGATTTTACACACAATCCCTTTCGTCCATTAACTCATATTTTATTTGATTTATTTTGACTTAATTTGATTAAAATAAAAATAAATAAAATAAAAAATAAAAGTAATGTATAAATGGACTTAGAGGTCCTCTAACATGTTATAAACATTGTTTTACCCCAAAGTTTTCCCTCTCATTTGTCAAGTATTTGCTCACAAGATATTCTACGACGTCAAGTTTGAAGCATTGGTATATCAATTTAGGCTTGAAATTGGAACAAGGACAAATGGACTTTTAATGCCCCATTTGACTTTCATAGATACTTTTGGACTCTCAAGATTGCTCATGTCAAGTTTCACGTCTTGGATCGCATTTTTGCTCAGTCAATTGATCAGATGACCTAAAATCAGCCGTATTGGTGGAAAAAATCAACTGTAGCACCAAAAGTCAAACTTTGACTTTTTTTTGTCAACATTAAGTTTCAAATATCATAATTCATCAAGACATTCAAAAATATCAAGCTTCATCATCAAGAAGTTAAGAAAGTCAAAAGTCAACTTGAAAAGTCAAGATTTCCAAGACTTAGAAATTTTCTAAGTGTTTTTATACATGATAATTTCATCACTTCATGCCATTCTTTCACCAAGATGTAAGATGATTCAAAAGAAGCTTTCAACAAGAAATTTGTAGATCTATATGATATCTACAACATTGCTTTACACAACTTCTCCTAAATATTCTAGGATATTCAAGAGCATGAAGTTGGGCATCCACCCTTGATTTGCAAGTCATTCTATTGAAGAACACACAACAAAAGACTTATGTTATGCTGCATAATCTTATGTTGCAGGCCTTCTTGCTTGCAAATCTCTACATAATTTAATGCTTACACCCACTTTTGAGCTATTACCCAAGTGTTTAAGCCATTGTCCAAAGGATCTTTCCATGTATGGCATAACGGCACCATTGCTATTCTTGAAAAGCAAACTTTTTGTACAAAGTTTATCTTGAGCTCATACTTTGTTTATTTCTGACTTTACTCTACCATAAAACATGGAAATTAACCCCTATAAACCAACAACTTGGTACTTCATCTTGGAACCATGGAGTACTTGACATAGTTTGATACTTACATCCCAACCAAACCATAACATGTTGTGTTGTAAACATATTCAGCCTTTGTTCACAAGTCCTTTGCCTATAAATAGAAGAAGCATTTGCAAGACATAGAGGTTAGAAAAAATAGAGAGAAAAGACCAGGAGAAAAGCCAGAAGTTATATTGGCAAACCCTCAAAATCTCATTCATTCAAAAAAACCAGTTCTGTTCTTATTCAAAACAGAACCCCAACCCATGATTCCACCATACAAACTCTCCGTAAGCCAAACACTTCATCACATACAAAGTTTGTCCAAACATAAAAACAATCCTTGTAGTGCTATTCATCTTCACCATCAAATATACCAAAAATATTACAATACAGTCCAACTCAGTTACAGCAATCCGGAGAAGCTTTTTGAAGACTTACAAAGTCATCACAGCATTTGGAAAAACATTCAGATCTAAAACAACCAGTGCATCCCAAAGGTAAGTCCTCTTGACTTGATATCTTTTTATACATCATTAACAATCTGTTGTTCTTGAAGATAAGATATAGTATTTTATCATTCCTTTGAACTAGTCGTTTGTTTATGATTTAGGATTATTCACTCATTTGTGATTTACATATATCCATCATATGTTGTAAGCTAACCTATATAGACAAGAAAAACAATGTTTGAGGCAGGAAAATATAGCATGTATTGACACATAACCCCCATGTGTCGACCCATACTGAGTTCAGATTGCAAAACAGAAGCTGGAAGAGTCTATGAGTCGATACATACACGTTTCGCGTTGATGCAAGAAGGTGCATGAGTCGACACATCCCATTATGTGTCGACCCATACTGAACTGATTTTGTTTTACAGGAGCATGGAAAAGCTATGTGTCGATGCATAACAGCATGGGTCGACACATAGCAGTTCAAAATACATTTTCCCTTGGTTTTGCACTGCTTTTACATTGCTTTCATTATTATTCGATATGGTTGTAATATTTCAGTCTCCATTTCATCCCTATTGTTAAATTGTACACCCATCCCCCTAAAGTGATGTAATAGCTTAGATTTTATTTTCCACATTTTTACTTGCTTTTCATAAATTGATAGTAAATAGGATGTATGGCAAGATAATATCAATAAATAGATAACTTTCAAATATAAGACAAAATGCATACAAAATAACACACTTGCACACAAGCATCCTTAGGGTTTCTCTACTTGGTTGCCTTATACAAAAATAGCCATATTACGCATGTGAAATATCTTGGAAAAACAAACAAATATAAAGATCATAGTCCCTCGATGACGCTATTCAAAGTTGCCTTACAAAATGATCTTGGTCCCTCAAAAATGCTAAGATACTTTGTAAACAATGCTAATCATGGTTATACGATGACCCACGCCCGTCCCGTTTACATCCAAAGATAAGGTTGCTTACCAAATCAATGGTAAGACAACAATGTCAAAGGAATAGGAAATGCATAAGAAAGACATTTTGAGTAGGTAGATTACTTCTAGTTACTTGCTCTATTTTCAAAACAATTATCCTTGCTATCTTCCAAAACAAACACACACATTTCAAAAACATCTTACAAACATTCAAAACATTTTCAAAAAGACAAACATCTTTGTATACATTCTTACGAACGAGAATCATTGCAAAGATTGCCTAAACAAATGGCCTTTTTTACAAAATACTTTCAAAAAAACCACACCAAACACGATTTCAAACAAACAAAAGCAAGTGATCTAAGCAAGTAACTAAGAGCCCATGGAAAACCATGGATGAAAAGAGTGCTAGCACCTTCCCTTTTCATAATCTACCCCCCGAACTCAAGAAAACATCTCAAAGGTCTTTCCTGTGCTTTTTCACCTTTCCTTTTGGATAAAATAAAAGTCGGCGGCGACTCTTGCTAACCGCAACATTTGCGATAAAACGCAAAAACCTCAAGTCAGTTCTCCCACCGTATCACAGAAATGGTGACTCTGCTGGGGATTTTTATAAAAGTGGGGTTTCCTTAGGGTTTAGATCACATTTATTTGCTTACATTGTTTGACTTGTTTGCTTTACATTATGGTTCTTTGTTTGGGTTTGAATCCTCTACCCGAATTTGGGAAACATTATAGGTAAATAGCAATACATTGTGGAAACTGTGCGGGGTATACCGACATGGTCTAAGCAATAGCTATGTTAGTGTGACATATTTGTGGGTACCGGTAGCCTTTGAGTTAATCAAAGAGAATACGGGGCCGCTGAGTGATGTCATGAAGCACTAATGAACTTCTAGAACCCTTTACTTGACCAACTTGGCCTTTAGGATGTAGTGAGATGACCGGCTTTGGTGCAGTCCGAAGTTGGTAGATACTTGATACTACACTCATTGAGGGTTAGTTTCTTGGGATATTTCAGTCGCCATTAAAGAGGCTTAAGCTGAAACAATGACCAAGGAAACAATCCAGTGATATTGAGCTCCTCAGAACCCAGTTACTATTGTTAGGACAAGTTGAGCCAACTAAACTTCAAGAGGGTACTTACCTATAAAACCCCATGCAAGCCTAAACTAAGAACTTTCTTGATTTGTTTGTATATTCATTCTTGTACATAACATCATGGACATCATAAACATCATATGCATTCACTAACCATTTCAAGGATTTTGGAGATTCATCTTTGTTCTTGTTTTGTAGGATATGGATTCACTTCGCAGGAAAACTATCCAAATCAACCTTGTAAGAATTCCTCCACAACTCAAGGAGCTAGCTTCAAGGATCCCTGAGAACTCTCCATTCACCGAGAGACATGGTCGTCTACTCAACTTGGTCACCAACACAGAGGAGGATATGATGAAGGTTCTCTTCCAGTTCTTTGACCTTTTGCATCATTGCTTCACATTTCCTGACAATCAGTTTGTGCATACTTTGGAAGAATTTTCTCAACTCTTGAGGATTCCCATTCTCAATCAACTACCTTTCAACGGTACGAAAAGAGATCCAAAGCCAGAAGAGATTACTCAAGCCCTGCACTTGCACTCATCTGATGTCACAACTCATTGGGAAACTAGAAGTGGTGTCAAAGGCTTCTTGGCAAAGTTTCTGTTTGAGAAAGCCCAAAACTGTTGGAATTCCCTAGACTTGCAAGCTTTTGAGGAGATTATAGCTCTTCTCATCTATGGGATGGTCTTGTTCCCCAATCCTGACCAACTCATAGATGTGAGCGCTGTCAAAATCTTCATGTCACGCAACCCGGTGCCTACATTGCTTGGGGATATCTTACACTCTTTTCACACTCGCCCAATAAGGAAAAGAGGTGTTCTTATGTGTTGCACTCATCTCCTGGAAAGATGGTTTATTTCTCATCTTCCCCAATCAGTCTTAAAGAATGAGCAAGGTTTGAGGTGGTCACAAAGGTTGACGCTTAAACATTCAGATATCCATTGGTGTTCTCGATCCAAAGAGAATGTTATCATTGTTGACCGTTGTGGGGAATTCCCTAATGTCCCTCTACTTGGCATTAGGGGAGGCATCAATTAAAATCCATGCTTGGATCTAAGACAGTTTGGTTATGCCCGAAGGGATGGCCACATGACATGCTGATTCAAGGCTTGGTTTTCGACTACGACAACGACGATCAAGGACTTCGCCATAGATTCATCCGAGCTTGGAGGATGCTAAACAAGGTGGATAGCAAGACTTTGGGACACAAGAATTCCATCCCTCTTGAGCCATACCTCAAGTGGGTACGAACCCGCGCTCAAAGTCTTATGATGCCTTATCCTTTCATTCATCCAATGATTATTGAGCCTGTTAAGGAAGGAGAAGTTCCATACACTATCCTACATCCTGACATGCCTACATCACTCGAAGACCTACAAAGGGATTGGATACAGCTCAAAGGAGAGCGCGATACTTTCGAAGCCCAATTCTACGCAAGCGAGAAGAAGGTTTTGGAACTCACTCGGCTACTTCATGAGGAGCAGACTCTAAATAACTACATTGCACCAAAGAGGATGCACAATGTCTTTTTATCTTAGAATTTTGTACTATTTTGCCCAAGGGGCATTGATGTACTCAAATTCTATCTTATTAATATAACGTGTGTTTATTTTTGTTTGAAACAAATTTGAATTTTTAAATCCTTGAAAATATTGCATGAATACATATCATTCATCATAAGCATAAACAGGTGTTTCCAACAAGTTTCCTCATCTCTCTACTGTTTCCTTCAGTAAGATGGATCTCGAACAGACGGTCAAAGACCTTTAAGCTCAAAACATGCAATTTCAACAGTTACTCATGACCTTAGCCAAGGGGAAAGAGGAGCTGAAGACTCTGCTAGCAAAAGAGAAAAAGAAGAAGAGAGCTCCGAAGAAGAAAATTCTGACATTAGAAATATTGTCGGAACTAGCAAGATTACCCGCAGTGGTAGAATCTTCTCTCCAGAGATTTCCCCTCCAAAGGCAGTCTTTAGACCCGTGGCCGTTCCGAAGATTACCTATGCACCAGTGATTATACCTGCAAGCGTACTTACCGACAAAGATAACACAATCCCTACCAATACTTCCACTATTGAGAATAAAGGAAAAAGCATTCAAGAAGAGCCTATCCGGACGAAGGCTCAATCACTAGCTATCCCTGAAACATCCGAGAAGGAAATGGAAGAAATCCTGAGGATAATAAAGAAGAGTGATTATGATGTGGTTGAACAGTTGGGGCAAACCCCTTACAATATCTCCATGCTAGCATTGTTGTTGTGCTCTGAGGCACATGCGAAAGCTCTGGTAAAATTTCCGAAGACAGCTCATGTGCCACAAGAGACGTCTGCTGACCAATTCCAAGATTGTGTGGCCAGTTTGACAGCTGATAATGGTCTAGGCTTCTCTAATGCCGACATAACACCCAAAGGGAGAAAGCACAACGAGGCATTGCATGTCTCTGTGGAGTGTAGAGGAACAACCCTAGCCCATGTCTTGGTAGACACTGGTTCATCTTTGAACATCTTACCAAAGAAAGCGCTTGACAGATTGGATTGCGAAGGGCTGGTGTTGAAACCCAGTAACATAATTGTGAGAGCATTTGATGGCTCGAAGAGGATGGTCCACGGGGAGGTGGACATCCCGATAAAGGTGGGAACTCAGACTTTTAATTCAACCTTCTATGTGATGGACATCCGTCCCTCTTACTCTTGTCTGTTAGGACGACCTTGGATCCACAATGTCAGTGTTGTCACCTCCACATTGCTTCAGATGCTGAAGTACCCAGTCCAAGGAAAGATCATAACTGTCCATGGGGAGGAGGAGTATATGATTAGTCATCTGAATTCTTTCCGATATGTGGAGTTGGATGGCGAGTTCATTGAAACTCCTTTTCAACATTTCGAGGAGGTCTCTCAAGAAGTAGCGGCAACTAAGGCAGTATCCTCGATTCCCAAAATCACAAGACCTCTACTTTGGATGTCATCTCTAAAGGACGCAAAGGCAGTAATCGAGGAGGGTGGATGCACCATCTGGGGGCAGCTTCCAGACATTCCGTACAAATCAGACAAGTTTGGCTTGGGTTTTACTTCAACTGCTCAGAAGGCTGTGCACCGCGCCCGTGCTGGGGGGCCACCTTTGAAGATTAGCAACCAAGGGGTTAATGCAGTAAAAGACAATGAATAGGATGGCAGCTTGGAAGATTGGATATTTCCTACCGTCAACGGAGGAATTCGCAATTGGGAAGCCAGAGACTTTGTCCCAATAACTTTCATCTCTCAGTAATTTATCTTTTACATTTCTGTTGGACTTGTAATATTCACGAACAATTCGCACTTTAAAAACCTTGTGTCTTACCCGAGGCACAATGGTCCATTTATAAGGGTTTTTATTTCATCTTCATATGACATTCAATGAATCATGGACACTTTTTCACATATAAACCTTTTGTGATCCTTGTCTTTGTTTTACATTTTATTGTTTAAAGATGGCTATACCCTTACACACACCCACACTCACAAATGCAGGTACCCCTCCATTCCGGATCCCATGGGAAACGATACTGCTATAGCCTTCAGTGACTCTGAAGATCTAATCTACCAAGCCGAATACGAAGGTGAGGAAGATTGTGAGGTGCCAGGGGAATTGGCCAGACTACTACAACAAGAGGAAAGAGTTATTCATCCTCATGAGGAGTTGTTGGATACAATCAATTTGGGTACCGAGGAAGATAAAAAGGAAATCAAAGTGGGTGCCAATTTAGAGCCGAGTGTCAAGGAGCGCCTAATTCAGCTATTGCATGATTATGTTGAGATCTTTTCCTGGTCATACGAAGACATGACGGGACTCGATACAGACATCGTGGTACATCGTCTACCCACAAGAGAGGACTATCCACCAGTGAAACAAAAAGTCTGCCGCATGAGACCTGACATGTCAGAGAAGATCAAAGCGGAAGTCATGGAACAGTTCAATGCTGGATTTATAGTTGTTACTTCCTATCCTCAATGGGTTGCCAACATTGTTCCCGTGCCTAAAAAGGACGGTAAAGTATGGATGTGCGTGGATTATAGAGATTTAAACAGGGCCAGCCCTAAAGATGATTTTCCACTCCCCCACATCGACATCCTAGTTGATAAGGCGGCCCATCACAAAGTATTTTCTTTCATGGACGGATTCTCAGGCTATAACCAGATCAAAATGGCACCTGAGGACATGGAGAAAACTACATTTGTCACACAATGGGGCACGTTCTGCTACAAAGTGATGCCATTCGGACTGAAGAATGCCGGGGCAACCTATCAACGCGCCATGGTAGCTTTATTTCATGATATGATACATCATGAGATAGAGGTCTACGTAGATGACATGATAGCCCGATCACAAACTGAGGAGGAGCACCTTGATCACTTGCAAAAGTTATTTGTAAGATTGAAGGAGTACAAACTAAGGTTGAACCCGAACAAGTGCACATTCAGAGTCCGGTCCGGTAAACTCTTAGGTTTCATTTTCAGCAACAAAGGCATCGAGGTTGATCCTGCCAAGGTTAAAGCAATACAGGAAATGCCTGTTCCTCGTACTGAGAAGGAAGTCAGAGGATTCTTGGGATGCCTGAACTACATTGCTAGATTCATTTCTCATCTAACATCTACTTGTGAACCAATCTTCAAACTGTTGAAGAAAGATCAAGTAGTCAGATGGAATGATGAGTGTCAGATTGCTTTTGACAAAATCAAAGAGTATTTACAAGAGCCTCCTGTCTTGATGCCACCGGTCGAGGGAAGACCACTAATCATGTATCTGACCGTTTTAGAGAACTCAATGGGGTGTGTATTGGGGCAGCATGACGATTCTGGCCGAAAAGAGCACGCTATTTACTACCTGAGCAAAACGTTTACCGACTGTGAAACCAGATATTCACTGCTCGAGAAAACTTGCTGCACTTTGGTATGGGCTGCTCGCCGGCTAAGACAATATATGTTGACTCATACCACTTTGCTGATATCTAAGATGGATCTGATAAAGTACATCTTTGAGAAGCCTGCTCTGTCTAGGAGGATGGCTAGATGGCAGATGATCCTAACAGAATATGACATACAATACACTACCCAAAAAGCTATAAAGGGCAGTGTGCTAGCTGATCATCTTGCTCATCAAGCTGTAGAAGATTATCAGTCCATGAAGTTTGAATTCCCGGACGAAGACATCATGACATTAGACAATTGCGAAGAAATCAGACTATATGACGGACCTGAACAAGGATCCTGATGGACCCTGTTCTTTGATGGGGCATCCAATGCACTTGGTAATGGTATCGACGTTGTACTCATATATCCGGAAGGGTGCCATACTCCTTTTACTGCCAGACTTTGCTTCAACTCTACGAACAACATGGCGGAATACGAAGCATGCATCTTTGGTCTCAAGGCTGCCATAGACTTGGGAATCAAATCTTTAGATGTGTTTGGAGATTCAGCTTTGGTCATCAGTCAGATCAAAGGAGAGTGGGACACTAAGCATCAAAACCTTATCCCTTATAAAGAACATGTTTTGACATTGTTACCACATTTCGAGCAGATTACCTTCGAACACTTCCCGCGAGAAGAAAATCAACTAGCAGATGCTCTAGCCACGATGTCATCTATGTTTAAAATTAATTGGGATAAGGAGGCTCCCCAGATTACCATTGAACGAATGGACGAACCAGCACACCATCACGAGATTAATACTGAAGAAGTAGTGGACCAGCCTTGGTTTCATGAAGTCAAAAGGTATCTCAAAGCTCAAGAATATCCAGAAGGAGCTTCAATCAATGATAAAAAGTTCCTAAGGAGATTCTCCGCTAAGTTCTTCCTAAGTAATGGCATCCTGTACAAATGTAATCATGATTCTATTTTGCTCCATTGTATGGATAAGATTGAAGCTGAAAAGATCATGGCTGAATTACATGAAGGTACCTTTGGCACTCACTCTAGTGGGCATACGATGGCGAAGAAAATTCTACGGGAAGGCTACTATTGGTCTACCATGGAAGCAGACTGCTATCAACACTCTCAGACCTGTCATAAGGTCAAATCTATGCAGATAAGGTACACGTGCCTCCGGTTCCGCTAAATGTCTTAACAGCTCCTTGGACCTTTGATATGTGGGGAATCGATATGATTGGGGAGATCAAGCCTACAGCCTCCAATGGACATCGCTTCATTCTAGTGGCCATCGACTATTTCACAAAGTGGGTCGAAGCAACTTCCTTCGCATCTGTTACTAAGAATGTTGTTGCCCGCTTCATCAAGCAGAATCTTATTTGCCGGTACGGTATCCCATAAAGGATCATTACTGATAACGGTACGAACCTTAACAATACTATGATAACCGCCTTGTGCGAGCAGTTCAAGATTCAACATCACAATTCATCCCCCTATTGGCCAAAGATGAATGGTGCAGTCGAAGCTGCTAATAAAAACATTAAAAAGATCATACAGAAAATGACAGTCACCTACAAAGACAGTCACAAGATGCTACCGTTTGCTCTCCATGGGTACTGTACCACGGCTCGCACATCAACTGGGGAAACACCCTATTCTTTGGTTTATGGCATGGAGGCTGTTTTGCCTATTGAGGTTCAGATCCCTTCTTTGAGAATTATGAAAGATGCAGGTTTGAGTAAGGACGATTGGATCCAGATCCGACTTGATCAACTGAACTTAATTGATGAAAAGAGACTTACTGCTGTTTGCCATGGTCAGATGTATCAAAAATGGATGATCAAGGCTTTCAACAAGAAAGTTAGACGCCAGGTATATCAAGTTGGAGATCTAGTGATCAAACGCATTATCTTACCACAAAGTGATCCCAGGGGCAAATGGACTCCTACCTATGAAGGACCATTTGTAATCAAGAACATCTTCTCCGGTGGGGCAATGATCTTAACCACCATGGACGGCGATGACTTGCCACACCCTGCAAATGCGGACATAGTCAAAAGATACTACGTATAAGAGACCCGCTAGGTTAACACACCTAGGCAAAAAAAAGGGCATCCCAGCGAACCAAAAGGTTCGGGCAAAAATTAGGGATAAAATAAAAAAAATCTGTACACCCGGCAAGTTGAAAACCCGAAAGGGAGACTTGGGCAAGAAAGGGTTTCCCGGTGGACTGAAAACCCGAAAGGGCGGTCCAGGCAAAAGTTAGGGAATTAAAGTGTATGACTATGTCCCGTAGGATCACTTTGAGGACAATCTCTTCACTGACAAACTCAGAGTTTCTGATCAATTTAATCATCTTCGAACGAAGCAACAAATAGACAAGATATTCGGAGATACGGAGGCTATAGTAGAATGGGAACCCCATGGGATTATCACACATAGCTGTATTTCTTTGTATAAATTTTTCTTACTTTTATGGCACTATCCTCTTACTAGGATGTATGTCTCCTTTGTACAAAATACTTATTCAAAGTAGATACAAAGATATCTCTTTAAAGTACAGAAAACTATTTGTCCTTTTTCTTTACACTTGTGTTTTATTTGCAAAAAAGTCCAATGATTCATTGATGAACATATGCATTTGAACATAATTACTGTTTACAAATAAACAAAATGAAAAAGACAATTACTGACACATTCAAAGAATAGGAAAACGTCTTTAGGCTATTCCATGAGAAATCCCCACAGTACATCATTTAGATCCCCAACGGAACAAAGACCCCCATTCATTAACCCCCATTAGAAGTCATCAAAATTCTATGGATTCCCCAAGCAGATTCCTCAAGCAGTATATGGCATTGCTTCACAATAGGATTTTGTCAATGTTTCAGTTTCAAGATATGAAGAATCCACATATGCTCAGCAGCAGTCAAGGATTTATTTTCCTCCATCATACAACAATACGGCAAATCAGCTTGAATGCGCATGCATTACATTCACATATCATAAATATTGATAAAACACATATATTGCATCATACAACATAATTTTGTGTTCCAGCTGACGTTTTAACCTTTTCAAGATAAGATTAACAGCTACTGTTAACAATGTGCAATCATGATACAGTTCAGATACGCTCCAGACACGGATGTCGTTCTGATACTCATTCAAATTTCAAAGTTCAGATACGCTCCAGACACGGATGCCATTCTGATACTCATTCAGATTTCAAAGTTCAGATACAGTTCAGATACGCTCCAGATACGGATGCCATCCTGATGCTCATTCAGATTCAACTTTCAGATACAGTTCAGATACGCTCTAGATACGGATGCCATCCTGATACTCATTCAGATTCAACTTCTAGATATAGTTCAGATACGCTCCAGATACGGATGCCATCCTGATACTCATTCAGATTCAACTTCTAGATACAGTTCAGATACGCTCTAGATACGGATGCCATCCTGATACTCATTCAGATTCAACTTCTAGATACAGTCTAGATACGCTCCAGATATGGATGCCATCTTGATACTCATTCAGATATAGCTTAGATACACTCCAAACATGGACACAATTCTGATACTCATTCTTCCAACTTACAAATTACAATTCAACAAGCATCCTTCCATGGCATCTACAAGCCCATCTCCAACAAGATTCTATCACCTCTCTAAATGGCATCTTTAAGCCCATTCCTCCTATCATCGCATCGCCGAGTGCAAATTTTTGGGCACTCTAGTGTCCAATCATCTTCCACCTTCGAGTCACGAATGGTAGAACTAGCCAATCTAACTCTTCAGGTTTAAGAAGATTGAACAACGGCAGTTGTTGTACCCCAAAATTTTCCCTCTCATTTGTCAAGTATTTGCTCACAAGATATTCTACGACGTCAAGTTTGCAGCATTGGTATATCAATTTAGGCTTGAAATTGGCACAAGGACAAATGGACTTTTAATGCCCAATTTGACTTTCATGGATAATTTTGGACTCTCAAGATTGCTCATGTCAAGTTTCAGGTCTTGGATCACATTTTTGCTCAGTCAATTGATCAGATGACCTAAAATCAGCCGTATTGGTGAAAAAATCAACTGTAGCACCAAAAGTCAAACTTTGACTTTTTTTTTGTCAACATTAAGTTTCAAATATCATAACTCATCAAGACATTCAAAAATATCAAGCTTAATCATCAAGAAGTTAAGAAAGTCAAAAGTGAACTTGAAAAGTCAAGATTTCCAAGACTTATAAATTTTCTAAGTGTTTTTATACATGATAATTTCATCACTTCATGCCATTCTTTCACCAAGATGTAAGATGATTCAAAAGAAGCTTTCAACATGAAAGTTGTAGATATCCATGATATCTACAACATTGCTTTACACAACTTCTCCTAAATATGCTTGGATCTCAAGTTATAAATTCATGAAGTTGTGACATTTTCATTTAACACTTAGAGAAATTTTCAGCAGTTTTGGTAAGGTTTTTATCCCGACTTCTTGGCCGATTTTCATCAAGTTCTAATTTGATTTAACAAAAGTGGTCAACATGAAAGTTATAGAGGGTGTTTCAAGCTTTCCAAATCATCCAAAAGCATGAATTTATCATACTTGAGCTAGGAGATTCAAGAGCATGAAGTTGGACATCCACCCTTGATTTGGAAGTCATTCTATCGAAGAACACACAACAAAACCCTTATGCTATGCTGCATAATCTTATGTTGCAGGCCTTATTGCTTGCAAATCTCTACATTATTTAATGCTTACACCCACTTTTGAGCTATTACCCAAGTGTTTAAGCCATTGTCCAAAGGATCTTTCCATGTATGGCATAAAGGCACCATTGTTATTCTTGAAAAGCAAACTTTTTGTACAAAGTTTGTCTTGAGCCCATACTTTGTTTATTTCTGACTTTACTCTACCATAAAACATGGAAATCAACCCCTATAAACCAACAACTTTGGTACTTCATCTTGGAACTATGGAGTACTTGACATAGTTTGATACTTACATCCCAACCAAACCATAACATGTTGTGTTGTAAACATATTCAGCCTTTGTTCACAAGTCCTTTGCCTATAAATATAAGAAGAATTTGTAAGACAAAGAGGTTAGAAAAAATAGAGAGAAAAGACCAGGAGAAAAGCCAGAAGTTATATTGGAAAACCCTCAAAATCTCATTCATTCAAAAAAACCAGTTCTGTTCTTATTCAAAATAGAACCCCAACCCATCATTCCACCATACAAACTCTCCGTAAGCCAAACACTTCATCACATACAAAGTTTGTCCAAACATAAAAACAATCCTTGTAGTGCTATTCATCTTCACCATCAAATATACCAAAAATATTACAGTACAGTCTAACTCAGTTTCAGCAGTCCGAAGCAGCTTTCTGAAGACTTACAAAGTCATCACAGCATTTGGAAAAACATTCAGATCTAAAATAACCAATGCAGCCCAAAGGTAAGTCCTCTTGACTTGATATCTTTTTATACATCATTAACAATCTGTTGCTCTTGAAGATAAGATGTAGTATTTTATCATTCCTTTGAACTAGTTGTTTGTTTATGATTTAGGCTTATTCACTCATTTGTTATTTACATCTATCCCTCATATGTTGTAAGCTAACATGTATAGACAAGAAAAACAATGTTTAAGGCAGGAAAATATAGCATGTATCGACACATAACCCCCATGTGTCGACCCATACTGAGTTCAGATTGCAAAACAGAAGCTGGAAGAGCCTATGAGTCGATACATACGCATTTTGCATCGATGCAAGAAGGTGCATGAGTCGACACATTCCATTATATGTCGACCCATACTGAACCGATTTTGTTTTACGGGAGCAGGGAAAAGCTATGTGTCGATGCATAACAGTATGGGTCGACACATAGCAGTTCAAAATACATTTTTCCCTTGGTTTTGCACTGCTTTTACATTGCTTTCATTATTATTCGATATGGTTGTAATATTTCAGTCTCCATTTCATCCCTATTGTTAAATTGTACCCCCATCCCCCTAAAGTGATGTAATAGCTTAGATTTTATTTTCCGCATTTTTACTTGCTTTTCATATATTGCTAGTAAATAGGATGTATGGTAAGATGAAATCAATAAATAGATAACTTTCAAATATAGGACAAAATGCATGCAAAATAACACACTTGCACACAAGAATCCTTAGGGTTTCTCTACTTGGTTGCCTTATACAAAAATAGCCATATTACGCATGTGAAATATCTTGGCAAAACAAACAAATATAAAGATCATAGTCCCTCGATGACGCTATTCAAAGTTGCCTTACAAAATGATCTTGGTCCCTCAAAAATGCTAAGATAGTTTATAAACATTGCTAATCATGGTTATACGATGACCCACGCCTGTCCCGTTTACATCCAAAGATAGGGTTGCTTACCAAATCAATGGTAAGACAACAATGTCAAAGGAATAGGAAATGCATAAGAAAGACATTTTGAGTAGGTAGATTACTTCTAGTTACTTGCTCTATTTTCAAAACAACTATCCTTGCTATCTTCTAAAATAAACACACACATTTCAAAAACATCTTACAAACATTGAAAACATTTTCAAAAAGACAAACATCTTTGTATACATTCTTACGAACGAGAATCATTGCAAAGATTGCCTAAACAAATGGCCTCTTTTACAAAATACTTTCAAAACCACACCAAACATGATTTCAAACAAACAAAAGCAACTGATCTAAGCAAGTAACTAAGAGCCCATGGAAAACCATGGATGAAAATGGTGCTAGCACCTTCCCTTTTCATAGTCTACCCCCCGAACTCAAGAAAACATCTCAAAGGTCTTTCCTGTGCTTTTTCACCTTTCCTTTTGGATAAAAGAAAAGTTGGTGGCGACTCTTGCTTACCGCAACATTTGCGATAAAATGCAAAAACCTCAAGTCAGTTCTCCCACCGTATCACAAACATGTTTAAACCTCGAAAGTTAGGCCCATTAGTCCAAAAGTTAAAGATTGCTCAAATGAAGTTTCATGCATTTTTCTCAAAATTTCCCAACTTACACTAATCATAACTCTCTTAGTTTTTATCATTTGAAGGTGATCTTGGATTTTTAGAAATTCTAAAGATGTCCCCTACAATCTCTATTTTAATCATTTTTGCATTTGAATATTTTATCTTGATGTAAGTTTCCTTGACAAATAGTGTCTTTTTGTTGACTTTTGAAATGACCTGTAATGTATTGGTTTATATCTCTCAAATGATGCATTTTTGGACTTGAGCTTAGAGAGACAATGTTGTAAAGCATTTAATTTACTTCAAAATAAGCTTTTAGTGGTAAAAAACTGATGAAGCGTGTGAAAGTTATGGTTGGTCAAAGTTCAGTTGACTTCTCCTAAGGAAACCCTAATTTGGCAACTTTTGACTTTTGATGATTTGAGGTTTTTTTTTGACGAATCATGATGAACCCTTGATCAAATGATGAATATCACTTCAAAATTTTGATGTTGACCAAAAATCTTGAAGTTTGATTGTATGTTGACCATAGTTGACTTTTTATCCAATACAATTAGTTTTCAGTCATTTGAGCAATTGGCCGAGCAAACTTATGATGAAAGGCTTGAAACTTGATATGAGCATCCTTGAATACATATGAGGAGTCATGAAAACCATTTGAGGCATTAGAAGTCCAATTTCCTTTGAGAAAAGAAAAACCCTAGTTGTAGGATAATTGCTTAGGAGAAAACTTGTCTGATCAATTCCTTGAGAAAATCTTGAGCAATTGAGAACCCTAGGAAGATGAGGAGACATCTTGAAATAATTTGATTTGAAAATGAGAGGGAAAATTTTGAGGTACAACAGCTTCCCCTGTTCAATCTTCTTAAATCTGAAGGGTTAGATTGGCATGCTCGCCATTCGTGGTCTGAAGGTGTAAGAGGATTGAACACTTAAGTGCCCAAAAATTTGTACTCGCATGTGCACGAAGTAACAATTTTGGTTAATTGTACCGCGAAGGGGCTTAAAGATGCCATTTGGAGAGTGACGGTATTTCTTCGAAGATGGGCTTATAGATGCCATCCAAAGTAACTGTTGGTAGGAATATCAGAATGAGTCTACGCCTTGCTTTGTCTGAATGATGTACCAGAATGAGTCTACATCCAACTTTGTCTAGAAGATGTATTTGGAATGAGTCTACGTCTGACTTTGTCCAAAAGAGTTTCAGAAGGAACCTATGCTTGATTTCATCTGAATGATGTACTAGAAGACGTCTATGCCCGACTTCATCTAGAAGAGGTATTGGAAGGAGTCTACACCTGACTTTTTTTTCCAAAAGAGTATCAGAAGGAAATCTACGCTTGACTTCATCTGAATGATGCACTAGAAGATGTCTACACCCGACTTCATCTAGAAGAGGTATTGGAAGGAGTCTACACTTGGATTTTTTTCCCAAAAGAGTATTAAAAGGAAATCTATGCCTGATTTCATCTAAATCATGCACTAGAAGATGTCTACACCTGACTTCATCTAGAAGAGGTATTGGAAGGAGTCTACACCTGACTTTTTCCCCAAAAGAGTATCAGAAGGAAATCTACGCCTGATTTCATCTGAGTGATGCACTAGAATGAGCCTACGCCTGACTTTTTCTAACAGATGCATTTGGAATGAGTCTACGCTTGAATTTTTTCCAAAAGAGTTTCAGAAGGAAATCTACGCTTGACTTCATCTAAATGATGCACTAGAATGAGTCTACGCCCGACTTTGTCTAGTAGATGTATTTTGAATGAGTTTATGCCCGACTTTGTCCAAAAGAATATCAGAAGGATATCTATGCTTGATTTTATCTAGAAGATGTCTATGCCCGACTTTATCTAGAAGAGATATTGGAAGGAGTATACGCCTGACTTTTTTCCAAAAGAGTATCAGAATGGATCTACGTTTGATTTCATCTGAATGATGCATTAGAAGCTGTCTTTGCCTGACTTTATCTAGAAGAGGTATTGGAAGGAGTCTACGCCTGACTTTTTCCCAAAAGAGTTTCAAAAGGAAATTTATGCCTGACTTTATCTGAATGATGCACTAGAATGAGTCTACGCCCGACTTTGTCTAGCAGATGCAGTTGGAATGAGTCTATGCCCTACTTTGTCTAGAAGAGCATTAGAAGGAATCTACTCCCGATTCTATGAAAATGCTGGTTATGTAGATAGTCTCCCCCTTCCAGTTTCAGGAACTGATCTATATCTTGTTTGTAAGTTGTTGATAATATTAGTCTATTTACGCATTTAACCTGAAAAGAGAAAGTTAACTTTATACAATGTTATGATGTATGCATTACGTAACAATGTTCTCAAGATAAATGAGAATGTTGTATACGTTTTATATGTATATGTTATGATATTGTAAATGATGTATTGGTAGCTTCTTATAACGATGTCTTGGTGGGGACTATAAATCCTTGACTGTCGTTAGATAAGAAGAAAGTGATTCTTCAATTTCTTCTCGGAATAATTTTGCTGGAGATTTCTATCTTCTGTTTAAGGATACTTCGCTGTGGATCTTCGACTTTTGCTTGAGGATAATCAAAGAGAGTCGGTTGCTCGCTGTTTGTTGAAGGAATTGATTTTTGCGTATCTTGACCGGGGAAAAGAGATATGGATGCTATCGGACCAAGTTTTAGGCATTGTAGCAATTTCTATGGGGATAGCAACTTTGGTCAGACCATGCTGGAGGGAAGGAGAGGATTTCATGGTGTTGGAGAAATAAACTCCGTTGGGGAATGAAATTCCTATAAACTGTGTTAAGGAAATAATTTCTATTAGGGATTAGTATTTCATAGACTGTGTTGAGGAAGTTTTCACTGTATACTGGGGGGGAATGATCAGATCTTCCTATCTACTGGGGAACCTCTTGGGGAAGATGGTCATGTCAAGCTGTCGATCAGAGATATGGAAATGAACTGCTGGAAGATGCCCCAGTTTTGGTCTTATTTACATATTTAGGCTTCTTGGGGAATGTATCTCCGTGGAAGATGAGCTTGTGGAGATAGCTCAGTAGAGATAATTTTATGGAAACTGCTATGTGGGGATTTATGGATGACTTGAACATTATCTCAACTTCTAGAACCCTTGGTAAATGATGATCAGGGTGATAAGTCTTCTAATGATAGACAAGTGATGAGATAATGGGACATAGTTGTATGCTTTAATCCCTAACTTTTGCCTTGACTGCCTTTTCAAGTTTTCAGTCCACCGGGATACCCATTTTTGCCCAAGCCGCCTTTTCAGGTTTTCGAATTTCCGGGTGTACAATTTTTTATATATCCCTAATTTTTTCCTGAACCCTTTTGGTTCACCGGAATTCCCTTATTTTTGCTTAGGCCTATCGACCTAGCGGGTCTCTTTTATGCATAGTATTTTTTTACTATGTCCGTATTTACAGAGTGCGGAGAATTTTCACTGTAAGTGTTGTAGCATGCCAGAGAATGTTTTCTTGATCGTACGTGGCCCTTTGTTAGAACTCATGTTCAATTCCCCAAGTGATTCATATGGAGGTCTTCCCCTGGCTATTAAGCACTTTTGAGAGATTCCTTGAATCTTGACTTGACTGCCCCCAGATCAGAAGGATACCATGTCATGCCCCTTGATTATGAAAGGCCTGTTCTGAAAATTTATTTCCATCTGAGGTGATTCTGTTCATTGAGAGGATTTCCATTCATTGAATATTCGTCGTGCGAATTTCTCTGTTGTCGAACAATGAGTCATATACAAACAGTGGTATTAAAAATGCAAAGCTTATGTATGTCTTGAAGTTTTGAAAATTCATTTTTAGTAAAAAAAGAAATTTGTAAGAATATGAATTCAACTCAGGTTTTATAGTAAGCCTTATAGGAGTCAGGATACCTTTTGTAACAGTATGCTTTCGAACTAACCTGTGCTTCAGTTAGGACTTTTAAGGGTTGTAATGTGGCCTGGTTCACGGTTTAAGAAGCAAAGGAAAAAAAGGCTCAAAATTTATTTGTTCCCAACCCGTTCTCCGTGATGTTCTTTAGCCATATACTCAGTTAATTGTGCGTTTAAATTTCCAATTGAGTATGGAATGATATTTTGGTGATGGTTTGGATACTAGAAGTTTATTTGAGAAGACAGTCATTTTTTGTAACATTTTTTTTTTGTGGAGGATTTGTAGCGACCTCCTTTGACTTGATTATCCCTAAGTTTTGCTTGAACTGTTTCTTCTGTGATTATAGTCAGCAGGATGCCCCCGTTTTTTTCCTAAGTCTCCTTCATAGGTTTTGACTTAGCGAGCTTTTCTTTTGAGAGATAATGACTGCCTGTTTTACGGGGAACCATCACCGTCTTTTGACTTGAAAGGATGTCTTCAATACTATTTGTTGTGTACGAAGTGAAAGCTTGCGATTGAATGCACATTTGAATTAACTGAGAAACTACCATGCCCTAGTTTATGATTAAAGGTTACAATTTGTGTGAAAAAGGAAACTCCTACTTCTTAGGCTCAAAGGGGTTGACTAGGGATTATCTTTCTTATAAATCGAATGTTTAGGATTTGAAACAGCGCCTGTACATCATCAGTAAGGTTTGTTCAAAAGCATACTGTAGAGATTATGGTATCATTTTCGTCATCCTCCCTCTAAAGGCTTATAACTTTTGATCGAGAGTTGAATATCACAAAATGAAGTAAGTAAGCAGTTTAAATATAGTGAAAACGAATTAATTCAAGACAAACATGTGCAATGCATTAGTGGGAAAAACAAAGTTTTACATGACAGTAATTGTTTGAACAAACAAAGAAATTACAAATAAAAATTAGAATAAAGAAGCTTCAGTCATTGGCAATAGGGGAAATCCAGTTATTTAGGTTGTTGCTGCTATTGACATCTTCCACAACATTAATTTGATCCTAATTATGATTCGGCATGGGAGCGGTGATCACGTTGGGAGTCTCAAGAGGATCGAATTGAATCTCCTTAGCGTCAATCATATTTTGAATCTTGTATTTCAGCGTCCAACAATTGTTAGTATCATGCCCGAGACTGCCGGAATGATAGGCACACCTTGCATCGGGATTGTAGTTAGGAGAAGAAGTTTTGGGGTTTGGATAAGATTCTATCAACGTAATCAGATTCATCCTCAACATGTGTTGCAATGCTTGAGACAACGGCATGTTGATCTTGGTAAACTGTCTCTTGGGCTCGTCTTGCCTTCATTGATTACCCCATTGATATTGTCGCACTGGTGCATGATTAGAGATTAGAACTACCCCCACATATTGGTTGTGGTCACTCTTATTACGACCCTTCTGGCTGTACACGACGTTGGACTATTTCTTCCTATTGTATGGATTCTTCTGAGTATCGGAATATGTAGCCACTTGGATTTTACCACTTATGATTCCATTCTTAACATGTTACCCCGTCAATATCAGTTCAGTGAAACTGGCTGAAGAACTTCCAAGTAGGTGGTTATAAAAAGCACCTGTCAGCATGCTCAAGAACATGTCAACCAATTCCCTTTCAGCTAAAGGAGGTTAAACCCTACCTACAAGGTCTCTCCATTTCTGGGCGTACTCTTTGAAGTTTTCATCAGAACCCATGGACATACTTTGTAGTTGCATGCAGGTTGGTGCGAGATTAGCATTATACTGGTACTGTGTATAGAAAGCAGTAGCCAAATCTTCCCAGGTATGAATATTGGTCCCTTCCAATTGATAGAACCATTCCAACTGTGTTTCCGACAAGCTTTCTTGAAAGAAGTGTACCCATAACTTTCTATCAGTGTTATGGGGTTGGATCTTCCGAACATAAGACCTCAAATGAAGTTTTGGATAGGAAACATCGTCATGCTTTGCAAAAGTATGGACCTTGAATTTGTGGGGGATAACAACACCCAAAACTAATCCCAGCTCTTCAAAATCTAACCCAGGAACTCTGTGGATCTCCATAGCATTGAGACGATCTTCCGGCTGTTTGTACTTTTCATCAGTGGGAGGATATTGTTCCACAGAATAGTCTGCTTCTTCTTCATCAGAATCCTGGTTGTTATTCTTCTCAGCCTTCATACTTTTATCATGTTCCTCTTGGTCATCATTTTCTTCTTCGAACTCTAAAGCTCGCTTGACCGGACCTTTGAGCCTCCTACCCATGTTAAGGATGTTAGTTGGTTTCTTAATTTTCTTCTCCCTCTCCTTAGTTATGAGGGGCTTCAGCTCTTCCTACCCTTTGGCTAGATTCAGGAACATTCGCTAAAATTGAGCGTTCTGAGCTTGAAGTTCTTTCACAGTTTGTTCGAGACCAATCTTTTACTGAAACAAATAGTAAGGAGATAAGAAAACATGTCTGTAAGGAAAACCTGTTATGCATGATATGTAAATGCAATGTTTTCAAGGACCTTATGAGATTTAAATTTGTTAACCAAAAGGAAACAGAAACAAGATTTTTATTAGTAAGTTCATGTGAACACAAAAGATTTCACAGGAATAAATTAAAAACTCCTAAAGCTTTAAGTTTCTCATGGACGTCTCATCTTTGTGTTAACATATGGGTTAAGACTCTGCTCCTCGTGAAGGTGCTTCGTCAGCTCCAACGCTTTCTTCTCACTTGCATAGAATTGAGTCTCAAAGGTGTCCTGTTCTTCCTTGAGTTGAATCCAGGACTTCTGCAATTCTTCAAGGTCAGTAGGCATGTCTGGATGAAGTATGGTGTGAGGAACGTCTCCTTCGACAACATGCTCCATGATTACTGGTAGGACAGCAGGATATGGCATCATAAGGTTTTGTGCACGAGCTCGTACCCATTTGAGATAAGGCTCCAGAGGGATGGAGTTCTTGTGCCCCCAGAATCCTGCTATCAATCTTATTGACCATACTCCAAGCACGGATAAATCTTTGTCGGTAACCTTGAAGATCATTGTCATAGTCGAATACAACACCCCGGATTAGCATATCATGAGGACCGTCTCTTCGAGCATAACCAAACTGACATAAAGCTAGAGAAGGGTTATAAGTAATGCCCCCACCCTTATGCCCAGGAGTGGAACATTAGGGAACTCTCCACAACAGTCAATAATAATAATTTCTTCCTGGGATCGGGAACACCAATAAATGTCTTAATAAGAGAGAAACATTATCCTTTGATACCACCTCAAACCTTGTTCATTCTTCATTATCAATCGGGGAAGGTGCGAAATAACCCACCTGGATAGTGTGAAGAGAATGTAGAATATCTCCGAGCAAAGTAGGAACATGATTATGAGTGAGGAATATCTTGATGGTGTTTACATCTATAAGTTGGTCCGGATTAGGGAATAGTACCAAACCATATATTAGTAAAGCCAAAACATCTTCGAAAGCATGAAAACGCATGGCATCTAGAAACAACTGAGCTTTCTCCATCAGAAATTTTGCAAGGAGGCCATTAACCCCACTCCTGGTTTCCCAATTAGATGCAATGTCATATGGTTTCAAGCGCAAGGTTGTGGAAATATCTCCAGGTCTTGGATCTTTCTCTAAACTAGTGAAGGGTATCTGATCCAGTATAGGCACCCCATGTAACTTAGAGAACTCTTCCATTGTGAGCACCAACTAATAATTGGGGAAAGTAAAGCAATGGTGTTTAGGATCAAAGAATTGGAATAAAATGCTCATCATGCCTTCTTCAAAACCGGAGATAACCAAGTTGAGCAAATGACCATGTCTTGTGTTGAACTGAGAGCTTCCGGGAACTTTTTAGACCAATTATTTGAGTTTGGAAGGTATTTCCATGAAGTTGATCTTGATAGTATTTCTCCGAGAAGAGGCCATAGCCTGCAAAACAAAACAAAGATAACTCTCTTGATCCTTGAAATGGTCAGTGAAAATGCTATGTTATGATGTTATGATGTTCTGTTTAAACAAGATAGCGAGCATAAGAAAATCACGAAAAAAGCCTTAGGTTTAAAGGCTTACATGAGGTTCATAGGTAAGTACCCTCTTGAAGTTTAGTTGGCTCAACCTGTCCTAAGAATAGTAATCGGGTTCTAGGAGTCGCATATCACTGATCTTTCTCTCAGACATTATTTCAACAGAGCAACTGACTTGCCACCGAAATATCCCGAGAGTCGAATCTCAAAGAGTGTGCATCGAGTATCAACCAACTTTGGACTACATCAAATCCGACCATCTCACCACTTTCTAATGGCTAAGTTGGGCCAATTAAGGTTTTAAAGGTCAGATATTGCTTATGACATCATGTGGCAGCCTAGGGTTATCCTCGACTGACTCAAGGAACACCAGTACAAACCAATGTGTCGTACTAACGTAGCCATTACTTCAACCATATCGGTCTACGCCGTACAATTTCCATGATTTATTTCTACTTACCTAAAATGTCCCCAGATCCGGGTAAAGGATCTTTGAAAGAAATAAACCCAAGCAACCCCAAATGTAAAATCATATAAAGAAAACAAGGAAAGCATTTAAAGTGATCCTAAGTGTTGCACCCCAAAATTTACCCTCTTGATTTCAATATTTTTATGGCTTATGTTTCATCATACACATTCATGCATTGTGACGGGATCAAGGTATCCTTATCTTCTCGATTTTCTTTAAGTTGTGGAAAATGGTTAGGTTGTCAATCAATCAAAGGAGGTTCTTACATCCTCTTTCTTTTTATCATTCAAATTCCCAAGGTTTCTCAGGTCTCAGGATATGCCATCTTTTGGCTTTTGCACCATGATTTTGAATTGAATCTGTGACGTCTTTCTTGACAAAATTCTTGAAGCGTCATCATCGTGGGTATTGTCTTAGTATATTTTTACTCATTAACTGAGGATCATCAGGAGATTCTGGCTTGTATCTTGTATCCTTCTCGTTTTACTTTCCTTTCATTTAAATAAGAACTTGAGGCATGATATCCAAGAATCTTGCAAAGTTAGGGTTTTCTTTTGGTTCGAAGTTTCTACACCAAACTTATTTCAGTTGAAGTTCTCTTTGGTCAAAAGTTAAGGTTCATATCCCTATTCAGAAGATGATAAAAGTTTTTCTTGTAGAGTGGGTTTATGTGTGAAATACATAAATATTTAGTGCATGGTTCAAGCTTCAAGCTATCTCATATATATGTTTGATGTGTGCGTAATTTGAAGGATCAACTGGGGAGTTTAAAGCATGGATAAGGGTTTTGATTTTGGTCAAAGTCAATAGAAGTTTGATTCTTTATTCAAAAATTCTTATGAAGTTTCTTTTGGTTTTTCATCTCATTTGTACTTTTGATTCAAGATTGCAAAGGGTACGGAAAGTTGCAAAATAGAGAGGAAGTGGAAATTCAATTTTACACTTGAATACAAGGAAATTTCTTTGACTCTTTCATTTGGTTTTCGTTTGAAAACATAGTTTGACTTTTGGGAATTAAGTTTATAAGGGACCAAATTCTAAATTCATAAAATTTCATTTGTTTTCAAGATGGTTCATAATCCCAAATTTCTAAACTTTTCAATTAGAAGAATCAAGATGCCAGAGTATAAATCCTAAACTAAAACTTCAAATGGCATTCATAATTCAATTTCCATGGCATAAGCTCCAAGTTTAATATTTTTCAAATTTTTCAAACATCATCGATTCAAGTCTTATACTTTGAAGTTACAAGTTTATTACAAAGTTGTCTTTAGTCTTACAATTTCTACAAAGGTTCTAAGTCCTAAAAATATAAAACTTTTGTGGCTTCTTCAAACCATCATGTTCTTTATGCCAAACTACACCATTGATCTTTAAGCTTGTCCATAATCTTCTTCAAATTTGTCTTTCCTTCTTCAAGTCTTCCTCTATCACCTTTCCAAGCTCACCAATAATCAACTCTTGAAACAAGAAAAGAAATTGGTTAGCAAAGAAACATTGAACAAGAACAAAGAATTTTCAAAGAAGTTTCTTTTCAAGTTCATCATTAGGGCTTTTCTTAAGGAATCATATTTTAGGGTGTTTTACAAATCATGTTCACAAGAATTTAAGGCCTCATAAAAATCAGAAAAGCAAAGTACCAATCATTGGCCTAAAAGTATTCCTATTTCCAAATCACAAAAAAAGGTTATTTTTGGTTCACAAAAGGCATAGTCAGAATCGCAACAGTCCAGCCCAAAATAACAAAGTATCACAGTCTGGAAAATCACAAGTACAAAATTCTAAGCCCAACAATAGAAACTGCAGCTCACATCTCAGCAAACAAGGCAACATAACAGAAATTACTATAGTAACAACATTTCACCAAGAGTCAACAATAACGTATCAGCATCATTTTAAGCCCAATAGAGAAATATGACAAGGCCTGTTAAAGTCATATTGCAAGCAAGTCAAAGGGACCAAGTGAAACTCTAAATTGACATACTAGAAAAAATATCAAAATAGATCATAATAACAGATCAGAATATGGAAAAGCCTAAGAACGAAATATACAAGCCTGTTAAACAAAACTTCTCAAGCAAGTTTCACAAACTAAATCCTCACCCTCCATTTGAGTAACAGAATTCATAGATCCAACAACTCAGATTCTTCAATCTCTAACAAACTTTAAAGCCTATTTAACATAAATTTCTTTCACAAAATTGGGGGATTCATTTTTTATCATACTCAAAACTCAAAATCTCATCCACGATTCAGAAAGATTACAAAAAAAAAGCTATCAAGCAAACAACGAAAAAACCCTAACTCATCATTTTCCCAATCACAAATCCTTCAGAATTTTGAGAAAGAGGAAGAGATTTTGATCTCAAAAGCCACGGAAACACAGAGAACCGATACAAATAGAAAAAATTGGAAAGAGGTTATCAGGAGAAGTCTCGGCCGTTTGACGAGCTTACCTTTGATCGCGACCTTCCTTTTTCGTTATCGTCACACCGTTCATCATCATTATCATCAATTTTGATCATGTTGAGAACTTAGGGTTTCATTTTCCCCCTTCAATATTTACGCCAAATCATTCACTTCCTGCAAAATCAGATGCCAGATTAGTGTTCATGAGAAGAAGACGAAGGAAAATATGCAAGAAAATTGAAGATCGAAGCAAGATCGTGCATCGCCATCGTCGCTGCCGCCGCGAGGTGATTTCCGGCGCGAAGGCCTCTTCATCATCTTCGGTGAACTATTAAGAGAGAGAAGAGAGCAGAAGTCAGAGAACAAAGGATTAAGATAGAGATATTAATCTCTTTTGTTTTTTTAATTTTTGTTCAAATCTCTGTTTTGATTAATTGTTTGGGATTAAACATTGATCCGGAGGTGACACTTGTCACCGCCGTTGTGGCTATTTTTGGATCTTGTGCAGGTACCTCGTCGTGAATACCATGCTCCTTCAATCACCACCAACAAATCTCATTAAATCTAGATCCTACAGCCTAAAGTGCATCCCCATGGCGGACCCTCAAAAGTTTCCACCATCAGATATGCCAAATCGAGCATGCACCTGCTCAAAAACCTTGTGATGCACCAACACAGTCCCAGCCACCAGATCACTCCTGATCAAACATCCAACGCTCCATAAACGTCTGCTCTTCATGAGCCCAACGTTTTGCTTTTCAGCACCCCCCGTATTACTATTTTCAAGCCCAATTATTTCTTTTCTTTACATTGTTTTTTTTTGCATCATTTCATTTTAGTTAGACTTTCTATCAATTAAAATAATAATAATAAAAAATGTTTGTTTTAAATAATTAATTAGATTGGAAAATAATATTTGATAGAATTAATTATTTTGTTAATTAATTCTATTAAATAAGATAATTCAATTTAATTATTTATTTAATATTTCGATTAGGTTGTATTGCTTGTTCATTTAGACCTTTAATCGTATTATCGATTCGATACACCCTTATTCATAAACTTGCACCCGCATTCCCATATAGTTTGTAATAGCTTAGAATTTTATTTTCTTTGTTATTATTTTTATATGTTTTAATTTTTTTCTTTTATGCATATGTTGTTCAATTAAAACACATGGCCTCATCTTGGGTTCATCATCAATGAAAAGGTATCCACCTACAAATGCACACTTGCGCACATTCATAGTTTGGTCCTGGGCTTTTCTACAACGACAAATATTCGATCGATTATTCCAATTGGTTGTTTAGAATACTAGCGCCACGCTAGTCCTACTTTTAGGAGCATGCATATAGTCACCTTGTATGGGCTTTTGATTTCTATCTTGAGCATCCAAGAAACTCTCCTCTCTCCCCTTGGTCCACATACCAAGTATTTCCAAAATGGTCTCATAGTTGAGTTTGGGTATGGTCATTCTCACGAGATTAATCAAGTTTTTCTCTTGATTAATCATAACCCGAATCAACCACTTTGGTCCATATACCAAGTGTTGCACCCCAAAATTTACCCTCTTTATTTTAACGTTGATTGGCTTATACTTTGTTTGCATATACACATGCATGCATCTCATTGGTTTCGTATTTATGTAATCAAGGTATTTTATCAACACAATAAATCTCTCATAAGTTTTCAACGCATGTTTGAGTTGTGGAAGATTTGGGTGTTTTCGGTGAATTTAAAACAGTACGAATTGGAAAGAGTGTTTTTACTGATTAGAGTTTGAAAATTCGCATCTCCAGCTTGGAATGGTGGTTTGGGTCGATTTATGAGGTTTTGAAACCGTCTCGATGTTCTCTTCAATTTTTGTGTTCGGACCAAAATCTAATTCTCAAAGGAAAGTCTCCTGATACGCGGTTCTTTTGGAAGTTATATGGTGAAAAATACAAAGAAAAAGGTGTTGAAAGTGGAGTTTTCGCATACTAAAAAATTCATAACTCGAAGACCGTTTTATCGTTTTGAACCTGTTCCGGTGGCTAAAATTTCGTCTTGATGTCATTTACATTTCGTATCTCACGGCCAGAAGCCAGTTCTACCCAGAGAGTCTTCGAATATATGAATTTATCAAATATATTCACACGAGAAAATTGTGACAAATGTTCACCGGCTTCATCTTCAGAAAATCATAACTCGGTCGATTCTTATCATATCCAGCCGATTCGAGTGGCATTGGTTCATAAATTGAGTTGGTTAAATATTTCTTTCAGGTTTCCAATTCGAGCGGTATCCCGAAGGCCTTCATTTTTGGTCTGAAGCGCGCGCAACGCGTTTGAAAATCCTGAACCGAGAAATATTTTTATCTTAGACGAAACTTCAAAAAGTCATAACTAAATCACCATTTATCCGCTCGAGCTCATCTATGGACACGATGTTATTCTCGACATTGGCTACACTTTAGTTTCACATTTCAACTTCGAAAGTCGCGCCGAGATTCCTGCGAATTTGCCGGAAACGTGTCGCACTCAAGTGAATTAAAATTCTACATTAATATTTATGAATATTTGAGACCCATTAACCAAATTCACTCACATAAGCCCATACTAAATATTCTTTTTACTCCAATTTCTCTCATAACTCACAAATCTCTACAAACAATCAAAACTTTTCTCTCAATTCTCTCAAAGGTCAAATCAAGGTTCTACATTTTTTTCATCAAGAACACAACAACAACTTCATTAAGATCCAAAAGTCAAGATCAAGAGCAATTATTCTCCGATTATTGATCCGTTCATTACGATCTCTATACCTAAGCCTCCTCTTCACTTCTATCGGTGAGTTTTCTTGAATTAAACGCTTTTTGAAATAAGTGATTTTTTGGAATAAGTGCTTTTTCTTGGTTTTGTGTTGATTGAGGTTTTAATTGTATAATTGAGGCTTAATTGTTGAGAATTGATTTGAATTGAGAATTTAATACCATTTTATTAAATTGCTTATTGAAATAAGTGATTAATTAATCTTGAGAAGTTGATTTTGGTTGTAGCTTGAAGTTGACATAGTGTTGTTGTGTTGATTTTTAGCCCTAGGTGTAGTTACACTAGTGTCTAAGTTAAATTAGCTATAGAAAACTAGTTAGGACAAATACTAGTTTGAGATTTTGAATCTTGATTAGATTAACACTAGTTCTTAATTTTTGATGTAGAATTTGTTAATAGTTTAGGTTATGTAGATTCTAACACTAACTTTGATTTAGGTGTTGTAACATAAACTAACAATTAGTGTAGTTTAGGCTAATATTTGATTTTCAAGCTTCACTACATGTTTCCAATTATTTTTTATTGATGATCATTGATATTTTTGCGCATTTGAAATATATTTTTGCATATGATCTCAAGTTACTAATTCTTGATATATACTAATCTTTTACCAAATTTTGGTTGATTACTTGTTGCTTGCCATTTCAATGAATTGAGATAATTTCTAATGGACTCAAATGTCATTGCTAAACATTTTTGAAGTAATTTTGATTGAGTTTGATAGAAAATATCTCAATACTTGGTAAATTGGTAAAGTTTGACATAATTGGTGTTTTTACTCTAACTTTTGATCCGTTTTGAGTTTTTTCAACTTTCTTTAATGAAAACCGATTTTATCGAGCCATCAGAGGCTCTCTACGTGAACGGTTCCTTGATTCGGATATGTTTCGGTCAAATCTGGGAGCTGCTGACTTGTGTGCGAAAATCGCATTTTTGAACAAAATTTGACCGAATCGTCTGCATTTTGAGACCGTATGCGTGTGCATAGCTTTCGGTAATTTTGATAAATCATTTCGGTTGATTTTTAAGCGTGTGCCTTGTGTATCGGTTCACTTTTTCAATTTGTCTATAATTGTGATTCTTGGCCTAAATGTGACTTTTTGTCTTTATTCATTACTTTTCATAGTTTGTGATTGTGTCAATTATGTGATACTTGTAGCATTTGTTTGTTTACTAACATTAGCCTAGTTTAGGCCTAATTCTTTGATTGCTCAAAATTATTGAAATCGAAATGTTAAAGAAGTTTGTCATTGGTTGATAATTCATGAGATTATGTGTAAATTGTGGAGTTTACAACTTGATTGAAAAATGTTGTTGAATTATCTCATGGATTGGAAATGGATATTGAGAGTTATCTTTAATGTCTTGATATCAATAATATCAATTGTTTCTAACCATTTGATTGTTGATCATTGTATTTTTTTTATACATTTGAAATGTATTTTTGGTATATAATTTCAAGTTGTTTGATTTTTGACATAAACTATTTTTTGCCAATTTGTTGATTGACACTTGTTGTTTGTCATTTACATGTGTTGAGATAAATTCCAATAGACTGAAATGACATCATAAAACACATTGGAAACAAATTTGATTGAATTTGGTGGAAAATGCCTCAACACTTGAACATTGACAAATTCTTGACATAATTGGTGTTTTTGCTTTAACTTTTGATCCGTATTGAGTTTTTCTGACTTTCTTTAATGAAAACCAATTTTCTTGAGTCATCCGGAATCTCTCACGCGAATATTTTTTTGATTCGGACAAATTTAGTTCCGTTTTTCTGCTATTGTAGCAGTGTCGAAAATCACATCTCGGAACGAAATTTGGCCGAACCGAGTTAATTTTTGGAACTGTTGGCATGTTTCTATGTCGCCTTAATTTTTGCGGTTGATTTCGGATGCTTTTCGATTAATTTTCTCTTTTCGATTCAAGTTTTTTGCATATTATCTTGTGTTTCATTGTTGAATTGTGATACGTTTTGTGTGTTACTCATACTTTGGTGTCAAGTAATATCATTTGGTTTTAATTAATTGTTTGAGAACTTTGTGAATTTAGCGTATCGGAATACATTTTGATTCACAACTTTTGTGTTTGGCAAATTATGATTTGATTCCTATTCATCACACTTTTGGCATAAATACATAAACTCGTGAATTGGAGTTAATTTGCAATTTGTTGATTAAATTCCGATACATTAAATTCATTTGGTTTTAAGATTTTAATTCTTGATTTTTAGATCAATCTTGAGGTTACATATTCATGTGCAAGTTCCGGATAACCGTCTCATGCTAATATTCAAGATTAATGCACTAAAACTTTGATTTCCAAATCGATTCATGATGAATTTCAAAATGTGTGTAATGTTGTCTGAAACTTGTATTTCACATGTGCATTGAGTTTTAGTTTGCGAATAATGTATTGTTGTACTTGTTTGAGCATTTCTTCGATATCGATAGCAAGTTTGGGTGTTTCTAAACCGGTTTTTGCACCTATTTTCATGAGTACGAGGTTGTTGTCCAGAATGCTATGTTATGCTCCTTTGACTTGTTTGCTTTGTCTTGTACATATTCATACTTCATTTTATACATATTGCTAATTGTCATTATCGCATTTGATTTTGTTGTTATCTACTAACAAATTTTGTGAGATGTGCATACTTTGAGAAGCAATTTGGATACCATTCGCTTTGGTGACAGATACGCTTTGCTTGCATATGTTGTTCACGCTTCCACGCTATTTTTTTGTTGATGCTTGTTTGCAGCGCCCTCCGAGCTTTCGCCATGCATTGATTTGGTTTTTGCAGATTTTTATTATCCGTTTAGTATAGTTTCAGACCATTTGTTGTAATATTACATTTACCGCTTTCTAGAGATCATGTATAGTAGGGACATTTATCGCTTTCTAGAGATCATGAGAAGTAGGAAGAAGGAAATAAAGAGCGTGTGCTCGAAGTCGCTGTTTAAAGACCTGTAGCAGGCATTCCGCACTTTATTTGCTATATGTGTTGTGCTTGTGTTTGTTTCCTTGGTTGTTGATCGATGAGTCACTTAATTTAGAAATTGAGATCACGACTTCGCTCTCAGTGCATGCTCCCTATAGGATTTCATCGCTTTCCTTTATTTCTTGTTGATCGATGAGTAACTCAATTTAGAAATTGAGATCACGACTTCGCTCTCATTGCATGTTCCCTATAGGATAGTTTTGTTAGACTTTCTTAGGTAATACTAGCCTAGATAGGATCTCTCCAGATGTGCTCTCTTAAGCTTATTGGCTTATTTATTTGATTTCATCTTTGTGTGCATGTTTTTGAGATGATATACCCTCGGCATGTTCCCTTAGGAGCTCTCGGTTCAACTATAGATAATGATTCGAGATAGACATAGTTTTAGGTGATAGACCCTTGCTATGCTCCTATAGGACTTCTTTATTCATCTATAGATGATGAGTTGAGATAGACATTAGGATTGTTATCCAAGCATGTCAACTTAGGGTAGAGATTTCCCTTCAAAACTCAACCATATGACCACCATTGTATGATAACATTAGGGATAAACTTAAGCTAGTCTCCCTTAGATGTTTTTCTTTTCTTTTGCATCCTTGCATTAAAACAAAAAAAAACTTCTTTTTCTTGCAAACTTCAAAAACACTTAAAAATTACTGATGAGAATTGTGCCTTTGTTGAACATGAGAAATGATAAGCGGGTCTCTTCTCGATCTTATTGTTTTTCCATTCTAAGCCTTGGCATGGTTCAAGTCTCAAAGACTCATTTCATAAACAAGTAGATAAATGGTTAATATCTCTCTCTTGAGATTAATTATCTGTTATCCACAAGCAAAAACACCAACCAATACAAACTCTTTTTACCTTCGGGCCTTTCTTTCAAAATCTTTTCAAAAGAACATATTAATTCACTTCTGTGCTGACGCGTAAGTCTCCAAAGGTCGAGTTGCGACAGAAGGCAAAATTAATATTGGTCATTAAAAAAATACAAACCAACAAAAACATGTGAGCCAAACTACGGCTGCTCTGATTCCTTAAAAGGGATACGTAGGCATCGGGGTAGGGCCCGAACGAGCACAACTTTTATTTTCCCTACATTATTTTCTCATTTCTTTTGCATGCATTCTCCCTTCAGTAGTATAGTAAACAGTAAGCATAGATTAAACACACTCATAAGATAGATAACAAGAGTGGATACCATAGAGTACTACGAGTGCGTGGGGTGTTAATACCTTCCCCTTGCGTAACAGACTCCCTTACGCGATCTCTCGGTCGCAAGACCGTGACTTCTCCCTTCTCATGTTTTCTCGATGTTTACCTTTCCCTTCCTGTGGGATAAAAAACGTTCGATGGCGACTTTATTGTTTGATTATTTTCAGCCGGTTGTTTCACCAAGTGTTTCCATGCACAAAGAGTCTCATGGTTGACGGTAGGAGCACATACTCTCAAGAGATTAATCAAGTACACCCCTCGGTTAATCATAACCCAATTCAACTCCCATACACCAAGCATTCCATCTATCTTGTGGACGCTCGTTCTATGATTTTTATGATCGATTGTTGGCGCAGCCTGGATATGCCTAATTAACAGTTGATTGAGAAGGTTCAAGGAGGTGTTCTGAAGAGTTTTCTTATCTCATGCGCTTTGAAGAGGAAACGAACCTACTCCGTTAGGTATCATCGTGGCTTCATTCTTCATTTCCTCATTTTAATGCTTTCTAAAGATCATTTCAATTAGGATTTTGCCGCTTTCCTTTCCATGTCAAGCAGGAATGGAGGTGAATGAAAGGGACCTCCATTGCTGATATCTTCAGGAATCCCTCTAGTTTATTTAAAGACTTGTTTAAGGAAATTCGAATATGTTTCTTCTTTTCAATTTGTGTTTATTTAAAATCCTACCTTTGAGTAGGTATTCCGCAGGTGTATTTACATTTGTGCTCACATATCCCCCCACCCTAATAAGTCCTCAAAAGGAGGTGCATGGAAAGAGTTTGTAATTAAACCCCACACATTCTAGTTCGTATGATCCTTAGCTCACGTTGTATGTCGATGCTTCGGAGTCGTGCAGATCTTGTGTATCGATTCCTTCAAGTGGGAAGGGTTTTGCAATCAAATCCCCATGCTTTGTCAGGAGTTCGCATTGGCCGATGTTGACACTCTATGATCGTTCATATTGTCTTCTGTCGCCTACCTTGATATTCTATATCTTGGTTAGGTGCTCAGTCGCTTTGGATGTCACATTTTTGTTATTTCATTTGTCTTCCACTTGTTTGCTTCAGGTGATATGCTCCCCTTAGCTAAAGCATTTTCTCTTCATACCTCCATCCCTTGAGTCAGTATACCCCGATTATGTGCTTTTGCCAAAGCACTTGTTTGCTCACTTGTTTGGTATTTGTCATGCTTCCATAGGTTTGCTCATGTAGGGTTAGTCCTCGAGCTAGACATTAGGATATTTATCCATGTATGCTCACTTAGGTAGATACTTCCCTTTCAAAACTCAACTATAGGGCCATCATTGTATGATTACACTAGGGCTAGACATTAGGATAGTCTCCCTTAGTTGTTTTCTTTTCTTTGCATATTGCATCTTAAAGCAAAATCTCTCTTTCTTTTTGGCAAATCATGAAACTTCTCTAATGAACTTAAATCCTTCTTCAAGGTAAAAAATACAAACCAATTTTAATTATTTGTGCGCCTTTTGACTTTGCTTTAAACCTTTCTAAGTTGATGTTTTTGCATCCTTGCCATGATATTTTGATATCTTTGTGTCGATGTCTCTCTATCGTGTATGTTTGTTATCCTACTTTGATTTTCAATATCATTGTTAGGTGTGATGTTTTATCATCTAAGTTTTGATGTATTGTCATCTTTGCCATGATATTTTTCTATCTTTTTATCGATGTTTCACCATCGCACATGTTTGTTATCCTACTTTGATTTTCGATATCATTGTTAGGTGTGATGTTTTATCATCTTATCCGATATTTTGCTATCATGCTGAGGTGTTATCATCTTATCTGAGTTTGTGTTGCCATGTGATATCTTGTCGTCCTTGTTTTGATTTTTTATCATTGTTGCTGATGTTTTGTCATTTTATCTGATGTTTTGCCATCTTGATTATCGCTTTTGTCTTTTTAACTAAAAAACATAAACCAACCAAAATATGTGAGATGAACTACAACTGCTCTGATTCCTTAAAAGGGATACATAGGCATTGGGGTAGGGCCCGAACGAGCACAACTTTATTTTCCCTACATTATTTTCTGTTTTCTTTTGCATGCATTCCCCCCTTGCATCTTTCTTTTCAGCTTTAAGCCTAAGATATAGACTTTTTATACACCCTTAGATTAGACAACATGAGTGGATACCGTAGAGTACTATGGACGTGTTGGGTGCTAATACCTTTCTCTCGCGTAACAGACTCCCTTACCCGATATCTCGGTCGCAAGACCATGATTTCACCCTCTTCAGGTTTTATCAGTGTTTACCTTTCCCTCTCGGTGGGATAAAAGATATTTGGTGGTGACTTCATTGGTTTTGTATCCGATGACGGTTCGGCCGGTTGTTTCAGCTGGAGAATTCACTGGGTATTAGTAGACTAATTGGTGGTACATCTCGGAGTCGCTCCTAGCTCTTATTTTCTTTTCTTTGGGTGTTTATTTTTATGCTTTCAATTTATTCATTTGTACATGATTGTCTGAGCATATGTTTGTATTGCATCGTTATTGTCTTCCATGTACCACTGTTGTGCTGGTTTCCGTGTTTCTTTGTAGTATGGGTGTTGTACCCCAAAATTTGCTCTCTCATTTTACTCAACACATACCCATTGAGGTCCCTAACTTGCCCAAGGATGACCAACAATTAACCAGACAAATTCTCCTCCTAAGACAATGAACCTCTAACTAGGGTTTCAATTTTCATCAAGATGTGTGAACTCCAATGGTCTAAAAAGTTGTACATGGTCCTAATATGTCCTCAAGGTTATCCATATCAAATTTCATACCTTGCACAACAATTTTGCTCAGTCAACTGCTCAAATGCCTGAAAATCAATTGTACTAGGTCAAAAGTCAACTGTGACCTATATAGAGTCAAACTTCAAGATTTTTGGTAAACATCAACATTTTGGAGTGATGTCCTTCATTTGATCAAGGGTTTATCATGATTCCTCAAGAAATGCTCCTAACTCATCAAAAGTCAAAAATTGCAAATTAGGGTTTCTGTAGGAAAAGTCAACCAAACTTTGACCAGGCATAACATTTTCATACTTTATTAGAAATTTTTCTAACAAATCTCATTTTGAAGATAATCCAATTACCTACAACTTCTCTTCATCCCTCAAGTTCAAGAAATGCCCCAGTTAAAAGATACAAGCTCAGACATCATAGGTCATCTTAAAAGTCAACAAAAAGTCGTCTTTTTCCAAAGCTCCTTACATGAACATGGAAAATTCAATTGAGATGAAACCAAAAGTGTTGTTTATAGGAAACCCTAAGTTCTCTAAAAAGTCCAAGAACACCCTCATAGGGTTAAACTTGAGAGAGATATGCATTGCTAAAGTTGGTCATTTTTTGGAAAAATGCACGAAGCAAATATTGAGCTAACTTGGAATTTTTTCAAATGGGCCTATATTTTTATGTTTGAAACTTATTCCTAACATGGTCCACGACCTCTAAGCCAACCCATGCATTATTCTATTATTGGTGCTATTTATTTTAATATTTTATTCATTAAAATTCAAAATTAATAAATAAATAACGGAGATAATATAAAATTTGATTTGAGATCTTTTTCTATCAAATAATGGACAAGATATTCTGATTATGTCAAGGAAAAATGTGCAAGGCCATGAAAGGAAGAAAATATTTTTGTTTTGGAAAGTTTTGAAGCATATTTGTTTACACTCAATGCCAAGGATTTTTACCTCTTTTGTTGACCTAATAAGATAGACTATATATTCTAAACAAGCTCAGACTACAAGGACACACACATCCACTACAAAAAACCCTAGCAAAATTCAAATTTTCAAAGAAAATTGTGAAGATCCAAACACCCAATCCTAACCCTTTTCAAGGAAATCTAAGGACTCCAATCTGTTCCTGAAGACTCTAAGAGTCCATCCCTGTCAATCTCCAAGCTCGTAGCACTCCCAAACGCTCAGATCGCACATCACCGGATTGGTATATTTCTTGAATTCAAAAATATTGCATACTATGATATAAATCGTTTCTATGTTCATGTCCTTGTTTGCACTAATGATTGTGAATGTTTAGATCCATCGCATGAGTAGTTTGACGCAGGGATGAAGCTTTTCCATTGTTAGGGCAAAGTTTCAGACGAGCTTTGTACCCAGTGATACAGGGACTTTCAAGATGAGAGACCATCACCATTGAATTTGTAGCATACGAAATAGGGGGGAGCCGGAGCCTGGAACCTTGATTCCACCTATTTTTGTTGATTGCATTTTTTGGAGGACCAGAGAAGACGACCAGAGTATAGCTTCAGCGTCATTGACTCTTTGACTCAGGCCAAGACACTGCATGGAATTTTGCTTTAGTTTGATTGGTTCATTCAATTTCTGACGCGCACATTCTTTTTGATGACCTGGAATGAACTTTGGTTTCATATTATATTATTTTGTTTTGTTTATATTCACGAATAAACAATTGGCACAAATGGTAAAGGCAACATGATGTAAAGGGGAGGACATGGGTTCGATACCCAGGTCATGCATTTTGTTTTTCTAACAAGTTATTTGCATATCCCATGTCCCAAATGCAAACACGCCCAACATGTAGCATCAAATCTGCACCATCCAATGTCCATAGAGCCAAATCCAAGAGCCCCCAGCATGCGACCCCTTCATGCACCCTCAAGCACGCTCTCCACTGGATCTCATGCAAAGGAAATTGGGCTTGTACAAATCTGGGACTAGCAGATTCAGTTTCACACCCCCCAGACTGCTAACACAACCATAGGCCCATTGATTTTCCTCCTTTTCATTTAATTTCTTTATTTTGGCTTATTTTAATTATTTCATCTTTTTTAAAATTTATCTTTTTATTATTTTAATCATAAAATAAATAAAAAATCACAAAAATAGATTTAGTTTTTTTAATTAAAATTTATTTTTGCAAATTAATTCAATTTAATTACTTTAACTTGTTTTATTTAAACTAAAAATTAACTAGAATTAGGTCAAGACTTCAAATATTCTTTTCAATAAAAATATAAAAAAATATTTTTTAAATCAATTAGATCTTAGTTTTTTTTACTTAATCTCTTTTTAATCTTCGCGAATTTATTATTTTCTGTTTTAGTACTTAATGATGTAATTGTTTCCCGGTTTGTAATAGTTGTAATTAGGTTTAAATTTCCGCATCTAATTATGTGACCGTCCCAAGGCCTTGTAATAGCTTAGAAGTTTATATTTTCCTGCAATTTATTTTCTGCACTATTAACTACTTAGATTAATTGGATTGTATGGAAAGATAACGATTAATTGAACATAACATAACCTAATTCAAAGATACTATATATGAATCAAGGACACTTGCACATGCTCACCTCTAGGGTATCTCCCACATAGGTTGCCTTCAAAACGGTCACAATTCTCAAATCGTGAGAATATTTAGTGACTGTCCTTGAGTTTAAGAGATCATAAGTCCCTCGAAGACCCTCTCGACTGGTGCCTCGGTTAAAAAAGTGATCTTAGAACTTTAGGAAAGTTACTAAGATTTCTTGCCCAGTTGCCTCAGTGGCTATAAATGTCCCTTCAATAGTCCCTCAATATCCAACGATAAGGATACCTACTCACTAATAGTAGGATAGCACTATCGAAAGGAAAGGAGGAAAAGAACTCCTTTTTCGAGTAGGTAGATAGCTATTAAGTACTTGCTCAAAACAATCTTTTTCACACCACACTTTCAAAACTCTTTTCAAAAATGCTTTATCAACACTCTTGAGGATTGATACAAGAGTTATCATAAAGCAAGCAAACTTTTCAAAACACACAAACACGAAAAAAAATTTCAAAATGAGCAAGTACCTAAGAGCCCGTGGAAAACCACGGATGGAAAGGGTGTTATCACCTTCCCTTTCCATAATCTACCCCTTACTCAGAAAATCTCGAAAAATGTCTTTTTGTTATTTTCACCATTTCCTTTGTTGGATAAAAGAAAAGTAGGTGGCGACTCTTTCTTACCGCATATTTGCGAATACAAAACGCAAACCAGTATAACAGTCAGTTCTGCATCCGTATCACAGAATTGGCGACTCTGCTGGGGAAAAATAAAAGTGGGGTTCACCTTAGGGTCTATTTCATTTTAAAATTACTTTCTTTGTTTGCTTCGATTTTTTTACTTTTAAGGGTTTGTTGGGGTATTCTTGTATAGATCTTATACCCAGATCTGGGGACACTTTTCAGGTAAACAACAATAGATCATGAGGACTGTATGGAATAGACCGATATGGTTGAAGCGATAGTTGTGTTGGTGTGACATTTTGGTTGGTACTGGTATCCTTTGTGTCAAATCAAGGAGATACAGGGCCGCCGCGTGGTGTCGTGAAGCACTAACGAACCTTAGAACCTTAGTTGAACAAACTTTGCCATTAGAAAGTAGTGAGATAGGCGGTCTCAGTGTAAAGATGGGAATCAGTTGATACTCGATACTACACTCATTGAGGTCGGACTTTCAGGATGTTTCGACTGCAAGAAAAGATTGCTAAGCTGAAATAATATCGATAAAGAAAGATCAGTGATATTAAGACTCCTTAGAACCCAATTACTATTTCTATGACAGTTTTGAAACCAACTAAACTTCAGAGGGTATTTACCTAAAAACCCCATGCAAGCCTAAACCTAAGGTCTTGTGTGCTTTCCTTTTGTGTGATTAATTTGCTTAAACATGACATCATGCATCATAAACATTCATTCTTAATTACACTAACCATTTCAAGGATTAGAGGAATTTATCTTTGTTCTGTTTTGCAAATCATGGCTTCCGCTCGTAGAAATACCATTTGAATCAGCTTTGTGAGAATACCTCTTCAACTCAAAGAGATAGCATCGAGGGTTCCTGAGACTTCTTTGTTCACCAAGAACTATGGTCGACTTCTCAATCTGGTTATCTCAAGTTTTGATGAGAAGATCATGAGTGCGCTCTTTCAATTCTTTGACCCTAAGCACCATTGCTTCACCTTTCCAGACTATCAGTTGGTGCCCACCATGGAAGAGTTCTCTCAGATATTGGGTATACCTATTTTGGATCAGTTTCCTTTCACCGGTTTGGAAGAAGCTCCAAAGCCAGAGATCATTGTAGAAGATTTACACCTAACACGGTCCGACATTGTATCCAACTGGGAAATTAGAAGTGGAGTTAAGGGTTTTCTAGCCAAGTTCCTAATAGAGCAGGCTCAACTGTTTTGGGATGATTTGGACTTCCAGGCTTTTGAGGAGGTCTTGGCCCTTCTAATCTATGGGTTAGTACTGTTCCCTAATCCAGAATACTCATAGATGTGAATGCTATCAAGGTCTTCCTCTCTCACAACCTTGTGCCCACTTTACTCGAAGACATCTTGCATACCTTCCACACTCGTACCACGAAGAAAATAGGGATTCTCATGTGCTGTGTGCCATTGCTTTCGATGTGGTTTATTTCTCACCTCCCTAAATCAATACTGAATAATGAAGAAGGTTTGGGCTGGTCGAAAAGGATAATGTCACTTTCTCACCCGGATATTTTCTAGTATTCCTGATCTATGGGAGATATTTCTATTATTAACCGCTGCGGGGAATTCCCCAATGTCCCACTACTCGGCATTAGGGGAGGCATAACTTATAATCCTTCTCTGGCTCTGCGACAATTTGGTTACGCTCAAAGGGATGGTCCTCACGAGATGCTTATCCAGGGAATTGTGTTTAACTATGAGGATGATGTTCAAGGGTATCGTTAGAGGTTCATACGAGCTTGGGGCATGGTAAATAGATTTGATACCAAGACTTTGGGGATGAAGACTTCCATCCCTATGGAACCTTATATCCAATGGGTACGAGCTCGTGCTCAGAACCTTGTGATGCCATATATAGCCATCTTACCAGTGATTGTGGAGACCATTACTGAAGGGGATGTTCCCTGTACAGTTCTTCATCCTGATATGCCCATTGATCTTGAAGAACTGCAGAGATCTTGGATTCAGATGAAGAAAGAGCAGGATACCTATAGAGATCCTTTCTATGCCCATGAGAGGAAAGTTTTGGAGCACACGAAGAAACTTCATGAAGAAATAGGTCTTAATGTCTATCTCGGCACGAAGAGGAAGTGCCCATGGGAAACCTGATTTCTTAGTTTTTAGAATTTTCAATTATAAGCCTAAAAGGAAATTGTATTTTGAATTCTACTAATAAAATATTTGTTTCATTTTGGTTCAAAAATTTAAGTTTCCCGAAATCCTTGAATACATTGCATACATATATCATACATATCAATGCATAAATAGGTCTTCCAGTATAGGTTTCTCATCTTCTTCGTTGTTTATTTCAGCAATGGCTCTCGAACAAACAGTGAAGGATATACAAACTCAAAATACTCAGTTTCAACAAATGATCATGGCTCTGGCAAAGGGGCTAGAAGAGATGAAAGCCCTGATTGTCAAAGAAAAGACTAAGAAGCTAAAGAAGCCAGCTGGTGTGGTGAATTTAGGAAGGAGGTTCAGAGGACCGTTATGGCAGGTTGTAGAACTAGTATCTTCGTCAAAAGAAAGAGACAATCAAGAAGGGGAAACAAGAGAGGAAGACCTATGTACAAGGGAATCTAATAATGAGACTTACTATAATGAGGAGCAGTATCCTTCAGCCAATGAAAAATACAAACAGCTGGAGTATCGTCTGAATGTAATGGAAATCCAGAAGGTACTTGGGCTGGATTTTGAAGAGCTGGGTTTGGTTTCTGGGGTTGTCATCCCGCAGAAGTTCAAGGTTCCAGCGTTCGGTAAATATGACGGGGTCTCATATCCCAAGATGCATCTCCGATCTTATGTGAGGAAGATTCAGCCTCACACTGCTGACAAGGACTTATGGGTCCACTTCTTTCAAGACAGTCTATCCGGGACTAAACTAGAGTGGTTCTATCAGTTGGAGGGAACCAATATTCGTAACTGGGAAGACCTGGCTGCTGCTTTCTACAAACAGTATCAATATAATGCAGACATTGCTCCCACCCGTACACAACTCCAAATTATGTGTGATACGGTAGAAGAACGCACTTGAGGGTTTTGCGTTTTATCACAAATATTGCAGTTAGCAAGAGTCGCCACCAACTTTTCTTTTATCCAAAAGGAAAGGTGAAAAAGCACAGGAAAGACCTTTGAGATTGTTTCTTGAGTTCGGGGGGTAGATTATGAAAAGGGGAGGTATTAGCACCCTTTTCATCCATGGTTTTCCATTGGCTCTTAGTTACTTTCTAGATGACTTGCTTTTGTTTTGAAATTGTGCTTCGTGTGGTTTTGAAAGTATTTTTGTAAAAGAGGCCATTGTTTAGGCAATCTTTGTAATAATTCTCATTCGTAATAATGTATACAGAGATGTTTGTCTTTTTGAAAATGTTTTTAATGTTTGTAAGATGTTTTTGAAATGTGTGTGTTTGTTTTAAAAATAGCAAGGAGGTTTGTTTGAAATGGAGCAAGTAACCAAAAGTAATCTACCTACTCAAAAGATATTTCTTGTTCATTTTCTTTTCCTTTGATATTGTTGTCTTATCATTGATTTGGTAAGCAAACCTATCTTTGGATGTAAACGGGACGGGCGTGGGTCATCGTACAACCATGATTAGCAATGTTACAAAGTATCTTAGCATTTTTTAGGGACCAAGATCAATTTGTAAGGCAACTTTGAATAGCGTCATCGAGGGACTATGATCTTATATTTGTTTGTTTTTGCCAAGATACTTCGCATGCATAATATGGCCATTTTTTATATAGGGCAACCAAGTGGAGTAACCCTAAGGGTGCTTGTGTGCAAGTGTGTTAATTTCATGCTTTGATTTTGTCTTGGATTTATGGTTTTCTATTTGATTTGTTTTTATCTTGCCATACAAACCCTAATTACTAGCATGGTATATAAAAACGGTAAATTGCGTAATTTAAAGATTACTACGCTATTACAACATTTTTATGGGAGGGGGAATACAAATTATGAATGGGGATTTGCAATAATATAAATCTAATTAAGCTATTACAGCCAAATCGAATTTTCACGAATATTTGAATAAACAAAACATAATATAAATAAAATGTGCAATGGTATGTATATGCAAGAAAACATTATTGTTTTGTTTTTTTCATATAAAGAAGAGTTTTGAATTAAACCTAATAAAAAAGAAATTATCTTTATACATTGATTAACCCTAATTTTAGTTTATTAAAAGGGAATAAAGTTCTTTAGATATCTTTTTTTTGTGTATTTTTGTCTTAAAATAATAAATAATATTTATGAAAATATTTGGTCTTTTTATATGTCAAAATAAATGTTTACAAGTATGAAGAAAAAGGATAAAAATATATCTAAGTCTAATTTATTTTACAAGTTTATTTAAGAAAAATAGTTAGTATATAATAAAATAAAAATATATTTTTTATGTGAAAATAAAATAAAATAAATCAAAATGCAATATTTATCATATTTTATATTTTTTATGATTTTTTATGTTAAATAAATATATTTAATAAAATAAAAAATAAAAATAAAAATAAATAATAAAAAGATTGGGCCAGGGGTGCTGTAAGAGAAAGGAAGGTAAGTGTAAGAAAAAATGAGAGGCCCAAAGGAACCAAGCCCACGCTGCCAAAAAATGCCAAAAATGAAGCTGAAAAATGAGAAAAATGCAAAAGGTAGCGCCAACGTTCGAACCCATGACCTATGCATTTCTAGCGCGCTACCTTGCCACTGGGGTGGCTGTACATCTGTTAGTTTAAATGAAACAAGAAAACATAACACATAAAGCCTCCTTGCCCTGTACTTCATCTTTTTCCTCAAGCTGGCCAGAAACTCTGTATCTTTCTCATTTCTCCATGAAAATGGAAACTTCCAATATGAAAATGATAGTACTCTTTCCCACAATTTCAACCATGTAACTCATGTAAACTAACAGTCAATGATCAAAACTAATTTCAAAGGCCCTAATTTTAAACCTAATTTTTACAGAAATTTGAACTCTAAGATTCTCTATACACAATGAATATAAATGAAATTTATGAACATGGTTGGTTTTAGCACAAGGATATCTACATTTTATCTTCACAAATCGTGATCAATAGATGCCTGTATGAAGAGATAGAAGTTGGAGTTTTTACCTCTTTCAACTGAGATCGTGAATGGAGTTTGAGTGAGATTTATGAAGGCCTGAAGATTCCTTTAGCTTGCCTGAACCTCCCTGAGTGTGTTCCAATCCTTACCTTGCTTTGAAAGTGCCCGAATCTCTCTATCCAAGTCAACCTGCAAGCTTGAAAAACAAAAATGGCAGATGGAGAAGGAGGAGTTACAGTGAAGGGATGATGGTCTGGAACACTTAGATATGAGGTAGGTTAAGTGTTTGAGTGATTAAAACTTGAAACACACGAGTAGATTTCTGGATTGCTATGCTTGGTCTCAAACTATAAGTTTTGACAGGTTTTTGGTGATAGGGAGTTTTTGAGAGTTTCTGGCCTTTTGCAACCGTGTATTTTGTTCTAATGTGTTTGTGTATAAGTATAAGGAAGGTTTTCTCATCCACTCCACCACAAATTTCTCAGTTATAGGCTTTTTGCACTCATACTTGCTTTTTAAGAAAGGTGAAGAGACCACTCCCTACATGCCTGTACAGGCCTGCTTGGAGTTGGTACAAGTCCTAGACAACTTGATTTTGGTTTATAGGACTTGCGTGTACAGAGAAAACAGGTCCAATGTTCAAGAAGTGAAAAGTTGCAAAAGTCATGTTTTTCTAAAATGGCAAAATGGAACTTTGTGCCATTTATGGAATTAAAGCTTGGACAAAGACTCTTGTTCTTGGATTAAGGCTTTATCATATGTGTAAGCATTAAATTATGAAGTGAGAAACAAGTTTGAGATCTGTAAAGCAAGGATTAGGCATCATAGGTTCAGATTTGAATTTTGTTCCTCATGAAATGGCTTGAAATCAAAGTGAGAAATTGTTAACTTTCTCTCTTCGATTCTCCCTACTCAAGAATGATCTCAAAGAGTTATTAGAAATTATGGAAAGCTTGAAATGTGATATATAACTCATATTTAAAATGAATTTCAAGATTCCTCTTGTAACTAGGTGAAAAATTTCCATGAAGTTAGGTCAAAAACCTGCCTAAATTAGGGCAAAAATTCACTCTAAGTTATTTTAGTTCATGAGCATGTATTCACAAAATTATATCTTGAGATCCAAGCATCTTTACAGAAAAATGTGTGAATCAATGTTTTAGATTTCATGGAGATCTACAACTTTCATGTTGGGAACTTTCTTTGAATCATCTTGTATCATGGTGGAAAATTGGCTTAAAGTTGAGAAAAAATAAGAAATTTTCTATACTTGGAAAAATTTCTAAGTTAAGAAAAATTCAAATTTCAAAACCAAATCTTCAATCTTTGATTTCTTGATGAACAAGTTTCACATTTTGACATGTTTTGATGAATTGTGATCCTTGGAACTTGATTTTGACCAAAAAGTCAAAGTTTGACTTTTCAGTATACAGTTGACTTTTGATCAGTTGACTGCAAATTTCATTTGTCAATCCAATGAAATTGCAATGTTTTGAACCATGTTATTAGGTCAAGATGATACAATTGAACCCTTGTAATCATGCCTCAAATCAATTGGTCATTTTCTAGGTCAAAAATTAGAAATTGCCCTTTCTCAGTCAAAATCCTAATTTTGACCATTTTTCCCTTTTGATGATTTGATCAAATTTCTTGAGGAGTTGTGGTCTAAACTTGATCAAATGATGCATATGAGTCTAAAATGTTGATGTGGATCAAGAATTATGAAGTTTTACTGTAAATTGGCCATGGTTGACTTTTTCCCCAATACAGTTGATTTTTAGGTCAACTGTCCAATTGACTAATCAAAAATATGGTTCAAGGCTTGAAACTTGTCACGAGTAATCTTAGGGGAACATAATGATGTTTGAAAGTTATATGAAGTATTGATAGTCCAAAAATCTTTGTACAATCTCAAACCCTAATTTTGGGTGATCAGTGCGTGATGAGAGGTCTTGAGCTGGTCAAACCCTAATCCAGTCTTGAGTCAAAGAGATCTTGTGAGAATAATCTTGATAAATGAGAGGGAAAATTTTGGGGTACAACAGCTTCCCTTGTTCAATCTTCTTAAACCTGAAGACTTATATTGGCGAGTTTTGTCATTCGTGACTCGAAGGTGAAAGAATGATTAGTCACTAGAGTGCCCATAAATTTGCACTCGATGATATGATGATAGAAGGAATAGGCTTACAGATGCCATTTAGAGAGGTGATAGAATCTTGTTGGATATGGGCTTATAGATGCCATCTAATAATGTTTGTTGAATTGTAAGTTGTAAGCTGAAAGAATGAGTATCAGAACGGAGTCCGTGTCTGGAGCGTATCTGAACAGTATTTGAAAGTTGAATCTGAATGAGTATCAGAATGTGTTGTACCCCAAAGTTTGACCTCCTTTTTTTCATAAGAAATCACAGCTCCGGGCTTTCCTTGATTTTTCAGATTGGCTCAAGAATCAGTCAAACAGACTTTTTCTTATCAGTCTATCCAAATTAGGGTTTCCATTGATTTTGAATCAGTCCAAGCAGATTATTAGGGTTTCTATTGATTTGGTTGAGTTTGGCTCAGGGCTTGATCAAGCAGACGCTTCTTTGATAATAAATCCAGAATTAGGGTTTGCACGCGCATTCTCAAAAGAATTGGAATCCACAACATTTCATTTGACTGTCACACTGCTTTGATGCTTGTTCAAGATTGCCTTTTATTTCTCAAAGCCTAAACATATGGGATAGAAGCTGAGGCTTCTGATTGAAAGTTGAAGCTTTAGTTTGATCAGTAAAGTAAAAGGCGTGTGGACGTTTGCTTGTTTAATTGTGCAATGCTTTTGGTTATTTGGAATGCCAGGCTTATTGTTGGTTAATGTGGGGTTTGTGAGACTACAACGTTTATTAATTATTTATTTTATCTAAGTTAGAATAATTGGGATGTACTTCCAGTTATTTTAATTCCAGAAACTTAAATAATTAAATAGACAGTGAAATAAAGAATTATCTGACAAAAGATTTTTTATTCACTTTTAATTGTTGTTACAAGTGTTATTTGAATACAGTAAATTTATTTACAGTATTTATAATAATGTTTATTACAAACAATTGAAAGAGAAAATAAATCTATCCTAAGTCTTCATCTTCTACTGTTGCTTCCTTTGCCCAACTGGTATTTACCTGCAAAGATAGAAGAAAGAAATCAGTACAGATAAATTAAAGGCATTTTCAGACATATAATAAAAAAAGTTCATCATTAAAGGTTGTTGGCCAAAATCAGTTTATTTTGGGTTTTCATCATATTTTGCTCGTCCTCTTTGCAAAACACAAGAAAATTCCTCTTCTTGGTTCACAAAGAGGAAAGCAAAATTGTTTGCAAGCATATGAATATGAGGCAGCATATTAAACAAAATGCACAAAGCTGCATAAATTGCAAACTAAACAAACAAATTGCATTGTCAAACTAAGCAAACCAAACTGTCAAAGAAAGGCAAACTAAGCTGTCAACAATTTGTCAACTAAGTTATCAAACAGAAAAACTGTCAACAAGTACACAAAAGGCAGAAAATCTGGAAGATAAGAAAGTATGCAGAGGAAAACCAAAATGCAAGCAATATTTCAAAACTCTCTTCATTTTCCAGCCAACACCTTTTCAGAAAAAGTACAGTTAAAGCAATAAAATATGCTTTTTTGGAGAGAGAGAAAGAGAGGGAAGCGGGCTTATAGTTTTTTTAGGAAGGCTTAGAGATAGATAAATATAAAAAGATATCCAACAGTTCAAAGGGGGCAGAACACATAGAAAAATATACCACAAAACTGCAATCGGAAACAAGCCTTGAGGCCTGTAACCAGCAAACCTGCTTGCCTACATAAAACCTTCTCAAACCAAGCGAGCAAGCATAAGAAGAAAGCCTTCAAGCCAAAAACCTGTCAAAAAAACTGCACAGCATCACAAGCCTGCTTCAAACTGCTTCAAGCCTAAAAACCTGTAACCAAAAGCAAGCCTTTCAAGCCTGTATCCCAAACAAGCCTGTCAAACTGCCAGTTTCAAACAAACAAGCCTGCCTCAAACCAGAAGCAAACCTAACAGCATGCCCAAAACCAAATAACCTGCATCAACTTCAAAACTAGTTAAAAGCCTGTTTACAAACTTACAAAACAACAGCCTTGAAGCCTGTAACCAAAAAGCCTGTCAAAAACCAGTCTCACCCAAGCCTGCTTCAAGCCAAAGCCTAAAAGCCTTACCAAGCAAGCAAACTTCCAGGCCTGTACCATACAAACCTACTAAAACCTTCAAGCTTGCCTAAATCAAACAACCAAACTCAAGCAAGTCCAAACATCTAAATCAGCAGGAAACACCAACTCAAAATCATCATCATCATTGAAAAGGCCAAGCCCAAAAGAGAGGAAAAGAAAAGTCAGAAGCAAAAACAACTGAAGCAAACAAGCATCTCAGATATCATCACCATTGAAAGAAAAAGCCAACAAAGCGCAAGAGAGGAAAAAGCAAGCATCTCAGAATCAAAGAACAAGCATTCAAATACTCAGAGGCAAGCATTCAGATAAGCAAAAGAGAGAATTCAGAAGCAAACAATACAACGTTTTCAGATTTAGGGTCATCACAAAACAAAGGCTAAAGACACAAATACCAGAAAAGCTTTGTCATCGCGTTCCCTCCGCCTCGGCCACCTGAGGAGCGCCTTCGTCCACTCCTCCGTCTCCCCTCCAACAACAAAACTCAAGGTAGTAATTCCTCCTTCCCTTTTTTACACCTCACAGAAACAAACAACGCAAAGATCAGAACATGTAAAAGTTTAATCATGCAAATCCGAAAACCCTAAAAAATGCTTAGAAGAAAAAATTGTTACCTTTTCTTTATCACTGCCTGAATGACCATGGAGAGAGGAAAGTGGAGGTGGCGCCTGGTAACCTGAGGAAAGGAGAGGAGACATCAGAGGCCATGGTTAAGAAAGATGAAGACGGAGAAGAAAGGAGAGGAGCGGCGCCGTTCAAAGCATAGTAACCCTAATTATGAAACAAACAAACTTGAACCCTAACAAAATCTTTGTCAAAATATCGTTTGGGCTTGCCCCTTGATCCAACCCCTAAGCCCAATTCCGAAACTGGCTCTTACACCCCCTTTTGTGTTAATCTATTTTCTTTATTTTGTTTTCTTGGGCCAAACACACCCTTTTTAAGCCCATTTACTTTTTTTATATTTTTATGTTTTGAAAACCTTTTTTTGTTATATTTTCATAACTTATTAAGTACAAAAAAATAATACATTAAACTCTTCACACAAAATACTCTTAATAGTTTTCTTTTTATTACACTCAAAATATGTAAATATTAGATTTTATTAAGTTAAGTAATTTTAAAACTTTTGTTTAATTAATCTTATACAAATTCCTAAAAAACATTAACTAAAATACATAAATAATAGTTTTCTTTAACTTAAACAATTTTATTTTTCTTTTCTTTAAAACTCTTGTTTATATAATTAACAAAAACACAAAAATAAATAATAAAAATACTCAATAAATACATTAGGTTGACATCTTAATCATTTGTAAATAATCATATATATTTCACAAATACTTTTGATTCCTTTTTTATTCTTATATTTTTTGAGAATGTGACGATTCGATTTGGTTGTAAATAATATTTGGACACTACTATCCTGATAAGACTCATCCCCATTTGTAAACATTTGTACCCCCATCCCCGGATAATTATTTGTAATAGCTTAGACTTTAAATTCCCGCAATTTATCGCTTTCCATATACTGTATAGTAATTAGGGTTTGTATGCGAAGATTCAAAATCAACCGCTAGATAACCTAATACAAGACAAATGCATGAAAATCAATACACTATTCACACTTGCACCTCTAGGGTAACCTCGCTTGTTGCCTCGGAAAATGCAATCATGTCCCTCGAGTATGAGACACTCTAGCAAACGTCCCTTCGATAAACAAAGATCGTTAGTCCCTCGATGACCCTCGATGTTTCCTTCGATGAAATGATCTCGTCCCTTACAAAATTGCTAGAGCGTCTCACAAGTTGCCTTCAATGATTGTATACGATGACCCGTGCCGGTCCCGTTTAACATCCTAACGCAAGGTTGTTCACCAAATACAATGGTGAAACAACACTGTTAAAAGGGTTAAAAAACATAAGAAAGATCTTTGAGTAAATTAGGGTAGATAGCTCTTAGTTACTTGATCAAACTTGCAAAACATCCTTGCCATTTTTCAAACACACATCTCCACACAACTTCAAAACAAACTTTCAAAAAATCATTGAAACATCTTTTCAAAAAGACAAACACCTTTGTATATACTCAAACATGAGTCATTACAAAGGTTGCCTAGACAAGGCATCTTTTTCAAAACATTTTCAAAACCACACACACAAAGCACCATTTCAAACAATTGAAAAGCAAAGGCAAGTGATCTAAAACAAGTAACTAAGAGCCCATGGATAACCATGGATGAAAAGGGTGCTAGCACCTTCCCTTTTCATAATCTACCCCCCGAACCCACGAAAACGTCTCAAAGGTCTTTCCTGTGCTTTTTGACCTTTACTTAGGATAAATAAAAAGTCGGTGGCGACTCTTGCTAAACCGAACAAGTGCGAACACAAACGCAAAACCTCAAGTCAGTTCTCCCACCGTATCACAAAACTGGCAACTCTGCTGGCGAGCATTCTAAAAGTGGGGTTACCTTAGGGTTTTAGATCACCTTGACATGCTTACTTTGTTTGCTTTGATTGCTTTACTTTTTGGGTTCCTTGTTTGGGTTTGTTGTAAATCCTACACCCGGACTTGGGGCACCTTTTTAGGTAAATAGCAATAAACTGTGAGGGAACTGTGTGGGGTATACCGACACGGTTGAAGCAGTAGCTATGTTAGTGTGACATATTTGTGGGTACCGGTAGCCCTTGAGTAGTCAAGGAGAATACGGGGCCGCTGAGCGATGTCACGAAGCACTAACGAACTCTAGAACCTTACTTGACCATCTTGGCCTTTTTAGGGGTAGTGAGATGACCGACTTTGGTGCAGTCCGAAGTTGGTAGATACTCGATACTACACTCATTGGGGGTTGTTTTCTTGGAATATTTTGGTCGCCAGTTAAGTGGCTAAACCAAAACAATGAACACAGAAAATAATCCAATGATATTGAGCTCCTTAGAACCCGGTTTCTATTTTAGGACATGTTGAGCCAACTAACTTCAAGAGGGTACTTACCTACAAACCCCATGCAAGCCTAAACCTAAGGACTTGTTTGCTCTGTGTGAATATGATTACCTGTATATACACTTACTTGCTTTTTCATACATGTACATAACATCATAACATCATACCATAGCATTTTCAGTAACCATTTCAAGGATCTCGAGGGTCTGTTGATTTAGGGTCACGTTGAACCAGACGTCTACCAAAGGGCAAGAGGTTTTCTCCTTTAAACGAATGCCATCAAAGATCGAGTGCAACAACTTGAATCAGGGGCTATGACCCACTCAACATGGTGAGCTTGATTCTAGTGGAAAGACATCCACCGATACAAAGTTCTCCAATCAAAGATGTTGATCAAAGTTCAACCTCTAACATTTTTCTTGTGCTTACCCCACGAGATTCTTGAAAACATGCATTCACATATCATGCATTGCATCATAACAAGTTTTCCTTTTCAGGTTTCCTTATTCTCCTACTATTTATTTCAGTAGAGATGGCTCTGGAGCAGACTATCAAGGGCATCTAGGCTCAAAACGCTCAACCTCAAGAGATGTTTTTGAACCTATCCAAGGGGCAGGAAGAGTTGAAAGTACTCCTCGCTAGGAACCTGGCCGAGAAAAATTCGGAAGACAATAAAGACAAACAGTTGGAACAACTGCAAACTAAGGTTGAAGCAATGAGAACCCAGATGTTAGGGCAGATGGCTCTTATCCAAGGCCTAGCCCGGAGACAAGAAGAGCTGGGAACCATTATCAATCAATTTCGTCAAGACGGTTGCAACCGTATGGGGAAAACAATCAGGATCGGAAATCAAGGCCTTGCTCAGCTTCCCATGAGACAAGGTTTAAAGGAGAGAAGACCTTCTCACTTTGCTTCCACATCACGAGCCCAACAAAGACTTCGTCAACATCAACCGGATAATCATCCAAAGGGGGAAAGACTTCAAAGGCAATTCACCCAAATCAACATGCCATTGTCACAAGCATTGCAGCACGTGTTGAAGATGAATCTGATTACGGTGATAAACCCTCATCTGAACCCCAAAACTTTTTCTCCCAGCTACAATCCAGATGCCAGGTGTGCCTATCATTCTGATAGTCCTGGACATGATACAAACGATTGTTGGGCATTGAAGTACAAAATTCAAAACCTGATCGACGAAGGAATGCTGGAGTTCACACAAGATGGCCAGACTGAATTCTTCTGCCAAAGGTTCTCCACTTGAAATGACAAAGCTCAAACTGGGAGACTTTTGTTCCATTTGAATTTTCAAGTTGTAATTTCTTTTGTTATTCAAACAATTATCTGTTGATGTCAAACTCTGTTTCATTAATGCATTGCATATGTTTGTCTTGAATTCATCCATTCATTTTCACTATTCTTATGCTTTCTTTATGATATTTAACTCTTGATAAAAAGCTACAAGCCTTTAGAGGGAGGATGACGAAACAATTCCATAATGTCATACATTATGCTTTTGAATAGACCTTGCTGATGATGTACATGCATTTCTTTCAAATCCTAAACACCGGAGTTATAAGGAAGATAATCCCTAGTCAACCCCTTCGAGCCAAAGAAGTAGAAGTTTTCTGTTTTAACACAAATTGAAACCTTTGATTTAAACCTGGGGCAGGGTAGTCTCTCAGTTAATCCAAAAAAGATGCGCATTGAAGTTGTAAACTCTTAATTCATAATACAACGAACGACATCAAAAACATTCATCTGGAACCAAAAGACAGTGATGGTTCCTTATCTCATAGGCAGTCAATTCTCAAAAGAGAAAAGCCCACTGAGCCAAAACCTACAAAGGAGGCTTAAGAAAGCTGGGGCATCCCGCTGACTGTAATCTCGAAAACAGGAACAGTCAGGCAAAAGTTAGGGATAACAAATCAAAAGAACGAGGTCATTACAAATCCTCAACAACATGAAAAATGTTGCAAAAATGACTGCCTTACCAACAAATCCAACTTGTGTGAACCATCACCAAAAGGTCGTTCCAAACTCGAATAGAGTGCGACGTACAATTAACTGAGTTTAAGACTGAAGGATATCACGAAGAGTGGGTGGGTACAAATATACTTTAAGCCTTTATCCTTTGTTTCTTAAACCGTGAACCAGGCCACGTTACAACCCTTCAAAAGTCCTAATTGAAGCATGGGTTAGTTCGAAAGCCTATTGTTACAAAAGGTATCCTGACTCCTGTAAGGCTTTGCCCTAAATCTTGTGTTGAATTTGTCTTATAAAAAGTTTATCTACTAAAAAACGCATTTTTCAAAACTTCGACACAAGCATAAACTTTGCATTACTTGAATATCATTGTTTGCATATGGCTATTTGTTTGACAGTGGAGAAATTCACACAATGAATATCCAGTGAACAAAAGCCCTCTTAGTGAGCAAAATCACTTCAAAAAGGATGACACTTCCATTGACAAATCTCCTATCAACAAGGGGGCGTGACATGTCACTATCCAGCACACCTGGGGCAGTCCAGTCGAGATTTCAACAAATCTTTCAAAGTTCAGTAAACCTGGGGCAGTCCAGTCGAGATTTCAACAAATCTTTCAAAAGATCAGTTAACCTGGGGCAATCCAGTCAAGATTTCAAGAAATCTCTCAATTACAGATTAACCTGGGGCAAGTCTCCGTCACCATCACTTGGGGCATTTAAACGTCAATCTCATCAAAGGGTTATGTACAATCCAAGTATCCTGGCAATATCACAAGCATCTGATACTAGGGGCAGTGACGAACCTCTCCGAAATCTTTCTGAAAAGAAATTCAGGCATCCTCGAGAAGTTCATCACCTCTCTGGCAGACCAGTAGTCATGGGTTTATTTCCCCAACACTTGTCAAGGATTTATTCTCCAAAACAAATTACATTTCAAATTGATCGGTCGTTCAAAAGTTCCTTCATCACCTGTTGGAAGTTACGGTCGTCAAAGATCAAATTCTCACCAAATTCAAGTTATGAAGCTCGGATTCGACCGGATAGTATCTTGATCTCAACAGCATATTGTGAAGCCCGGATTACGACCGGATAACAGTATCAGACTACCGCGAAGTCTGGAGTCAACCAGATAGTGGTATATCTTTAACACAAGCCGTGAAGCCCGGACTCGACCGGATAGCAGCTCAACAAGTTATTGTGAAGCCTGGATTACGACCAGATAGCAATAAAAGTTTCTGTGAAGCCTGGATTACGACCAGATAGCAGCCAAGAATACTACGAAGCCTGGAGTCGACCAGATAGTGGTATATCTTTAACACAAGCCGTGAAGCCCGGATTCGACCGGATAATTACTCAACAAGTTATTGTGAAGCCTGGATTATGACCAAATAGCAATACAAGTTTCTGTGAAGCCTGGATTACGACCAGATAGCAGCCAAGAATACTACGAAGCCTGGAGTCGACCAGATAGTGGTATATCTTTAACACAAGCCGTAAAGCCCGGACTCGACCGGATAGCAGCTCAACAAGTTATTGTGAAGCCTGGATTACGACCAGATAGCAATACAAGTTTCTGTGAAGCCTGGATTACGACCAGATAGAAGCCAAGAATACTACGAAGCCTGGAGTCGACCAGATAGTGGTATATCTTTAACACAAGCCGTGAAGCCCGGATTCGACCGGATAGCATCTCAACAAGTTATTGTGAAGCCTGGATTACGACCAGATAGCAATACAAGTTTCTGTGAAGCTTGGATTACGACCAGATAGCAGCCAAGAATACTACGAAGCCTAGAGTCGACCAGATAGTGGTATATCTTTAACACAAGCCGTGAAGCCCAGACTCGACCGGATAGCAGCTCAACAAGTTATTGTGAAGCCTGGATTATGACCAGATAGCAATACAAGTTTCTGTGAAGCCTGGATTACGACCAGATAGCAGCCAAGAATACTACGAAGCCCGGAGTCGACAAGATAGTGGTATATTTTTAACACAAGCCGTGAAGCCCGGATTCGACCGGATAGCAGCTCAACAAGTTATTGTGAAGCCTGGATTACGACCAGATAGCAATACAAGTTTCTGTGAAGCCTGGATTACGACCAGATAGCAGCCAAGAATACTACGAAGCCTGGAGTCGACCATATAGTGGTATATCTTTAACACAAGCCGTGAAGCCCAGACTCGACCGGATAGCAGCTTAACAAGTTATTGTGAAGCCTGGATTACGACCAGATAGCAATACAAGTTTCTGTGAAGCCTGGATTACGACCAGATAGCAGCCAAGAATACTACGAAGCCTGGAGTCGACCAGATAGTGGTATATCTTTAACACAAGCCGTGAAGCCCGGATTCGACCGGATATCAGCTCAACAAGTTATTGTGAAGCCTGGATTACGACCAGATAGCAATACAAGTTTCTGTGAAGCCTGGATTACGACCAAACAGCAGCCAAGAATACTACGAAGCCTGGAGTCGATCAGATAGTGGTATATCTTTAACACAAGCCATGAAGCCCAGATTCGACCGGATAACATCTCAACAAGTTATTATGAAGCCTAGATTACGACCAGATAGCAATACAAGTTTCTGTGAAAGCCTGGAGATCAACTAGATAACAGTTAACCGTTAACAGAATGAAGATTCTCATTATCAAAGTGGCATATAACCTGAATTCCTGATATTCCCGACAGAATGAAGATTCTCATTCTCAAAGTGGCATATAACCTGAATTCTTGATATTCCCAACAGAATGAAGATTCTCATTCTCAAAGTGGCAGACAACCTGAATTCCTGATATCCCCAACAGAATGAAGATTCTCATTCTCAAAGTGGCATATAACCTGATTTCCTAATATCCCCAACAGAATGAAGATTCTCGTTCTCAAAGTGGCATACAACCTGAATTCCTGATATCCCCAACAGAATGAAGATTCTCATTTTCAAAGTGGCATATAACTTGAGTTCCTGATATCCCCAAGCAGAATGAAGACTCTCATTCTCAGTTCCTCACAGAGTATTCAGATAATTCACCAGTGAAAATCTCCTCAAAACAGGAATCTCCAGTAGATTGGCATACAACCCAAGCTCATGAGTCCCCAACAGTGGTCCCAGGACTTCTCATTTTCAACGATCAAAAGATCCTTGCAATCCCCTACAGCAGTCAAGGATTTACTTTCCCCTGCAGCAGTCAAGGATTCACTTTCCCCGGCAACAGTCAAGATTCTATTATCTCCGGCTATCCAGGATTCATCTATCCTCAGCAAGATATCTCATCAGCTTACATGCACATTCACTACATTCATATATCATAAACATTGATATAACATATATATTTCATCATACATTTCATGCAACATAACTTTGTGTTTCAGCTAATATTTTACCCTTTTCAGGATAAGATTAATAAAGCTTCGGGTTTTGAAAACAGTTCACGGGTTTTCCAGACACGGGTGTTAACCTATTGCTTATTCAACTACAAGACCTCTGAAAACAGTTTACGGGTTCTCCAGATACGGATGTTAATCTATCGCTTGTTCAGATTCAATACCTCTGAAAACAGTTTACGGGTTCTCCAGATACGGATGTTAATCTATCGCTTGTTCAGACTCAACCTCAGAAAACAGTTTACGGGTTCTCCAGATACGGATGTTAATCTATCGCTTGTTCAGATTCAAGACTTCTGAAAACGGTTTACGGATGCTTCCCAACATGGATGCTGATCTATTGCTTATTTAACTCAAGACTTCTGAAAACAGTTTACGGATGCTTCCAAACACGGATGTCAATCTATTGCTTATTCAGACCCCCAGTTCAGAGACGTTCCAAACATGGACACCTTTCTGATACTCATTTCTTTCACCTACAACAAATATTCTTGGATGGCATCTACAAGCCCATCTCCAACAAGATACAATCATCTTCAGATGGCATATATAAGCCCATCCTCCTACCAACAATTTCCAGATGGCATCTCTAAGCCCATCCCCCGACAAGATTCTGTCACATCTCCAGATGGCATCTTTAAGCCCATCTCCAAATGGCATCTTTAAGCCCATTACCTCAAACTACGCTTTGACGAGTGCAAATTTTTTGGGCACTCTAATGTCCAATCTCCTTTTACCTTCGAATCGCGAACGACAAACTTGCCAATCTAACTCTTCAGGTTCAAGAAGATTGAACAGGGGCAACTGTTGTACCCCAAAATTTGCCCTCCTCTTTTTCATAAGAAATCACAGCTCCGGGCTTTCCCTGATTTTTCAGATTGGCTCAAGAATCAGTCAAACAGACTTTTTCTTATCAGTCTATCCAAATTAGGGTTTCCATTGATTTTGAATCAGTCCAAGCAGATTATTAGGGTTTATATTGATTTGGTTGAGTTTGGCTCAGGGCTTGATCAAGCAGACGCTTCTTTGATAATAAATCTAGAATTAGGGTTTGCACGCGCATTCCCAAAAGAATTGGAATCCACAACATTTCATATGTCTGTCACACCGCTTTGATGCTTGTTCAAGATTGTCGTTTATTTCTCAAAGCCTAAACATATGGGATAGAAGCTGAGGCTTCTGATTGAAAGTTGAAGCTTTAGTTTGATCAGTAAAGTAAAAGGCGTGTGGACGTTTGTTTGTTTAATTGTGCAATGCTTTTGGTTATTTGGAATGTCGGGCTTATTGCTGGTTAATGCGGGGTTTGTGAGACACAATGTTTATTAATTATTTATTTTATCTAAGTTAGAATAATTGGGATGTACTTCCAGTTATTTTAATTCAAGAAACTTAAATAATTAAATAGACAGTGAAATAAAGAATTATCTGACAAAAGATTTTTTATTCACTTTTAATTGTTGTTACAAGTGTTATTTGAATACAGTAAATTTATTTACAGTATTTATAATAATGTTTATTACAAACAATTGAAAGAGAAAATAAATCTATCCTAAGTCTTCATCTTCTACTGTTGCTTCCTTTGCCCAACTGGCATTTACCTGCAAAGATAGAAGAAAGAAATCAGTACAGATAAATTAAAGGCATTCTCAGACAGATAATAAAAAAAGTTCATCATTAAAGGTTGTTGGCCGGAATCAGTTTATTTTGGGTTTTCATCATATTTTGCTCGTCCTCTCTGCAAAACACAAGAAAATTCCTCTTCTTGGTTCACAAAGAGGAAAGCAAAATTGTTTGCAAGCATATGAATATGAGGCAGCATATTAAACAAAATGCACAAAGCTTCATAAATTGCAAACTAAACAAACAAATTGCATTGTCAAACTAAGCAAACCAAACTGTCAAAGAAAGGCAAACTAAGCTGTCAACAATTTGTCAACTAATTATCAAACAGAAAAACTGTCAACAAGTACACAAAAGGCAGAAAATCTGGAAGATAAGAAAGTATGCAGAGGAAAACCAAAATGCAAGCAATATTTCAAAACTCTCATCATTTTCCAGCCAACACCTTTTCAGAAAAAAGTACAGTTAAAGCAATAAAATATGCTTTTCTGGAGAGAGAGAAAGAGAGGGAAGCAGGCTTACAGTTTTTTTAGGCAGGCTTAGAGATAGATAAATATAACAAGATATCCAACAGTTCAAAGGGGGAAAAACACATAGAAAAATATACAACAAAACTGCAACCGGAAACAAGCCTTGAGGCCTGTAACCAGCAAACCTGCATAAAACCTGCTCAAACCAAGCGAACAAGCATAAGAAGCAAGCCTTCAAGCCAAAAACCTGTCAAAAAAACTGCACAGCATCACAAGCCTGCTTCAAGCCTAAAAACCTGTAACCAAAAGCAAGCCTTTCAAGCCTGTATCCCAAACAAGCCTGTCAAACTGCCAGTTTCAAACAAATAAGCCTGCCTCAAACCAGAAGCAAACCTAACAGCATGCCCAAAACCAAATAACCTGCATCAACTTCAAAACTAGTTAAAAGCCTGTTTACAAACTTACAAAACAACAGCCTTGAAGCCTGTAACCAAAAAGCCTGTCAAAAACCAATCTCACCCAAGCCTGCTTCAAGCCAAAGCCTAAAAGCCTTACCAAGCAAGCAAACTTCTAGGCCTGTACCATACAAACCTGCTAAAACCTCCAAGCTTGCCTAAATCAAACAACCAAACTCAAGCAAGTCCAAACATCTAAATCAGCAGGAAACACCAACTCAAAATTATCATCATCATTGAAAAGGCCAAGCCCAAAAGAGAGGAAAAGAAAAGTCAGAAGCAAAAACAACTGAAGCAAACAAGCATCTCAGATATCATCACCATTGAAAGAAAAAGCCAACAAAGCCCAAGAGAGGAAAAAGCAAGCATCTCAGAATCAAAGAACAAGCATTCAAATACTCAGAGGCAAGCATTCAAATAAGCAAAAGAGAGAATTCAGAAGCAAACAATACAACGTTTTCAGAGTTAGGGTCATCACAAAACGAAGGCTAAAGACACAAATACCAGAAAAGCTTTGTCATCGCGTTCCCTCCGCCTCGGCCACCTGAGGAGCGCCGCCGTCCACTCCTTCGTCTCCCCTCCAACAACAAAACCCAAGGTAGTAATTCCTCCTTCCCTTTTTTACACCTCACAGAAACAAATAACGCAAAGATCAGAACATGTAAAAGTTTAATCATGCAAATCCGAAAACCCTAAAAAATGCTTAGAAGAAAAAATTGTTACCTTTTCTTTATCACTGCCTGAACGACCATGGAGAGAGGAAAGTGGAGGTGGCGCCTGGTAACCTGAGGAAAGGAGAGGAGACATCAGAGGCCATGGTTAAGAAAGATGAAGACGGAGAAGAAAGGAGGGGAGCGGCGCCGTTCAAAGCATAGTAACCCTAATTCTGAAACAAACAAACTTGAACCCTAACAAAATCTTTGTCAAAATATCGTTTGGGCTTGGCCCTTGATCCAACCCCTAAGCCCAATTCCGAAACTGGCTCTTACACCCCCTTTTGTGTTAATCTATTTTCTTTATTTTGTTTTCTTGGGCCAAACACACCCTTTTTAAGCCCATTTACTTTTTTTATATTTTTATGTTTTGAAAACCTTTTTTTGTTATATTTTCATAACTTATTAAGTATAAAAAAATAATACATTAAACTCTTCACACAAAATACTCTTAATAGTTTTCTTTTTATTACACTTAAAATATGTAAATATTAGATTTTATTAAGTTAAGTAATTTTAAAACCTTTGTTTAATTAATCTTATACAAATTCCTAAAAAACATTAACTAAAATACATAAATAATAGTTTTCTTTAACTTAACCAATTTTCTTTTTCTTTTCTTTAAAACTCTTGTTTATATAATTAACAAAAACACAAAAATAAATAATAAAAATACTCAATAAATACATTAGGTTGACATCTTAATCATTTGTAAATAATCATATAAATTTCACAAATACTTTTGATTCCTTTTTTATTCTTATATTTTTTGAGAATTTGACGATTCGATTTGGTTGTAAATAATATTTGGACACTACTATCCTGATAAGACTCATCCCCATTTGTAAACATTTGTACCCCCATCCCCGAATAATTATTTGTACTAGCTTAGACTTTAAATTTCCGCAATTTATCGCTTTCCATCTACTGTATAGTAATTAGGGTTTGTATGCGAAGATTCAAAATCAACCGCTAGATAACCTAATAAAAGACAAATTCATGAAAATCAATACACCATTCACACTTGCACCTCTAGGGTAACCTCGCTTGTTGCCTCGGAAAATGCAATCATGTCCCTCGAGTATGAGACACTCTAGCAAACGTCCCTTCGATAAACAAAGATCGTTAGTCCCTTGATGACCCTCGATGTTGCCTTCGATAAAACGATCTCGTCCCTTACAAAATTGCTAGAGCGTCTCACAAGTTGCCTTCAATGATTGTATACGATGACCCGCGCCCGTCCCGTTTAACATCCTAACGCAAGGTTGTTCACCAAATACAATGGTGAAACAACACTGTTAAAAGGGTTAAAAAACATAAGAAAGATCTTTGAGTAAATTAGGGTAGATAACTCTTAGTTACTTGATCAAACTTGCAAAATATCCTTGCCATTTTTCAAACACATATCTCCACACAACTTCAAAACAAACTTTCAAAAAAGCATTGAAACATCTTTTCAAAAAGACAAACACCTTTGTATATACTCAAACATGAGTCATTACAAAGGTTGACTAGACAAGGCATCTTTTTCAAAACATTTTCAAAACCACACACACAAAGCACCATTTCAAACAATTGAAAAGCAAAGGCAAGTGATCTAAAACAAGTAACTAAGAGCCCATGGATAACCATGGATGAAAAGGGTGCTAGCACCTTCCCTTTTCATAATCTACCCCCCGAACCCACGAAAACGTCTCAAAGGTCTTTCCTGTGCTTTTTGACCTTTCCTTAGGATAAATAAAAAGTCGGTGGTGACTCTTGCTAAACCGAACAAGTGCGAACACAAATGCAAAACCTCAAGTCAGTTCTCCCACCGTATCACAGAATGGAACCCGTGTCTGGAGCGTATCTGAACTGTATCTGAAAGTTGATTTTGACTAAGTATCAGAATGACATCTGTGTCTAGCGCGTATTTGAACTATATCTGAATGAGTATCAGAATGGCATCCGTGTCTGGAGCGTATCTGCACTGTATCTGAAAGTTGAATCTGAATGAGTATCAGAATGGCACCCGTGTCTGGAGCGTATCTGAACTGTATCTGAAAGTTGATTTTGACTAAGTATCAAAATGCCATCCGTGTATGGCGCGTATCTGAACTATATCTGAATGAGTATCATAATGGCATCCGTGTCTGGAGCGTATTTGCACTGTATCTAAAAGTTGAATATGAATGAGTATCGTAATGGCATCCGTGTCTGGAGCGTATCTGTACTGTATCATGAAAGGTTGCATGTTATTAATGCTAGCTGTTAATCTTATCCTGAAAAGGGTAAAATGTTAGCTGAAACACAAAGTTATATTGTATGAAATGTATGATGCAATGTATTTGCTTTATCAATGTTTATGATATATGAATGCAATGTATGTGCCTGTAAGCTGATTTTATGTATTGTTGTCTGATTAAGGAAAATAAATCCATGAATGTTGCTGGGGATATGTGAATTTTCATGTCTTGAAGTTGAAGTACTGATTAACTCTTGTTGAGAGAAGTAAATTTCATTGTGAGGGCAATGCCATGTATTGCTTGTAAGATCTGCTTGGAGAATCCTGAGAAATTTGACGATTTCTACTAGGGATTAATAATTTGAAATTTTGTTCCGCTGGGGATTTCTTGGGTAATAGTCTAGAGGTATTTCCCTATCCATTCAACCCATTAGTAATTGTCTCTCTCATTTTGTTTATTTGTAAACAGTAATCATGTTCAAATGCATATGTTCATCAATGAATCATTGGACGTTTTTTACAAAACAAAACACAAGCGTAAAGGAAAAGACAAATAGTTTTTTGCACTTTCATAGGGATATATTTGTATTGATTTTGAATAAATATTTGTACAAAGGAGGCAAACATTCTAGTAAGAGAATGCTGTCGTAAAACAAGAAAAAATTATACAAAGAAAGATAGCTATGTGTAATGATCCCATGGGGTTCCCATTCTGCTATAGCCTTCATATCTTCGAATATCTTGTCTATTTGTTGCTTTGTCCGAAGATGATTGAATTGATCAGAAAATATGAGTTTGTCAGTGGAAGTCAAAGGTTGTTCGTAAAGTGATCCAATGGGACATAGTCATACGCTTTAATTCCCTAACTTTTGCCTGGACCGCCCTTTCGGGTTTTCAGTCCACCGGGAAACCCTTTTTTGCCCAAGTCGCCCTTTCGGGTTTTCAACTTGCCAGGTGTACAAATTTTTTTATTTTATCCCTAATTTTTTCCTGAACCTTTTGGTTCGCCAGGATGCCCCTTGTTTTGTCTAGGTGTGTCAACCTAGTGGGTTTCTTATGCGTAGTATCTTTTGACTATGTCCGCGTTCGCAGGGTGTGGCAGGTCGTCGCCATCCATGGTGGTCAAGATCATTGCTCCACCGGAGAATATTTTTTTGATTACAAACGGTCCTTCATAGGTAGGAGTCCATTTTCCCTTTAGATCACTTTGTGGCAAGATGATACGTTTGATCACTAGATCCCCAACTTGATATACCTGCCGCCTGACTTTCTTGTTGAAAGCCTTGATCATCCGTTTTTGATACATTTGACCATGGCAAATAATAGTAAGTCTCTTTTCATCAATTAAGTTCAGTTGATCAAGTCGAGTCTGGATCCAATCGTTTTCATTCAATCCCGCATCCTTCATAATTCTCAGAGAGGGGATCTGAACCTTAATAGGCAAGATAGCCTCCATGCCGTAAACCAAAGAATAGGGTGTTGCCCCGGTTGACGTGTGAGCTGTGGTACGATAACCGTGGAGAGAAAACGGTAATATCTCATGCCAGTATTTGTATGTGACTGCCATTTTCTTTATGATCTTATTAATGTTTTTATTTGCAGCTTCGACGTCACCATTCATCTTTGGCCGATAGGGAGAAGAATTGTGGTCCTGAATCTTGAATTGCTCGCACAAGGCGGTGATTATAGTGTTGTTGAGATTTGTACCATTATCAGTAATGATCCTTTCCGGGATACCGTACCGGCAAATAAGGTTTTTCTTGATGAAGCGGGCCATAACATTCTTGGTAACAGAGGCGAAGGAGGCTGCTTCAACCCACTTTATAAAATAATCAATGGCCACTTGGATGAAGCGGTGTCCATTGGAGGTTGTAGGCTTGATCTCTCCAATCATATCAATTCCCCACATAGCAAAGGGCCAAGGAGTCGTCAAGACATTCATAGGAACTGGAGGTACGTGCACCTTGTCAGCATAAATTTGACACTTATGACAGATCCGAGAGTGTTGATAGCAATCTGCTTCCATGGTAGACCAATAATAGCTTTCCCATAGTATTTTCTTCTCCATCGTATGCCCACTGGAGTGGGTGCCAAAAGTACCTTCATGCAATTCAGCCATGATATTTTCAGCTTCAACCTTATCCACACACCGAAGCAAAATGGAGTCATGATTGCGTTTGTACAAGATGCCATTACTAAGGAAGAACTTAGCATAGAAACTCCTTAAGAACTTTTTATCATTGATTGAAGCTCCTTCTGGATATTCTTGAGCCTCGAGATACCTTTTGACTTTGTGAAACCAAGGTTGGGCCACTACTTCTTTAGTATTAATCTCGTGACAGTGCGCTGGTTCGTCCATTCGTTCGATGGTGACCTGGGGGGCCTCGTTATCCCAATTAAGTTTAAACATAGATGACATTGTGGCTAGAGCGTCTGCTAGCTAATTTTCTTCTCGCGGAAAATGCTCGAAGGTAATCTTCTCAAATGTGGTAGCAATGTCAAAACATGTTCTTTGTAAGGGATAAGGTTTGGGTGTTTAGTGTCCCATTCCCCTTTGATCTGACTGATGACCAAAGCTGAATCTACAAATACATCTAAGGACTTGATTCCCAAGTTTATGGCAGCTCTGAGACCGAAGATGCATGCTTCGTATTCCGCCATGTTCTTTGTACAGTTGAAGCAAAGTCTGGCAGTAAAGGGGGTATGACACCCTTTCGGAGATATGAGTACAGTGCCGATACCATTACCAAGTGCATTGGATGCCCCATCAAAGAACATGGTCCATCGGGATCCTTGTTCAGGTCCTTCATATGGCCTGGTTTCTTCACAATTGTCTAATGTCATGATGTATTTATCTGGGAATTCAAACTTCATGGACTGATAGTCTTCTACAGCTTGATGAGTGTGATACGGTGGGAGAACTGACTTGAGGGTTTGCGTTTGTGTTTGCAAATGTTGCAGTTAGCAAGAGTCGCCACCGACTTTTCTTTTATCCAAAAGGAAAGGTGAAAAAGCACAGGAAAGACCTTTGAGATTATTTCTTGAGTTCGGGGGTAGATTATGAAAAGGGAAGGTGTTAGCACCCTTTTCATCCATGGTTTTCCATGGGCTCTTAGTTACTTGCTAGATTACTTGCTTTTGTTGTTTGAAAATGTGTTTGGTGTGATTTTGAAAGTATTTTGTAAAAGAGGCCATTGTTTAGGCAATCTTTGTAATGATTCTCGTTCGTAAGAATGTATACAAAGATGTTTGTCTTTTTGAAAATGTTTTCAATGTTTGTAAGTTGTTTTGAAAATGTGTGTGTTTGTTTTGAAAATAGCAAGGATATTTGTTTGAAAGTAGAGCAAGTAACTAGAAGCATTCTACCTACTCAAATGTATTTCTTGTGTATTTCCTATTCCTTTGATATTGTTGTCTTACCATTGATTTGGTAAGCAACCCTATCTTTGGATGTAAACGGGACGGGCGCGGGTCATCGTATAACCATGATTAGCAATGTTGCAAAGTATCTTAGCATTTTTTAGGGACTAAGATCATTTTATAAGGAAACTTAGAATATCGTCATCGAGGGACTATGATCTTTTGATTTTGTTTGTTTTACCAAGATACTTTGCATGCGTAATATGGCTATTTTTGTATAAGGCAACCAAGTGGAGAAACCCTAAGGGTGTTTGTGTGCAAAGTGTGTTTGATTGCATGCTTTTTATCTTTGATTTTTTGGTGGTCTATTTATTGATTTTATCTTGCATTTACATTTGAAAGCGATAAATTGCAGAAATGTAAAGTCCTACGCTATTACAATATTTAGGGGGTGGGGGTACAAATTTATGAATGGGGATTGCAAATGAAAATAAAGTCCTAAATTACTATTACAACTATATTGAAATACATACAAGAAAATATTAAATGAACTTGTTTTGTTTTAAGAAAATATTTTTTTGTTTTTATTTTGTTTTAAGGAAAATAAAGTGTGAACAAAATATTTTTGGTGTTTTGCTGATTAATGATAATTGGGAGTGCCAGCGAGGAAAAATAAAGAAAAAGAAAATAACAAGGGGAAGAAGAAAAGAGGATCAGCGTGTTGCTGAAAGGAAGTTAGAGGTTCTGACCCTGGCCTACTGCAGAACAGAAACCTGTTAGTGAAAATGTATAGGTCAGAGGTTTTAACCCTGGCACGCTGCAAAACAGAAACCTGTTAGTGAAAATGTATGAGGTCAGAGGTTCTGACCCTGCTGGGAACACAGTAATTTTCAGAAGTTCTGATATTACTGATAACAAAACAGACTCCAGAAGCGCTGGTGCCAATGTCAGAACTTGGTCTCTCCATATGCTAGTCAGAATCTCTGCAATTTGGTTATTTCTCCATAAAACAGAAGACATGCCTAATACAGTTTCAGCAGGTGTCATAGCGTTTCAGAAATCAGAACCAAAAATCAGAGGCAAGTTTTGAACTGATTCATTATCTACTTAAGCATACAGATGCATGAAAATCTCAGAACATGTACAACATCAGAAGCATGATATCTACATTGTGTTTTTGAGCATGCAAATCTTGTAATGCTTAAGCAATATGGTGAGAGTCAACAAGTGCTTACCTTGCAGCTGTAAGAAGTTCTGTGAACTGGAGTTAGCCTCAACTCTGATGATGTTCTGAACAGCTTCTTTGAATGGATGGATGGAGAGTATATAGTAGTATGAATACAGAAGTTATGGCAGTTTCCAACGTGTGGGTCAAAAACTGTACGGGTGTTTTTTTAGTCAAGAAATATTTTGAGAACAAATGGAGTTTGAAAGCAAGGGATCCAAAGTTAATGGTTTGTATGTTGTTTTTACAGTTTTTTTTGCAACTCTAGGAATTTTGGGAAGAGGTTCAAGACTTTTCTTTCTCAAAATTTTGATTTCTTTCACAAATTTTTCTGGCCCCTTTTCAGTGATCAATGGTATTCTATTTATATGCAAAGCTTTGTGGGTTTTAAAATGTCAAGTGGCGCTGTTGTACCCCAAAATTTTCCCTCCCATTTCCTCAACATTTTCTCATCACAATACCCTTAGAGCTCAAGATCCAGTTAGGGTTTCCTCTGCTCAAGACTCCTCCTTGCACTGTTGACCCAAATTAGGGTTTGTGCTTGCACAAAGATGTTTTAACCTAAACTGCCTAAGATGACTTTCATGCTTCATTTTGGACTCACAAGTTTATTCATACCAAGTTTCAAGTCTTGATTCCAAACTTTGCCCAGTCAATTGGACAGTTGACCTAGAAATCAACTATATTGGGGAAAAAGTCAACTGTGGTCAATTGACAGCCAAACCCCATGAAATTTGACCCACATCAACATTATGAACTCATTTGAACCATTTGGTCAAGTTTGGATCACAATTCCACAAGAAATTTGATCAGATCACCAAAAGGGCAAAATGGTCATTTTTAGGGTTTTGACTGCACAAAGGCAATTTTTGACTGTTTGACCTAGCCAATGGCAAACCAAGCTCATATATGGACTCAAGGACCCCATGGAATTGTCTTGACATGTTCAACAAATTCAAAAGATCCCAAATGCACAAGATTGACAGATGAATTTTCCAGTCAATTGATCAATTTTTGACTGTATACTGAAAAGTCAAACTTTGACTTTTTGGTCAAAATCAAGTGTCAAGATTCATTTTTCATCAAAACATGCCAAATTATGAAACTTGTTCACCAAGAAATCAAAAATCACAAATTAGGGTTTGAAATAAAGATTTTTCATAACTTAGAAATTTTCTAAGTTATGAAAATCCCTAATTTTTTCCTAACTTTGTCCCATTTTTTCATCAAGATGCATTGGGATTCAAACAAAAGTCAAAACATGAAAGTTGTAGTCCATTGAAAAATCTACAACTTTTATTCACAAAGTTTCCTCAAAAGAAGCTTGTAGCTCAAGTTATGATTTTTGGAACAAGGGTGCAAAACATTCTTAACTTAGAGAAATTTTGACCTATTCTAGGCAGGATTTTTGCCTAACTTCAGGACCACTTTTCACATGCTTCCACTTGGAATTTCAATTTTCATTACAAAGATGGATTGTAGTACACATTCCAAGCTTTCCAAAATGTCCAAGAACTCATCAAACAACCTTGTGGTTAGGGAGAATCGAATTTGGCAATATGGGCAAAACTCACTTTGTTCATGACCAATTTACATGTCCATAACCTTGCATTTTTGAACTCAGCATGTTCTAAAATGAATTACAGGTCCTTTATCTCATTCACACTCATAAATTTAATGCAAAACCCTTGTGTTCAAGCCTTACATTATGTGTTTAAGCATTGCATACAAGATTAAGCCTTAATAAGAAAAAGCATATTATCCATTTTTGTAAAGTGTTACTTTATGTAAACTTTGCAATCTATGAGGTACAATGCAGATCTTTGAGGCAAAAAGGCATAGGCATATCCCACTAATCAAGACTCAAATGTGCAGCATAGATAGAGGCATTGTACTGGCCTAGAAACCAAGTTGACATTTCTTGCTTAAGTGTGAAGAAACTTGGATATTACACATCAACTCTCATTTCAGCAAAGACAAGCTTAAGCAAAGTTGTTGTACACCTTCCAAATAACACAACTGAGCTAAAACACGAGCCTATCACCTTCAATATCTCCCCATTCACAGAAACACCACAAAAATGCAAAAACAGGGCATAAGCTGCAGTTTGAATCCTATAGCTCAATCCACTCGTGCATTTTCATCCAAACCAGTTCAAACACATTCCCTACCATCCATACAAATTGTCCCAAGCCTTGGAAGCAGACTGTAACACCTCTAACCAACTTCACCATTTTCACATTTTCTATTTTGCAGGTGGATTGCTATAGCTTGATTCACTTGGTTTCAAAGCAAACTAAAGGTTAGAATAGCATCTCTGAACTTCAAGCAAGTTGTACCAATCCTCATTTTGCCTTGAAGGTGCCTCCATTGTCAGACACGATCCAAGCTGAACAGGTAAGTTCATGGACCTCTATCTCTCTATATAGGAAGAGTTAGCTCTAAGTTTGTGAATGAAAAATGTTCTATTCATGCCCCTGAAGCTATACATATCCTTATTTTCCATTTATGTTGCATGTGCTGAGAGAATTTAAGACCTGAACATTGACAAAAACTTAGGTTAAGAATTAGGGATGGAGAAATTCTCTCTCATTTCTGAGAGTTAGGTTAAGTTTTTTATATGTATGGAATCGTGGCTTGATGCTTAACATTTTTCATGTTGTGAGTTTGTGCTAAAAGTCCAAGAATCTGGAGATAGCAGAGGCGCGTGTTTTGAACAAAGAAGCTGGAGGTTGAAGAAGACAGAGTCTTGGGCTGGGCCTGAGATTTGTTTTTCCTTTTCACACCCATGCATTTCACATGCACCCCCTGGCCCATTTTGAGTTTTGCTTGTCATTTTCTATTTTTTCCTTTTGATTTTGTTTCCATATATTTATTTAAGTATAAAAAAATATTAAAATCAGTTTTCCCACATTTTTTGCATTTATTTTTATATTTATTAGGCCTTATTTAGTTTTGTATAAAATTAAACCTAAATATACTATTATTTTAAAATACAAAAAAAAAAACAATACAAACATGTTTTATTTCTGATTTTTATTTTATATTATCTCTTGAAAACATTTTACATAAAATATACTTTTTTAAATAATATTAAATATTTTATTTTTGTACATATAATATATATTTCATAAATAATGTAAATACATGTATATTTATTAATATATTTAGGGAAAATACCAAGAATTAATATATTTTATTTTTATTAATATTTTGACCTCAAAAATACTTTTTTTACAATATACCTTCTTTTATTTATTTTTTTTGTACATAACTAATAAATATTACATATATTATATAATAAATACCTTTTATTCATAAAATTAGGGTTTTGCCCCTAAAACACCAAAATACCAAAATTAATTAATTTTATTTTTGTTTATTCGACACATAAAAAAAAATACTTTTTTCATACATATAAAAAACCATTTTTTTTGCATCTTGCACTTTTATTTATTTTTATTCAATTGTTGTATATTAATTAATTTGCTTAATTTCAATTTGGATGTAATAATTAGATTTTAATTTCTTGTCAAAATATCCCCATTTGAATATTTGTACCCCCCATCCCATATATTGTGTTGTAATAACTTAGGACCTTTTATTTTTCGCATTTAAAAGCTTTCTAATTATGCCATGATAGAATTAGGGTTTTGTATGCAAAATTAACCAAAAATAGTTTGACCTAATTTCAAGATAAACAAGCATGAAAATGGACAACACTAATCACACTTGCACCCCTAGGGTACTCCACCTGTTGCCTTCAAATAATGGGCCATATTGCGTGTTAGGTATCTTTGGCAAAACAAAACAAATTCAAATGATCATAGTCCCTCGACGATGCTTTCGAAAGTTGCCTAAAAATGATCAAGTCTCTTAAAGGAAAAATTGCCCAAAGATACTTGGCACCATTGCAATCATGGTCTAAACGATGACCCGTGTCCGTCCCGTTAACATCCTAACACAAGATTGTCCACCAAATACAATGGTGGAACAAAATTGTTAAAAGGGTTAAAACATAGCAAAGATCTTTGAGAAATTTAGGGTAGATAGCTCTTGGTCACTTGCCAACTTGCAAAACAAAAACCCTTGCCTATTTTTCAAAACCACACTCCACAACATATTTTCAAAATAACTTTCAAAACTTTTCAAAAGATAAGTACACCTTTGTATACATTCAAACATGGATTATTACAAAGGTTGCCACAACAAATGGCCTCTTTTTAAAACATTTTCAAACCCACACACAAAGCACCATTTCAAACAATTGAAAATCAAGGCAAGTTGATCTAAGCAAGTAACTAAGAGCCCATGGATAACCATGGATAGAAAGGGTGCTAATACCTTCCCTTTCTATAATCTACTCCCCGAACCCAAGAAAACATATCAAAGGTTTTTGCTGTGCTTTTTAACCTTTCCTTAGGATAAAATAAAAAGTCGGTGGCGACTCTTGCTAAACCGAAACATTTGCGAATACAAAACGCAAAACCCAAGTCAGTTCTCCCACCGTATCACAGAACTGGCGACTCTGCTGGGGAGAGTTTTAAAGTGGAGTAACCTTAGGGCTTAGATCACCCTCTTGCATGACTAATTGTTTGTTGTGATTGCTTTATATCTTGGCTCTCTTGTTTGGGTTTGCAATCCTACACCCGGATTTGGGGAAACATTCATAGATAGCAATACATTGTGGAAACTGTGTGGGGTATACCGACACGGTTGAAGCAATAGCTATATTGGTGCGACATATTTGTGAGTACCGGTAACCCTTGAGTTCAATCAAGGAGAGTACGGGGCCGCTGAGTGATGTCACTAAGCACTAATGACCTAAAACCTTACTTGACCATCTTGGCCTTTCATTAGGGGTAGTGAGATGACCGGCTTTGGTGCAGTCCGAAGTTGGTAGATACTCGATACTACACTCATTGAGGGTTGTTTTCTTGGAATATTTTGGTCGCTAGTTAAGTGGCTAAACCAAAACAATGAACAATGAAAACAATCCAGTGATATTGAGCTCCTTAGAACCCGGCTACTATTTATAGGACAGGTTTTTAAGCCAACTACACTCAAGAGGGTACTTACCTATGAAACCCCGTGCAAGCTTGAAACTAGGGTTTGGTGTGATTTGCTTGTACATATGTTGTGTGCATACATCATAAACATCATAAAGCATCATATGCATATACTAACCATTTCAAAGGTTTAGATCTTCATCTTTGTTCTTGTTTTGTAGGTCATGGAAGTTCCTCGCAGGAAAACCATCCAAGTCAACCTTGTGAGAATCCCTCCTCAACTCAAGGAGCTCACATCAAGAATTCCAGAAAACTCTCCCTTCAGTGAAAGACATGGTAGACTGCTCAACCTAGTCAGCACCAACATTGAAGAGGACATGGTAAAGGTGTTGTTTCAGTTCTTTGACCCCTTTCACCACTGTTTCACATTCCCTGACTACCAGTTGGTACCCACTTTGGAGGAATTTTCTCAACTCCTGAGAATTCCTATCCTTAATCAACTACCTTTCAACGGTACGGAAAAGGAACCAAAGCCTGAAGATGTTGCTCGAGCACTACATCTACAACCATCTGACATCAAGGGGCATTGGGAAACTAGAAGCGGTGTCAAAGGCTTCTTAGCAAAATTCTTGTTTGAGAAGGCACAAGAATGTTGGAATTCATTGGACCTACAAGCCTTTGAAGAAATTATGGCCCTCCTTATCTATGGGTTGGTCTTGTTCCCAAATCCTGACCAGCTTGTAGATGTCAACGCCGTCAAAATCTTCTTATCCAGAAATCCAATACCAACATTGCTTGGGGACATTCTTCACTCATTTTACACTCGAACAATGAGAAAGAGGGGTGTTCTCATGTGCTGTACTCCTCTCCTTGCAAGGTGGTTTATTTCGCACCTTCCACAATCTGTCTTGAAGAATGACCAAGGCCTAAGGTGGTCACAACGGTTGATGACCCTTACTCACTCTGATGTACATTGGTGTTCTCGGTCCAGAGAAAATGTCATCATCGTCGATCGTTGTGGAGAGTTCCCTAATGTTCCATTACTTGGCATTAGAGGAGGCATTACCTACAACCCTTGTCTAGCTTTGAGACAATTTGGGTATGCACGGAGGGATGGCCCTCATGACATGTTGATTCCTGACCTAGTTTTTGACTTCGACAACGATGCGCAAGGACTTCGCCAAAGATTCATCAGAGCTTGGAGGATGCCTAACAAGGTTGACAATAAGACACTGGGGCACAAGAACTCCATCCCTCTTGAGCCTTATCTCAAGTGGGTACGAACCCGAGCCCAGAGTCTAATGATGCCTTATCCTCATGTTCTCCCTGTGATTAAAGAGCCCGTTACGGAAGGAGAGGTTCCCTACACCATCCTATATCCTGACATGCCTACATCGTGGGAGGAGATGCAGAAGAGTTGGATCCAACTCAAGGAGGAACGGAACACTTTTGAAGCCAACTTCTACGCCAGTGAGAAGAAGGTTTTAGAGCTTACCCGCCGACTCCATGAGGAAGAGACCCTCAACACCTACATCGCACCAAAGAGGATGCGCAACGTCTTTTTACCTTGAGAAGTTTTTGTAATATTTGGCCCACGGGGCATTTATGTACTGACAAATTTCTTCTTATTAATATGACGTGCGTTCTTTTTGTTTGCAACAATTTTGAACTTTCTAAATCTTTGAATGCATTGCATACATAACCATACCATTCATCATGTGCATAAGCAGGTCTCCACACAAGGTTTCCTTATCTTTCTGCTGTTTATTTCAGTAAGATGGATCTCGAACAGACGGTCAAGGACTTGCAGTCTCAGAATGCACAGTTTCAACAACTCCTGATGACCTTGGCTAAAGGTCAGGAGGATATGAAGACCCTTCTTGGGAACAAAGACCAAGTAAAAAAGAAGAAGAAGAGAGTCGGGGTGGCTACCTTGGGGAGAAGGTTTGAGGGTGAAGCCAGAAGGGTTCTTGAATTTCCTTCCGCATCCGAAGAAGAAAACAGTAAAGGAAAAGGGGCTGCGGTACCTTCCGAATCCGAAGCCGAAGAAGAAGAGGCTGAAGAAGACGAAGACTACTCAGAACAACAATACCCGCCGACTGATGACAAGTACAAGAGTTTGGAGGACAGGTTGGCAGCTATGGAGCTGCAGAGAGTTCTAGGCTTGGATTTCGAAGATTTGGGATTAATTGCTGGAATCGTGATCCCCCCGAAGTTCAAAGTGCCTATTTTTGCAAGATATGACGGGCTGTCCTGCCCAAAAATGCACCTAAGGTCATATGTCCGAAGAATCCAACCTCACACATCTGACATAAACCTTTGGGTACATTTCTTTCAAGATAGCCTGTCTGGCACTCAGCTAGATTGGTTTTACAAGCTGGAAAGGTCGGAGATACGTAGTTGGGAGGATCTGGCAGCTGCTTTTTATCGCCAATATCAGTATAATTCTAACCTGGCACCAACCCGCACTCAGCTACAGAGTATGGGAATGGCCTCAGGTGAGGGATTTAAGGAATATGCCCAAAAGTGGCGCGATCTGGCTGGAAGGGTGCAGCCACCTCTTTCCGATAGAGAACTTGTTGATATGTTCCTTGGGACCCTGTCTGGTCCATTCTTTAATCATCTGATCGGTAGCTCTTCCTCGGGGTTTACTGAATTAATTCTGACTGGCGAGCGGGTAGAAGCCGATATCAAGACTGGGAAGATTCAGAAGGATGCCTCTGCATCTACAATTGCTAAGAAACCATTTCCAGCGAAGAAAGAAACAGTTGTTGTGTATTCTCAAAGGGGAGCTGAAAGAAGTGAGCACAGGCCGACTGTGGGGGCCGTAATGATCCAAAATCCACCAAGTGATCAGCCTCGCAATAACCCGTCCAGACCTAAACAGCAATGGGGAGAACGGCCACCACGGCAGTTCACCCGCATTAATATGACGCCCGCGCAAGTTCTTCCACACTTGTTAAAGCTGAATCTCACAAATATCAAAGAAGCGCCGAAAAATGTGAATACGACCTCACCAGCCTACAATGCCAATGCCAAATGCACCTACTATTCCGATAGCGTCGGACATGACACAAATAATTGTTGGGCGCTGAAAAATAAAATTCAAGACTTGATAGATGCAAAAGAGGTGGAGTTCGATGCTCTAGAGAAACCAAACGTGATATCTGCTCCGATGCCGAAGCACGGTCGAAATGTCCATGCTATTGAGGAAGATTTGTATGTTTCTGATGTCAATGACCTGATAACTCCGTTGTTAACCATCAAGTTAAATCTGTTAAAGGCCGGGATTTTCCCGGGATGCAAAGAAGACTGCTACTGTTGTTACTCTCTGCCAATTGACTGCCCGTTACTGAAGAAAGGCATCCAAGGCCTGATGGACAGTCAACAAATTCTGTTTGAAAAAGTTCCTGCTATTCCGACCCCTACTGAAGATGTCTCAATTATCGCCATTCACGCCAATCTTTCCAAGGTCGTCAGAAAGCCTGTTAAGATTACATCTGCTACAAAGTCTGTTCCTCTGAAGATAACTATGCCAGGGCCTGTCCCCTACAGTTCTGAAAAGTCGATACCATGGAATTACGATGGAGAAATCTACTACCATGGTATTAAACAAGTTGAAATAACCGAAGGAAGCTCCGATGAAGAGGATGCCAGCATTGGAAACATTGCCGGCACAAGCAAGATCACCCGAAGTGAGAGAATATTTTCTCCAGAGATTGCTCCCCCAAAGGCAATCTTTGGACCCTCATCTGCTGCCAAAGTTATTCCTGCGCCGATAAAACTTTCCGCGAAGACTCCGTTGATTGAAGATGTTGTTATTCCTATTCTTGTCCCTCCTACTTCTGCTGATAAGGGTAAAGGGATCCAAGATGAGCTCGTCAGGACGAGGGCTCAACCTTTGGTCATCTCGGAAACCTCTAAGAAAGAGATGGAGGAGATCTTGAAGATAATTAAAAAGAGTGATTATGACGTGGTAGAGCAACTGGGGCAAACCCCCTCGAAGATCTCCATGTTAGCATTGCTACTTTGTTTAGAGGCGCATGCCAAAGCATTGATAAAGTTCCTGAAGACAGCCCATGTACCCCAGGAAACCTCTGCCGACCAATTCCAAAACTGTGTAGCCAGTCTTACAGCAGACAACGGTTTAGGTTTCTCTGATGCTGACCTAACCTCAAAAGGAAGAAAACACAACGACACATTACATGTGTCAGTAGAGTGCCAAGGAACTACTCTGGCCCATGTTCTAGTCGACACTGGTTCTTCTCTGAACGTTCTGCCTAAGAAGGCCCTCGACCGATTAGACTGTGAAGTCTTAGAGTTAAGGCCAAGTAATATCATTGTAAGGGCATTTGACGGGTCAAAGAGAATGGTACATGGGGAGGTAGACATTCCCATTAAGGTTGGTACAGAGGTTTTCCCCTCAACTTTCTATGTGATGGACATCCGTCCGTCATACTCATGCTTATTGGGGAGACCATGGATACACAATGCTGGGGCAGTCACCTCTTCCCTACATCAAATGCTGAAGTACCCTGTCAAGGGAAAGATAGTAACCATCCACGGTGAAGAGGAATATATGATTAGCCACCTGAACTCTTTCCGGTATGTAGAGGTAGAAGGTGAATTCATTGAGACACCATTCCAGCACTTCGAGGAAGTCTCTCCTGAGGGGGAAGTAGCAAAAGTGGTAGCTGAGGTACCGAAGTAGATGGCCAGGATGGCATCTCTAAAAGACGCGAAGGCCGCAATGAAGGAAGGGAAGAACTCAACATGGGGGCAGTTGTCGGATATTCCTCATAAAACAGACAAGTTTGGTTTAGGATTCACTGCTGCGGGGCAGAAAGCTATGCGCCGCTCAAAGGTTGAAAGAGCACCCATCAAGATCTCTCCTTATGGGATCAATGCTTTGGAAGGTGAAGACGAAGAAGCCAACATTGAAGATTGGATCTACCCAACCATCGAAGGGGGAGTACACAACTGGGAGGCAAAGGACTTTGTCCCCATTACTTTTATTAATCAGTAATTATCTGTCAAATATTTCCTTTGGTCTGTAATAATTACTTTTGAACAATCCGTACACTAATTTTTCACCTCATGCCTTGCCCGGGGAATGTAGGTCCATTTGTAAGGGTTTTGATTATCTTCATATCCATATGCCATGTTTAATGATTCATTGGACGTTTTTCATCGATAAACTGCTGTGTTCATTTTCCTTCCTTTTTGCATTTTTTGTTTAAAGATGGCTATCCCTTACACACACCCACACTCACAAATGTAGGTACCCATCGACTCTGGATTCTATGGGTGACTATTCTGCTATGTCCTTCAATAACTCTGAAGATCTGGTCAATCAGGCTGAGTATGAAGATGACGAAGGTTGTGAAGTACCAGGGGAACTAGCCAGACTCCTACAGCAAGAGGAAAGGGCTATCTTACCTCACAAAGAGTCGTTGGAAACTGTCAACTTAGGAACAAAGGAAGACCGGAAGGAAGTACAAGTGGGTGCCAATCTGGAACCAAGTGTCAAGGAGCGCCTGATACAGTTGTTAAATGAGTACGTTGAAATCTTCGCCTGGTCTTACAAAGACATGCCGGGTTTAGACACAGACATCGTGGTTCACCGTCTCCCTACAAGAGAGGATTGTCCACCGATCAAGCAAAAGGTCCGCCGAATGAGGCCTGACATGTCTGAGAAGATTAAAGCAGAAGTGATGAAACAATTTAACGCTGGCTTTCTGGCTGTTACATCCTATCCACAGTGGGTTGCTAACATCGTGCCAGTTCCTAAAAAAGATGGCAAGGTCAGGATGTGTGTAGACTACCGGGATTTGAATAGGGCCAGCCCCAAAGATGATTTTCCGCTACCGCACATTGACATTCTGATTGACAACACAGCTCAACACAAAGTGTTCTCCTTCATGGATGGATTCTCGGGCTACAATCAAATTAAAATGGCCCCCGAGGACATGGAGAAAACAACCTTTGTTACATAATGGGGTACTTTCTGTTACAAGGTGATGCCGTTCGGACTGAAGAACGCAGGGGCAACTTATCAACGCGCCATGGTAGCTTTATTTCATGATATGATACATCATGAGATCGAAGTATACGTAGACAATATGATAGCTCGGTCACAAACAGAGGAGGAACACCTTGAGCACCTGGGAAAGCTGTTTGCCCGGTTGAAAGAGTACAAACTCAGGCTGAACCCAAGTAAGTGTACTTTTGGAGTTAGGTCTGGTAAACTTCTAGGGTTTATTGTCAGCAACAAAGGCATCGAGGTCGATCCAGCAAAAGTGAAAGCAATACAAGAGATGCCTGCTCCCCGTACTGAAAAGGAGGTTAGAGGGTTCTTGGGGCGCTTGAACTATATTGCCAGATTCATCTCTCATCTTACTTCTACCTGTGAGCCAATTTTCAAATTATTAAAGAAGGATCAGGTAGTCGAATGGAACGACGATTGCCAAGCTGCTTTTGATAAGATCAAGGAGTATTTGTTAGAACCTCCTATTCTGATGCCTCCCGTCGAAGGAAGACCATTGATCATGTATCTGACCGTTTTGGATAACTCAATGGAGTGTGTTTTGGGCCAGTATGACGAGTCTGGTCGAAAAGAGCATGCTATTTATTACCTTAGCAAAAAGTTTACCGACTGTGAGACTCGCTAATCACTGCTCGAGAAAACTTGCTGCGCTTTGGTATGGGCTGCTCGCCGACTAAGGCAGTATATGCTGACTCATACCACCTTGTTGATTTCCAAAATGGATCCTATCAAGTATATCTTCGAGAAGCCTGCTTTATCTGGAAGAATAGCTAGATGGCAAATGATCCTAACAGAGTATGACATCCAGTACACCACTCAAAAAGCTATAAAAGGGAGTGTACTAGCCGATCATCTAGCTCATCAAGCTATCGAAGATTATCAAACCATGAGATTTGACTTCCCAGACGAGGACATCATGAATTTGGACAGCATTGAAGGTAACGGACCGTATGACGGACCCGAAAAGGGATCCCGATGGACCCTGTACTTTGATGGTGCTTCAAATGCACTTGGAAACGGTATCGGTGCGGTACTAATTTCCCCAGAAGGTTGTCACACTCCTTTCACGGCTCGACTCTGCTTCAGCTGCACAAACAACATGGCGGAATATGAAGCTTGCATCTTCGGACTCAAGGCTGCTATAGACTTGGGGATCAAATCTTTGATCGTGTTTGGGGACTCGACTTTGGTTATCAGTCAAATCAAAGGAGAGTGGGATACCAAACATCCTAATCTTATCCCATACAAAGAACATGTCCTGACATTGTTGCCTCATTTCGAGCAAATTACCTTCGAGCATTTCCCGCGAGAAGAGAATCAGCTAGCAGATGCTCTGGCTACAATGTCTTCTATGTTTAAACTCAACTAGGATAACGAGGCTCCCCAAATCACCATCGAGCGAATGGATGAACCTGCGCATTGTCATGAGATTAATACTGAAGAAGTAGTGGAACAACCCTGGTTTCACGAAATCAAAAGGTATCTCCAGACTAGAGAATATCCCGAAGGAGCTTCCGTAAATGACAAGAAGTTCCTAAGGAAATTTGCTGCCAAGTTCTTCTTGAGCAATGGCATCCTCTATAAGCGCAACCATGATTGTGTTTTACTCCGATGTGTTGACAAGGCTGAGGCAGAATTAATCATGACAGAAATGCACAGCGGTACATTTGGCACCCATTTGAGCGGGCATACTATGGCTAAAAAGATCCTAAGGGCAGGCTATTACTGGTCTACCATGGAAGCAGATTGCCATCAACATTCTCGTACCTACCACAAATGTCAAGTCTACGCTGACAAGATTCATATTCCTCCGGTCCCTCTCAACGTGCTGACAGCTCCTTGGCCATTCGCAATGTGGGGCATTGACATGATTGGAGAGATCAAGCCCACGGCTTCCAACGGACATCGCTTCATCCTGGTTGCCATTGACTACTTCACCAAATGGGTCGAAGCAGCTTCTTTCGCCTCTATCACTAAAAATGTGGTTGCCCGCTTCATCAAGCAAAACATCATATGCCGGTATGGTGTTCCAGACAGGATCATCACAGACAATGGTACAAATCTGAATAATACTATGATCACCACCTTGTGCGAACAGTTCAAGATTTATCATCACAATTCATCTCCCTATCGGCCGAAGATGAACGGTGCTGTTGAAGCTGCGAACAAAAACATTATGAAGATCATTCAGAAAATGACAGTCACTTACAAGGACTGGCATGAGATGTTACCGTTTGCTCTGCATGGATACCGTACGACGGCACGTACTTCAACCGGGGCAACCCCATTTTCTTTGGTATATGGCATGGAAGCTGTCCTGCCCATGGAAGTTCAGATTCCCTCTTTAAGGATTGTGAAGGACTCAGGTTTGAGTGAAGATGATTGGATTCAGACCCGACTTGATCAACTCAATTTAATCGACGAGAAGCGACTCGCTGCTGTGTGCCATGGTCAGACGTATCAAAAGCGGATGATTAAGGCCTTCAACAAGAAAGTCAGACGTCAAGTATATCAAGTCGGAGATCTCGTAATCAAGCGGATTATCCTGCCGCAAAGTGATCCCAGGGGCAAATGGACTCCTACATACGAAGGACCATTTGTGATCAAGAGCATATTTTCTGGTGGTGCAATGATCCTGACCACCATGGACGGCGACGATTTGCCGCACCCTGCGAATACAGACATAGTCAAAAGATACTACGCACAAAATAACCCGACAAGTCGAAAACCCAAAAGGGCGGCTTGGGCAAAAAGGGGTTTCCCGGTGGACCGAAAACCCGAAAGGGCGGTTCAGGCAAAAATTAGGGATAAAACAAAAAATCTGTACACCCGGCAAGCTGAAAACCCGAAAGGGCGTCTTGGGCAAAAAGGGGTTTCCCGGTGGATCGAAAACCCGAAAGGGCGATTCAGGCAAAAGTTAGGGAATTAAAGCGTATGGATATGTCTCGTCGGATCACTTTGAGGACAATCTCTTCATCAACCAGCTCCAAGCTTCTAATCAATCCAATCATCGGCAGACGAAGCATTGAATGGACAGATATTCAGAGTTGTGAAGGCTATAACAGAATGGAATCCCATGGAATTGTTTCACATAGCCATCTTTCTTTTGTATAAGTTTTTCAATTTTTACAACGGCATCCTCTTACTAGGATGATTGTCTCCTCTGTACAAATATACTCCTAAAAAATTTAATACAAATGCTTTTCCAAATACAGAAATTTGCGTTGTCTTCCTTTTCTTTTTTTTCTTTCGCACTTATGTTTTATTTGAGAAACGTCCAATGTTTTGTTAAATAGGCATATGCATTTGAACATAATCATTTCCTTATGAATCAAGAAAGATGATTACTGATAGGTTAAAAGTACGAATAAATATCTTGATTCCCTTTCAGAAGGAATCCTCAGCAGAATTAAACTCCAAATTCCCCGGTCAGAGGGCCTTCCAGAACTCGATTCCCCTCAGAGTTAAGTTTCAGAATCCCCAGTGGAGCCTTAAGAAATCTGAGAATCCAATCCCCAGCGAAGCTAAAATTTCTTGCCATCAATCCCCAGCTGAACCAGGCTAGTGAAACTTCTCCCCACCAAGATACCTTCCACCAAACTGAAAATTCTCAATCATGCCTCTCCAGCATGAGTCTATCAGATTCTGAACTTCCCCAGTAGAGATCTTCAGGAATTCTCATTCCCCGCAAATCACCAAGGAATGCCAGTTCTCCAGCAGTGGCCCTAAGATCCCTCAGCGATTGAAGATCTTGTATTCCCCAAGCAGAATGAAGGTTCATTCTCAGTGCCTCACAGGATAATCAGATGTTCTCCAGTGAAGATCTCCTCAAGACAAGAATCCCCAGAAGATTGGTATACAACCCAAGCCCCCGTTTCTCCAGTAGTAGTCGGCAAGGATGTCTCATCCTCAGTAATCAAAATTTTTGTCTCCCCCTGCAGCAATCAAGGATTCACTTTCCCTGGCAGCAGTCAAGATTCTTTATCTCCAGGATTCATCTATCCTCAGCAAGACAGCTCTTCGGCTTACATACGCATTCATCTACATTCGTATCATAAACATTGATATAACATACTTTGCATCATACATATCATGCAACATAACTTTGTGTTTTAGCTAACATTTCACCCTTTTCAGGATAAAATTAAAAGGCTATCATTAACAATTATTCAGATACAGTATGGATACACCCCAGACACGGCGGTAATTCTATTACTCATTCAGAATCTCAAGTCAAATACAGTATGGATACACCTCAGACACGACGATTATTCTACCACTCATTCGGACTACAGCAATCAGATACGGACTAGATACGCTCCAGACACGGCAGCCATTCTATCTCTCATTCAGGTTCATTTATCCACCTCAAGGTTCATTGCATTCCAAACACGGATACCATTCTGACCCTTACAACAGCAGCTTGATTCTCTCCAGTGCGTTCGCCACGGAAGTCATTCTGTTATTTATCTAGATCCCAGTTACAGTTTCAGATACACTTCAAACACAGAAGTCATTCTATTACTCATACGAATCTCAATTACAGTTTCAGATACACTCCGGACACGAAAGTCATTCTACTACTCATACAACTTTCAACTTCAGATACAGTCCAAATACGCTCCAAACATGGTTGCCATTCTGTCACTCATTCAGAATTTGTCCCCAGCACACAGTTGCTCCATACAGATGTTTCTCTGTTACCTAGATACAATACAGATACACTCCAGACACGACAGTCATTCTGATATTCGTTCTACACTTCAAACACGGTTACAGCTCAGATACGCCCCAGACACGGAAGCCATTCTCCTGCTCATACAAACTCAGTCCTTAGGTACACTTCAAATACACTCCAGACACGGATACCATTTTGATCCTCATTCTTCTGACCCGTCACACTACAGTTCAACAAACATTCCAGATGGCATCTTTAAGCCCATCTCCGACGAAATTCTGTCACCCTTCAGATGGCATCTTTAAGCCCATCTCCAAATGGCATCTCTAAGCCCATTCCCATATCCATTATTCTGATGAGTGCAAATTTAAGGGCACTCTAGTGTCCAATCTCCTTTTACCTTCGAGACGCAAAAGGCAAACCAGCCAATCTAACTCTTCAGGTGCAAGAAGATTGAACAGGGGCAACTGTTGTACCCCAAAATTTGCCCTCCCATTTCCTCAACATTTTCTCATCACAATACCCTTAGAGCTCAAGATCCAGTTAGGGTTTCCTCTACTCAAGACTCCTCCTTGCACTGTTGACCCAAATTAGGGTTTGTGCTTGCACAAAGATGTTTTGACCTAAAATGCCTAATATGACTTTTATGCTTCATTTTGGACTCACAAGTTTATTCATACCAAGTTTCAAGTCTTGATTCCAAACTTTGCCCAGTCAATTGGACAGTTGACCTAGAAATCAACTGTATTAGGGAAAAAGTCAATTGTGGTCAATTGACAGCCAAACCCCATGAAATTTGACCCACATCAACATTATGAACTCATTTGAACCATTTGGTCAAGTTTGGATCACAATTCCACAAGAAATTTGATCAGATCACCAAAAGGGCAAAATGGTCATTTTTAGGGTTTTGACTGCACAAAGGCAATTTTTGACTGTTTGACCTAGCCAATGGCAAACCAAGCTCATATATGGACTCAAGGACCCCATGGAATTGTCTTGACATGTTCAACAAATTCAAAAGATCCCAAATGCACAAGATTGACAGATGAATTTTCCAGTCAATTGATTAATTTTTTACTGTATACTGAAAAGTCAAACTTTGACTTTTTGGTCAAAATCAAGTGTCAAGATTCATTTTTCATCAAAACATGCCAAATTATGAAACTTGTTCACCAAGAAATCAAAAATCACAAATTAGGGTTTGAAATAAAGAATTTTCATAACTTAGAAATTTTCTAAGTTATGAAAATCCCTAATTTTTTCCTAACTTTGTCCCATTTTTTCATCAAGATGCATTGGGATTCAAACAAAAGTCAAAACATGAAAGTTGTAGTCCATTACAAAATCTACAACTTTTATTCACAAAGTTTCCTCAAAAGAAGCTTGTAGCTCAAGTTATGATTTTTGGAACAAGGGTGCAAAACATTCTTAACTTAGAGAAATTTTGACCTATTCTAGGCAGGATTTTTGCCTAACTTCAGGACCACTTTTCACATGCTTCCACTTGGAATTTCAATTTTCATTACAAAGATAGATTGTAGTACACATTCCAAGCTTTCCAAAATGTCAAAGAACTCATTAAACAACCTTGTGGTTAGGGAGAATCGAATTTGGCAATATGGGCAAAACTCACTTTCTTCATGACCAATTTACATGTCCATAACCTTGCATTTTTGAACTCAGCACGTTCTAAAATGAATTACAGGTCCTTTATCTCATTCACACTCATAAATTTAATGCAAAACCCTTGTGTTCAAGCCTTACATTATGTGTTTAAGCATTGCATACAAGATTAAGCCTTAATAAGAAAAAGCATATTATCCATTTTTGTAAAGTGTTACTTTATGTCAACTTTGCAATCTATGAGGTACAATGCAGATCTTTGAGGCAAAAATGCATAGGCATATCCCACTAATCAAGACTCAAATGTGCAGCATAGATAGAGGCATTGTACTGGCCTAGAAACCAAGTTGACATTTCTTGCTTAAGTGTGAAGAAACTTGGATATTACACACCAACTCTCATTTCAGCAAAGACAAGCTTAAGCAAAGTTGTTGTACACCTTCCAAATAACACAACTGAGCTAAAACACGAGCCTATCACCTTCAATATCTCCCCATTCACAGAAACACCACAAAAATGCAAAAACAGGGCATAAGCTGCAGTTCGAATCCTATAGCTCAATCCACTCGTGCATTTTCATCCAAACCAGTTCAAACACATTCCCTACCATCCATACAAATTGTCCCAAGCCTTGGAAGCAGACTGTAACACCTCTAACCAACTTCACCATTTTCACATTTTCTATTTTGCAGGTGGATTGCTATAGCTTGATTCACTTGGTTTCAAAGCAAACTAAAGGTTAGAATAGCATCTCTGAACTTCAAGCAAGCTGTACCAATCCTCATTTTGCCTTGAAGGTGCCTCCATTGTCAGACACGATCCAAGCTGAACAGGTAAGTTCATGGACCTCTATCTCTCTATATAGGAAGAGTTAGCTCTAAGTTTGTGAATGAAAAATGTTCTATTCATGCCCCTGAAGCTATACATATCCTTATTTTCCATTTATGTTGCATGTGCTGAGAGAATTTGAGACCTGAACATTGACAAAAACTTAGGTTAAGAATTAGGGATGGAGAAATTCTCTCTCATTTCTGAGAGTTAGGTTAAGTTTTTTATATGTATGGAATCGTGGCTTGATGCTTAACATTTTTCATGTTGTGAGTTTGTGCTAAAAGTCCAAGAATCTGGAGATAGCAGAGGCGCGTGTTTTGAACAAAGAAGCTGGAGGTTGAAGAAGACAGAGTCTTGGGCTGGGCCTGAGATTTGTTTTTCCTTTTCACACCCCTGCATTTCACATGTACCCCCCTGGCCCATTTTGAGTTTTGCTTGTCATTTTCTATTTTTTCCTTTTGATTTTGTTTCCATATTTTTATTTAAGTATAAAAAAATATTAAAATCATTTTTCCCACATTTTTTGCATTTATTTTGATATTTATTAGGCCTTATTTAGTTTTGTATAAAATTAAACCTAAATATACTATTATTTTAAAATACAAAAAAAAAAATACAAACATGTTTTATTTCTGATTTTTATTTTATATTATCTCTTGAAAACATTTTACATAAAATATACTTTTTTAAATAATATTAAATATTTTATTTTTGTACATATAATATATATTTCATAAATAATGTAAATACATGTATATTTATTAATATATTTAGGGAAAATACCAAGAATTAATATATTTTATTTTTATTAATATTTTGACCTCAAAAATACTTTTTTTACAATATACCTTCTTTTATTTATTTATTTTGTACATAATTAATAAATATTACATATATTATATAATAAATACCTTTTATTCATAAAATTAGGGTTTTGCCCCTAAAACACCAAAATACCAAAATTAATTAATTTTATTTTTGTTTATTTGACACATAAAAAAAAAACTTTTTTCATACATATAAAAAACCATTTTTTTTGCATCTTGCACTTTTATTTATTTTTATTCAATTGTTGTATATTAATTAATTTGCTTAATTTCAATTTGGATGTAATAATTAGATTTTAATTTCTTGTCAAAATATCCCCATTTGAACATTTGTACCCCCCATCCCATATATTATGTTGTAATAACTTAGGACCTTTTATTTTTCGCATTTAAAAGCTTTCTAATTATGCCATGATAGAATTAGGGTTTTGTATGCAAAATTAACCAAAAATAGTTTGACCTAATTTCAAGATAAACAAGCATGAAAATGGACAACACTAATCACACTTGCACCCCTAGGGTACTCCACCTGTTGCCTTCAAATAATGGGCCATATTGCATGTTAGGTATCTTTGGCAAAACAAAACAAATTCAAATGTTCATAGTCCCTCGACGACGCTTTCGAAAGTTGCCTAAAAATGATCAAGTCCCTTAAAGTAAAAATTGCCCAAAGATACTTGGCACCATTGCAATCATGGTCTAAACAATGACCCGTGCCCGTCCCGTTAACATACTAACACAAGATTGTCCACCAAATACAATGGTGGAACAAAATTGTTAAAAGGGTTAAAACATAGCAAAGATCTTTGAGAAATTTAGGGTAGATAGCTCTTGGTCACTTGCCAACTTGCAAAACAAAAACCCTTGCCTATTTTTCAAAACCACACTCCACAACATATTTTCAAAATAACTTTCAAAACTTTTCAAAAGATAAGTACACCTTTGTATACGTTCAAACATGGATCATTACAAAGGTTGCCACAACAAATGGCCTCTTTTCAAAACATTTTCAAACCCACACACAAAGCACCATTTCAAACAATTGAAAATCAAGGCAAGTTGATCTAAGCAAGTAACTAAGAGCCCATGGATAACCATGGATAGAAAGGGTGCTAATACCTTCCCTTTCTATAATCTACTCCCCGAACCCAAGAAAACATATCAAAGGTTTTTGCTGTGCTTTTTAACCTTTCCTTAGGATAAAATAAAAAGTCGGTGGCGACTCTTGCTAAACCGAAACATTTGCGAATACAAAACGCAATACCCAAGTCAGTTCTCCCACCGTATCACAGGCGCCAATATCATGCACTAGATGCTGACTTACTCTTGAAGAAAGTTCAAAAAAGTTGTGATTATTGACAGCTTTTAGCCTAGGCTGGGTTAGTAAGCAAGGATTAAGGAAAAGTGACACTCATGAGCGAAAAGTAACGCATGAACCCATACCTAAATCTGTACAAAGGTTTTTTTTATGCTACACATAGAGAGACCCTTTGGACAAAGATACAAAAGTGGTTGTGAGCATTAATGAGCATTAAATGGTGATGAGATTTTTCAAAATCAGAAAACTTGTGATATGAGATTTGCATCATTACTTAAATCTGAGCTAGCAGTTCCACTTCAGCATAGTCCAAAACAACACACCCAAGTTCTGATCTTGGTATCCTGTTGCCTCAGCAAATTCTGAGGGTTCCCCAGGCTTACCAGCATGTTTCTTTGATTTTCCTCTGAAAACTCTAGACTTAGAGATTCTGCTTCAGTGTAGCACCCAATCTTATGACCCTCTTACCTTCTGGTTCTAGCATGTTTTGAAGGAGCATTCAGATTTTTTCATCACGTTTTATAATCTTCTGGCAACTTCTGACTGAGCTGGCGTAGGTGCTGAAGAGCTACATTCTGATTGAATGTTATGTGATGAGCTAAGTTTGCATCTTCTGACTGCTCCTGCCTGGAGGTTTGTTCAGAAGTTCTGAAGTGTCATTTTTTCTTAAATACTTAGAAGAATCCCAAGTATTTAGAAATTTGGCTTTTCCATAGTAAATTTGACTTTTGAACTTTGGATGGAACAAACTTCCTGTTTCAACATGTTTTGATGAAATATGATTTTTGTGATTTGATTTTGATCCAAAAGCCAAAGTTTGACTTCTCAGTGTGTAAATGACCATTTTGCCCTTGTAAATGGCTTTCTTGGAAAGAAATGATAATTCAAGGCTTGGATTTGTTTAAGAGAAAATTTTGGGAATCCAGGGTGATTTCTTGAGAAATGAGAGAACAAATTTTAGGGTACAACAATGAGCAAGATCATCAGCTAGCACACTTCCCTTTATAGCTTTCTGGGTAGTATACTGTATGTCGTATTCTGTTAGGATCATTTTCCATCTAGCTATTCTCCCAGAGAGAGCAGGCTTCTCGAAGATGTATTTTATCGGATCCATCTTAGATATCAACAAAGTAGTATGAGTCAGCATACACTGTCTTAGCCAGCGAGCAGCCTATGCCAAAGCGCAACAAGTTTTCTCGAGCAGTGAATATCTGGTTTCACAGTCGCTAACCTTTTTGCTCAGGTAATAAATAGCGTGCTCTTTTCGGCCAAACTCGTCATGCTGCCCCAATACACACCCCATTGAGTTTTCTAAAACAGTCAGATACATTATCAATGGTCTTCCCTCGACTGGTGGCATCAACACAGGAGGCTTTTGTAAGTACTCTTTGATTTTGTCAAAAGCAACATGGCACTCATCATTCTATTTGACTACTTGATCTTTCTTCAATAGCTTGAAGATTGGCTCACAAGTAGTTGTTAGGTGAGAAATGAATCTGGCAATATAGTTCAAGCATCCCAAGAATCCTCTGACTTCCTTCTCAGTACGAGGAGCAGGCATCTCTTGTATTGCTTTAACTTTGGCAGGATCGACTTCAATACCCTTGTTACTGACGATAAAACCTAAGATTTTACCGGACCGTACTCCGAATGTGCACTTGTTTGGATTCAACCTTAGCTTGTACTTCTTCAATCTCTCAAACAGCTTTTGTAAGTGATCCAAGTGCTCTTCTTCTGTTTGTGATCTGACTATCATATCGTCTACGTAGACCTCTATTTCATGATGTATCATGTTGTGAAATAAAGCTACCATGGCGCGTTGATAGGTTTCCCCAACATTCTCCAGTTCGAATGGCATCACCTTGTAGCAGAATGTGCCTCACTGTGTGACAAATGTAGTTTTCTCCATGTCCTCAGGTGCCATTTTGATTTGGTTGTAACCTGAGAATCCGTCCATGAAGGAAAACACTTTGTGGGGAAGTGGAAAATCATCTTTAGGGCTTGCCTTATTCAAATATCTATAGTCCATGCACATTCGTACTTTGGCGTCTTTTTTAGGTACGGGAACAATGTTGGCAACCCATTGAGGATAGGAAGTGACAGCCAAGAATCCAGCATTGAATTTCTTCATGACTTCCACTTTGATCTTTTCTTACATATCAGGTCTCATGCGGCGAACTTTTTGTTTTACTGGCGGACAATCTTCTCTTGTAGGAAGACGATGTACCACGATGTCCATATCAAGTCCTGGCATGTCTTCATATGACAAGGCAAAGATCTCAACATAATCATGCAACAGCTGAATCAGACACTCCTTGACACTGGGCTCTAGATTAGCACCCACCTTGACCTCTTTTTTATCCTCCTCGGTACCCAAGTTGATTGTATCCACAGGTTCCTCATGAGGCTGAATGGTTCTTTCCTCTTGTTGTAGTAGTCTGGAAAGTTCCCCTGGTACTTCATAATCTTCCTCACCTTCGTCTTAGGCTTGGTAGATTAGATCCTCATAGTCACAAAAGGCCATAGCAGTATCGTTACCCATGGGATCCAGAATGGAGGGGTACCTTCATTTGTGAGTGTGGGTGTGTGTAACGGTATAGCCATCCTTAAAAAATAAAATGTAAAAGAAAAACAATGACCACAAAAGTTTATATGTGAAAAACGTCCATGATTCATTGAATGTCATATGAAGATGAAATAATAACCCTTACAAATGGACCATTGTGCCTCGGGTAAGACACAAGGTTTTGAGAGTGCGAATTGTTTTTCAATAAAATGTAAAAGATAAATTACTGAGGGATGAAAGTTATTGGGATGAAGTCTCTGGCCTCCCAATTGAGGAGTCCTCCATCGATAGTCGGAAATATCCAATCCTCCAAGCTGCAATCCTTTTCACCATCTTCTACCGCATTTACCTCTCGGTTTCTAATATTCAAGGATGGCCCTCCAGCACGGGCACGACATATAACCTTCTGAGCACTTGAAGTGAAACCTAAACCAAACTTGTCAGATTTATAAGGAATATCCAGAAGTTTCCCCCAGATGGTGCATCCACCTTCCTCTACTACTGCTTTGGCGTCCTTCTGAGATGACATCCGGAGTGGAGGTCTTGTAATCTTGGGAATCTAGGACACAATCTTGGTCACTACTACCTCTTGGGGGACTTCTTCGAAATGTTGAAAAGGAGTTTCAATGAACTCGCCGTCCAATTCCACATACCTGAAGGAATTGAGGTGGCTAATCATATATTCTTCCTCTCTGTGTACAGTGATAATCTTTCCTTGGACCGAATATTTCAGCATCTGGTGCAGTGTAGAGGTGACAGCGCCAGCATTATGGATCCACGGCCGTCCTAGCAGACAGGAGTAAGAGTGGCGGATGTCCATTACATAAAAGTTTGAATGGAAAGTCTGAGTCCCAACCTTTATGGGGATATCCACCTCCCCGTGTACCATCCTCTTTGAGCCATCAAATTCCCTTACGACTATGTTACTTGGTTTCAACGTCAGTCCTTCGCAGTCCAGTCTGTCAAGAGATTTCTTCGGTAAAACATTCAAAGATGAGCCAGTGTCCACCAAGACATGGGCCAGAGTTGTGCCTCTACATTCCACAGAGACATGCAATGCCTCGTTGTGCTTTCTTCCCCTTGGTGTCAAATCATCATCTGAGAAGCCTAGGCCGTTATCCGTTGTCAAGCTGGCCACGCAATCTTGAAATTGATCAATAGACGTCTCATGAGGCACATGGGTTGTCTTTAGGAACTTTACCAGGGCTTTCACATGTGCCTCGGAACACAGCAGTAATGCCAACATGGAGATTTTGGATGGAGTTTGCCCCAACTGTTCAACTACATCGTAGTCGCTCCTCTTGATTATTTTTAGAATCTCCTCCATTTCTTTCTTGGAGGTCTCGAGGTAAATCAGTGATTGAGCCTTCGTCTGGACAGGCTCCACTTGAATACTCTTTCCTTGAGTTTCAGTAGCAGGAGTGTTGGTAGGAATGACAGTAGGGGTTGTATCGCCTTCGTCAATCGGAGCACTTGCAGAGTTGATTATTGGTACGGAAGTAACCTTTGGAGCAGCCACGGGTCCAAAAACTGCCTTTGGGGGGAAATTTCTGGAGAAAAGATTCTACCACTTCAGGTAATCTTACTGGTTCCGGAAATATTGCTAATGTCGGAGTCTTCTTCTTCGGAGTTTATCTCTTCGGTGGCCAGCCCATCTTGTTTGATGCCATGGCAGTAGATGTCCCCACCGTAATTCCACGACACAGTTTTGTCTGATTCATATGGGACTGGCCCAGGCATTGTGATTATAAGAGAAGTAGTTTTTGGAACCGATGTAATTCTAACGGGTCTTTTGGGGACCCTGGAAGAATTGGCGGAGATGGTGATGATTGAAACGTCTTCAACAGGAACACGTGAAACAGGAGTACTTTCAAACAGGATCTTTTTGTTGTCTATCAAGCGTTGAATGCATGTTTTCAACAAAAGGCAATCAGTTGGTTAGGATAAGCAGAGGTGGCAGTCTTCATTATAACCCGGGAATACATCGGCTTCCAACAAGTTTATCTTAATGATTGGGAGTGGAGTTACGAGTTCATCAACTGTGGTAATAAACAAATCTTCTTCAATAGGATTGGTGTTGTGACCATGTCTAGGCATAGGAGCATAAATGACGTTTGACTTCTCGTGCGCATCAAACTCAATTTCTTTTGCCTCTATAAGGTCTTGAATTTTGTTCTTCAAGGCCCAACAGTTGTTAGTGTCGTTACCCACACTTTCGGAATGATATGCGCAACGGGCATTTGGGTGATAATGAGGGGACGCTGTGTTGGGGTTTTTTGGAGCTTCTTTCAGAGTTACCAGATTGGATTTCAGAAGATGCGGTAATACTTGGGACAGAGTCATATTGATTCTGGTGAATTTCCGGACTGGCCTTTCCACCCTTGGTTGATTACTTCTTGGTTGATCAGATGTGGGCTTTGGGATCATAACAGCCCCTACCACTGGTCGGCGTTCAGCTCTCCCTTGTTTCCTTTGTGGATATATAGCAACTACTTCTTTCTTCCCAATAAAAGGCTTCCTTACAGTTGTAGAGGCAGATGAATCCTTCTGAATCTTTCCACTTTTTATGCCAGCTTCCACCCTTTCTCCGGTCAGTATTAACTCAGTAAATCCTGCAGATGAGCTTTTAATTAAATGGTTAAAGAAAGGGCCCGATAGAGTGCCTAAGAATATGTCCACCAATTCCCTTTCAGAAAGATGGGGTTGAACTCTTCCAACTAGATCTCTCCATTTCTGCGCGTAATCCTTGAAACCCTCATTAGAAGCCATAGCCATACTCTGAAGTTGTGTACGGGTAGGCGCCAAATCAGCATTATATTGATATTGCTTGTAGAAAGTTGCAGCAAGATCTTCCCAATTATGGACGTTGGCCCTTTCCAGTTGGTAAAACCAATCGAGTTGTGTTCCAGATAGACTATCTTGGAAAAAATGCACCCACAAGTCTTTATCAGCGGAGTGTGGCTGGATCTTTCTCACATATGATCGGAGGTGCATCTTAGGGCATGACACTCCATCATATTTTATGAACAAAGGCACTTTGAATTTCGGAGGAATCACAATCCCCGACACTAGTCCCAATTCTTCAAAGTCTAGACCTGACACCTTTTGTATTTCCATAGCGCTCAAACGCTCTTCAAGATGTTTGTACTTATCATCAGCTGGAGGATACTGTTCCTCAGAGTAGTCTTCCTCTTCTTCCTCCTCTTCAGATTCTGACGGGACCGTTGTTTCCTTTCCTTTCCCCTCTCCTTCACCGGACGTTGTTATAAAATTCAAGGTTCTTCTAGTCTGCCCTTGAAACCTTCTCCCCATGTTTAAAACCCCGGTGACCTTCTTTGTTTTCTTTTTCCTTTCTTCATCCAGCAGAGTATTCAACTCTTCTTGCCCCTTGGCTAGGGTCATGAGAAACTATTGAAACTGCGTGTTCTGAGCTTGGAGATCTTTGACTGTCTGTTCGAGATCCATCTTACTGAAATAAACAGTAGAGAGATGAGGAAACTCGTTGCAAAAGACCTGTTTATGTTATGATGAATGATATACGCATATGCAATGTTTTCAAGGATTTCAAAGATTCAAGTTCGTTTTAGACAAAAAGGAAACACACATTATATTAATAAGATAAAGTTTGAGTACATCAATGCCCCTTGGGCAAAATAATACAAAACTCTAAGATAAAAAAGTAGTGTGCATCCTCTTTGGTGCTATGTAGGCATTTAGAGTCTGCTCCTCATGAAGTAGCCTAGTGAGTTCCAAAACCTTCTTCTCGCTTGCGTAGAATTGGGCTTCGAAAGTATCTCGCTCTCCTTTGAGCTGTATCCAATCCCTTTGTAGGTCTTCAAGAGATGTGGGCATGTCAGGATGTAGGATAGTGTATGGAACTTCTCCCTCCTTAACAGGCTCAATAATTACCGGAAGAATGGAAGGATAAGGCATCATAAGACTTTGAGCGCGGGTTCGTACCCATTTGAGGTAAGGCTCAAAAGGGATGGAATTCTTGTGCCCCAAAGTATTGCTATCCACCTTGTTTAGCATCCTCCAAGCTCGGATGAATCTCAGGCGAAGACCTTGATTGTCGTTGTCGTAGTCGAATACCAAACCTTGAATCAGCATCTTGTGCGGGCCATCCCTTCGGGCGTAACCAAACTGTCTTAAATCTAAGCATGGGTTGTAGGTGATGCCTCCCCTAATTCCAAGTAGAGGGACATTAGGGAATTCCCCACAACGGTCAACAATGATAACATTCTCTTTGGATCGGGAGCACCAATGAATATTTGAATGTTTGAGCGTCATTAACCTTTGTGACCACCTTGAACCTTGCTCATTCTTTAAGACTGATTGGGGAAGATGAGAAATAAACCATATTTCCAGGAGAGGAGTGTAACAGATAAGGACACCTCTTTTACTTATTGTGCGAGTGTGAAAAGAGTGTAGGATATCCCCTAGCAATGTCGGCACCGGATTGCGTGACATGAAGATTTTGACGGTGCTCACATCTATGAGTTGGTCAGGATTGGGAAATAAGACTATCCCATAGATAATAAGAGCCGCAATTTCCTCAAAGGCTTGCAAGTCTAAGGAATTCCAACAACTTTGGGCTTTCTCAAACAGGAACTTTGCTAAGAAGCCTTTGACACCACTTCTAGTTTCCCAATGAGTTGTGACATCAGATGAGTGAAAGTGCAGAGCTTGAGAAATATCTTTTAGCTTTGGGTCTCTTTCTGTACCTTTGAAAGGTAGTTGATTGAGAATGGGAATCCTTAAGAGTTGGGAGAATTCTTCCAAAGTAGGTACAAGCTGATAGTCGGCAAATGTGAAGCAATGGTGCAAAGGATCATAGAACTGAAAGAGCACCTTCATCATACCCTCATCTGTGTTGGAGGTGACCAAGTTGAGTAGGCAACCATGCCTCTCGGTGAATGGAGAGTTCTCAGGGATTCTTGAAGCTAACTCTTTAAGTTGTGGAGGAATTCTTACAAGGTTGACTTAGATAGTTTTCCTGCGAAGTGAATCCATATCCTACAAAACAAGAACAAAGATGAATCTCCAAAATCCTTGAAATGGTTAGTAGATGTATATGATGTTCATGATGTCAATGATGTTATGTACAAGTATGCATACACAAGCAAGACAAACAAGTTCTTAGTTTAGGCTTACATGGGGTTTTATAGGTAAGTACCCTCTTGAAGTTTAGTTGGCTTAAACATGTCCTAGTAATAGTAATCGGGTTCTAAGGAGCTCAATATCACCGGATTGTTTCCTTGGTCATTGTTTCAGCTCAAGCCTCTTTAGTGGCGACCGAAATATCCCAAGAAACCAAACCTCAATGAGTGTAGTATCGAGTATCTACCAACTTCAGACTACACCAAAGCCGGTCATCTCACTACATCCTAAAGGCCAAGTTGGTCAAGTAAAGGGTTCTAGAAGTTCATTAGTGCTTCATGACATCACTCAGCGGCCCCGTATTCTCTTTGATTAACTCAAAGGCTATCGATACCCACAAATATGTCACACTAACATAGCTATTACTTAGACCATGTCGGTATACCCCGCACAGTTTCCACATCGTATTGCTATTTACCTATAATGTATCCCAAATCCGGGTGGAGGATTCAAACCCAAACAAAGAACCATAATGTAAAGCAAACAAGTCAAACAATGTAAGCAAATAAATGTGATCTAGCCTTAAGGTAACCCCACTTTTATAATTTTTCCCAGCAGAGTCACCAGTTCTGTGATACGGTGGGAGAACTGACTTGAGGGTTTTGCACTTTATCGCAAATGTTGCGGTTAGCAAGAGTCGCCACCGACTTTTCTTTTATCCAAAAGGAAAGGTGAAAAAGCACAGGAAAGACCTTTGAGATTGTTTCTTGAGTTCGGGGGATAGATTGTGAAAAGGGGAGGTATTAGCACCCTTTTCATCCATGGTTTTCCATGGGCTTTTAGTTACTTGCTAGATCACTTGCTTTTGTTTTGAAATTGTGCTTTGTATGGTTTTGAAAGTATTTTTGTAAAAGAGGCCATTGTTTAGGAAATCTTTGTAATGATTCTCATTCATAAGAATGTATACAAAGATGTTTGTCTTTTTGAAAATGTTTTTAATGTTTGTAAGATGTTTTTGAAATGTGTGTTTTTGTTTTGAAAATAGCAAGGAGATTTGTTTGAAATGAAGAAAGTAACCAAAAGTAATCTACCTACTCAAAAGATATTTCTTGTTCATTTTCTTTTCCTTTGATATTGTTGTCTTACAATTGATTTGGTAAGAAACCCTATCTTTGGATGTAAACAAGACGGGCGTGGGTCATCGTATAACCATGATTAGCAATGTTGCAAAGTATCTTGGCATTTTTGAGGGACCAAGATCATTTTGTAAGGCAACTTTGAATAGCGTCATCGAGGGACTATGATCTTATATTTGTTTGTTTTTACCAAGATACTTCGCATGCCTAATATGGCCATTTTTATATAGGGCAACCAAGTGGAGTAACCCTAAGGGTGCTTGTGTGCAAGTGTGTTATTTTCATGCTTTGATTTTGTCTTGGATTTAGGGTTTTCTATTTGATTTGTTTTTATCTTGCCATACAAACCCTAATTACTAGCATGGTATATAAAAGCGGTAAATTACGTAATTTAAAGATTACTACGCTATTACAACATTTTTATGGGAGGGGGAATACAAATTATGAATGGGGATTTGCAATAATGTAAATCTAATTAAGCTATTACAACCAAATCGAATTTTCACGAATATTTGAATAAACAAAACATAATATAAGTTAAATGTGCAATGGTATGTATATGCAAGAAAAGATTTTTGTTTTGTTTTTTTCATATAAAGAAGAGTTTTGAATTAAACCTAATAAAAAAAGAAATTATCTTTATACATTGATTAACCCTAATTTTAGTTTATTAAAATGGAATAAAGTTCTTTAGATATTTTTTTTTTGTGTATTTTTGTCTTAAAATAATAAATAATATTTATGAAAATATTTGGTCTTTTTATATGTCAAAATAAATGTTTACAAGTATGAAGAAAAGGATAAAAATATATCTAAGTCTAATTTATTTTACAAGTTTACTTAAGAAAAATAGTTAGTATATAATAAAATAAAAATATATTTTTTATGTGAAAATAAAATAAAATAAATCAAAATGCAATATTTATCATATTTTATATTTTTTATGATTTTTTATGTTAAAGAAATATATTTAATAAAATAAAAAATAAAAATAAAAATAAATAATAAAAAGATTGGGCCAGGGGTGCTGTAAGAGAAAGGAAGGTAAGTGTTAGAAAAAATGAGAGGCCAAAGGAACCAAGCCCACGCTGCCAAAAAATGCCAAAAATGAAGCTGAAAAATGAGAAAAATGCAAAAAGGTAGCGCCAAGGTTCGAACCCATGACCTATGCATTTCCAGTGCGCTACCTTGCCACTGGGGTGGATGTACATCCGTTAGTTTAAATGAAACAAGAAAAACATAACACATAAAGCCTCCTTGCCCTGTACTTCATCTTCTTCCTCAAGCTGGCCAGAAACTCTGTATCTTTCTCATTTCTCCATGAAAATGGAAACTTCCAACATGAAAATGATAATACTCTTTCCCACGATTTCAACCATGTAACTCATGTAAACTAACAATCAATGATCAAAACTAATTTCAAAGGCCCTAATCTTAAACCTAATTTTTACAGAAATTTGAACTCTAAAATTCTCTATACACAATGAATATAAATGAAATTTATGAACATGGTTGGTTTTAGCACAAGGATATCTACATTTTATCTTCACAAATCGTGACCAATAGATTCCTGTATGAAGAGATAGAAGTTGGAGTTCTTACCTCTTTCAGCTGAGATCGTGAATGGAGTTTGAGTGTGATTTATGAAGGCCTGAAGATTCCTTTAGCTTGCCTGAACCTCCCTGGGTGTGTTCTAATCCTTACCTTGCTTTTAAAGTGTCTGGATCTCTCTATCCAAGTCAACCTGCAAGCTTGAAAAACAAAAATGGAAGATGGAGAAGAAGGAGTTACAGTGAAGGGATGATGGTCTGGAACACTTAGATATGAGGTAGGTTAAGTGTTTGAGTGATTAAAACTTGAAACGCACGAGTAGATTTCTAGATTGCTATGCTTGGTCTTAAACTGTAAGTTTTGACAGGTTTTTGGTGATAGGGAGTTTTTGAGAGTTTCTGGCCTTTTGCAATTGTGTCTTTTGTTGTAATGTGTTTGTGTATAAGTATAAGGAAGGTTTTCTCATCCACTCCACCACAGATTTCTCAATTATAGGCTTTTTGCACTCTTACTTGCTTTTCAAGAATGGTGAAGAGACCACTCCCTACATGCCTGTACATGCCTTCTTGGAGTTGGTACAAGTCCTATACAACTTGCTTTTGGTTTATAGGACTTGTGTGTGCATAGAAAACAGGTCCAATGCCCAAGAAGTGAAAAGTTGCAAAAGTCATGCTTTTCTAAAATGGCAATGGCAACTTTGTGCCATTTATGGAATTAAAGCTTGGACAAAGAATCTTGTGCTTGGATTAAGGCTTTATCATCTGTGTAAGAATTAAATTATGAAGTGAGAAACAAGTTTGAGACCTGTAAAGCAAGGATTAGACATCATAGGTTCAGATTTGAATTTTGTTCTTCATGAAATGGCTTGAAATCAAAGTGAGAAATTGTTAACTTCCTCTCTTCGATTCTCCCTACTCAAGAATGATCTTAAAGAGTTCTTGGACATTTTGGAAAGCTTGAAATGTTATATATAACTATATTTGAAATGAATTTCAATATTCCTCTTGGAACTAGGTGAAAAATTGCCATGAAGTTAGGTCAAAAACCTGCCTAAATTAGGGCAAAATTTCACTAAGTTATTTTAGTTCATGAGCATGTATTCACAAAATTATATCTTGAGATCCAAGCATATTTAGGGAAAATGTGTGAATCAATGTTTTATATTTCATGGAGATCTACAACTTTCATGTTGGGAACTTTCTTTGAATCATCTTGTATCATGGTGGAAAATTGGCTTAAAGTTGAGAAAAAATAAGAAATTTTCTATACTTAGAAAATTTTCTAAGTTAAGAAAAATTCAAATTTCAAAACCAAATCTTCAATCTTTGATTTCTTGATGAACAAGTTTAACATTTTTACATGTTTTTATGAATTGTGATCCTTGGCACTTGATTTTGACCAAAAAGTCAAAGTTTGACTTTTTAGTATACAGTTGATTTTTGATCAGTTGACTGCAAATTTCATCTGTCAATCCAATGAAATTGCAATGTTTTGAACCATGTTATTAGGTAAAGATGATACAATTGAACCCTTGTAATCATGCTTCAAATCAATTGGTCATTTTCTAGGTCAAAAATCAGAAATTTCCCTTTCTAAGTCAAAACCCTAATTTTGACCATTTTGCCCTTTTGATGATTTAATCAAATTTCTTGAGGAGTTGTGGTCCAAACTTGATCAAATGATACATATGAGTCTAAAATGTTGATGCGGATCAAGAATTATGAAGTTTGACTGTAAATTGGCCATGGTTGACTTTTTCCCCAATACAGCTGATTTTTAGGTCAATTGTCCAATTGACTGATCAAAAATATGGTTCAAGGCTTGAAACTTGTCATGAGTAATCTTAGGGGTCCATAATGATGTTTGAAAGTTATATGAAGCATTGATAGTCCAAAAATCTTTGTACAATCTCAAACCCTTATTTTGGGTGATTAATGAATGATTAGAGGTCTTGAGTTGGTCAAACCCTAACCTAGTCTTGAGTCAAAGAGATCTTATGAGAATAATCTTGATAAATGAGAGGGAAAATTTTTGGGTACAACAGTATGTATATGAGTTCTAGCGAGGGTTTTAAAGACTATGCTACAAAGTGGAGAGACCTAGCGGGAACAGTCCAACCCCCTCTATCTGATAGGGAGTTGGTGGATATGTTTTTGGGTACCCTATATGGTTTGTTTTTTAACCATCTGATTGGAAGCTCCTCAGCTGGCTTTACTGAGTTGATTTTGACTGGAGAAAGAGTGGAAGTTGGTATTAGAAGTGGCAAGATTCAGAAATATGCCTCTTCAAGTGTAGGAAAGAGACCTTTCGTGGGAAAGAAAGAGGTCAGTGTTGTTTACAATCAAAGAAATCAGGGTAGAACCGAGCTCCATCCAACGGTAAGGGATGTTATGATATCCAAGCCTGCAGCTACTCAACAACGAAATAATCAACCTCGAGTAGAAAGACCTGTAAGACAATTCACCCGGATAAATATTACTTTGTCTCAAGTTTTGTCTCACCTACTGAAATCCAATCTAGTTACCCTGAGGGAAGCTTCCAAGAATCCCAACATCACATCTCCTCGCTACAAATCAAATGCTCGTTGTGCTTACCATTCAGAAAGTCCAGGCCATGATACAAACGATTGTTGGGCTTTTAAGAACAAGGTGCAAGACCTTTTTGAGGCGAAGGAGATTGAATTTGATGCTCCTGAGATTCCCAATGTTATAACTGCTCCCATGCCCAAGCACGGCCGTGGTGTTAATGTTTTTGATGATGATGCGTTTGTTACTTCTGTTGAGGAACTTATTACTCCTCTGATGACTGTTAAGTGGAATTTGTTGCAAGCCAGTTTATTTCCGGGTTGTGGTAAATATTGCCACTTATGTTTCTCTCTACCGACTGGTTGCTATTTGTTGAAAGTAGGTGTTCAGCACTTGATGGATGATAAAGAGATTCTATTTGAAAAGACTCCCGTCACAACTGCTTCCTGTAAAGATTTTTTGATTGTAACCATTTTCGCCAATCCTCCCAGGGTCTCCACCAAAAGACCCGTCAGGATTACATCTGCTCCGAAGTTGGCTCCCCTGATCATCATTATGCCAGGGCCAATACCATACTCCTAGGACAAAGTTGTTCCCTGGAATTATGGAGCTGGAGTCTATTACCATGGTGTCAAGCAAGACCTGTTGGCTGCTGAAGACAAAGTTTCTGGAAATACTAATCCCTTCGTTGGCCATATCGTTGGGACCAGTAAAATAACAAGAAGTGGAAGAGTGTTCTCACCCGAGATTTCTCCTCCTACAGCCGTTACTATTTCGGTGATCATTCCTATTGTTCTTCCTGCTGATACTACCACTGCAACTCCCATGATTACCCCTGTTGCCACCCCTGTCACTGAGTCGGCCGAGACTCGGGGCAAAGACATATTGGTTGAGCCTGTCCAGACGAAGGCGCACTTAGAATCCATTACTGAGGCTTCCAAGAAGGAAATGGAAGAAATCTTAAAGATCATTAAAAAGAGTGATTACAATGTGGTTGAACAGCTCGGGAAGACCCCTTCCAAAATTTCAATGTTGGCCCTGCTGTTATGCTCCTAAGATCATGCAAAAGTTTTGGTGAAATTCCTCAAAACTTCCCATGTGCAACAAGAAACCTCTACTGACCAATTTGAAGATTGTGTGGCCAGTTTGACGGCTGATAATGGTTTGGGTTTTTCTGATGCTGATCTGACACCCAGAGGAAGAAAGCACAATGATGCGCTGCATGTCTCCATCAAATGCAGGGGAAATACTTTGGCCCATGTTCTAGTAGATATTGGTTCATCGCTAAACGTGCTTTCCAAGAAGGCTCTGAACAGATTAGACTGCGAAGGTTTGACCCTGAAGCCAAGCAACATTGTAGTGAGGGCTTTCGATGGTTCGAAAAGAATGGTGCACGGGGAGGTGGACATCCCCATCAAAGTTGGTTCTCATACCTTTGACTCCACCTTCTATGTGATGGATATTCGACCATCTTATTCTTCTTTGTTGGGACGCCCTTGGATCCATGGGGCTAGAGCTGTCACTTCTACTCTACATCAGATGTTGAAGTACCCAGTGAAGGGAAAGATTGTCATGGTGCATGGTGAAGAGGAATACATGGTAAGCCACCTGAACTCTTTCAGGTATGTGGAAATGGATGGCGAATTCATCGATACCCCTTGTCAGAACTTTGAAGAGGTGCCTCAGACCATGGATGCAACCGAGATTGTTACCAGTGTGACGAAGATCACCAGACCTCCCTTGAAAATGGATTCTCTCGAGGACGCCAAGGCAGTAAATGAAGAAGGTGGGTGCACCATTTGGGGCAAACTCCCTGACATTCGATATAAATATGATAAGTTTGGTTTAGGTTTCTCTTCAAGGGATTAAAGGGTTGTTCTTCGTGCTCGTGCTGGAGGACCTCCCCTACACATCAGCAATCATGGGGTCAACGCTTTAGAAGACAGTGATGGTGACTATAACATGGACAATTGGATTTTCCCTACTACCAACGGTGGACCCAGTAACTTGACAGCTAAAGACTTTGTACCGATTACTTTTATTCAGAAGTAATTGTCTTTCTTGTTTTTGGATATGTAATAAATAAACAATATAAACTCTATGGCCATGTGTCTTACCCGGGGCACAATGGTTTATTTGTGAGGTTTATCATGTTTCAATCTCATATGCCATTAATAAAGCATTGGGCGTTTTGCATACAAATTTTGCGCTCTTTGTCTTTCTTTTCTACTTTTTACTTTGTCAATACAACTATGCTCTTACACACACTCACGTATCAAACTACATATCCATATCCACTATGGATCCCATTGATAACGGTTTTTCTATTGCCGGTTATGACTTTGAAAATCCGATCAACCAAGCCGAGGACAAAGGTGAGGAAGATTGTGAGGTACCCAGAGAACTTGCCAGACTGTTACGACAGGAAGAAAGAGCTATACAGCCTCATGAAAAGCCAATTGATATAGTGAAATTGGGCACAGAAGAGGACAGAAAAGAAGTCAAGATAGGCGCACATTTGGAGCTTAGTGTCAAACAACGATTGATTCAGATGTTGCATGATTACGTCGAAATCTTTGCCTGGTAATATGAAGACATGCCAGGGCTAGACACTGATATTGTGGTTCATCGTCTGCCAACTAAAGAAGATTGCCCTCCAGTAAAGCAGAAGGTCCGTGGTACGCGTCCTAAAATGTCATAGAAGATCAAGGCAGAAGTTATGAAGTAGTTCAATGCTGGGTTCTTAGTTGTCACCTCCTATCCACAAGGGGTTGCTAACGTAGTCCTGACGCTTAAGAAGGATGGCAAGGTACGTATGTGCATGGATTACAGAGACTTGAACAGGGCAAGCCCCAAAGATGACTTTCCGCTTCCCCACATTGACGTTCTGGTTGACAACACCGCACAATATAAGACCTTTTCCTTCATGGATGGTTTCTCTGGTTACAATCAGATCAAAATGGCACCCGAAGACATGGAGAAAACAACCTTCATCACACACTGGGGCACTTTTTGTTACAAGGTGATGCCATTTGGGTTGAATAATGCTGGGGAAACCTATCAAAGAGCCATGGTAGATTTGTTCCACGATATGATTCACCATGAGATAGAGGTCTATGTTAACGATATGATAGCCAGGTCTCAAACTGAGGAAGATCATCTTGATCACCTGCAAAAGTTGTTTTATAGGTTGAAGACGTACAAGTTGAGGCTAAATCCAAATAAGTGCACCTTTGGGGTAAGTTCTGGTAAACTCTTAGGTTTCATTGTTAGTGACAAGGGTATTCAGGTAGACCCTGCAAAGGTGAAATCTATATAAGAGATGTAGGCTCCTCGCACTGAGAAGGAGGTTAGAGGTTTCTTGGGATGCCTAAATTACATTTCCAGGTTCATTTCCCATCTAACTGCTACTTGTGAGCCAATCTTCAAACGCCTGAAGAAAGATCAAGTGGTAAAGTGGAATGACAAATGTCAGACTGCCTTCGATAGAATCAAGGAATAACTTCAAGAGCCTCCTGTTGTACCCTAAAATTTTCCCTCCCATTTCCTCAACATTTTCTCATCACAAGACCTTTGAAGATCAAGACCTAGTTAGGGTTTCCTCTGCTCAAGACTTCTCATTGCACAGTTGACCCAAATTAGGGTTTGTGTTTGCACAAAGATATTTTGACCTAAAATGCCTAAGATGACTTTCATGCTTCATGTTGGACTCCCAAGTTTCAAGTCTTGATTCCAAATTTTGCCCAGTCAATTGGACAGTTGACCTAGAAATCAACTGTATTGGGGAAAAAGTCAACTGTGGCCAATTGACAGCCAAATCTCATGAAAATTGACCCACATCAACATTATGAACTCACATGGATCATTTGATCAAGTTTGGATCACCATTCCACAAGAAATTTGATCAGATCATTAAAAGGGCAAAATGGTCATTTTTAGGGTTTTGACTGCACAAAGGCAATTTTTGACTGTTTGACCTAGCCAATGGCAAACCAAGCTCACATATGGACTCAAGGACCCCATGGAATTATCTTGACATGCTCAACAAGTTCAAAAGATCCCAAATACACAAGATTGATAGTTGAATTTCCTAGTCAATTGATCAATTTTGACTGTATACTGAAAAGTCAAACTTTGACTTTTTGGTCAAAATCCAGGGTCAAGATTCATTTTTTATCAAAACATGCCAAATCATGAAACTTGTTCACCAAGAAATCAAAAATTGCAAATTAGGGTTTGAAATAAGAATTTTTCATAACTTAGAATTTTTCTAAGTTATGAAAAACCCTAATTTTTTCCCAACTTTGCCCCACTTTCTCACCAAGATTCATTTGGATTCAAGCAAAAGTCAAAACATGAAAGTTGTAGCCTATTGCATAATCTACAACTTTGATTCACAAAGTTTTCCCAAAAGAGGCTTGTATCTCAAGTTACAATTTTTGGAACAAGGGTGCCAAACCATTCTTAACTTAGTGAAAATTTGACCTATTTTAGGCAAGTTTTTTACCTAACTTCAAGACCATTTTTCATACACTTCCACTTGGAATTTCAATTTTCACTTCAAAGATGGATTGTAGTACACATTCGAAGCTTTCCAAAATGTCCAAGAACTTATCCAACAACCTCATAACTTGAGAGAATCGAATTTTGCAATATGGCAAAAACTCACTTTTGAATTGGCCAAGTTCCATGTTCATAACTTATGCATTTTCAAGTCAGCTTGGTTTATGCTACATTACAGGTCTCTAAACCATCCAACACTCAATAATTTAATGCAAAACCTTTGTGTCCTAGCATTATCTTGTTCATCCAACCATTACACAAGAGATTAACCTTAAAATGGAAAAAGCACTTTAGCCATTTTTGAAAAGATTGCTTTATGTCAAGTTCACATATCTTTGAAGTACAAAGAAATCTATAAGGCACAAGTTATGAGACACATTGCACTGATCAAGACAAGGCTTTGCAGCATGTTTAGGGGGCCTGCATAAGCTTGTAACAAAGACTTGGCATTGTGACTTAAGAAGTAAGAAACACATCATAACAAATACCAACTTCCATATCAGTCAACCAGGCCTTAGAGAAAGTTATCAAACACATTCCAAACATTCATCCTAGGATGAAGCATGACCCTAAGACCTCCAATACCTCCACAAACTCAAAATCACCTTCAAACTGCCCAAACAGAGTAACCTCTGCAGATTGAGTTCCAACTCTCATCCCTTTTGTGCTTTCTTGCTAAAAGCTCATCAAACATCTTCCCTACCATCAATGCAAGCTAATCAAAATATAAAACACGACCTGTAACTCCTCTAACCAGTTCCACCATTTTCATTTTCTTGTTTTGCAGTTGGAGTTCTCTAGCACGATTCAAGAAGTTTTAGGACAAAGTAGAACTTGGAATAGCATCCTCACACTTCAAGGAAGCTGTACAAGTCATCATCTTGCTCTGAAAACTCCTCCATTGCAAGGCACGATTCCAACTGAACAGGTATGTTCATGAAGTTCTATCTCTCAGTATAGGCATTGTTAGCTTTAGGTTTGTGAAGGAAACATGTCACAATCATAGCCCTGAACATGCCCATATGATTAGATTTCATTTATATTATGTGTGCTGCAAGAATTTTGAGTCTGAACATTGATGAAAAACTAGGTCAGGAATTGGGGGAGAAGAAATTCTCCCTCATCTTAGAGAGTTAAGTCAAGTTTTTTATATCCCTGGATTCGTCTTCTCATGCTCTACACTTTTCATGTTGAAAGTTTTGCTTAAAAGTCCAGGAATTGGGAGATAGGAAACGCGTGATTGCTTGAACAAGTTTGTTCTGAGGTTGAAGATGACTGGTTCTGGGCTGGGCCTGGAATGTTTTTCTTATTTGCACCATACATTTACTTCTGAACCCCCTAAGCCCATTTTGTTCATTTTAATGATTTTTTGACTTTTCTTTTTTTTGGTTTGACTTATTTATTTTTCCTTATAATATAAAAAATATAAAAATAATTTTTTGCACCATTTTCCTATTTATTAGGTATTTGTTTATTTAGATTAGTTTTATACATAAATAAACAAATAGATACATTTTATTTAAAAATACCAAAAATAATGCAAACACATTTTTATTTTCTTTTTTTATTTTGTTTTATCTTTTGAAAATATTCCATATAAAAAATACTTTTTTTTATAAATATTAAATATTATTATTTTGAATATATAATACATATTTAGAAAATAATACATATATATATATATATATATATATATATATATATATATATATATATATATATATATATATATATATATATATATATATATATATATATATATATATATATATATATATATATATATATATATATATATATATATATATATATATATATATATATATATATATATATATATATATATATATATATATATATATATATATATATATATTTATTAATATATTTAGGTTAAATTACAAAATATACACACTTTTATTTTTTTTATTATTAATATTTAATATAAAAATGTCTTTTGACAAATATACTTCATTTTATTTTATTTTTGTATACAATAAATAAATACTTGTACATAATAAATAAATAATGCATTTATTTTAATAGAATTAGGGTTTAACCCTAAACATGAAAAACTCCCAAAAAAGTAATACTTTTATTTTTTGTTTATTTTGACATATAAAAATACTTTTTTCATACATACAAAAAACCATTTTTGTATCTTGCATATTTATTCTTATTTTATTTAAATTGTGCAATTAAATTATCTTGTAAATAATTCAATATTGATGTAATAGTTTAGGTTTAAATTCCTTGTCAAAATCCCCATTTGAACATTTGTACCCCCCTTCCCATATATGGTTTTGTAATAGCTTAGTAAATTTATTTTCGCACTTTATTGCTTTCTAATTATACCATGTTAGAATTAGGGTTTGTATGCGAAAAAACAACGAAAATAGTTTTGACCTAATTTCAAGATAAACAAGCATGAAAATGGACACACAAATCACACTTGCACCCCTTAGGGTATTCCACTTGTTGCCTTTCAAAATTGGGCCATATTGCATGTTAGGTCTCTTTCAGCAAAACAAACACAAATCAAATGATCATAGTCCCTCGATGACGCTTTCAAAAATGTTGCCTAAACAAATGATCAAGTCCCTTAAAGAAAATTGCCCAAAGATACTTGACACCATTGCAACTATGGTCTAAACGATGACCCGCGCCCGTCCCTTTCACATCCTAACATGAGATTGTCCACCAAATACAATGGTGGAACAAACTTGTCAAAAGGGTTAAAACATAGCAATAAACTTTGAGAAATTTAGGAGTAGATAACCTCTTAGTTATTTGAATCAAACTTGCAAAAACAAAACACTTGCCTATTTTCTAAAAACCACATTTCACAACACTTTCAAAAACAAATGAAAACCTTTTCAAAAGACACACACCTTTGTACACATCCCAACATGGATCATTACAAAGGTTGCCACCACATTGGCTTCTTTTCAAAACCTTTTCAAAACCACACACACACAAGCACCATTTCAAACAATTGAAAATTAAGGCAAGTTGATCTAAGCAAGTAACTAAGAGCCCATGGATAACCATGGATAGAAAGGGTGCTAATACCTTCCCTTTATATAATCTACTCCCCGAACCCAAGAAAAATCTCAAAGGTTTTTGCTGTGCTTTTTAAACCTTTCCTTAGGATAAAATAAAAAGTCGGTGGCGACTCTTGCTCAACCGAAACATTTGCGAAAACAAACGCAAAACTCATAGTTAGTTCTCCCACCGTATCACAGAACTGGCGACTCTGTTGGGGAAAACTTAAAAGTGGAGTAACCTTAGGGCTTAGATCACCCTCTTGCATGACTAATTGTTTGCTTTGATTGCTTTACATTTTGGCTCTCTTGTTTGGGTTTGAAATCCTACACCCGGATTTGGGGAAACATTCATAGATAGAAATACATTGTGGAAACTGTGCAGGGTATACCGACACGGTTGAAGCAATAGCTATATTAGTGCGACATATTTGTGAGTACCGGTAACCCTTGAGTTCAATCAAGGAGAGTACGGGGCCGCTGAGTGATGTCACTAAGCACTAATGACCTAGAACCTTACTTGACCATCTTGGCCTTTTATTAGGGGTAGTGAGATGATCGGCTTTGGTGCAGTCCGAAATTGGTAGATACTCGATACTACACTCATTGATGGTTGTTTTCTTGGAATATTTTGGTCGCTAGTTAAGTGGCTAAACCAAAACAATGAACATTGAAAACAATCCAATGATATTGAGCTCCTTAGAACCCTGTTACTATTTATAGGACAGGTTTTTAAGCCAACTACACTCAAGAGGGTACTTACCTATGAAACCCCATGCAAGCCTGAAACTAGGGTTTTGTGTGATTTGCTTGTACATATGTTTTGTGCATACATCATAAACATCTTGAAGCATCATATGCATTCACTAACCATTTCAAGGGTTTGGATCTTCATCTTTGTTCTTGTTTTGTAGGTCATGGAAATTCCTCGCAGAAACACCATTCAAGTCAACCTTGTGAGAATCTCTCCTCAACTCAAGGAGCTCACCTCAAGAATTCCGGAAAGCTCATCCTTCAGTGAAAGACATGGTAGACTGCTCAGCCTAGTCAACACCAACATTGAAGAAGACATGATGAAAGTGCTATTCCAGTTCTTTGACCCTCTTCACCATTGTTTCACTTTCCCTGATTATCAGTTGGTGCCCACTTTGGAGGAGTTTTCTCAACTCCTGAGAATTCCTATCCTTAATCAACTACCCTTCAAAAGTACGGAAAAGGAACCAAAGCCGGAAGATGTTGCTCGAGCATTACATCTACAACCATCCGACATCAAGGGGCATTGGGAAACCAGAAGCGGCGTCAAGGGATTCTTAGCAAAATTCTTGTTTGAGAAGGCACAAGAATGTTGGAACTCATTGGACCTACAAGCCTTTGAAGAAATTGTGGCACTCCTTATCTATGGGTTGGTCTTGTTCCCAAATCCTGACCAATTGGTAGATGTCAACGCCGTCAAAATCTTCTTGTCCAGAAATCCAATACCAACATTGCTTGGGGACATTCTTCACTCATTTTACACATGAACAATGAGAAAGAGGGGTGTTCTCATGTGTTGTACTCCTCTCCTTGCAAGGTGGTTTATTTCACACCTTCCACAATCTGTCTTGAAGAATGACCAAGGCTCAAGGTGGTCCCAACGGTTGATGACTCTTACTCACTCTGATGTACATTGGTGTTCTCGGTCCAGAGAAAATGTCATCATCGTCGATCGTTGTGGAGAGTTTCCTAATGTTCCTTTACTTGGAATCAGAGGAGGTATCACCTACAACCCTTGCCTAGCTTTGAGGCAATTTGGATATGCACGGAGGGATGGCCCTCATGACATGTTGATTCCTGACCTAGTTTTTGACTTCGACAACGATGCGCAAGGACTTCGCCAAAGATTCATCAGAGCTTGGGGAAGACTCAACAAGGTTGATAGCAAGACTCTGGAACACAAGAACTCCATCCCTCTTGAGCCTTATCTCAAGTGGGTACGAGCCCGAGCCCAAAGTCTGATGATGCCTTATCCTCATGTACTCCCCGTGATTAAAGAGCCCGTCGAGGAAGGAGAGGTTCCCTACACCATCCTACATCCAGACATGCCTACATCGTGGGAGGAAATGCAGAAAAGTTGGATTCAGCTCAAGGAGGAACATAATACTTTTGAAGCCAGCTTCTACGCTAGTGAGAAGAAGGTTTTAGAGCTTACCCGCCGACTCCATGAGCAAGAGGCCCTCAACACCTACATCGCACCAAAGAGGATGCGCAATGTCTTTTTGCCTTGAGAAGTTATTTTGTAATATTTGGCCCATGGGGCATTTATGTACTAACAAATTTCTTCTTATTAATATGACGTGCGTTCTTCTTTGTCTGCAATAATTTTGAATGTTCTAAATCCTTGAATGCATTGCATACATAAGCATACCATTCATCATGTGCATAAGCAGGTCTCACGCCAGGTTTCCTTATCTGTCTGCTGTTTATTTCAGTAGGATGGATCTCGAGCAAACAGTCAAAGACCTACAAGCTCAGAATGCACTGTTTCAGCAACTCCTGATGACCTTGGCTAAGGGTCAGGAGGATATCAAGACCCAATTAGGGAATAAAGACCCAGTGAAGAAGAAGAAAAAGAGACTCGGGGTGGCTACTCTGGGGAGAAGATTTGATGGAGAAGCTCGAAGAGTGCTTGAATTTCCTCCTATTTCTGATGAAGGAACCAGCAAAGGAGGTGGGGCTGCGGTACCTTCCGAATCCGATGTGGAAGAAGAAGAGGTCGAAGAGGATGAAGACTATTCTGATCAGCAATACCCTCCAGCTGATGATAAATACAAAGGGCTAGAAGACAGGTTGGCCGCCATGGAGCTACAAAGAGTACCGGGTTTGGATTTTGAAGACTTAGGTTTGGTTGCCGGTATTGTGATTCCCCCAAAGTTCAAAGTGCCAGTGTTTGTAAGGTATGATGGACTGTCCTGTCCAAAAATGCATCTCAGGTCCTACGTGAGAAAGATCCAACCCTATATGGCCGATACAAACCTTTGGATTCATTTCTTTCAAGACAGCCTTTCTGGGGCTCAATTGGAGTGGTTTTATCAACTAGAAGGAACCAGCGTCCGAAATTGGGAAGACTTGGCCACCGCTTTTTACAAACAATACCAATACAATTCTGACCTTGCCCCTACTCGTACCCAACTTCAGGGTATGTCATTGGGAACAGGCGAAGGATTCAAAGAATATGCACAAAAATGGAGGGATTTGGCTGGCAGGGTGCAGCCTCCTTTAACCGACCGTGAGCTTGTTGATATGTTTCTAGGGACCCTATCTGGGCCATTTTTCAATCATCTGATTGGTAACTCTTCCGCGGGGTTTACCGATTTGATCTTAACGAGCGAAAGAATAGAAGCTGGCATCAAGTCAGGGAAGATTCAGAAGGGTGTTGCTGCAAGTACTGAGAAGAGGCCTTTTAAGAAAGAAGCAAGTGCCGTCTATGGTCCTAGAAGACAAGTCAAGCCAGAAAGTCGCCAAGCCGTCAATGCTTTGGTCATTTCAAAACCTGTTGCTGCTCCTCAGCAGTATAATCAACAAAGAGGTGAAAGGCCCAAGAGACAGTATACTCGGTTGAGTATGACCTTGTCACAAATTTTACCACAACTGTTATCAACCAACTTGGTAACCATCAAAGAAGCGCCAAAGGTCGTGAATACTGCATCTCCTAAGTATAACCCAAATGCCCGTTGTGCTTATCATTCCGATAGCCCCGGGCATACTACTGATGATTGCTGGGCCCTGAGAAATAAAGTGCAAGACCTTATCGATGCGAAGGAAATTCAGTTTGAAGCGCCTGAGAGGCCAAATGTTGTAACTGCTCCTATGCCCCAGCATAGAGTAAATGCCATTGAGGAAGATTCATATGCCGTTTCGGTGAATGATGTTGCTACCCCTCTTTTGACTGTTAAGAGGAACTTACTACTAGCCGGTTTATTTCCGGGTTATAGCAAGGGTTGCCTCATGTGTGCTGTTATCCCTACCGGTTGTCCGTTGCTGAAATCAGGCATCCAAAGCCTGATGGATAGCAAAGAAATTCTGTTCAATAAAACTGCTGTTCCATTTGTTTCCGCTGAAGAAGTATCTGTTGTCACAATTTATAATCCTGCCAAAGCTCCCCCGAGGAAGCCAGTCCAAATTCTGTCTGTTGCACCCATCACTATTATTGTTCCGGGGCCTCTCCCCTATGAGTCTGATAAAGCGGTCCCATGGCATTATGGGGCCGACGTGTATGTGCTTGGAGTGAAACAGGAGTTCAACACCAATACCAGTATTAGTAACATCACTGGCCCCTCCAAGATTACCCGCAGTGGCAGGCTCTTCTCGCCTGACATTGCACCGTCAGTTATCCGAAAACCTCTTACCATCACACCCGCAAGTGTGCATGTTCCAATTCAAGTTCCGGTGTCTACTACTGCCGCCGAGTCCTCTGATACTCGGGGCAAAGAAGTTGCTACCAATTTGCCTGCCAGGACGGAGGCACCAAAAAAGACTACTGTTGAAGCCTCCCAACAAGAAATGGAGGAAATCCTTAAAATCATTAAAAAGAGTGACTTCAATGTTGTTGAACATTTGGGGCATACCCCCTCCAAAATCTCTATGCTATCATTGCTGCTATGCTCAGAGGCCCATGCAAAAGCCCTGATTTCATTTCTGAAAACGGCCCATGTGCCGCAAGAGACCTCCGCAGATCAATTCACTGACTGTGTGGCCAATTTGATAGTTGACAATGGTTTGGGGTTCTCAGATATTGATCTTACCACCAAAGGGAAAAATCACAATGATGCCCTGCACGTCTCTATAGAGTGCAGGGGCACTACTCTCGCACACGTGTTGGTGGATACCGGTTCTTCCCTGAATGTCTTGCCCAAGAAGGCATTGGATCGCTTGGATTGTGAGGGTCTGGAATTGAAGCCTAGTAACATCATTGTTAGAGCCTTCGACGGTTCTAAGAGGATGGTGCACGGTGAAGTAGACATCCCTATTCGTGTGGGTTCCCAGGTTTTCGACTCAACATTCTATGTAATGGATATTCGTCCATCTTACTCCTGCTTGTTGGGTCGACCCTGGATTCACAAAGCTGGGGCAGTAACCTCCACTCTACACCAAAAGCTCAAATACCCTGTCAAAGGGAAGATTGTTACTGTGCAGGGTGAGGAGGAATACATGGTAAGTCACTTGAATTCATTCCGGTATATCGAGATGGACGGGGAGTTTATTGAAACCCCCTTTCAACATTTTGAGGAGGTACCTCCAATTTTGGCATCGGATGAAGCAGTGGTTGAAGAAGACTTTCCGTTGAAGATGGCATCCTTGAAGGATGCCCGGGCTGTAATCGAGAAAGGCAATTGTGCAAACTGGGGTCAGCTTCCTGACTTCACTCAAAAGAATGACAAGTTTGGGCTGGGCTTTACTGCAGAGGCTCAGAGGGTTGTGCGCAAGGAAAAGATCAGAAAGGCTCTAGTGTTTATCACCAGTCCAAGGGTGAATGCTATCGAGGAGGATGTAGAGGAAGCAGAGTTTGACAGTTGGATCTATCCAACTACCAGCAACGGACCAAGCAACTGGACGGCAAAGGATTTTACACCTATCACATTTGTCACGCAGTAATTAACTCTTTTGATTTTCAATTTGTAACAAACAATATGTTAAAAACTTTATTGGCTTGGTGTCCTACCCGGGGCATCGTAGCTCCATTTGTGAGGGCTTTTTGTATGACATTTCCATATATCATCAATCAAAACATTGGACGTTTGTTGCATTTCAAATCTTGTGCTCTTTTTCTTTCTGTGTTATATATTGCAAAACAGCTATATTTACACACACTCACTTATACAGGTTTCAATCCACTCTGGATCTCACTGGTAACAGCTCCGCTACCACCAGTTATGACTTTGAGAATCCGATCAACTTGGCCGAAGACGAAAGCGAAGATGACTGCGAAGTGCCTGGCGAACTCGCAAGACTGTTACTCCAGGAAGAGAGGGCTATTCAACCCCATGAAGAGCCGGTGGAAACAGTTAACCTGGGTACTGAGACAGATAGGAAAGAGGTCAAGATTTGGGCTAATCTAGAGCTCAGCGTGAAGCAACGATTGATCCAGATGCTACATGATTACATGGAAATATTTGCTTGGTCCTATGAAGACATGCCTGGTTTGGATGCCGACATTGTAGTTCACCACCTGCCAACCAAGGAAGACTGCCCTCCAGTAAAGCAAAAGGTCCGCCGTATGCGTCCAGAGATGTCCGAAAAGATCAAGGCTGAGGTTATGAAGCAATTCGATGCCGGGTTTCTAGCAGTGACCTCTTACCCTCAGTGGGTTGCCAATGTGGTGCCAGTGCCGAAAAAAGATGGTAAAGTCAGAATGTGCATCGACTACAGGGATTTGAACAGGACAAGCCCCAAAGATGATTTTCCTCTGCCTCACATCGACGTTCTTGTTGACAATACTGCTCAACACAAGGTGTTCTCCTTCATGGATGGTTTTTCAGGGTACAATCAGATCAAGATGGCTCCGGAAGATATGGAAAAGACTACCTTTGTGACTCAGTGGGGCACCTTCTGCTACAAGGTCATGCCGTTCGGGTTGAAAAATGCTGGGGCAACTTACCAACGTGCCATGGTTGCTTTATTTCATGATATGATCCATCATGAGATTGAAGTATATGTTGATGACATGATTGCAAGGTCCCAAACTGAGGAGGAGCACCTTGACCATCTGAGGAAGTTGTTTGACCGATTGAAGTTATACAAGCTGAGGTTGAATCCCAACAAGTGCACCTTCGGGGTAAGGTCTGGAAAGTTGCTAGGTTTCATTGTAAGCGATAAAGGTATCCAGGTGGACCCTGCCAAGGTAAAAGCCATACAAGAGATGCCAACTCCAAAGACAGAAAAAGAAGTCAGAGGCTTCCTGGGACGACTGAATTACATTGTCCGATTCATCTCACATCTGACTGCTACTTGTGAGCCAATCTTCAAGTTACTAAAGAAAGATCAAGTAGTACGCCGGAACGATGAATGTCAGGTTGCCATTGAAAAGATAAAGGAATATCTCCAAGAGCCACCCATTCTTATGCCACCAGTGGAAGGAAGACCTCTGATACTATACTTAACAGTACTTGACAATTCAATGGGGTGTGTGTTGGGGCAGCATGACGAGTCTGGCCGAAAAGAGCACGCTATTTATTACCTGAGCAAAAAGTTTACCGACTGTGAGTCTCGTTACTCACTGCTTGAGAAAACTTGCTGCGCTCTAGTATGGGCTGCTCGCCGACTGAGACAGTATATGTTGACTCATACTACTCTGTTGATTTCAAAGATGGATCCCATCAAGTACATATTTGAAAAGCCTGCTCTGTCTGGAAGAATAGCGAGATGGCAAATGATCTTGACTGAATATGATATCCAGTATACAACTCAGAAAGCAATTAAAGGAAGTGTATTGGCAGACCATTTGGCACACCAACCTGTGGACGATTACCAATCATTGAACTTTGATTTCCCGGACGAAGACATCATGGTGGTAACTGATTGTGAAGTGCCTGGACCGGATGAAGGACCTGAGGAAGGATCCCGATGGTCTATGCATTTTGACGGAGCCTTTAACGCTTTGGGTAACGGCGTCGGCGCTGTAATCATATCTCCCAAAGGAACTCATACTCCACTCACCGCCCGATTATGTTTCAACTGCACCAACAACATGGCAGAATATGAGGCATGTATCATGGGTCTACAAGCTGCAATCAATTTAAGGATCAAATTTCTGAGTGTCTTCGGAGATTCTGCTCTCGTGATCAATCAGATCAAAGTCGAGTGGGATACGAAACACCCAAATCTTATTCCTTACAAGGAGTATGTGTTGACCTTGCTTCCCCACTTTGAAGAGATAACTTTTGAGCACTTCCCAAGAGAGGAGAATCAGCTAGCGGACGCACTAGCTACGATGTCTTCAATGTTCAAAGTTAAATGGGACAATGAGGCTCCCCGGATCATTATCTGGAAGTTGGACGAACCGGCATACTGCTGCGAGCTTGAGGCCGAAAAGGTGACTGAAAAACCCTGGTATCATGAGGTGAAGAGGTATTTGGAAGCTCAGGAATACCCTGAAGGTGCATCTGTCAATGACAAGAAATTCATGAGAAGGTTTGCGGCAAAATTCTTCCTCAGCAACGGCATTCTCTACAAACGGAATCATGATTCAACTCTACTGCATTGTATGGATAAGGCTGAAGCAGAGAAGATCATGATAGAACTGCATGAAGGTACATTTGGGACACATTCCAGTGGACACACCATGGCTAAGAAAATCCTTCGGGCAAGATATTTCTGGTCCACAATGGAAGCCGATTGTTACCAACACTCTCGAACTTGTCATAAATGCCAGATCTATGCTGACAAGGTGCATATTCCTCCGGTTCCTCTGAACGTCCTGACGGCACCTTGGCCTTTTGCAATGTGGGGCATTGATATGATCGGTGAGATCTGACTGACGGAATCCAACGGGAATCGCTTCATCTTGGTGGCAATCGATTACTTCACGAAGTGGGTTGAGGCAGCTTCCTACGCAACGGTAACCAAGAGCATCGTGGCACGTTTCATCCGGCATAATCTGATCTGTCGATACGGCGTCCCGGAAAGAATCATTACGGACAATGGTACCAATCTCAATAATAAGATGATCACTGAACTCTGTGAACAATTCAAGATACAGCACCACAACTCTTCTCCCTACCGGCCGAAGATGAATGGGGCTGTAGAGGCAGCTAATAAGAATATCAAGAAAATTGTGCAGAAGATGACAGTGACCTATAAAGATTGGCACGAGATGTTACTGTTCACTCTTCATGGGTACCGTACCTCAGCAAGGACGTCAACCGGGGCAACTCCTTTCTCCTTGGTCTATGGCATGGAGGCAGTCTTGCCAATTGAAGTCCAGATACCCTCTCTCCGGATAATGAAGGATGCAGACTTGAATGAAGATGACTGGATCCAGACTCGACTTGATCAATTAAACCTGATAGACGAAAAGAGGCTCACCGCTATCTGTCATGGTCAGACGTATCAAAAACGGATGATCGGGGCATTTAACAAGAAAGTCAGACCACAAGAGTATCAAGTTAGGGACCTGGTAATCAAACGCATCATCCTTCCTCAAAGTGATCCCCGGGGAAAATGGACCCCTACATACGAAGGGCCATTTGTGGTTAAACATGTGTTCTCAGGAGGAGCCATGATCCTGACCACCATGGATGGTGACGACCTTCCTCACCTCGCCAATGCAGACATAGTAAAAAGATACTTTGCATGAATAAAAGACCCGCTAGGTTGACATACCTAGGCAAAAATAAGGTCTTCCCGGCGAACCAAAAGGGTTCGGGCAAAAATAAGGGATGAAATGAAAAAATCTGTACACCCGGAAAGTCGAAAACCTGAAAAGGCGGCTTGGGCAAAAATGGGTATCCCGGTGGACTGAAAACCCGAAAGGGCGGTCCATGCAAAAGTTAGGGATAAAGCGTAACACTATGTCTCATTGGATCACTTCGCATCCGGAATTCGGCATCAACTATCTGGCTCAGATTTCGGCATCGACCAATCAGCTTCATCTTCAACTAGGCAGCAAAGTGATGAGACGCTTGAAGACATAAAGGCGATAGCAGAGTTGGAACCCAGTGGGATTGTTCACATAGTTGTTTTGTTTCCTTTTCAAAATTGTAAATTCTAAGTTATTCGGCGGCATTCTCTTACTAGGATGTCAGCCTCTTGTACAAAAACGCCTATTCACAGGAAAAATTCAAATCAATACAAATTCACTTGTCCATACAAATTGCCATTGTTTTTCCTTTTTCTGTTTTGTCTTGCGAAGAACGTCCAATGTTCATTTTTGATATATGCATTTGACATTAAATTGCTGATTCATAAATATTTGCATATGAAACAAAAGATTAATTACAGGTGACATCAGAAACAGGGGCAATGTGAAGTTGTCTGATGCAGTCTGGTTACTTTGTCCGCCAAGGTACCAAGGTAGATTCTACTGAAGAATGTGACCAAATCATCTCAACACCCCGTAGAGTAAGACAAGATTCAGCAATACTTTCCCCAAGCAGAGTTGGTTCCCCGTCAATCCTGAAAAGGCACAACATTCCCCGGCAGGTCATAAAGCTGATCTCCAGTAAATTCCGGAAGCTTATCCCCTGCAGAATACGGACGTCCCTCCCGGGCTTTATTCAAATTTATTCCTCACCAGGGCTTATAACTGGGTTATCCTCAGCTAATTGCCACGGAAAATCGCCCTCGGCAAAGTTCCTTCAATCTCCAGCGGAGTTTATCTTTGGTATTCCCCAGCGGAGTTTATCTTTGGTATCCCCGGCGGAGTTTATCATCATTATCCCCAGCGGAATCCATCATTGAAGTCCTCAGCAGGCCTCTCATCAAACTTCAGCAAAGTATCTCTTCCACAGAGCAATTCCTCGGCCGGCCGTCAAGGATCTATTTTCCTAAGACGAAAATACATTCATAAACATTTCACATTTTCATACATCTTGCTTACATACATGATAAAGTGCATACAACACTATCTCATGTTGAAAATCATGACATCATGCATATCATACATCATGACATTGCATACAACTTATGTTTTTGCCTTTTCAGGGAAAAAGACAATTCCAAAGACAACTACCTTCAACTGTCACAATTCCAGATTCGATACCTGTATCTAGCCAGGGCACATCTGAGAGTGATTAGTTTCTAGACTCGATTCCTGTATCTAGCCAGGGCACATCTGAAGAGTTCAAAGATTCGATTCCTGTATCCAGCCAGGGCATATCTAGCAACTACACTGATTGCAGATTCGACTCCTGTATCCAGCCAGGGCATATCTGTTGACCACATTTCCAGACTCGATTCCTGTATCTAGCCAGGGCACGTCTGAAGAGTTCGAAGTTTCGATTCCTGTATCCAGCCAGGGCATATCTAGCAACTACACCGATTGCAGATTTGACTCCTGTATCCAGCCAGGGCATATCTGTTGACCACATTTCCAGACTCGATTCCTATATCTGATAGCCAGGTCTCAAACTGAGGAAGATCATCTTGATCACCTGCAAAAGTTGTTTTATAGGTTGAAGACGTACAAGTTGAGGCTAAATCCAAATAAGTGCACCTTTGGGGTAAGTTCTGGTAAACTCTTAGGTTTCATTGTTAGTGACAAGGGTATTCAGGTAGACCCTGCAAAGGTGAAATCTATATAAGAGATGTAGGCTCCTCGCACTGAGAAGGAGGTTAGAGGTTTCTTGGGATGCCTAAATTACATTGCCAGGTTCATTTCCCATCTAACTACTACTTGTGAGCCAATCTTCAAACGCCTGAAGAAAGATCAAGTGGTAAAGTGGAATGACAAATGTCAGACTGCCTTCGATAGAATCAAGGAATACCTTCAAGAGCCTCCTGTTGTACCCCAAAATTTTCCCTCCCATTTCCTCAACATTTTCTCATCACAAGACCTTTGAAGATCAAGACCCAGTTAGGGTTTCCTCTGCTCGAGACTTCTCCTTGCACAGTTGACCCAAATTAGGGTTTGTGTTTGCACAAAGATATTTTGACCTAAAATGCCTAATATGACTTTCATGCTTCATGTTGGACTCCCAAGTTTATCCATACCAAGTTTCAAGTCTTGATTCCAAATTTTGCCCAGTCAATTGGACAGTTGACCTAGAAATCAACTATATTGGGGAAAAAGTCAACTGTGGCCAATTGACAGCCAAATCTCATGAAAATTGACCCACATCAACATTATGAACTCACATGGATCATTTGATCAAGTTTGGATCATCATTCCACAAGAAATTTGATCAGATCATCAAAAGGGCAAAATGGTCATTTTTAGGGTTTTGACTGCACAAAGGCAATTTTTGACTGTTTGACCTAGCCAATGGCAAACCAAGCTCACATATGGACTCAAGGACCCCATGGAATTATCTTGACATGCTCAACAAGTTCAAAAGATCCCAAATACATAAGATTGATAGTTGAATTTCCCAGTCAATTGATCAATTTTGACTGTATACTGAAAAGTCAAACTTTGTCTTTTTGGTCAAAATCCAGGGTCAAGATTCATTTTTTATCAAAACATGCCAAATCATGAAACTTGTTCACCAAGAAATCAAAAATTGCAAATTAGGGTTTGAAATAAGAATTTTTCATAACTTAGAATTTTTCTAAGTTATGAAAAACCCTAATTTTTTCCCAACTTTGCCCCACTTTCTCACCAAGATTCATTTGGATTCAAGCAAAAGTCAAAACATGAAAGTTGTAGCCTATTGCATAATATACAACTTTGATTCACAAAGTTTTCCCAAAAGAGGCTTGTATCTCAAGTTACAATTTTTGGAACAAGGGTGCCAAACCATTCTTAACTTAGTGAAAAATTGACCTATTTTAGGCAAGTTTTTTACCTAACTTCAAGACCATTTTTCATACACTTCCACTTGGAATTTCAATTTTCACTTCAAAGATGGATTGTAGTACACATTCCAAGCTTTCCAAAATGTCCAAGAACTCATCAAACAACCTCATAACTTGAGAGAATCGAATTTTGCAATATGGAAAAAACTCACTTTTGAATTGGCCAATTTCCATGTTCATAACTTATGCATTTTCAAGTCAGCTTGGTTTATGCTACATTACAGGTCTCTAAACCATCCAACACTCAATAATTTAATGCAAAACCTTTGTGTCCTAGCATTATCTTGTTCATCCAACCATTACATAAGAGATTAACCTTAAAATGGAAAAAGCACTTTAGCCATTTTTGAAAAGATTGCTTTATGTCAAGTTCACATATCTTTGAAGTACAAAGAAGTCTCTAAGGCACAAGTTATGAGACACATTGCACTGATCAAGACAAGGCTTTGCAGCATGTTTAAGGGGCCTGCATAAGCTTGTAACAAACACTTGGCATTGTGACTTAAGAAGTAAGAAACACATCATAACAAGTACCAACTTCCATATCAGTCAACCAGGCCTTAGAGAAAGTTATCAAACACATTCCAAACATTCATCCTAGGCTGAAGCACGACCCTAAGACCTCCAATACCTCCACAAACTCAAAATCACCTTCAAACTGCCCAAACAGAGTAACCTCTGCAGATTGAGTTCCAACTCTCATCCCTTTCATGCTTTCTTGCTAAAAGCTCATCAAACATCTTCCCTACCATCAATGCAAGCTAATCAAAATATAAAACACGACATGTAACTCCTCTAACCAGTTCCACCATTTTCATTTTCTTGTTTTGCAATTGGAGTTCTCTAGCACGATTCAAGAAGTTTCAGGACAAAGTAGAACTTGGAATAGCATCCTTACACTTCAAGGAAGCTGTACAAGTCATCATCTTGCTCTGAAAACTCCTCCATTGCAAGGCACGATTCCAACTGAACAGGTATGTTCATGAAGTTCTATCTCTCAGTATAGGCATTGTTAGCTTTAGGTTTGTGAAGGAAACATGTCACAATCATAGCCCTGAACATGCCCATATGATTAGATTTCATTTATATTATGTGTGCTGCAAGAATTTTGAGTCTGAACATTGATGAAAAACTAGGTCAGGAATTGGGGGAGAAGAAATTCTCCCTCATCTTAGAGAGTTAAGTCAAGTTTTTTATATCCCTGGATTCGTCTTCTCATGCTCTACACTTTTCATGTTGAAAGTTTTGCTTAAAAGTCCAGGAATTGGGAGATAGGAAACGCGTGATTGCTTGAACAAGTTTGTTCTGAGGTTGAAGATGACTGGTTCTGGGCTGGGCCTGGAATGTTTTTCTTATTTGCACCATACATTTACTTCTGAACCCCATAAGCCCATTTTGTTCATTTTAATGATTTTTTGACTTTTCTTTTTTTTGGTTTGACTTATTTATTTTTCCTTATAATATAAAAAATATAAAAATAATTTTTTGCACCATTTTCCTATTTATTAGGTATTTGTTTATTTAGATTAGTTTTATACATAAATAAACAAATAGATACATTTTATTTAAAAATACCAAAAATAATGCAAACACATTTTTATTTTCTTTTTTTATTTTGTTTTATCTTTTGAAAATATTCCATATAAAAAACACTTTTTTTTATAAATATTAAATATTATTATTTTGAATATATAATACATATTTAGAAAATAATACACACATATATATATATATATATATATATATATATATATATATATATATATATATATATATATATATATATATATATATATATATATATATATATATATATATATATATATATATATATATATATATATATATATATATATATATATATATATATATATATATATATATATATATATATATATATATATATATATATATATATATATATATATATATATATATATATATATATATATATATATATATATATATATATATATATATATATATATATATATATATATATATATATATATATATATATATATATATATATATATATATATATATATATATATATATATATATATATATATATATATATTTAGGTTAAATTACAAAATATACACACTTTTAATTTTTTTTTATTATTAATATTTAATATAAAAATGTCTTTTGACAAATATACTTCATTTTATTTTATTTTTGTATACAATAAATAAATACTTGTACATAATAAATAAATAATGCATTTATTTTAATAGAATTAGGGTTTAACCCTAAACATGAAAAACTCCCAAAAAAATAATACTTTTATTTTTTGTTTATTTTGACATATAAAAATACTTTTTTCATACATACAAAAAACCATTTTTGCATCTTGCATATTTATTCTTATTTTATTTAAATTGTGCAATTAAATTATCTTGTAAATAATTCAATATTGATGTAATAGTTTAGGTTTAAATTCCTTGTCAAAATCCCCATTTGAACATTTGTACCCCCCTTCCCATATATGGTTTTGTAATAGCTTAGTAAATTTATTTTCGCACTTTATTGCTTTCTAATTATACCATGTTAGAATTAGGGTTTGTATGCGAAAAAACAACGAAAATAGTTTTGACCTAATTTCAAGATAAACAAGCATGAAAATGGACACACAAATCACACTTGCACCCCCTAGGGTATTCCACTTGTTGCCTTTCAAAATTGGGCCATATTGCATGTTAGGTCTCTTTGGGCAAAACAAACACAAATCAAATGATCATAGTCCCTCGATGACGCTTTCAAAATTGTTGCCTAAACAAATGATCAAGTCCCTTAAAGAAAATTGCCCAAAGATACTTGACACCATTGCAACTATGGTCTAAACGATGACCCGCGCCCGTCCCTTTAACATCCTAACATGAGATTGTCCACCAAATACAATGGTGGAACAAACTTGTCAAAAGGGTTAAAACATAGCAATAAACTTTGAGAAATTTAGGAGTAGATAACCTCTTAGTTATTTGAATCAAACTTGCAAAAACAAAACACTTGCCTATTTTCTAAAAACCACATTTCACAACACTTTCAAAACAACTTTCAAAAACAAATGAAAACCTTTTCAAAAGACACACACCTTTGTACACATCCCAACATGGATCATTACAAAGGTTGCCACCACATTGGCTTCTTTTCAAAACCTTTTCAAACCCACACACACACAAGCACCATTTCAAACAATTGAAAATTAAGGCAAGTTGATCTAAGCAAGTAACTAAGAGCCCATGGATAACCATGGATAGAAAGGGTGCTAATACCTTCCCTTTCTATAATATACTCCCCGAACCCAAGAAAAATCTCAAAGGTTTTTGCTGTGCTTTTTAAACCTTTCCTTAGGATAAAATAAGAAGTCGGTGGCGACTCTTGCTCAACCGAAACATTTGCAAAAACAAACGCAAAACTCATAGTCAGTTCTCCCACCATATCACACCTCCAATTCTGATGACTCCGATTGAAGGAAGACCTTTGATAATGTACTTAACAGTGTTAGATAATTCAATGGGGTGTGTGTTGGGGCAGCATGACGAGTCCGCTCGAAAAGAGCATGCAATATACTACCTTAGCAAAAAGTTTACCGACTATGAAACAAGATACTCACTGCTCGAGAAAACTTGCTGCACTTTAGCATGGGCTACTCGCCGACTGAGACAATATATGTTTACCCACACTACTTTATTGATATCTAAGATGGACCTGATCAAGTACATATTCGAGAAGCCCGCTCTCTCCGGAAGAATAGCAAGATGGAAAATGACCTTGACCGAATATGACATTCAATACACAACACAGAAAGCAATCAAATGAAGTGTATTAGATGATCATTTGGCTCATTAGGCTGTGGACGACTACCAATCCATGAACTTTTAATTCCCATATGAGAATATCATGTTAGTGACTGACTGTGAAGAACCTGGACTGAATGAAGGACCTGAGAAGGGATCTCGATGGATTATGGTTTTTGACGGAGCTTCCAACGCACTTGGCAATGGCATCAATGTTGTAGTCGTATCTCCCAAGGGTTGTCATACTCCTTTCACTGCCAGACTATGTTTCAAGTGTACCAATAATATGGCTGAGTATGAAGCATGCATCATGGGTCTCAAACCTGCTATACCTGAGGATCAAGTTCTTGAGTGTTTTCGGGGATTCGTCCTTGGTAATAAGTCAAATCAAAGGATAGTGGGACACGAAGCACCCTAAGCTCATCCTTTACAAAGAACATGTGCTGACTTTGCATCCAAACTTTGAAGAAGTTACCTTTGAACATTTTCCATGAGAAGAGAATCAGTTAGCGGACGCGCTAGCTACCATGTCATCTATGTTCAAGGTCAGATGGTACAATGAGGCTCCTCATATCACTATTGAGAGATTGGATGAACCAGCTTACTGCTATGAGATCGATACTAAAGGGGTAACAGACAAACCTTGGTTCCACGAAGTGAAAAAGTATCTTGAGGCTCAAGAATATCCTGAGGGGGCATATGTCAATGATAAGAAATTTCTGAGAAGGTTCTCCGCAAAGTTCTTCCTCAGTAATGGAACCCTCTACAAGTGCAACCACGACTCTACTTTACTTCAGTGTGTAGACAAGAGCTAAGTATAGAGGATTATGGAAGATTTACATGAAGGTACCTTTGGCACCCATTCTAGTTGACACACCATGGCTAAAAAGATCCTACGGGCAGGATACTATTGGTCCAATATGGAAGCAGACTGTTATCAGCATTCCCAAACATGTCACAAATGCCAGATCTATGCTGATAAAGTACATGTACCTCTGGTTCCCTTGAAGTCTTGACGACTCCCTAGCCCTTTGCAATGTGGGGAATTGACATGATCAGAGAGATTAGACCTACCTCTTCTAATTGGCATCGCTTCATCCTAGTGACCATTGATTAATTCATGAAGTGGGTTGAGGCTGCATCTTTTGCTACTGTTACCAAGAATGTTATGGCCCAGTTAATCAAGTATAACCTTATATGTCGGTATTGTGTTTCGGAAATAATCATCAGAGATAGTGGTCTAAATCTCAACAATACTATGATCATCGAACTTTGTAAACAATTCAAGATCCAGCATCATAATTCTTCCCCTTACCGGCCGAAGATGAATAGCATTGTGGAGGCTACTAACAAGAATATTAAGAAAATCATACAGAAGATGACGGTGACATACAAATACTGGCATGAGATGTTACCATTTGCTCTTCATTGGTACCACACCTCAGCACGTATGTCAATAGGGTAACACTTTACTCTCTGGTGTATGGTATGGAGGTTGTCCTACCTATTGAGGCCCAGATCTCTTCTTTGAGAATCATGAAGGATGCAGGTTTAAACGAAGATTATTGGATCTAGACTCGACTTGACCAACTAAATCTGATTGATGAGAAAAGGCTTGTTGCTGTCTGTCATGGTCAGATGTACCAAAAGCGAATGATCAAGGCTTTCAACAAAAAGGTCAGACGTCAGGTATATCAAGTGGGTGATCTAGTAATCAAGCACATAATCGTGCCACAAGGTGATCCCAGGGGCAAGTGGACTCCCACACACGAAGTGCCATTTGTAATCAAAAGCATATTTTCTGGTGGAGCCACGATTCTAACCACTGTGGATGGTAACGACCTTCCTCACCCTGTGAATGCGGACATAGTGAAAAGATACTACGCATGAATAAAGACCCGCTAGGTTAACTAGCCTAGGCAAAAATAAGGGCATCCCTGCAAACCAAAAAGGTTCGAGCAAAAATTAGGGATAAATACAAAAATCCATACACCCAGAAAGTCGAAAACTTGAAAAGGCCGCTTGAGCAAAAAAGGGTATCCTGGTGGACTGAAAACCCGAAAGGGTGGTCCAGGAAAAATTTAGGGATTTAAAGCGTATAACTATGTCCCATTAGATCACCTTGTGACCAAATTTCAGTATCACCTATCAAGCTCAAATGGTACCAATAAATCCAGTCAACTTCGGACAAGTAGCAAAGTGATGAGATACTCAAGGACATAAGGGCAATAGCAGAATTGAGACTCAATAGGATTATTACACATAGATGTTTTCTCTTTGTACACTATTTTGTATAGTTTTCATTTTCACGACGATGTTCTCCTACTAGAACGTCAGTCTTTTTGTACAAAAAATGCATGTTATAGGCAAACTTCAAAATCAATGCAAATAATTTCTTTGAAAGTACAAAACTATTTGTTTTTTATTTTTCTGTTTTGTTTTGCAAAATCGTCCACTGATTATTTTTTACATATGCATTTGAATATGATTACTGTTTACAAATACTTGCATATGAAACAGAAAGACAGTTGCTAATGACTTTTAGAAACGGGACAAAGTCCAAAGGCCATTTATAGTCCCCATAGGTACTTTCTCCAGCAGGTACAGGGATAGAGACGTCTTGAGACGAAGTCATCGCTACATCCTTAGCATACGACCTAATGATGTCTATGTTCCCCCACAGAGTGGAAAGAACCAAAGTTTTGATCTCTTCTTCCCCAAGTAGGAATTACCTCCTCTAGCAAAGTTCCCTCAGAGATCTGAAATCCATGTTTCCAGCTAAGTTTTTATAATCTCGAACAGTATATAAAGCCTTATCCCAGGTAGAGTTTATTTCTCTAGTTGCGGAAGTTTATCCCCCAATAGAGTTTATTTCTCTACATGGGTGAAATATTCCAACAAAGCATCCTTTTCCCCACAGAGTCATTCTCGAGCAGGAGTCAAAGATCCCCGACAGAATATCCTCAAACGGAAAGAGGAAATCCCCAGGAAATCATCTCCATTCATCATTCCCCAACAGAAATGAAAGAATCACTTTCCTCATCTACCAAATAGCAGTCCGGGATTCAGCTTCCCAGTACTCTCCAATAGTAGTCAGGGATTTATTTTCCCAGACTAGAAAATATCGCAACAGCATTCCATATTCATACATCATGGCATGCACATACATATTACATACAACATAATCTCATTTATTTTGAGAACATCCTAACACAATGCATTTCATACATCATGACATTGCATACGACTAACTCTTTACCTTTTCAGGAAAGATCGAATCAATAAACACCGATGACTACTTATATGACCTGGCAATATTCTCAAAGGCTACGTCTGACGAAGGGATATTTCAGCATTTTCCTCAGAAAGATCATTCTCCGAAGACCTTCCTCTGGTTCAGTTAAATCGATCCTAAAATTTTTCTGATTCTTACCTAATTGAAGATAATTTAAGACCTTCCTCTGGTTCAGTTAAATCGACACTAAGATTTTATGATTTCTATTCCAGTTGAAGACAATCCAAGACCTATATGGGTTCAGTTTAAATCGACCAATGATTTATTCTCATTCTTTACTGGTAGATACTTTCTTTGGTTCAGTTAAATCGACATTAAGATTTTCTGATTCCTATCCAGTTAAAGTTAATTCAAGACCTTTCTCTGGTTCAATTAAATCGATCCTAATATTTTTTTGATTCTTACTCAGTTAAAGTTAATTCAATACATTCCTCTGGTTCAGTTAAATCGAAACTAAGATTTTTTTATTTCTATTCCAGTTGAAGACAATCCAAGACCTCTACGGATTCAATTTAAATTGACCAATGATTTATTCTAATTCTTCTCTGGTAGATACTTTCTTTGGTTCAGTTAAATCGACACTAAGATTTTCTGATTCCTATCCAGTTAAAGTTAATTCAAGACCTTTCTTTGGTTCAGTTAAATCAATCCTAATATTTTTCTGATTCTTGCCCAGATAAAGTTAATTCAAGACCTTCCTTTGGTTCAGTTAAATCGACCCTAATATTTTTATGATTTCTATTCCAGTTGAAGATAATCCAAGACCTCTACGGGTTCAGTTTAAATCGACCAATGATTTATTTTGATTCTTCTCTGATAGATACTTTCTCTAGTTCAGTTAAATCAACCCTAGATTTTCTGATTCTTACCCATTTAAAGAAATTGTAAAGCCTGGAGTCCAACCAAATAGCAGTTAATTTCATGTTCCCCAGTAAGTTACTGTGAAGCCTGGAATACAACTAGATAGCAGGCAGCCTTATTGTCCTCAGCAGTTCGCTATGAAGCCTGGATTCTGACCAGATAGAAGTTCGCCTTTGTCTCTCCAGTCAAGATATAATCCCCGAGTAGAGTAAGGGACAACTGAAGCTCCTAGAATCTATTTCCCAAAACAGAGACCAACATTCCTCAGCGGAGTCCTCCTTAACAACAGGAATAGGAATCCCCACAAAGGAATATCTCATGAAATCAACATTGTTCTCTAGATGGCATCTTTAAGCCCATCTCCGACGACTCTCTGTCATATTCCTTGGATGGAATCTTTAAGCCCATATCTGACAATCTTACATCATCTTTTCCAAATGGAATCTATAAGCCCATTCCCAACATTATCCACCAACAATGCTACTTCAGACGAGTGCAAACTTCTGGGCACTCTAGTGTTCAATCATCTTCCACCTTCAGATCACGAAAGGCAGACAAGCCAATCTACATCCTCAAGTTTAAGAGGATTGAACAGGAGCAGCTGTTGTACCCCAAAATTTTCCCTCTCATTTTACTTAACACATGCCCATTGAGGTCCCTAACTTGCCCAAGGATGACCAAAAATTGACCAGACAAATTCTCCTCTTAAGGCAATGAACCTCTAATTAGGGTTTCAATTTTCATCAAGATGTGTGAACTCCAACAGTCTCAAATGTTTTACATGGTCCTAATATGTCCTCAAGGTTATCCATATCAAATTTCATGCCTTGCACAACAAGTTTGCTCAGTCAACTGCTCAAATGCCTGAAAATCAATTGTATTAGGTCAAAAGTCAATTGTGGCCTATATACAGTCAAACTTTAAGATTTTTGGCCAACATCAACATTTTGAAGTTATACCCATAATTTGATCAAGGTTTGATCATGATTCCTCAAGAAATGCTCATAACTCATCAAAAGTCAAAAATTGCAAATTAAGGTTTTTATAGGAAAAGTCAACCAAACTTTGACCAGGCATAACTTTCTCATACTTTATCAAAATTTTTCCACCAAAGCTCAATTTGAAGAGAATCCAATAACCTACAACTTCTCTTCAGGCCTCAAGTTCAAGAAATGCCCCAGTTAAAAGATACAAGCTCAGACATTATAGGTCATCTTAAAAGTCAACAAAAAGTCATCTTTTTCCAAAGCTCCTTACATGAACATGGAAAATACAATTGAGATGAAACAAAAAAAGGTTGTTTAGAGGACATCCTAAGATCTCTAAAAAGTCCAAGAAAACCCTCATAGGGTTAAAATTGAGAGAGATATGCATTGCTAAAGTTGGCCATTTTTTGGAAAAGTGCATGAAGCAAATATTGAGCTAACTTGGAATTTTTCCAAATGGGCCTATCTTTTTATGTTTGAAACTTATTCCTAACGTGGTCCACGACCTCTAAGCCCACCCATGAATTATTCTATTATTTATGCTATTTATTTTGATATTTTATTCATTAAAATTCAAAATTTAATAAATAAATAATGGAGATAATATAAAATTTGATTTGAGATCTTTTTCCATCAAATAATGGACAAGATATTATGATTATGTCAAGGAAAATGTGCAATGCCATGAAAGGAAGAAAATATTTTTGTTTTGGAAAGTTTTGAAGCATATTTGTTTACACTCAATGCCAAGGATTTTTACCTCTTTTGTTGATCTAATAAGATAGACTATATATTCCAAACAAGCTCAGACTACAAGGACACCCACAGCCACTACAAAAAACCCTATCAAAGTTCAAATTTTCAAAGAAAATCGTGAAGATACAAACACCCAATCCCAACCCTTTTCAAGGTAAACTAAGGACTCCAATCTGTTCCTGAAGACTCCAGGAGTCCATCCCTGTCAATCTCCAAGCTCGTAGCACTCCCAAATGGCCAGATCTCACATCACCGGATTGGTATATTTCTTGAATTCAAAAATATTGCATACTATGATATAAATCGTTTCTATGTTCATGTCCATGTTTGCACTGATGGTTGTGAATGTTTAGAGCCATCGCATGAGTAGTTTGACACAAGGATGAAGCTTTGCCATTGTTAGGGCAATGTTTCAGACGAGCTTCATACCCAGTGATGTAGGGACTTTCAAGATGAGAGACCATCACCATTGAATTTGTAGCATACGAAATAATGGGGGGGTGTAGCCGGAGCCTGGAACCTTTATTCAACCTATTTTTGTTGATTGCGTTTTTTGTAGGACCGAAGAAGACGATCGGAGTATAGCTTCGGCGTTGTTGACTCTTTGACTCGTCCCAAGACCCTGCGTGGAATTTTGCTTTAGTTTGATTGGTTCATTCAATTGCTGACACGCGCATTCTTTTTAATGACCTGAAATGCACTTTGGTTTCATAGTATATTATTTTGTTTTGTTTATATTCACGAATGAACAATTGGCACAGATGGTAAAGGCAATGTGCTGTAAAGGGGATGACCTGGGTTCGATACCCAGGTCATGCATTTTGTTTCTATAACAAGTTATTTGTAGATCCCATGTCCTAAAGGAAAACACGCCCACCATGTAGCATCAAATCTGCACCATCCAATGTCCATACATCTAGATCCAAGAGCCTCCAGCATGCGACCTTATCATGAACCCTCAAGCACGCTCTCCACTGGATCTCACGCAAATGCAATTGAGCTTGTACAAATCTAGGCCTAGCAGATTCAGTTTCACACCCCCAGACTACTAACACAACCATAGACCCATTGCTTTTCCTCTTTTTCATTTAATTTCTTTATTTTGGCTTATTTTAATTATTTCATATTTTTTTAAATTCATCTTTTTTATTATTTTAATCATAAAATCAGAAAAAATCACAAAAATAGATTTAGGTTTTTATTAATTAAAATTGATTTTTGAAAATTAATTCAATTTAATTACTTTAACTTGTTTTCTTTAAACTAAAAATTAACTAGAATTAGGTCAAGACTTCAAATATTCTTTTCAATACAAAAAATATTTTTTAAATCAATTAGATCTTAGTTTTTTTTACTTAATCGCGTTTTAATCTTCGCGCGTTTATTATTTTCTGTTTTAGTACTTAATTATGTAATTGTTTTTCGGTTTGTAATAGTTGTAATTAGGTTTAAATTTACGCATTTAAATATGTAACCGTCCCAAGGCCTTGTAATAGCTTAGGAGTTTATATTTTCCTGCAATTTATTTTCTGCACTATTAACTGCTTAGATTAATAGGATTGTATGGAAATATAATGATTAATTTGACATAGCATAACTTAATTCAAAGATAATATATCTGAATCAAGCACACTTGCACATTCTCACCCCTAGGGTATCTCCCACTTCAGTTGCCTTTGAAACGGTCACAATTCTCGAAACATGATAATTTTTAGTGGCTGTCCTTGAGTTCAAGAGATCACAAGTCCCTCGATGACCCTCTCGACTGTTGCCTCGGTTAAAAAATTGATCTTAGAACTTTAGGACAGTTACTAAGAGTTCTTGCCCAGTTGCATCAGTGACCGTAAATGTCCCTTCGATAGTCCCTCAATATCTAACGATAAGGCTACCTACTCACTAATAGTAGGATAGCACTATCTAAAGGAAAGGAGGAAAAGAATGCCTTTTTCGAGTAGGTAGATAGCTATTAATTACTTGCTCAAAACAATCTTTTTCACACCACACTTCCAAAACTCTTTTCAAAAACGCTTTATCAACACTCTTGAGGACTAATACAAGAATTATCATAAAGCAAGCAAACTTTTCAAAACACACAAACACGAAAACAATTTTCAAAATGAGGAAGAACCTAAGAGCCCATGGAAAACTACAGATGGAAAGGGTGCTAACACCTTCCCTTTCCATAATCTACCCCCTTACTCAGAAAATATTGAAAAAGGTCTTTTTCTGTTCTTTTCACCCTTTTCTTTGTTGGATAAAAGAAAAGTCGGTGGCGACTCTTGCTTACCGCATATTTGCGAATACAAAACGCAAACCAGTATAACAGTTAGTTCTGCCACCGTATCATAATGGGTGTTACTATGACATAAAAGGCCCAATACCCAGACCAAGTGACAAACAATAGGAACACTAGGAATAGAGTGGAACACGACTGATAGGGGATGCAGATTACCTTAGACGGTTGTGTCATCCATGCTCAGATGAGGTTTTAATGAGGTGCTATTGTTATCACGTAGGTGTACAATGATAGTACTCTCAAGGGAACCCGTGATTATGAGTTACCTTCACTTACCCTGACCTAGTTTCAAACGTGAGTGGGGCGGGAATTATTCTTACAGGTATCGATGGTGACTTTTGGGTTCTGTTCGTGACTTTGTTCCTGTTGGTGACTACTTGATCTCCCGGTTTTGTTCCAGACTTCTCACCTTATGATGGCCATTTATTTCTGCAGTTTAGCATTTATCTTTTATGATAGGGACATTTTGGTCTCATGCAGTTGCTGATCCACTTGGTACTTGGTTCTTTTATGTTCCAAGGTGGTGTCAGACCTTTGATATGGTGATATTCATCGTTCAGTTTAGAGACAGTGCAACCATTTTCCATGTTTATGGAACATTGATCCCGTGTTCTTGCACATACAACATATTAACATCATTTTGACACACATGTTCTTCCCATTTCCAAGGAATCATGCTTGTGAGCTTGGCGTTGCACTTTCTTCATCTCTTACTTACAAAAAAAAGTAAAAGCATGATGGTTAATTGGAAATGATCGAACATGGAATTGCATCCACTCACACACCTCATGCATATTCATGCACTCACAACAGGTACTCAGAGTTGGAGATTTATATTCATACCTAGTACTCTCTTTAGAGTTATAGACTTGAGTTCTTACTGTCACATGTTCAGAGATCATTTATGGAAGGACTTAGTGGGGCATTGGCCGGGATAAAGATTCATATGTGATTGTTTGTGGTATACATGCAAGCATTGTCCTACACTGTATAGACTTGAGTTCCTACACTGATTGTTGCAACATGAGTTATTCTCTTATCCTCATTTGGGATTTTTTCAAACCATGGAGTGTCTTGTGGATTTTATCCACTATCTTGAGTGCCTGGAACATCTTATCAGCAGATGGTTCCCATTTCCCAGTTGAATTCAAGAGGATATGTTTTATCAACATGGGCAGTATAGGTCTAGAGAACGATTTTGATCCCATCTCAGTGCATTATTCTCATTTGTTTCCACACTTGTTTGAGCTTTAGTGGGTTAGGATCCATACTTCAGTACCATCTACAAATTCCCCTTCCAAATCCTGTTGTCAATGCCATATGTGGTTACCACGCCGGGGAACTTGATAATTCAATCAAGGGAACTCTCCATAGTTTTGTGTTCCCCGATCTTCTCATCAGCAGTCAATGCTTATTTCCTAAGTGAATCCATGAGGAAAGGCTTTTAAGCAAAGATAGAGGAAGCCTGAGAAGTATGTTGATGCCATCTCAATGCCTTACATATTAACACTTCTTCGGCTATTGGGAATTCAGTTAATTAAACTTCGTGCTTTGGAGACTATTCAGTTGATTATTCTGTCCCCCGATGCAAATGCTAGGCGTGTCTCTCATTTTGGGGAATTTAGTCGTAATGTTGAAGATTTCAAGAGGTTTAACCAAAGTCCAGCTCCTGCCTGGCGTCTTTCTCAAAGTCTAATTTCTAAGGTGACGAACAATTTAGAACTTTTCGCTTGGTACAACATCCACCCTCTCTTTTGAGAGAATCTTTAGTGAACATCATTCTGGGGAACTCGGCTATTCAGTTGAAGACAGTTTGTCATCCAGAGATAAAGTTCAAGCTTGGATTAATTCAGAGTATATTGTGTCCAGATCAGTGGGGAATATCTTATCCAAGTGAGCCTCAAGGTTGCTGAAGGCCGTTTGAAGCAATCAGTCCATACGGAGACTAGTCTCCTCAACATGGAAATTTCAAATTTCATTTGCATTATTCATTTACAATCTTAATTATTTTATTTAGTACTTTCTTGTATGAAAACTTGCTCATCTTTTTTAATATTAAATCATAATGCATCGAATATGATTGTCTTGAATTAATCCATTTGTTATCACTCTTATTTGTTTAGTATGCTTTTGATACCCAACTCTTGTTAATAAAGCAATAACTCTGGAAGGAGGATGACAAAAATTTACTTGGAATCCCAAATGGTATGCTTTCTAATAAAACCTTACTGACGATGTACAAGCCTTGTTTCAATCCCCAAACACCTAAGGTATAAGGGAGATATACCCTCGTTAACCCCTCTGAGCCTTCGAAGTAGGAGTTTCTTTTTTGTTAAAAAAAACCCTTATTTTTGAACCCAGGGCAGGGTAGATGTTCAGTTAATTTGATTGAGCATTTAAATTTCAGAAGGAGTGTCTCATCTGAGGATGACCACATTTTATCCCTTGCATTATTAGGACTGGAAAAGATCAAAACCACAATGGTTATTTCCTCACAAAATCCCGAGGTCGAGATCGAATCGATGCAACAATGGTTATCCCTCACCGACCAAGGAATGAGGCAGTCACTTTCTTCCGAAAAGTTCAAAGACTTGGGGTTACAAGACTTGTTCAAAAGGGAAAGTATGAATAATAAAGAAACAAAAAAGCCCCGCTAAAGCGAAACTTGAAAACAAGTCGATTAGGCAAAAGTTAGGGCATCCCGCTGGACTTCTAAATTGAAATTCAAAAGAATTGGTCCAGGAAAAAGTTAGGGAAAGCGAAAAAGAATTTGAAAAACTCGAAAGGCAGAAAAGGATTATCCAATAAAAACCCTCATCAAAATAAAATTCATGTGATCAAACACTCAATAACCAAAGGTTAAGTGACTGTCGTGTCCAAGAAATTATTGTGGTTCCTCAACCATCATAAACTCTTTTGAGAGATGAGTGCTCGTATCGAGTTAACTGAATGTAGGACTGGAGAACATCATGGAGAATGGGTGGGCACCAAATATTTTTAGCCTTAAAAACCTTTTTTTCTCTAAATACCGTGAACACGTTTCAACCCTTAAAAGTCCTAATTGAAGCTTGGGTTAATTCGAAAGCAAAACTGTTACAAGAGTACGGTAACCTGACTCCTAGGAGACTTGCTAAAAAAATTTTGAGTTGGTATCACTCCCTATTTTATTTTCTTTGTACAGAAAAATTTCGATGTTTCAACATCTTTTCAATAAAAGTTTTCTAACTTCAAGACAAGCATATGATTTGCATTAAATTTATCATTCTTAGGATAAAACATTCTTTACATGTGAAAATGTGCTTAAACAGCAAGTGAGCTTGCATAATGAGTGTCAGATGAAGAATTTGATAATCCCGACGGACGAATTGCTTCAGAAATTTGTTGAAAAGAATGATCTTAATCTAGGGCATGCTTTCTAGTTAATCCTTTGAGTTGAAGAAGACCAGATTGAGAGGTTGATCAAGAACTATTTGTTTAATGATTGTGCGTAAGTTTTGTCTGCCCCCAAATCTCTTTTGAGCAATGATGTATTGTTTCCAGTTGGTCCCAAAGGACAATTTTCTACAAGCATCTGCTTGCGCAAGAAGCAGTTCAAGTTGAAAGTTGAGAAGTATGATTATGTACTAGCTTGTTTTGAAGGTGTAAGCCAATCATCCTGAGGAGGTGTTATCTTCCAAACTCCATGAGTTTCTCGTTTCCCTGTGAGCATGAGGTAAGGAAATGGTTTGCCAAAGATATGCTAACCTGAGCAATCAAGTCAATATCCATTGACTCTTAAAGTTTCGTCAATTTTGGGTAGTTATATCGATATGCGACAAATCTCTCAAAGTGTCGAGTGATCAGGGTCCGCTACCCAAGATTTATTGAAGCCGCTTATAATATTGATTAGTTGAAAGCCGTGTTTCAAAGTTTGAAACACTGGGGCAGTTTATCTGGATGGTACAGATCTCAGGAAGTCCTTTCAAAGACAAGTTCTTTAACAGCCCTACAGACTAAGGCAAGGCATTATGCAGGGGAATTTCTCCCATTTCATAGTTGATCAGTTTAAGTCTTGTCACAGGCTAAACAATTTATGAATGTGAAGAGCTGGATGGAAAGTTAGAATTGTTATCCTCAGCTCATTAGAATTTAAAGTCCATGAATTTTTGTTCCTTCATCAGTAGTTGAGATCTTTATCTCCAACTAAAGTCAGGAGTGTTATTCTCAGCACAGATCCCGGGAAGTCCTCTTGAGGAGAATTTCTTCAAAGGTTAGTCAACCTGAAGCAATTACGTCGAGATTCAATGAATCTCTCCATGGACCTATTGTGTCAGAGAATTATTCAAAGCTAAAAATAATCTGGGGCATATTATCTCTAGTCAAAAGGACCTTTACTAGCAAAGTTGCACATTATCCGGGGCACGTTCAGTGGTATTTTTTGCAGAATTTATCATTTGCTTTGCTTATCTGTGTAATTCACCATTACCAGAGCAACATCCCTCAAGATGATTAAAGTATCCCTAACTAGGATCGTTTCCTTCGAAGCAACACTGAAGTTTCTACGTCTCCCAACTAAGTCTTCCCAAATGAGAAATTTTAAGATTGACCAACTGGAATTCTGGATTAAAAGAGTCTCATTCTCTGTATGCATAAAGCTTTGTCTCCCAGTATCACCTAACAGAAGGTCTTTTGACTGAAAGTTATGATCTTTTGATATGGAATTTCCATTTCTCAGTAAATCTAACATGTTTGTGTTTGTAAGATAATGTTTATTCCTTGGAGTAGAGCATATTTTCCCTGACTGAAGATTCAGTTTAATATCTTCTTATTCCTCTGTGAAGTCACTTCATGAAGACCAAACTTATTTGAGATTATTCGTGGGTTTCTACAGATATCTGAAGTTTCTATTGCTCCCCAGTAAATCTCCCCAAGCGGAGAATTTTAAAGAGAGTCTTATTCTCCAAGTGCTTGAAGTCTTGTCTCCCCAGCATCACCTAGAAAAATAATGTATATCCCCTAAAGTGGAGTGTTCTCATCCCCAGCTGAAGTTGAGTTCCTTCGAAAATTTCTCCTGTTCCCCGGCGAAGTCACTTTATAAAAACTTCTTGTTTAAGAACTCTCTAATCTCCATAACAGAAGTATGGTTTGAAGTTTTTTATGCTGAGAATCTTTTATTATCCCCAGTAAAGACTGTTCCATTTCTTAGCGAAGCCATGTGAGCATCATCTCCCTTCTTCATAAGAGGCTGTTTGTGAGGATCTCTTGTCCAAGATTTCTCGTTCCCTAATGGAGCTGCCTTACTTGAGATCTCACTCTCGAGAATTTTTTCATTCCCCCGGCTAATTAGTGTTGGGGTTTATTTCATCTCTCCAGTAAGACCATTGTATGAGCTCACTTATGCAAAATTTCTCCTTTCCCCAGGAGAGCTGCCTTCAGAATTATCATATTCAGAAATCCTCATCCCCCTGTGAAGTTTCCTTATCAAGAAATCTCCTATTCAGGAATTCTCATTTCTTTAATGGAGTCGTTTCATCGAATATACTTACTTATTTATAGATTCTCTCTTTTCTCAGTAAATCTTAATCCTGGATGTTGATAAGTGTTACTTCCCCAAAAGAGTACGCTATTATGGTTGCTAGCCCCAGGATAGAGCATCATAGTACGATTTCATTCTGGTTGAAGCATATCCTTATCTCCCAATGGAGCTAAAGATTCTCGTATATCCAGCAGTAGCATATTTTGTTGAGTTTCTCATACAAAGAACATCTCATTATCGACAAGGGTTATGTTTGTAAGGTCTTTTACCCCCAGGATGGATCTTCATATCCTTGGTAGTATAAGGTTTCGTTCTCTCCAGTGATGAATTAACAAGTTATCAAACAAAAAGGGCAGGTGAATTTTGATTTCCCACAAACCCCGTTTTATTAATGCTCTCTACAACAACATCAAGTATCCATTTTGCGTTTCCTCGCAGATATTATAGTTTTGATTTGATATTCTCTAGCAGAACTTGAAATTTACTTTTTAAAGTTTTATCAGGGTTCGGCCTGTGGTTATTGGTTTTTTTCGTTTCTTCTGGGGCAGTCAAGTTGCAGCTTGTCAGCACCAATGCGAGAGTCTTACCTCTAACCTTTGAACTCTGGAACAGAGAATTCCCCGCAGAGTTAGTTCTCCTCAGCATTGTCATGAGAGGGATTCTTGAGGCGGATAAGGTTTTTGGATACCTTCATTCCCCAACCAAGTCTTGATTAGAATTATCTTGTTTCTTAATAAAGACTATTCCGAGCAGAGTTTACCTTCCGATTTGAATTATCATTGAAGTTTGCATTCATAAATTCTCATTTTCCCATCTGAGTTGTGACTTGAAGCATTTCTTTATCAAAAGAATCTTTTATCATCCTCAATATAGTTGATGCTGGCTCAGATTGACGTATCCCCAGTAGAGTTGATATTGTTTGATTATCTTCTTGGTCTATTTTATGTTGCATATCGAAGGTTCTGGAAACCCCAGCAAAATACTCCCCGGAAAAGTTTTGTATCCTCAGTGGAGTTTTGTTTCCTCAACAAGGTTTTTTTGCCCAAAAATATTTTTTCAAGAGAAAGGCTTCATTCTGAGACATCAAGTTTGAAGACCTCTCATGTCCCTAGTGGAGTTGCTTAGATGAGAATTCAAAGTCTAAGGAAGTTCTAATTCCTAGCGGAGTTGCCAATCAGAGATTCCTCGTCTTGATCTCTCATTTCCCAGCTAATTTGTTGCTTGGGGCATCCTTATTTAAAGATCTTTCCTTATCCCTAGTATAGTTAATATTGATCAATTAATTGAGATTTTATTAATCTTCGACAATCGGTAAAGGATTTTCCGACATAAATTTCCCCGGTAGGTTTGGACATTTTTGAAGAGTATCATCAATCTCCATCAGTGTGGTTCTGACTATATTTTTTGTTCGAGGATTTGTGTACCCCCAACAGTAATATTTTTGGTCGAGTTTTCTTATCAAAGAACATCTCATCCCCGGTAAGGTTAGAATTGACAGGGTTTATCTTTTTCCCCAGTGAGTTTTTCACTTCTCACGTCTGGTTTGTCATCTTGGTATCATCCTCAACACGGCTGCACGCCGTCTTTTTTATAAATTACAGTCTTGCCCTGATCTTCTCCGGCAACAACCGATTTCTATTTGGCATTCTCCTTCAGAAGTTACAGTCTTTCTTTGATCTTCTCTGGAAACGCCCAATCTTCATTTGGCATTCCTTATTAAAGTTGATAAGTTTCGATCTTATCTTCTCCAAGAAATTGCAATTTATTCTTGCAACTCTTCTCAGTGTTTGTAGCTTGTTTCTATCAGTTGCTCAGTTGTTACTCCCGATAGAGTTTCAGCTCTTCAAGGCTTTCTTTCTAGCGATTCCTCATATTTTTTCTTCTCCAACATATTTTTGCAATTTATTTTTGCGAGTCCTGTCAGGTTTCGAATTTTTGGTTGTTGGCTTCTCGATTGGCCATTCCCCAGTGAAACATCTTAACATGCATCATCGCATTGCATCGTTAAAGTGTATTGTTTCCATTCTCTTGGAACATTACTCCATAGAAAAATAATTCAAACATGCATCAGAACATAAGTTATTACTGTTTCTATTTGCCCTAGTAAATTTGCTAAAACTTTAGATTTTATCCCCAGCAAGGTCTTCATCCTCAGTATCTCAGTTTCACCCCATACATGTATTCAGTTGATGTTAATCATTTGAATATTCAGTTTTATCCTGGCACAGTTTTCTCGGGTTTAGTCTTTACTACCCTCGTTGGTTCATTCCAATGCCTGTTGATGCACCTTTTGAATACCAGTTTGGTCCTGATATTCACTTTCAACAGGTTTTTAGTAGTACGCCCTAATAACCTTGCTTTGGGTCGAGTTTTGAGTTTTGTCTCCTTACACGCGCATGAAATCCAATTTTCATTCTGGTACTCATCTAGTTTAGTTTTGTCTAACTAGTTATAATGATTTGAGTGTCATCTTGTTTTGTTTTCATACCTTGGACTTCCATCAGTGTTTGATTATTGAATCCTTTATCGGTTTTCATTTACCGAGTCTTTTTGCAGTGTTTCTTTAACTGCGTCCTTGGTTGAAATCAGTCTCCTTGGTTCCTTGGATTCTTCTATCAGTTTTCATTTACTGTTTGTCCATGGTCCAAGACTAGCAGGTGCTATGAGAAATGTGTGCTCTCATCAATTTGCTTTGGGTCGAGTTTTAATCTCGTCGCCTGTGCATGAAATCCATTTTATTTTGCCCTGGTACTCATCTAGTTTATTTTGCCTAACTAGTTATAATGAGTCAAGTGTTATCTCATTTTGTTTCTTTCCCTGGACTCTTCTATCAATGTTCGTTTACTGTGTCCTTGGCTGAAACTCATACCTCACTACTTGGACATTTATCAGTTTTTGGTTACTGAGACTTTGGCAGTTTTCGTTTACTGCATTCCAGCGTTTGTTTGTTATGTCCATTAGTTTGAGATATCTCTTATATACTTATTCGGGTTCTAGTCAGTTTTTTTACTGCTTACCCGTGGTTTGAGATCAGCAGGTGCTCTGAGAAACATGCACTCTCATCACGTTGCTATGGGGCAAGTTTTTCCTCATTGCGCGTGCATGACATCCAGTTTGTTTTGTCCTGGTACTTGTTCCTAGAAAGTTTTGATCTTCTAGTTTTGTCGAGTCGAGCTTTGTCTCGTTTGATATTTCTTCTTGGATATTTATCAGTTTTTGTTTACTGAGTCTCTAACAGTGTTTGATTACTGTACTTCAGCTTTCGTTTGTTGTATCATTGGTTGAGACTAGCAGGTGCTCCTAGAATCACGCCTTCTAGCCACTTTTCCCCGCGTACTTTTCCAGAGTTTAGCTTTTCCTATTCTCTGTAGTTTGAGTCTTATCTCACCCCTTTTGTGGTTCGGTTTTATCCTGACACTTTATTCTGAAGTTTAGTTTCACCTACTCTTCTAAGTTTGAGTTTTGTCTCAACTTGTTTAAAATATGCGTTACAGCTTCATTCTGACGCATGTCTTTAAAGGGAAAATTTTCATTAGACCCTCTGCTTTCTAAATCCAATTTCGTTTGGTACCTTCTAAGTCCCACGACTGTTGGCATTCTTTGTCTTTGGTGGTTTTTGCTTCTTTTCCAAGAGTGTAAATTTTCGGGTTCTTTCGTATTCAATCATTTTCAACTCTGAACATTCGAAAGTTGTAGCTTTTCTCACTTATCAAGCATAAGATTGTTGAATAGGGGAATCTGTTGCACCCCAAAATTTACCCTCTTGATTTCATTAATTTTATGGCTTATGTTTCATCATACACATTCATGCATTGTGACGGGATCAAGGTATCCTTATCTTCCCTATTTTCTTTAAGTTGTGGAAAATGGTTGGGTTGTCAATCAATCCAAGGAGGTTCTTAAACCCTATTTCTTTTGATCATTCAAATTCCCAAGGTTTCTCAGGTCTAAGGATATGACATCTTTTGGCTTTTGCACCATGATTTTGAATTGAATCTGTGACGTCTTTCTTGACAAATTTCTTAAAGCGTCATCATCGTGGGTATTGTCTCAGTACATTTTCACTCATCAACTGAGGATCATAAGGAGATTATGGCTTGTATCTTTTATATTTCTCGTTTGACTTTCCTTTCATTTGAATAAGAACTTGAGGTATGATATCCAAGAATCTTGCAGAGTTAGGGTTTTCTTTTGGTTTGGAGTTTCTACACAAAACTTGTTTCAGTTGAAGTTCTCTTTAGTCAAAAGTTAAGGTTCATTTCCATATTCAGGAGATGATAAAAGGTTTTCTTGTGGAGTGGGTTTATTTGTGAAGTACATAAATCTTTGGTGCATGGCTTAAGCTTCAAGCTATCTTATACAGATGTTTGATGTGTGCGTAATTTGAAGGATCGCCTGGGGAGTTTAAAGCATGTATAAGGGTTTTGATTTTGGTCAAAGTCAATAGAAGTTTGATTCTTTATTTATAAATTCTTATGAATTTTATTTTGGTTTTTCATCTCATTGGTACTTTTGATTCAATATTGTAAAGGGTATGGAAAGTTGCAAAATAGAGAGGAAGTGAAAATTCAATTTTAAACTTGAATACAAGGAAATTTCTTTGACTCTTTCGTTGGTTTTCGCTTTAAAACATAGTTTGACTTTTGGGAAATAATTTTACAAGGGACCAAATTCTAAATTCATGGAATTTCATTTGTTTTCAAGATGGTTCATCATCCCAAATTTCTAAACTTTTCAATTAGAAGAATCAAGATGCAAGAGTATAAATCCTAAACTAAAACTTCAAATGGAATTCATAATTCAATTTCCATGGAATAAGCTCCAAGTTCAATATTTTTCTAACTTTTCAAACATCATTCATTCAAGTCTTATACTTTGAATTTACAAGTTTATTACAAAGTTGTCTTTAGTCTTACAATTTCTACAAAGGTCCTAAGTCCTAAAAATATAAAACTTTTGTGGCTTTATCAAACCATCATGTTCTTTATGCAAAACTTCACCATTGATCTTCAAGCTTGTCCATAATATTTTTAAACTTTTTCTTGCCTTCTTCAAGTCTTCCTCTATCACCTTTCCAAGCTCATCAATAATCAACTCATGAAACAAGAAAACAAATTGGTTATCAAAGAAACATTGAATAAGAACAAAGAAGTTTCAAAGATGTTTCTTTTCAAGTTCATCATTAGGGATTTTCTTAAGGAATCAGATGTTAGGGTATTTCACAAATCATGTTCACAAGAATTTAAGGCCTCATACGAATCAGAAAAGCAAAGTACCAATCATTGGCCTAAAAGTATTCCTATTTGCAAATCACCAAAAAAAGGTTATTTTTGGTTCACAAAAGGCAAAGTCAGAATCGCAACAGTCCAGCCCAAAACAACAAAGTATCACCGTCTGGAAAATCAAAAGTACAAAATTCTAAGCCCAACAATAGAAACTGCAGTTCACATCTCAGCAAACAAGGTACCATAACAGAAATTTCTATAGTAACAACATTTCACCAAGAGTCAACAATAACGTATCAGCATCATTTTAAGCCCAATAGAGAAATATGACAAGGCCTGTTAAAGTCAGATTACAAGCAAGTCAGAGGGACCAGGTGAAACCCTAAATTGACATACTAGAAAAAATATCAAAACAAATCATAATAACTGTGATACAGTGGGAGAACTGACTTGAGGGTTTTGCGTTTTATCGCAAATGTTGCGGTTAGCAAGAGTCGCCACCGACATTTCTTTTATCCAAAAGGAAAGGTGAAAAAGCACAGGAAATACCTTTGAGATTATTTCTTGAGTTCGGGGGGGTAGATTATGAAAAGGGAAGGTATTAGCACCCTTTTCATCCATGGTTTTCCATGGGCTCTTAATTACTTGCTATATCACTTGCTTTTTGTTTGAAATTATGCTTTGTGTGGTTTTTGAAAGTATTTTGTAAATAGGCCATTGTTTAGGCAATCTTTGTAATGATTCTTGTTTATAAGAATGTATACAAAGATGTTGGATCTTTTGAAAATGTTTTCAAATTTGTAAGATGTTTGAAAGTGTAAGTGTTTGTTTTGAAAATAGCAAGGATGTTTGTTTGAAACTGAGCAAGTAATTAGGAGCATTCTACCTACTCAAAAGTCTTTCTTGTTCATTTTCCTTTTCCTTTGACATTGTTATCTTACCATTGATTTGGTAAGTAACCCTATCTTTGGATGTAAACGAGACGGACGTGGGTCATCGTATAACCATGATTAGCAATGCTGCAAGGTATCTTAGCATTCTTTTTTAGGGACTAAGATCATTTGAAAGGAAACTTAGATAGCGTTATCGAGGGACTATGATCTTGTATTTTCTTATTTTTGCTAAGATACCTTACATGCGTAATATGGCCATTTTGTATAAAGCAACCAAGTGGAATAACCCTAAGGGTGCTTGTATGCAAGTGTATTGTTTTCATGCTTGTTCTTGTCTTGAATTAGGGTTTTCTAAGTATTGGTTTTAGTCTTTCCATACAAACCCTAATTACTAGCATATTATGTATAAAAGCGATAAATTGCGGAATTTAACGTTACTACGCTATTACAACATTTGTGGGAGGGGGTGTACAAATTGAATGGGGATTGAAAAAATGTAAACCTAGTTAGTCTATTACAACCATATTGAATTGGTATCAATGTACAAGGAATTAAATAAATACAATGTATAAAAATGAATAAATGTACAGAAAATGTAATTGTTAAGAAAATAGATATTTTTTGGATTTTTTTAGAGAAAAAAGGACTTTGTTTTAACCTAATTAATTAAAAGAAACTAATTAATAAAAATTAAAAGTAAACCTAATTCACTAAGAAAAGAAATTAATAAAACCCTAATTCATTAATTGATTAAAGAAAATAAGTTTAGAAAAAGTATTTTTTGGTAATTTTGTCTTGAAAATATTTATAGTATTATAAAATATTTTTAGTCTTTTTTTATATCAAAAATAAAATATTTTAATTGGTGTGAGAGAAAATAAATAATAACCTAGTCTTAATTTAAATTTACAAGACTAGTTAATAAAAATAAATAAAGTATAGTTAAATAAAATATTTTTTGTGAGAAAAATAAGATAAACTAAGTTAAAATGAAAATCTATTTTTTTTTTGTATTTTTTGTGATTTTTTAATATTAGGAAAAATATTTAAGAAAATAAAAATGAAATAAAAAAATTTAAAATAAAAAAAAAGAAAAAAGAAAAAAGCTTGGGCCAGGGTCGCAAACAGCCTGCAGGGGGTTAGATAGCAAAAGTAAAACAAACCAGGCCCAAAGATGCGCAGTGCCTGCCAAAAAGATGAATCGGAAAACAAAAAAATGTGAAAAAATCCAAAAGGGTACCAATGGGGCTCGAACCCAGATCCCAAAGGTTACAGGCGCGCGCTTCTACCATTGGAGTGGCTATACATCCGTTAACATAGGAAAATCAATAAATATATAAGGCAAAATGCACCCTGATGACTTCATCTTCAACCTCCAGCCAGACCAACTGTAACTTGCTCATTTCTCATCAAAAATGAAAACTGTAAACATGAAACTTGTAACAAAATTTTCTCACGGTTTCAGAAATGTAAAGCATTAAAACTATAGATCAAAGATAAGCATGAATTTTAATGGCCCTAATCTGAACCCTAAAAATCTCAGAAATTTCAGTTTCAAAATTCTCTAAGCTCAAGAAAAATTTATGGAAACTATGGACATGGTTAGCTTTAGGGTAATGATATCTACATGTTTTGTTCACAAATAAATCATTGATGATGTCTGTATGAAGAGTTCAAAGTTAAGAAAACTTACCTCAAAACTGGAAATCATGTTTTGAGTTTGATCTTGTTTCAAGTGATGGTAATGATCAGGTTAGCTTCCTTGAGGTCCTAGGAAGCTAATGCAATGATTAGCTTGAGCAATGGATGGTTGAAATGGTCTGGAGAAGTCAATGTGCAGAATTCTATTTTTAGAAATGGAGGATGGTGTTAATGGTGTTACAGTTCTGTAACAGGGTGTGGGATCAACTCTATATGATGTTTAGAAGCTTTTGAAACCAAAAGGCTTGAAAACTCACGAGGGAGTTATGAGTTTCAAGTTTTTGGTCAGTTTATGTGAAAATGGAGGTATGGAATGTGATTCTGAGTTCTAGCCCTTTTCAGTGGTCAAGCATTCGTGTGTTTGTGTCAAATGGTTTGTGTATGTATAAAAAAAATTGTTTGATAGCTTTGGACAATCAGAAGTAAAAGTTTCTAGCTTTTGGCTAGGTTACTTGATTTTGAAGAAAAGAGGGAAACAAGTTTCAAGAAGAAGTACAAGCATGGGATGGGTGATTGTAAGTGTTTTAAACATTTCTCATGAGTTATAGGACTTGTTTGATCAGAAGAGAATAAGTGCAAGACTCAAGAACAAGTTTTGTACAAAAATTCACTTTATCAAAATGGCAATGTAACCTTTCTTCCAAAAATGGATATAAAGCATGTCCATACATTGAATGCTTGAATTGAGGCCTCTAACAGCTGTGTAAACCATTAATTATGGAGTTCCTAACAAGTTTGAGGCCTGCAAAGTAGTGTTTATGCAGCATAGTTTGAATTTGAAATTTGTTCATCACTAAAATGACTTGTAATTAAAGTGATAAAACCCTAACTTCATCTCTTCGATTCTCCCTACTCAAGAATGATCCCAAGAAGTTCTTGGACATTTTGGAAACTTGCAATGTTCTCTACAACCCATCTTTGAATTGCTTTTGAATATTCCCCTTGGAACTATATGAAAAAGTGCCATGAAGTTGGGTCAAAATCCTGACCAAATTAGGGCAAAATTTCACTAAGTGTTTTTGTTTCATGACCACATGTTCATAAAATTATAACTTGAGATCCAAGAATTTTTAGAAGGAGTTTTGTAAAGCAAAGTTGTATATTTCATGGAGATCTAAAACTTTCATGTTGGAAGTTTCTCTTGAATCATCTTGCATCATGGTGAAAATTTTGTTCAAAGTTATGAAAAAATAAAAAAATTCCAACACTTCTAAGTTTAGAAACTTTGACTTTTCAAAATGAAATCTTGACTTTTTGATTTATTGATGAATAAGTTTCATATTTTGACATATTTTGATGAATTGTGATCTTTGGCACTTGAATTTGACCAAAAAGTCAAAGTTTGACTTTTCAATATACAGTTGACTTTTGACCAGTTGACTGAAAAATTCATCTGTCAATCTAATGGACTTGCAATGTTTTGAACCATTTCATTAGGTAAAAATGATGAAATTGGACTCTTGAGATCATACCTTAAACCAATTGACCATTTGCTAGGTCAAAAATCAGAAATTACCCTTTCCCAGTCAAAACCCTAATTTTGACCATTTTGCCCTTTTGGAGATTTGATCAAATTTCTTGAGGAATTATGGTCCAAGCATGATCAAATGATAGATATGAGTCTAGAATGTTGATATGGATCAAAAATTATGAAGTTTGACTGTAAATTGGCCATAATTGACTTTTCCCCAATACAACTGATATTTAGGTCAATTGCTCAATTGATTGAGCTAAAGTGGGATCCAAAGCTTAAAACTTGACATGAGTAAACTTAGGGGTCCATAATGATCCATGAAAGTCATATGGGGTATTGTAAGTCCAAAAATCCTTGTGCAAACTCAAACCCTAATTTTGGTTATCAGTGTTTAAGGAGGTGTCTTGAGCTGGTCAAACCCTAGTGCAGTCTTGAGCTAAGGAGATCTTGTGGGTAAATTCTTGATAAGTGAGAGGACAAATTTTGGGGTACAACAATAACAGCAAGCCTTCCAAACAAAACTTCTCAAGCAAGTTTCATAAACTCAATCCTCACCCTCCATTTGAGTAATAGAATTCATAGATCCAACAACTCAGATTCTTCAATCTCTAACAAACTTTGGAGCCTATTTAACAGAAATTTCTTTCACAAAATAGAGGGGATTCATTTTTTCATCATACAGAAAACTCAAAATCTCATCCACGATTCAGAAAGATTACAAAAAAAAGAAGTTATCAATCCAACAACGAAAAAACCCTAACTCATCATTTTTCCCAATCACAAATCCTTCAAAAGTTTGAGAAAGAGGAAGAGATTTTGATCTCACAAGCCACGGAATCACAGAGAACTGATAAAAATAGAAAAAAATCAGAAAGAGGTTACCAGGAGAAGTCTCGGCCGTTTGACGAGCTTGCCTTTGATCGCGGCCTTCCTTCTTTGTTATCATCACACTGTTTATCATCATTATCATCAGTTTTCATCATGTTGAGAACCTAGGGTTTTATTTACCCCCTTCAAGATTTACGCCAAATCATTCACTTCCTGCAAAATCAGATGCCAGATTAGTGTTCAAGAGAAGAATATGAACCAAAATATGCAAGAAAATTTAAGATCGAAGCAAGACCTCGCATCACCGCCATCGCTGCCTCTGCGAGGCGATTTTTGGCGTGGCGGCCTTTTCATCGTCTTCGGTGAGCTATTAAGAGAGAGCAGAGAGAAGAAGTCAGAGAATAAAGGATTAAGAGAGAGAGAGAGAGAGAGATATTAATATCTTTGGTTTTTTTAATTTTTGTTTAAATCTCTTTTTTAATTAATTGTTTGGGATTAAACACTATTTCGGCAGTGACTCTTGTCATCGCTGTTATGGCTGTTTTCTTATCTTATGCAGGTACCTCGCCGTGGATACCATGCTCCTTCAACCACCACCATCAGATCATCAAATCTAGATCCCACAGCCTAAAGTGCATCCCCACAGTGGACCCTCAAAATTTTCCACCACCAGATATGCCAAATCTCGCGCGCGCCTGCTCAAAAACTTTGTGATGCACCAGCATAGTCCCAGCCACCAGATCACTCCTGATCAAACATCCAACGCTCCATAAGCGCCTCCACACGGTATACCCCTTAGAGCGTGCCTCACCAAATCCAACAGACCATGTCCAGCGCCTTGGCTTGCTCTTCATGGACCCAACGTTTTTCTTTTCAGCACCCCGTGTATTACTGTTTTCAGGCCCAATTATTTCTTTTCTTTACATTGTTTTTTTTTTGCATCATTTCATTTTAGTTAGACTTTCTATCAATTAAAATAATAATAATAAATGTTTGTTTTAAATAATTAATTAGATTGAAAAATAATATTTAATAGAATTAATTATTTTGTTAATTAATTTTATTAAATAAGATAATTCAATTTAATTAGTTATTTAAAATTTCGATTTAGTTGTATTGCTTGTTTATTTAAACCTTTAATCGTATTATCAATTCGTTACACCCTTATTCATAAACTTGTACCCCTATTCCCATATGGTTTGTAATAGCTTAGTGTTGTACCCCAAAATTTTCCCTCTCATTTTACTCAACAAATGTCAAGTGAGGTCCCCAAATTGCTCAAGGAAGTTCAAGAATTGACCAGACAAACTCTCTCCTAAGGCAGTATACCTCAAATTAGGGTTTCCATCTTCATCAAGATGGGCAAACCACAAAGGACTAAAATTCTAACCATTTTCCTAATATGTTTTCAAGATCATCCATGTCAAGTTTCAAGCCTTGCAGAAGAAGTTTGCTCAGTCAACTGCTCAAATGCTTGAAAATCAACTGTACTAAGTCAAAAGTCAATTCTGGCCTACATATAGTAAAACTTCAACATTTTTGGTCAACATCCTAATTTTGAAGTATTATCCATCATTTTATCAAGGGTTGATCATGATTCCTCAAGGATTGCTCACAATTCATCAAAACCCAAAAGTTGCTAAATTAGGGTTTTACAGGAAAAGTCAACTTAACTTTGACCAAGCATAACTTTCTCATACTTTATCAGAAATGACCCATCCAAAACTCATTTTAAATAGGATTCAATTACCTACAATTCATCTTCATCTACCAAGTCTATAATATGCACTCACGAAAAGATATGAATTTTGACACTATAGGTCCTTTTGAAAAGTTAACAAAAACACCTTTTGGGTCAAAGCTTCATACAAGAAAATGGAAGACTCAATTGAGATGAGACCAAAATGGTTGTTTATAGGACATCCTAAGCTTTATAAAAATTCAAAGAACACCTATCTAGGGTCAAAATTGAGAGAGTTATGCATTGGCCAAGTTGACCATTTTTGCAAAATTGCCAAAAGTCAAATGTGCTCAAATTTGCCTTTTTTTCTAAATGGGCCCAACTTTTTATACTTGCACCTCAATTATAATGTGGTCCACGACTCAAATGTTCACTCACCCATTATGTGCTTCATTTTTCAATTTATTTTGATTTTTCATTAATTAAAAAGTGAATTAAATCAAATAAATGATGAAAATTAACAAAGATATGATTTGATTTGTTTTTTAACAGATTGGCAATCAAGATATGCTGAGTTAACAAGATCAAATCGAATTAAGGTCAATTGGTACAAGAAAGGCATGGTTTGGCTCAAAATAGAAACATATCATATAGCTTGCAAATCAAATCAAAATTTGGATAAATGCAAAGATTTAGTCCAAGTTTGTTAACCTAATTCACTCTAGGTTATATAATGAACAATTCCATATCAAAATACAAGGGTTAGAGGTCGTGAGAGGCATAGAACAAAACTCAAAAAAGGTTGGCAAAAGTGTGAACCGGTTTTCAGGTTAGGGGACGATTCAAAGCAATTTAAGGCCAGCAATCTCTTCCTGAGCGTGCACTGAAGCTATTCCAATCACTCCCAAGCCTTCAAACCATCATAAACGCAATCTACACATCGCGGTTTGCATCCTCTGAACTCAAACTTGTTCTTCTAGTTTTATGCGTTTTCAGTCCAATTTGTTTGCATATATATGTTTATGATCATGCCAGGAAGCTTTTTGATAGCCTGGATTTAAGCTTTGATACATGAATAGCTATTTGCCTTTACTATGGTTTGAAAGCTCAAAATTGGGTTTCCTCTTTCAGGGAAAATTGAGAGGAATTCGTGATACCATTAGACTCAGGGCTTAATTCATGATTGACCCCTAGCTTTGTTTTCAATTTATATTGCCTATATCACATATTTGAATCACGCAGGTTTTTAGCTATGAACCAAATCTGTCACTATAGCTTATAGTGACGGGAAACTACCGTTGGTAAAAGTCTATTGCCTAAAGCCATGAGACAGTGAAGAAGACGATAGCGTGGCAGCATGTGACTGGCCCGTTTGAACTTTCGCGCATTTTTGGGGCGTGGCACTTTGTTTTGTATATTACGTTTTGTTTGCATTATGTTAACAACTAACCATTGTAGCGCAGTTGGCAACAGGGCATTGGCAAAAGGTATAAGGACTTGGGTTCGATCCCAGGTCCAAACCACTTTCTTTATTTTCTTTTCATTCAATAGATCCAGTGCGTTGCTCTTCCTAGTGACCACCATACTCCATCAACATTCATCCATTTGATCAAGTGTGTCATCCAATCCAACGCCCAGATGGCAAGAGACCACAATGCTGCTCAAGTCAACGCCCACACCTGATCCAATGCATTGACTGGGTTTGGAGCATTTGGGCCAAGGAATTCAAATTTATACCCCCCCCCCCCTCTTCAGCAACACAATCAGGCCCATTCCTAAAAAAAATTTTTTTTTTTTCTTATTCTTTGCAATTTGTTTATTTATTTTACTTTTTTAAAATACACTTTTTTTTGTAAAATCATAAAATCAAGAATTCACAAAATTAGAATTAGGTATTTATTAAATTTAATTTTGTTAATTAATTAGATTAATATTTAAATTAGGGTAACTTTAATTTGTTTTTTTCACAATTAAAATTAAATTAGAAAATTAGGTTAACTCTTGATTTAATTTTTTTTCTATTTTTTTTCTCAAATAAAACAAAAATACAAAAATAGGTTGTTTAGAATTAATTAATTTATTTTCAAAAATTAATATAGATTAGAACTTAGGATTTTCTTTGCAATTTAATTATTCATTATTCTCTCAAATAACAAAACGACAAAAAAATGATTTTTCTTTAATCAATCGCAAGTAGGATTAGTCAAAGGGTAAAACCCTAATCGCCTCGCATTTAACTTACCGCACGCATTTAATTCTTTTATTATTTTTGTAACTGTTTTGAGGATATAATAGTTTAAACTAGGGTTTATACTTATCGCTTTTCCCCCATTTTTGGTTATGTAATTAATTCCCCTCCCCGAAGCCTTGTAATAGTTAGGTTTTATATTTTCTCACTTTTAAATTTCCATAATTATTAACTGTTAGATGAATGCTAATAGGATTGTATGGCAAGAATGCATGACAAAATTAAAATGGTTAGAAAACCCTAATGTGCAAAGATAATAAACTGAAAATAAATCACTCGCACATATTCACTCTTAGGGTATACTCTTACTTCAGTTGCCTTCGGTAAAAGATCATTAAGCATAGGGTGTCTTAGTGGTTTCCCTCCCGTCTAAAAAGATCAAATGTCCCATTCGAATGTTGCCTAGGAAATGTTGCCTCGGAAATATTGCCTCGAAAAAAATCTTAAGACTCTAGGGTTACTACTAAGGTGTCCTAATATTGCCTTAGTGACCGTACGTCCCTTTCGAATTGACCCTTACAATTCCAACGACGGTGCTACCTATTTCTCAATAGTAGGATAGCGCTGTCTAAAAGAAACAAGAATAGAAACGATCTTTTTTCGAGTAGGTAGATGCTAGTAGGTACTTGCTCAAATCAAAAAATTTCACACTTACACTTTTCAAACAAATGTTCAAAACAACTTCATCACACCCTTGAGGACTGATACAATGGTTATCACGAAGTAAAACATTTTTCAAATAACAAAGCACACAAACACAAGCAATTTAAAAATGAGCAAGTACCTAAGAGCCCATGGAAAACCATGGATAGAAAGGGTGCTAACACCTTCCCTTTCTGTAATCTACCCCCCGTGCTCAAAATCTCGAAAAAGGATTTTTTTTTCTGTACTTTTTTCCTTTCCGGTTGGATGAAATAAAAGTTGGTGGCGACTCTTGCTTACCGTGACATTTTGCGAACAAAAAACGCAAAACGCAAACCAGTAAAAACAGTCAGTTCTGACACTGTATCATAGAATTGGCGACTCTGCTAGAGAATTATAAGTGGGGTATACCTTAGGATCTAGGTCATTAAAAGTGCTTCTCTTGATTGCTTTGTTTGCTTTATTTTTGAGGGTTTTGTTTGGGGTTACTATAGATCCTATACCCGGATCTGGGGGCACTCATTAGGTAAGTAGCAATAGACTGTGAGGGAAATGTACAGCGTAGACCGATACGGTTGAAGCAGTAGCTACGTTGGTGTGGCACTTTGGTTGGTACCGGTATCCCTTATGGTGAAACAAGGAGAATACGGGGCCGCTGCGTGGTGTCTTGAAGCACTAACGAACCTTAGAACCTTAGTTGAACAACTTCGCCATTAGAAAGTAGCGAGATAGTCGGCCTTGGTGTAGAGCTGAGAACTGGTTGATACTCGATGCTACACTCATTGAGATCATACTTTCGGAATATTTCAGCCGCAAGAAAAGATTGCGTGAGCTGAAACCATGACCGATATAGGATGGTCAGTGATATTGAGATCCTCTAGAACCCGGTTACTTTTCTAGGACAGGTTTGAAACCAACTTAACTTCAAGAGGGTATTACCTTTAACCTCATGCAAGCCTTAAACCTAAGGGCTTTGTGTGATTTGACTATGTTTGCAATACCTGTGTTTTCTATACCTGTGATTTATCATGACCTCATGCATCATAACATGGAATTAATGCTTCATTACCCTAACCATTTCAAAGACCAAGGGAATTTATCTTTGTTCTGTTTTGCAGATCATGGCTTCCGTGCATAGAAATACTATCTGAATTAGCTTTGTGAAGATTCCTTCCCAATTCAAAGAGCTAGTATCAAGAGTTTCTGAAACTTCTACTTTCATTAAGAGACACGGTCAACTTCTCAGCCTGGTTACTTCAAACTTTGATGAACATATGATGAGCGTACTTTTTCAGTTCTTTGATCCCAAGCATCACTGCTTCACCTTTCCAGATTATCAGTTGGAACCTACCTTGGAAGAATTCTCTCAGCTATTGGGTATACCCATTATTGAACAGGTACCCTTCACATGTATAGAAGAAGTTCCTAAGCCAGAAGTCATTGCCTCAGCTTTGCATTTGAAACAGGCCGACGTGGTATCCAATTGGGAAACTCGAAGCGGAGTCGAGGGTTTTCTAGCCAAATTTCTGATAGACAAGGCTCGGCTATTTTGGGATGATATGGATTTTCAGGATTTTGTGGAGCTCTTGGCTCTTCTTATCTATGGTTTAGTTCTCTTCCCTAATCCAGACTTCTTCGTAGATATGAATGCTATTAAGATTTTCCTTTCTCGCAATCCTGTGCTTATCTTGCTTGGAGATATTTTGCACACTCTCCATACTCATACCATGAAGAGAAGAGGGACTCTTATGTGCTGCAGGCCGTTGTTGTCGAGGTGGTTTATTTCTCACCTCCCTAAGTCCATACTGAAGAATGAAGAAGGTTTGGGTTGGTCATAAAGGATAATGTCACTCGCTCATACGGATATTCTTTGGTGTTCCCGAGCCATGGAAGACATTGCTGTTATTGACCGCTGTGGGGAATACCCTAATGTCCCATTACTTGGTATCAGAGGGGGTATAACTTACAATCTTTGTCTAGCTTTGCGACAATTTGGTCATGCTCGAAGGGATGGTCCCCATGAGTTACTTATTGAGGGCATTGTATTCAACTATGAGGATGATGTTAATGAGTATCATCGGAGGTTCATATGAGCTTGGGGCATGGTAAACAGATCTGACGCCAAAGATTTGGGACCAAAGACTTCCATTCCTATGGAGCCTTACCTACAATGGGTACGAGCTCGTGCCCAAAAGCTTATGATGCCTTATGTGTCCATATTACCAGTGATTGTGGATCCCACTACTGAAGAAGGCATTCCTTACATGGTTCTCTATCCTTACATGCCCACTGATCTTGGGGAGTTACAGAGGTCTTGGATTCAGCTGAAGAATGAGAGGGATACTTATAGGGAACAGTTCCATGATCAAGAGAGGAAGATCTTAAAGCTCACCAGGAAGCTCCAGGAAGAAAGAGTGCTCAATGATTATATCAGCACAAAGAGAAAGTGTCCATGGGACTTTTATTTTTCTTTTCTAGTTTTAGATTTGTTTTATTTACTTATTTGTAACGCCTTAAAGGCATTTTGAACCTTCAAATTTAAGCTAATAAAGTTTTGTTTTTTTTTGTTTGCGAATTTAAATTTCCTGAAGTCTTTGAAATCATTACATGCGCATCCCATTATCATACACATCATTACAGGTACCACTACAGGTTTCTCATCTTCTTCGCTGTTTATTTCAGCATAAATGTCTTCCGATCAAGTCATCAAAGATCTTCAGGCACAAAACGCCCAGTTCCAACAAATGTTCATCAGTCTGGCAAAAGGGCAAGAGGATCTGAAAGCCCTCATTCTGAAAGAGAAGAAAAAGAAGAAGAAGATTATCGGTATTCTGAATATGGGCAGAAGGTTTGGAGAAAGGTTAACGCGACAAACTGATCTGACCTCTTCATCCAAGGAAGGGGAGAATCAAGAATAAGAGAAGGACCCCAGTCCTGCAGTTTCTGACAATGATATTGACTACAATGATGAGCAGTATCCTCCCACTGAGGATAGATACAAGCAGTTGGAATATCGCTTGAGTGCTATGGAGGTCCAGAGGATACCTGGGTTGGATTTCTAAGAATTGGGACTGGTATCGGGAGTGGTCATCCCTCAGAAGTTCAAAGCTCCGGTCTTTTCCAAGTATGATGGAGTGCATACTTGTATCTTTCATCTCCGCTCTTATGTCAGAAAAATCCAACCCCACACCGCTGATCGAAATTTGTGGGTGCACTTCTTTCAAGATAGTCTGTCAGGGACTCAGCTTGAATGGTTCTACCAGTTGGAGGGAGCCAGTGTCTGAAACTGGGAAGATCTTGCTGTTGGTTTCTACAAGCAATATCAGTATAATGCCGACCTTGCTCCCACTCGTACTCAACTCCAGAGTATGTCCATGGGTGCAGGTGAAGGTTTTAAATATTATGCTCAAAAATGGAGAGACTTGGCTGGGAGAGTTTAACCCCCTTTGTCTGATAGGGAGTTGGTTGATATGTTTCAAGGGACGCTATTAGGTCCATTTTTCAATCACTTAATCGACAACTCGTCATCTAGTTTCACCGAGCTGATTTTAACAAGAGAAAGAGTAGAAGCTGGAATTTGGAGTGGTAAAATACAGAAGGATGCCTCTTCGAGTTCAGCAACGAAGCCTTTCGCTGGTAAGAAGGAAGCCAGTGCGGTCTATAGCCCGAGGGGCCAAAGCAGATATAAACACCTTCAAACGGTAAATGCTATAGTGATACCAAGACCCGCAGTTGCTCCACAACACAACAGTCAACAAAGGGTGGAAAGACCACAACGGCAGTTTACCTGCATCAACATGACTTTGGCTGAAGTTCTATCTCATTTATTAAAATCCAACTTGGCAACCTTGAAAGAGGCTCCCAAGAATCCAAACACTACCTCTCCCAGATACAATCCCAATGCGCGGTGCGCCTACCATTCTGAGAGTCCTGGCCACGATACAAATGATTGTTGGGCTCTGAGAAACAAAGTACAAGACTTGCTTGAAGCCAAGGAGATAGAATTTGATGCTCAAGAAAAGCCTAATGTTATAACTGCTCCCATGCCCAAACATGGTCGTGGAGTTAATGCAGTTGACACTAATTTGTTTGTGACCTCTGTTGAAGAAATTTCTACTCCTCTTATGACTGTTAAGAAGAATTTGTTGTTGGACGATTTATTTCTGGGTTGTGGTGAAGGTTGCCACATGTGCTCGATTCTACCTTCTGGTTGCCGTTTGTTGAAGTCATGTGTTAAGTGCATGATGGATAATAAAGAGATTTTGTTTGAGAACACTGTGATCTCTGTTGTTCCCATTGAAGACGTCGATATTATAACCATTTCCACCAATCCTTCCAAGGTTTCCTCGAGAAGACCTGTTAGGATTACACCTGTTCAAAGAATTGCTCCGCTGATAATCATTGTTCCTAGTCCCATCCCGTACACCTCAGACAAGGTTGTCCCATGGCATTATAGTGTCGATGTGTACTATCATGGCATTAAGCAAGATCTGAAGAATGAAGAAGCCGATACTGATGTCAGTAATATTGTCGGGACTAGTAAGGTTACCCGTAGTGGAAGGGTTTTCTCTCCTGAGATTGCTCTGAAGATCATCAAGCCTATTGTTATTCCAACTGCTGCTCCAACCAGCGCTCCTAACATTTTTCCTGTTCCTACTCCAGTTATTACCCTTGCTGCTGAGCCATCTGGGACTCGGGGCAAGGGAATTATAGGTGAGCCTGCCCGGGCGGAGGCACCTAAGAAAATCGTTGTGGAAGCCTCTAAACAATAAATAAAGGAAATACTGAAAATCATTAAGAAGAGAGACTACAATGTGGTCGAGCAGCTGGGGCACACCCCATCAAAGATATCCATGTTGTCTTTGTTGTTGTGTTCTGTAGCCCATGCGAAGGCTTTGATTGCATTTCTCAAGACTGCGCATGTGCCGCAGGAAACTTCAGCAGATCAGTTCAAAGATTGTATGGCCAACCTGACTGCTGACAATAGGCTGAGTTTTTCAGATGCAGATCTGACACCGAAAGGAAGGAAGCATAATGATGTTATGCATACCTCGATTGAGTTCAGGTGCACCACTATGGCTCATGTGCTGGTAGATATCGGGTCTTCACTGAATGTTCTGCCGAAAAAAGCGTTGGACCGCTTGGATTGTGAGAGTTTGACTCTAAAGCCTAGTAACATTGTGGTAAGGGCTTTTGACGGATCGAAGAGAATGGTGCACGGGGAGGTGGACATCCCTGTCAAAATGGGTTCTCAGACTTTTGGGTCCACCTTCTACGTAATGGATATCAGGGCGTCGTATTCTTACTTGTTGGGTAGTCCTTGGATCCATGAGGCTGGGGCAGTTACTTCCACAATTCATCAAATGCTGAAGTATCCGGTGAAGGGAAAGATTGTCACAATGCGAGGTGAAGAAGAATATATGGTGAGTCACCTCAATTCCTTCCGCTACATAGAGATGGACGGGGAATTCATAGAAACTCCTTGTCATAATTTCAAAGAGTTCCCTCAGATCTTGGCATCAACTGAAGTTGCTACCAACAAACCTCCGTTGAAGATGGCTTCTCTCAAGGACGCCAGGGTTGTGGTTGAAGAAGGGGGGTGTACCAATTGTGGTTAGCTCCCTGATTTCACTCACAAAACTGACAAATTTGGTTTGGGCTTTACTACAGGGGCCCAAAGGGCTGTTAGGCGCGCTCGGGCTGGAAGACCTCCTCTACACATCAACAATCGGGGAATTAATGCAATTGAAGACAGTGAAGAGGATTCAGACATTGACAACTGGATCTACCCAACAACCAACGGTGGACCGAATAACTGGACAGCTAGGGACTTTATACCTGTTTCTTTTATTCCGCAGTAATTGACTCATTTGTTTTAAGATTTGTAATAAACAATTTGAAACTTTACAGCCCGGTGCCTTGCCCGAGGCACCTTGGCTTTGCTTGTGAGGGCTATTATTTGTCATTTCATATATTATTAATAAAGCATTAGACGTTTCTTGCATACAAATTTTGCGCTCCTTGTTTTTCTTTTCTGTCTCTCACTTTATCAAAACAGTTATTCTCTTACACACACTTACGTATCATACTGCAGATCCATATCCACTCTGGATCCCATTGATAACAGCTCTGCTACTGCCAGTTATGACTTCAAAAATCCGATCAACCAAGTAGAGGATGAAGGTGAGGATGATTGTGAGGTGCCTGGAGAACTTGCTAGACTATTACAGCAGAAAGAAAGGGCCATACAGCCTCATGAAGAGCCAATTGAGTCAGTGAATTTGGGTACAGAGGAAGGCAGGAAAGAGGTCAAAGTAGGTGCAAATCTAGAGCCTAGTGTCAAACAACGGTTAATATGGATGCTACACGACTATGTTGAGATCTTCGCCTGGTCCTATGAAGATATGCCTGGTTTGGACACTGATATTGTGGTACATCGCCTGCCGACTAAAGAAGACTGCCCTCCGGTAAAGCAGAAGGTATGTCGTATGCGCCCTGAAATGTCAGAGAAAATCAAGGCAGAGGTCATGAAACAGTTCGATGTAGGATTCTTAGCTGTCACTTCTTATCCGTAGTGGGTTGCCAACGTCGTTCCGGTACCTAAGAAGGACGGTAAGGTACGGATGTGTGTGGACTACAGAGATCTAAATAGGGCAAGCCCCAAGGATGACTTCCCACTTCCTCACATTGATGTTCTAGTCGATAACACCGCACAACATAAGAACTTCTCCTTCATGGATGGTTTTTCCGGATACAACCAGATCAAGATGGCTCCTGAGGACATGGAGAAGACAACCTTCGTTACACAGTGGGGCACCTTCTGTTACAAGGTAATGCCTTTTATGTTGAAGAATGCTGGGGTAACTTATCAGCGCGCCAGGTTCGCTTTGTTCCATGATATGATTCACCACGAGATTGAGGTTTATGTTGATGACATGATAGCCAGGTCCCAGACTGAGGAAGAGCACCTTGATCATCTCCAGAAACTGTTTGACAGGTAGAATATGTATAAACTAAGGTTAAATCTGAACAAGTGTACCTTCGGGGTAAGGTCTAGTAAGCTTCTGGGTTTTGTTGTCAGTGACAAAGGTATTCAGGTAGACCCTGCAAAGGTAAAAGCCATACAAGAGATGTCGACTCCCCGTACAGAAAAAGAAGTTAGAGGTTTCTTAGGACGCCTGAATTACATCGCCAGGTTCATTTCACATATGACTGCTACTTGTGAGCCAATCTTCAAGCTTCTGAAGAAAGATCAAGTGGTAAAGTGGAATGATGAATGTCAGTCTGCTTTTGAAAGAATCAAAGAATACCTTCAAGAACCGCCAATTTTGATGCCTCCAGTTGAAGGAAGACCTTTGATATTATACCTGACAGTGCTAGACAGTTCAATGGGGTGTGTGTTGGGGCAGCATGACGAGTCTGGTCGAAAAGAGCATGCGATTTACTACCTTAGCAAAAAGTTTATCGACTGTGAGACCTGATACTCATTGCTCGAGAAACATGCTGCGCTTTGGAATGGGCTGCTCGCCGACTGAGACAGTATATGCTGACTCACACTACCTTGTTAATATCAAAGGTGGGTCCGATCAAATATATCTTCGAGAAGCCTGCCTTATCTGGAAGAATAGCAAGATGGCAGATGATCTTAACCAAGTACGACATCTAATACACAACTCAAAAATAAATAAAGGGGAATGTATTTACGGATCATTTGGCGCATCAGGTCGTGGATGACTACCAGTCCATGAATTTCGAGTTCCCGGATGAGAATATTATGTTGGTAACCGACTGCCAAGAACCTAGATCAGATGAGGGACCCGAGGAGGGATCCCAATGGTCTATGTATTTTGATGGATCCTTGAACTCATTGGGTAATGGAATTGGCACTGTAATTATATCTTCTGAGGGTTGTCACACTCCGTTCACCGCCCAATTATGTTTTAACTACACCAACAATATGGCGGAGTATGAAGCGTGTATCATGGGTTTTCGAGTTGTTATTGACCTGAGGATTAAGTTATTGAGTGTATTCGTAGATTCCGCTCTGGTAATAAGTCAGATCAAAGGCGAGTGGGATACGAAGCACCCGAATCTCATTCCTTACCGAGAAAATATGCTGACATTGCTCCCACACTTTGAGGAGATAACCTTTGAACATTTCCCAAGAGAGGAGAATCAATTAGCGGACGTGCTAGCTACTATGTCTTCTATGTTCAAAGTTAGGTAGGACAATGAAGCTCCCCATATTACCATTGAGAGGTTGGAGGAACCCGCACACTGTTGTGAGATCGACACCGAAGAAGTGGCAGACAAACCCTGGTTTCACGAAGTCAAAAGGTATCTCGAGGTTCAGGAATACCCCGAGGGGCATCTGTTAATGATAAGAAGTTTCTGAGAAGGTTCTCTACGAAGTTCTTCATCAGTAATGGGATCCTCTATAAGCGTAACCATGATTCAACCTTACTACGGTGTATAGACAAGAGCGAAGCGGAAAGGATAATGACGGATCTACATGAAGGCACTTTCGGAACCCATTCTAGTGGACATACCATGGCGAAGAAAATCTTACGGGAAGGATATTACTAGTCCACTATGGAAGCCGATTGTTATCAGCATTCTCGAACCTGTCATAAGTGCCAAGTCTATGCTGATAAAGTGCATGTACCTCTAGTTCCCCTGAATGTTTTGATGGCTCCTTGGCCCTTTGCAATGTGGGGCATCAACATGATCGGCGAGATCAGACCTACTGTGTCTAACGGGCATCGCTTCATTCTGGTAGCCATTGATTACTTCACAAAGTGGGTTGAGATAGCTTCCTTTACTACAGTAACCAAGAAGGTCGTGGCGCGGTTCATCCGGCACAATCTGATCTGTCGATATGGTGTCCCAGAGAGAATTATTACTGACAATGGTACAAATCTCAATAACACAATGATCAGCGAGCTCTGTAGACAGTTTAAGATACAGCATCATAACTCTTCTCCCTACCGGCCGAAGATGAATGGCGTTGTTGAAGCGACTAACAAGAACATCAAAAAGATTGTGCAGAAGATGACGGTGACATACAAAGACTGGCACGAGATGTTACCATTCGCTCTTCATGGGTACCGTACCTCAGCACGGACGTCGACAGGGGTAACACCCTACTCTTTGGTGTATGTCATGGAGGCAGTCCTACCCATCAAAGTCCAGATACCCTCTCTCAGGATTATGAAGGATGCGCGTTTGAACAAAGACGACTGGATCCAAACCCGACTTGATCAGCTGAATCTAATCGATGAAAAGAGACTTACTGCTATCTGTCATGGTCAGACGTATCAAAAGCGAATAATCAAGGCTTTTAACAAGAAAGTTAGATGTCAAGAATATCAAGTCGGGGATCTAGTGATCAAACGCATCATACTACCGCAAGGTGACCCCGGGGGAAAATGGACCCCCACATACGAAGGGCCATTTATGGTTAAGAACATTTTCTCAGGAGGAGCTATGATTCTAACCACCATGGATGGTGACGACCTTCCCCACCTGTCAATGCAGACATAGTGAAAAGATATTACGCGTAATCAAAGACCCGCTAGGTTGACTGGCCTAGGAAAAAATAAGGGCTTCCCGGCGAACCAAAAGGGTTTGGGCAAAAGTAAGGGATGAAAATAAAAAACTGTACACCCAGCAAGTCGAAAACCTGAAACGGAGACTTGGGTAAAAAAGGGTATCCCGGTGGACTGAAAACCCGAAAGGGCGGTCCAGGCAAAAATTAGGGATCGAAGCGTAACATTATTTATAATTGGATTATCTTGCAACCAGACTTCGGTATCAACTATCAAGCTCGGACAACGCCAATCAATCTGATCAACCTTCGGCCAAGTAGCAAGGTGATGAGACGCTTAAAGATATAAAGGCCATAGCAGAGCTGGAACCCGGTGGGATTGTTCTGCATAGCTGTTTTTCTTTCTTTAACACAAATTGTAATTTCTATCTTTCGGCGGCGTTCTCTTACTAGGACGCCAGCCTCTTTGTACAAAAATGCCTATTACAGGCCAATTGCAAAAATCAATACAATTCATTTTCTCAAGAAATTTCAATTTGTTTTTTCTTTTTCTGTTTTGTTTTGCAAGAACGTCCAATGATTCATTTTGATATATGCATTTGAAAATAATGGCCGCTCATTAATATTTACACAAGAAACAAAAGACGAACTCGTAATGCCAAAAACAGGGAAAACAAGGAGTGCCCAAACCTTACAGTTACTCTGCCCATCAGGTATCGGGATAGAGCCAGCTTGAGAACATGAGTAGTGGTACATACACTCCCCACAGAGTAAAAAGTATCCAAAGACAGTGATGTTAGCTTTCCCGAACAGGACATAACTCTCCCTGGCTAGGGTTCACAATCGCGAGTGAGTCAGTAAATTTTTCCCCAAGCAGATTTACTTCTCTCACAAGCAGAAATTCAATCTCCAACAGAATTCATTATCATCAGCAATGGAAATTCATCCCCAGTTGAGTTTATTTCTCCAAATCAGTGGATCTATCAACAAAGTATCTCCTCTCCAACAGAGTTATTCCCTACAGGGTTATCCTCAGACAGGGTCTCTTCCGGCAGAATATTCACCAGCCGAATGGATGTGAATCCCCAGCCAGTCATCTTTGTTCACCATCCCTAACAGAAGTAGAGGAACTATGGTTTTTTACAGCAGTCAAGAATACCATTTCTCATACTCTCCAAACAGCAGTCAGGGATTTATTTTCCCTGACTCAGATTATTACGTCAGCGTTTCATGTTCATACATCATGACATGTGCATACATTACATATAACATAATCTTACTTATTTTGAGAACCTCATCACAATGCATCTCATGCATCGCACATAACTAACCCTATATTTCTTTCAGGAAAGACAGTTATTATCGACAATTTCCAGCAGTTCTATGATCAACACTCGAAGCTAAATAGAGTAATCATCGGTGCGAAAAAAGTAACCTTACCCCGGTTCCTTCTGAAGTTTTACACGAACTTATCCCAAAGTAACCTTACCCCGGTTCATTCTGAAGTTTTACGCGAACTTATCACCAAGCAACCTTACCCTGGTTCCTTCTCACAGCCCTACCATCCAGGCTTTCATATCGAAGTAACCCTACCATTCAGGTTCCTTCTCACATCCCTATTATCCAGGCTTTCATCTCGAAGTAACCATACTATCCAGGTTCCTTCTCACAGACCTACTATTCAGGCTTTCATATCAAAGTAACTCTACTACCTAGATTCCTTCTCACATCCCTACTCTCCAGGCTTTCATATCAAAGTAACCCTACTACCCAGGTTCCTTCTCACAGCCCTACTATCCAGGCTTTCATATCGAAGTAACCCTACTACCCAGGTTCCTTCTCACAGCCCTACTATCCAGGCTTTCATATCGAAGTAACCCTACTACCCAAGTTCCTTCTCACAGCCCTACTATCCAGGCTTTCATATCAAAGTAACCCTACTATCCAGGTTCCTTCTCATAACCTTACTATTCGGGTTCTTTCTCTCTTATCCCCAGAAAGCAGTCCACAGCACTGTAAGACCGGGACCCGATCAAACACGACTGGTTTCGCATCTCCCCATTAAGTCGTGGTGCAGCATATACCCCGACCAGATACGCAGTTCAATTCCGCTTCCCCAAACCGGAAATTATTCCCCAGTAGAGTAATGGACAACTGAAGCTCCTAAAACTCTATTCCTCCCAAGATAGAGACCAACATTCCCCAACGAAGTCCTCCTCAACAACAGGTATACGGGTTCTCGCAAAGGAATCTCTTATGCGATCGACATCTCTTCGTATGGCATCTTTAAGCCCATCTCCGACAATCTTCAATCCTCGACTTCCAAATGGAATCTGTAAGCCCATTCACGATATCACAAATCAAGTACTACTTCATGCGAGTGCAAATTTTTGGGCACTCTAGTGTTTAATCATCTTCCACCTTCAGATCACGAAAGGCAGACGAGCCAATCTACATCTTCAGGTTTAAGAATATTGAACAGGGGCAGCTGTTGTACCCCAAAATTTTCCCTCTCATTTTACTCAACAAATGTCAAGTGAGGTCCCTAAATTGCTCAAGGAAGTTCAAGAATTGAACAGACAAACTCTCTCTTAAGGCAGTATACCTCAAATTAGGGTTTCCATCTTCATCAAGATGGGAAAACCACAAAGGACTCAAATGCTCACCATTGTCCTAATATGTTCTCAAGATCATCCATGTCAAGTTTCAAGCCTTGCATAAGAAGTTTGCTCAGTCAACTGCTCGAATGCTTGAAAATCAATTGTACTAAGTCAAAAGTCAACTGTGGCCCACATACAGTCAAACTTTAAGATTTTTGGTCAACATCCTCATTTTGAAGTATTATCCATCATTTGATCAACGGTTGATCATGATTCCTCAAGGATTGCTCATAATTCATCAAAGCCCAAAAGTTGCTAAATTAGGGTTTTACAAGAAAAGTCAACTCAACTTTGACCAAGCATAACTTTCTCAAACTTTATCAGAAATGAACCATTCAAAGCTCATTTTCAAGAGGATGAAATTACCTACAATTCATCTTCATCTCCCAAGTAGATATTATTCACTCACAAAAAGATATGAATTTTGACATTATAGGTCCTTTTGAAAAGTCAACAAAAACACCTTTTCGATCAAAGCTTCATACATGAACATGTAAGACTCATTTGAGATGAGACAAAAAGGGTTGTTTAGAGGACATCCTAAGATTTCTAAAAAGTCAAAGAACGCATCTCTAGGGTCAAAATTGAGAGAGTTATGCATTGTCCAAATTGACCATTTTTGCAAAATTGCCAAAAGTCAAATGTGCTCAAATTTTTATTTTTTGCTAAATGGGCCCAAATTTTTATGCTTGCACCTCAATTATAATGTGGTCCACGACTCAAATGTTCACTCACCAATTATGTGCTTCATTTTTCAATTTATTTTGATTTTTCATTAATTAAAAATTGAATTAAATCAAATAAATGATGAAAATTAACAAAGATATGATTTGTTTTGTTTTTTGACAGATTGGCAATCAAGATATGCTGAGTTAACAAGATCAAATCTAATTAAGGTCAATTGGTACAAGAAAGTCATGGTTTGGCTCAAAATAGCAACATATCATATAGCTTGCAAATCAAATCAAATTTTGGATAAATGCAAAGATTTAGTCCAAGTTTGTTAACCTAACTCACTCTAGGTTATATAATGAACAATTCCAAATCAAAATACAAGGGTTAGAGGTCGTGAGAGGCATAGAACAAAACTCAAAAAAGGTTGGCAAAAGTGTGATCCGGTTTTCAGGTTAGGGGACGATTCAAAGCAATTTAAGGCTAGCAATCTCTTCTCGAGCGTGCACTAAAGCTATTCCAATCACTCCCAAGCCTTCAAACCATTAGAAACGCAAGCTACACATCACGGTTTGCATCCTCTGAACTTAAACTTGTTCTTCTAGTTTTACTCTTTTCCGTCCAATTTGTTTGCATATATATGTTTATGATCATGCCAGGAAGCTTTTTGATAGCCTGGATTTAAGCTTTGATGCAGGAATAGCTATTGGCCATTACTAGGGTTCGAAAGCTCAAAATTGGGGTTTCCTCTTTCAGGGCAAATTAAGAGGAATTCTGGATACCATTAGACTCAGGGCTTAATTCCTGATTGACTCCTAGCTTTGTTTTCAATTTATATTGCCTATATCACATATTTGAATCATGCAGGTTTTTAGCTACGAACCAAATCCGTCACTATAGCTTATAGTGACGGGAAACTGCCGTTGGTAAAAGTATGTTGCCTAAAGCCATGGGACAGTGAAGAAGACGGTGGCGTGGCAGCATGTGACTGGCCTGTTTGAACTTTCGCGCGTTTTTGGGGTGTGGCACTTTGTTTTGTATATTACGTTTTGTTTGCATTATGTTAACAACTAACCATTGTAGTGCAGTTGGCAACAGGGCATTGGCAAAAGGCATAAAGACCTGGGTTTGATCCCAGGTCCATACCACTTTCTTTATTTTCTTTTCATTCAATAGATCCAGCGCGTTGCTCTTCCTAGTGACCACCATACTCCATCAACATTCATCCATTTGATCCAGCGTGTCATCCAATCCAACGCCAAGATAGCAAGAGACCACAATGCTCCTCAAGTTAACGCCCACACCTGATCCAACGCATTGACTGGGCTTGGAGCATTTGGGCCAATGAATTCAAATTTACACCCCCCTCTTCAGCAACACAATCATGTCCATTCCTAATTTTTTCTATTTTCTTATTTTTCTTATTCTTTGCAATTTGTTTATTTATTTTACTTTTTTAAAATCCACTTTTTTTTATAAAATCATAAAATCAAGAATTCACAAAATTAGAATTAGGTTTTCATTAAATTTAATTTTGTTAATTAATTAGATTAATATTTAAATTAGGGTAACTTTAATTTGTTTTTTTCACAATTAAAATTAAATTAGAAAATTAGGTTAACTCTTGATTTAATTTTTTTCTCTTTTTTTTCTCAAATAAAATAAAAATACAAAAATAGGTTGTTTACAATTAATTAATTTATTTTCAAAAATTAATATAGATTAGAACTTAGGATTTTCTTTGCAATTTAATTATTCATTATTCTCTCAAATAACAAAACGACAAAAAATGATTTTTCTTTAATCAATCGCAAGTAGGATTAGTCAAAGGGTCAAAACACTAATCGCCTCGCATTTAACTTACCGCACGCATTTAATTCTTTTATTATTTTTGTAACTTTTTTGAGGATGTAATAGTTTAAACTAGGGTTTATACTTATCGCTTTTCCCCGATTTTTGGTTATGTAATTAATTCCCCTCCCTGAAGCCTTGTAATAGTTAGGTTTTATATTTTCGCACTTTTAAATTTCTGCAATTATTAACTGTTGGATGAATGCTAATAGGATTGTATGGCAAGAATGCATGACAAAATTAAAATGGTTAGAAAACCCTAATGTGCAAAGATAATAAACTGAAAATAAATCAGTCGCACATATTCACTCTTAGGGTATACTCTCACTTTGGTTGCCTTCGGTAAACGATAATTAAGCATAGGGTGTCTTAGTGGTTGCCCTCCCGTCTAAAAAGATCTAATGTCCCATTCGAATGTAGCCTCGGAAATGTTGCCTCGGAAATGTTTCCTCGAAAAAGATCTTAAGACTCTAGGGTTACTACTAAGGTATCATAATATTGCCTTAGTGATCGTACGCCCCTTTCGAATTGACCCTTACAATTCCAATAAAGGTGCTACCTATTTCTCAATAGTAGGATAGCGCTGTCTAAAGGAAACAAGAATAGAAACGATCTTTTTTCGAGTAGGTAGATGCTAGTAGGTACTTGCTCAAATCAAAAAATTTCACACTTACACTTTTCAAACAAATGTTCAAAACAACTTCATCACACCCTTGAGGACTGTACAAGGGTTATCACGAAGTAAAACATTTTTCAAAAAACAAAGCACACAAGCACAAGAAATTTAAAAATGAGCAAGTACCTAAGAGCCCATGGAAAACCATGGATAGAAAGGGTGCTAACACCTTCCCTTTCTATAATCTACCCCCGTGCTCAAAATCTCGAAAAGGGGTTTTTTTCTGTACTTTTTTCCTTTCTGGTTGGATGAAATAAAAGTCGGTGGCGACTCTTGCTTACCGCGACATTTTGTGAATAAAAAATGCAAAATCCAAACCAGTAAAAACAGTCGATTCTGCCACCGTATCACACTTAGAATTTTATTTTTTGTTATTTTTTATATGTTTTAATTTTTACTTTTATGCATATTTTGTTCAATTAAAACACATGGCCTCCTCTTGGGTTCATCATCAATGAAAAGGTATCCACCTACAAATGCACACTTGCACACATTCATAATTTGGTCTTTGGCTTTTCTACAGCGATAACTATCCGATCGATTGTTCCAATTGGTCGTTTAGAATACTAGCACCATGCTAGTCCCACTTTTAGGATCATGTATATATCCACCTTGCATGGGCTTTTAATTTCTATCTTGAGCATCCAAGCAACTCTCCTCTCTCCCCTTGGTCCACATATGAAGTATTTCCAAAAGGGTCTCATAGTTGAGTTTGGTAATGGCCATTCTCACGAGATTAATTAAGTTTTGCCCTTGATTAATCATAACCCGAATCAACCACTTTGGTCCATATACCAAGTGTTTCCATTCACAAAGGATCTCATGGTTGAGGGTATGATCACATACTCTTACGATATTAATCAAGTACGCCCCTTGGTTAATCATAACTCGATTCAACTCCCATACACTAAGCATTCCATTTATCTTGTGGACGCTTGTGCTATGATTTTTGCGATCGATTGTTGACGCAACCCGGATATGCCTAATTAACGGTTGATTGAGAAGGTTCAATGAAGCATTCTGAAGAGTTTTCTTATCTTATGCGCTTTAAAGAGGCAACGGACCTACTCTGTTAGGTATCATCTTGGCTTCATTCTTCATTTCCGCATTTTAATGTTTTCTAGAGATCATGTCAAGTAGGATTTTGTTGCTTTCTTTGCCATGTCATGCAGGAATGGAGGTGCATGAAAGTGACCTTCATTGCTGATATCTGTCAGGAATCCCTCTGTTTTATTTAAAGACCTATTTAAGGCAATTCACATATGTGTCTTGTTTTCTATTTGTGTTTTTTTTAAAATCCTACCTTTGAGTAGGTATTCCGTAGATGTGTTTACATTTGTGCTTGCATATCACCCCACCCCAATAAGTCCTCAAAAGGAGGCGCGCGAAAAGAGTCTGTAATTGACCCCCACACATTCTAGTCCATATCATCCTTAGCTCACGTTGTATGTCGATGCTTTAGAGTCGTGCATATCTTGTGTATCGAGTCCGTCAAGTGGGGAAGGGTTTTGCAATCAAACCCCCACGCTTTGTCAGAAATTTGCATTGGTCGATGCTGACACTCTGTGATCGTTCATATTGTCTTCTGTCGCCTACCTCGATCTTCTATATCTTGGTTAGGTGCTCAGTCGCTTTGGACGTCACATTTTTCTTATTTCATCTATCTCCCGCTTGTTTACTTCGGGTGATCCACTCCCCTTAGCTAAAGCATTTTCTCTTCATACCCCTATCCCCTGAGTCAGTATACCCCGATTATGTTCTTTTTCCAAAGAACTTGTTTACTCACTTGTTTAGAATTTTCCATGCTCCCTTAGGTTTTCTCGTGTATGGTTAGTCCTCGAGCTAGACATTAGGATATTTACCCATGTATGCTCACTTAGGTAGATACTTCCCTTTCAAAACTCAACCATAGGGTCATCATTATATGATTACATTAGGGCTAGAGATTAGGAAAGTCTCCCTTAGTTGTTTTCTTTTCTTTGCATATTGCATCTTAAAACAAAAACTATCTTTTTTTTGGAAAATTATAAAACTTCTCTAATGAACTTAAATCCTTCTTCAAGGTAAAAAATACAAACCAATTTTAATCATTTGTGCACCTTTTGGCTTTGTTTTAATCCTTTTTAAATTGATGTTTTTCCATCCTTGCCATGATATTTTGCTATGTTTGTGTCTATGTCTTGCCATCACGTATGTTTGTTATCCTACTTTGATTTACAATATCATTGTTAGGTGTGATGTTTTATCATCTATGTTTTGATGTATTGTAATATTTTCCATGATATCTTGCTATCTTTTTATAAAGGTTTCGGCATCGCACATGTTTGCTATTCTGCTTTGATTTTCGATATCATTACTAGATGTGATGTTTTATCATCTTATCCTATATTTTGCTATCACGCTGATGTGTTATCATCTTATCTGAGTTTTTATTGCCATGTGATGTCTTGTCGTCCTTGTTTTGATTTTTTATAATTGTTGCTGATGTTTTTTAATTTTATCTGATGTTTTGCCATCTTGATTATCACTTGTCTTTTTAACTAAAATACACAAACCAACCAAAATATTTGAGCCGAACTACGGCTGCTCTGATTCCTTAAAAGTGATACTTAGGCATTAGGGTAGGGCCCGAACGAGCACAACTTTATTTTCCGTACATTATTTTCCCTTTTCTTTTGCATGCATTCCCCCTTTGCATCTTTCTTTTCAGCTTTAAACCATAGATATAGATTTTTTACACACCCTTAGATTAGACAACATGAGTGGATACCGTAGAGTACTATGGGCGTGTGGGGTGCTAATACCTTCCCCTCGCGTAACAGACTCCTTTACCCGATCTCTCAGTCGTAAAGCTGTGATTTCACCCTCTTCAGGTTTTCTCGATGTTTACCTTTCCCTCTCGGTGGGATAAAAGACGTTCGGTGGCGAATTCCTTGATTTTGTATCTGATGACGGTTCAGCCAGTTGTGTCACTAAGCTCTAAGGTAACCCCTCCATTTCTCTTATCCCCAACAGAGTCTCCAGTTCTGTAACACAGTGGGAAAACTGACTTGGTTTTGTGTTTTATCGTAAATGTTGCGGATAGCTAGAGTCGCCACTGACTTTTATTTTATCCAATACTTAGGAAAGGTGAAAAGAACAGGAAAGACCTTTTAAGATTTTGAGTTCGGGGGTAAGTTATGAAAAGGGAAGGTGTTAGCACCTTTTTCATCCGTAGTTATCTACGGGCTCTTAATTGCTTAGGTCACTTTAGTTTTCTTTGTGTGTGCTTTGAAAAAATATTTCGAAAATGCCAATGTAAGGCAGTCTGCTTTATAATAACCCTTGTATCAGTCGTCAAGAGTGTTTATAAAGCGTTTAAAAGTAGTTGTTTTGAAAGTGTGAGGTGTGAAAATTGTTTTAGTTTCTGAGCAAGCAATTAAGGGTATCTTACCCACTGAAAGGTATTTCGTTATACTTTTCCTTCTCTATTAGGGATGGTGCTATCCATACCATTAGTTGGTAGGTAGCCCCATCCATTGGATATGAAGTGACATGCGTAGGGTCATCGTTATGTCCATATAAGGCAACATATAAGGATACCTTAGCAATTCGGAGGGACTGCCATCATTGTTCGTAGGCAACATCGAGGGACAAGATCATTTCTTGTAGGCATCTTCGACGGACATCATGGGACTATGATCTTTATGATGACTTTAACTGAGGGTCTTTGCTAATGGCATCCCTACGTTCGAGGGACATGACCATTGTTTTCTCCGAAGGAAACAAGAAGAGGCTACCCTAGAGGTGTATGTGTGTATATTGATTCAATTCATGTATGTTTATATTTATTTAGGGCTATCTAACGATTCATTTTGGATCTTACCATATATGCCTAGTTACTAATAGTTAAATATATATAGACAAGCAAGTATAATATAGGTACAAAAAGTAAAGTGTAGAAAAGTAAACCCTAATTAAGCTATTACAAGGCTTTGGGGAAGATACAATAGTATAAATTTGCGAGAAATAAAACTACAACTATTACAAAAAAAACTGTGCAACCTATACAATTTCTCTCAGAAAGTAAAGGGGAAAATAAATAAGAAAATATTAGAAAACATGTTTTAAAGTCCTAAAATCTAAAACGTTAGAAATTAATTTTTTTTGTGTATTTTTTGTAAAAAATAATTTAAGTTAATAATTAACAAAAACCTAATTATTCTAATTAATTTTACAAATTAAAAAATAAGAGCTAAAATCTAATTAAATGTAAAAAGTTAATTAAGAAAACCAAAAAGACTATTTTTTTTATTTTATGTAATATTCTGATTTTTATATGTTTTGATTTTAATTGTAAAACATAAATAAATTAGTGGAAATGAAGTTTCAAAGAGAGAATTTGATCGTGCCCTAGCCATGGTAACTCCTCATCCCTGCGTTAAAGCTTGCATTTTCTTATTCAAACATGTTCTAAACAACATGATGAACTCATCTGTGCACACGAAATTAGTTAAATATTCATAGATTAAAAGATTCAAATTCAAGAAAATTACCAATACCGATGGGCTTGTGTAATCTATTCCAGACGGAATAGATTTGTTTTTGGACTTCGTAAGATTCCTGGGAGCTTCAGGAACATGATTTGAGGCTTGGTTTTGATTGAGAGTGGCTGGAAATTTTGATACGAGTTTGAACCTTTCTTTGAAATTTTTTTATTTTGAAACATTTCTTCTATGGAAGCCACTTTTTGTTTGCACTTGAGTGTTGCGTGTATTTATAGAGGAATGAAATGGATCAAAACAAGGCAAGGATCTTGTATCATTATGTCACAATTCATTGGAAAGAAAACACATTGAAATCTTTTCAAAATTATTTTAAAAACATTCTAAACTTAAAGATTCTTGTTCCCAACATGCTTTCACGGTTTTGGGAAGCTCTTATTAGGTCTTGGGCCTTCTAGAAGACATCCAAAAGAAGCCCACACGCCCTTTGGTCCATCAACTCATATTTTATTTGATTTATTTTGAATTAATTTGAATAAAATCAAAATAAATAAAATAAAAAATCAAATTAATGTATAAATGGACTTAGGGGTCCTCTAACATGTTATAAACATGTTTAAACCTCAAAAATTAGGCCCATTAGTCCAAAAGTTCAAGATTACTCAAATGAAGTTTCATGCATTTTTCTCAAAATTATCCAACTTGCACCAATCATAACACTCTCAGTTTTTATCATTTGAAGGTGATCATGGAATTTTTGGAAAGCTCAAGATGTCCCCATACAATATCTATGTTGATCATTCTTATATTTGAATAGTTTATCTTGATGTAAGTTACCTTGACAAAAAGTGTCTTTTGTTGACTTTTGAAATGACCTATAATATATTGGCTTATATCTGTCAAATGACGCATTTTTGGACTTGATCTTAGAGATACAAAGTTGTAAAGAATTGAGTTTAATTCAAAATGAGCTTTTCTTGGGGAAAACTGATGAAGCATGTTAAAGTTATGCTTGGTAAAAGTTCAGTTGACTTCTCCTATGGAAACCGTAATTTGGCAACTTTTAGCTTTTGATGATTTGAGGGTTTTTCTTGAGGAATCATGATCAAACCTTGATCAAATGATGAATGTCACTTCAAAATGTTGATGTTGACCAAAAATCTTAAAGTTTGACTGTATGATGACCATAGTTGACTTTTTACCCAATACAGTTGATTTTCAGTCATCTGAGCAATTGGCTGAGCAAACATATGATGCAATGCTTGAAACTTGATATGAGTATCATTGAATACATATGAGGAGTCATGAAAATAATTTTAGGCATTATAATTCCAATTTCCTTTTAGAAAAGAAAAACCCTAGTTGCAGGCTAATTGCTTAGGAGAAGACTTGTCTGATCAATTCCTTGAGCAAATCTTGAGCAATTGAGAACCCTAGGAAGATGAGGAGACTTATTGAAATAATTTGATTTGAAAATGAGAGGAAAATTTTTGGGGTACAACAGCGTGCAACATATTAGGGGGAGCATGATTGTTTGCATATGAGTCATGTGTCTGTTTTCTTATGTTGCTATTTTTGTTGTAGTTATGTGCAGGATGTCCTACCAGATTTTCTAACATCCTATTTGTTGTGTCCTGAGTTATATTTGTTGTTGTATCTTGTGTTGAGTTATGTGCTACAAATATACAAAAGAAAAAAATAATATCAAGAGTGTTCAGAAAACATTAACTCTGACTATATAACAAGATAAAAATAAATCAAACAATTTTGTTCAAAAGAAATCAATCTACAGAAAACAACCTTTATTCGACACTCTTACGAAATTATCTCCTGACTTCATCGATCTCAGAGAATCTTACTCGCTGGTGAAAGAAGAAAGAAAGGATCAATCTTTAGGTGTGGACGAGAGGCCTTAGATAAAAACCCTTCAAGAAATCTCATATTCGTTCGACTATACCATTAGAATGAGTAAATTTTGATTGTGCGCCAGAAAGAAAACTATCATTTTGCATGTGAGTACTTCTAGTCACACATCGAAGGATCCTGGTGGACACCCGCACCAAAGTAGAAGGAAGAAATGGTGTTGCTGGTGTGTTATACAGAAGGTATCACATCAGGTTATCCAAAGAGGTAGTCATGTGTCCTCAGAATAACAGTAGTCGTCAACAAGCAATGTCCACGGGTCTTAGATCTATGGTTTTAGAATTGGCAACAATTTTGATAAAACATGGTACATGACAATTACTGAGCAAGATCTCATAACATTTTTATCTGACTTCTACAACAAGGTGTGAAGGTTACATTGAAGATAAATGTTCTGCCAGGTGTCATAACAATTTGAACCAGAACATTAGTGCAGGCTGTTTTAAATCTTGACTGATTTTATTTGATTTTGTGATTTCTCTTTTGTATTTGTTACATATATTTACATAGGTCAAGATGATTGAATCTGGAACAAGTGAATCAAATATACAACAACATTAAATTTTCTAAAATTGGATGTTGAGACAATTTAGAAATCTTAAAGATTTGTTCCAAGATTTAAGGAGGTTTTTTTGCATATATAGTGCAGCCCTCAGCTTGTGGATCAAGGAATTTTAGGGGGAAGATTATGAAGCCCATGGATTGTTGAGGAATATTTAAAGAGAATACCTAACCTAATGTAATTTATCTTTCACAATTGTAAAATTAGGGGAAGTCTGAGTCTTAGGTTTTGAGAGTCTCTTGTATTTCTTGTAAGTCACCCACGTATCTTTTGATACAGTGAGGTAGATATCTTGTTACTTGATTGTTTATTAAGTTATTATTTTCACTCATGAGCTTTTAAGCAAAGAGTTAATTATTGTTCTTAGTTGAAGATTTTAAGAAAAACTAAGTATTGTTCTTAGTTAAGAGTCTTGACTAAGTATTCTATTGGAAGTGTATTCTTATGTTTGGTTCTTATTCTAGTCACGAGGTTTGTGACTGTAGGTATATCACTGCGGTGATTCGAAGTGAGTGGGGGATCTCATATCTAGATGGTAACTTCTAGGTAGAAGTTGCACAAGGTAGGGATTAGGGGAGAAGTTGTAAACTGGGACTGTTTAGGCTTTTAACTAATAATATCATAATGAACTATCTTCTTGGATAGGTAGCCCCCATAGTAGGTGACGTTGCACCGAACTAGGTTAATAATCTGTTGTGTTATTTATTCTGCAATTTATTTTCCAGTTTTCTATTATTCCGTATTGGAAATAGATGTCACAACATATTTCTTTGACATGATGTTTTGATGTTTGGTCATCAGTATTAGCATGTGTTTCAAGTGTCAAGATTTTAATTGGCATCAGAGCATACACATTGGTCTATTTATTGGGTGAGTTTCAGGGAGTATTTTTCTAGTACTATCGTTCTTTTGTTGAAAGGCTATAATGATAACATTCTTGAATTTAATGGACAACAGATCTTGGAGAATTGTAAGGATAGGAGAATCATGGTTCTGAGGAGATAGAAGGGAAGAGTATGAGTTGGTCCTTTTTAAATCTAAAATTGTCAATATCATAATCAATGAAATTGATAAGCTTTTGTTCAAACTCGGTATCACTTGTATTGTGGTCAAAGATACTTGGAAAATTATCAAATCTACATATAAAGGCACATCTAAGTGTTTTGGGAGAAAAGAGTTCAGAAGAAAGAGGAAGAAACTCAGGTCTCTATTCAAGAGGTTTGACATGGAAGTTACAACTTTTAAAGAAAAATAAATGCATGACTTTTGTTTCTAAATCTGTGGGAGCATGTGTTCCTAGCAAGTTTGTAAGGCTCAAGAAAAGGATGGACTTAGAGTAAAGACAAATAAATGTCAAAGCATTCAGTAGAATGAGCGTGAATACCTTGGATCTTCGTGAAGCATAATGCTCTACCTATCTTAAAGAAGAATTGTATGTGTTTTCTATTTCTTGGTTTAATGAGGAAAGTGATCTTGTTTATGAGTTAGTCAAGGATGCTACTGGTTTGACTGGAAGATGGATTTTTGATGTAGATTCATGTATTAAAGTTGTGTCTCATGACGAGCTGGTTGTTTTATTCAAAGATATGTGTATCTAGAATGAAAAGGGTTGTCAACCATGAAGAAAATAGGAGGTGACTTTTTCCTATCTTATGTTTTAATAGAAAGAAGGGTTGTCTAACATCTATAACTTACAGGGTAAGGTGACTCTATTTATCCTCAAACTTGATATTTTGATCAAGTCTATAAGGAGAGTTCAGATCAGTTAGAGAAGTTTCTTCAAAAGTGAAGATATTTGGAAGCCTAAAAAGGGATATGATTTTCACGCAAAAAGAAAACTCAAGTGAAAAAAGGTTGCTTCCATCAAAAGGAAAGTTGATTCAAGGATGACAATCTTAATGTCTCAACATTGTGCGAGACATCATAGTACTCATGCTAAAGGTGGATACTTGCACTAAAGATGCCTTTTCTATGAAAAGTGGTTATAATAGTTTTTTGTTGACTTCCTAAAATGTCAAACTCAACTTTAGTTAACCAAACAGTGGTTAAAACTCAAGAAAGTTTATAGTTTCCTTATTTTTCATACCTTTCTTAGAAATTCACCTAAAGTGATTGGTGTTTTGACACTGGCTGCTCCAGACACTCAATTGCAGCAAAGGTGTTTCTAGTGGTTTGTTTGGTCTCACTCTATCAACTGGTTCTTTAGGTGATGATACTAAAGAGGGTGATTAAGGGCATTGGGTGTCTGAAGAGTACATGATGGATTATTTAAGTTTTGGTAATGGTATTCTTACTAAAGGACTAATTACTTTTGTTTTATACATAAGTAAATTGTCTGATCAAGTCTGAAGTTAGATGTCATCAAGGAATAATGTGTTGTCTCTAATGAGATGTTTGAAGTTCTGATGAGGATTTAAAAATAATTGTTATTTGTGGATTTCATAAGTATTTAATTGCATATCCTCATGCTTGATGTTCAAGGAAGATGGAGTCAAGATATCACACCAAAATATGCCACATCAGACAGTTTCAAATGCTCTAGAATCTAGTCTATGGATCTAATTAGTTCAATACAAGGTGAGTATCATGGTAGATAAAGACACATATATATATGATTTTATTTTTTGATCTATTGCAAATAAAAATCTCTTATCAGTTATGTCTTCAAAGGTTCTTATTTATTCCTCAAAAGAGAACAAGGTGTGCTTTTGAATTACTCTATTGAGAGAAGTACTTTTAGTAAGGTTAACTCTAGGATAAAAAATCAGTGATTTGTTCATTGAGAAAGGAGTTGATGTTCAACCAGATGTTGAAACATCATCTTAGCAGGTTGATACTCCAGAAAATGTGAAAGACTCTAAAAGGATAGTATCCATTGAATTAAAAATCTCAAGATAATTTTTTTTGGTCAAAAGTGAGTTCATTATTTGGAGTTTATTAGATTTTGTGATCACCAGAAGTTCATAGATGAAATATCTAATGAATCTTGAAGTAAAAGCTATTGGCCAAGTTCTATGAAGATAGTTTGAAAATGGAGGATGTTTTGTTTAAGAATCAATCTTGTCTCTTGGATCATAAATAATTTTATCCATGTTTCTCTTTAAGGATAAGTACATAGCTGAAGGAAGATACATTCTAAATTGTGTTGGTTACTAAGAAAGTACAATGTCAAATAGGATGTCATGATATTATGACAAGATGCTTCAATCAAGGTTCTTAAGATTGTTAGGCTACTTGAAGAGAAAAGTCATTGGTACTAGTCATCATTATGTTAGGGGTCTTGCTACAGGAAAATATTGGCACACGTAAGCTTGGTATGTCTGAGAAGTTCTAGGAAGTATTTTCATCTAAACTTGAGGTGCAAGTGACATTGAGAATATGAGGGTATTTTTGGAATTGCATTGCTGAAGAATTATAATAGTAATTGTTTGGTAGGTCTGACAACTATATTCATCTTGTGATATGTGCAATCTGAGAAAAAACATTTTCAATGGCATAGAGAATGTCATTTCAAATGTTGTAACATTTCCATCAATCAAAGCTCGGAAAGAGAGAAGTAGAACAAAATTTTGTCTCTCTCCTATGGTGAGTGAGGTACTGTTTTTTAGGGTAATTTTATCTCCTTCCAAAATCGGTCTCATTCACTGGTATGTCATTACTAGCAAGGTTTTGTTATAATCAATGTAACTTTCCTTGTATTTAAATACCTTACTACCTCACCATCCTCACAAGATGCGTTTCAACATGAGAAAATCTTCCAAAAAGGTCGAATATAGAAGATCCAATTGCTGGAAATCAAGAAGGGTATGTGTTCTGGTTAAAAGAAGGTTGTATATAATATTGTGACGAATAATGGAACATATTTTGAAGCATCCAGGACAGGGAAAACATTTGTAATCAAGATGAAGTCCCTCAAGAAAATCCATGTGCAAATACATGATTCAGCTGCTGATGAAGATTAGGGCTATTACATTGACTCGCGAGGAAGGTTTGGATAGTTGTTGTCTTCTATCTTTTAATTAAAATATAACAAAAAAAAGGTCTTATGTTTGAGTCTGTCTGTTTCCAGTTGAGTCTTTTGTTTTTGTTGTTTTTGTGTTTTTTTTATTTTCTTAGTTTTTCGTCTCTTTTAGTCTTAGTTTTTTGTCTCTTTGGGTGAGTCTTAGTATTTGTCTCTTTGGGTGAGTCTTAGTTTTTGTATCTTTGGGTGAGTCTTAGTTTTCGTCTATTTGGGGAAAAATTCTTGATGTTGTTGAGCCAGTTTCTGTTTGAAGTTTGTTTTTTTGGTTTCTTTTTGTTGTACCCCGATTTTTTCCCCTAAGATTCCTCTATGATCTCATATCAACTCAATCATATCAAGATCACACTAGAGTTTGGTTCTTCTCCTTATCTTTAGGTTTGCTCATGAGGGATCACCAAGCACTTTGATTTTTTATATTGTGGTCATATTTGTCTTGTGTTGATTAACTTTTAACTAACAAATATAATGAATGTTTACATTATAAATGATGATAATATAGGTGAGGGCACAAAACATTTCATCAGGTTGATTCATAGGTTCATGAGTTTATTTTCATGCCTTCTTCAACAAAGCTTAATTTAGATTCAAGCTTTATCATTGAGAATAATTTAAAGTAATATCATGACAAGGTCTACTATGATTCATCATCCCTCAATTTGTTAAAGGAAGTCAAAATATGTAAGAATTGATTGAAGAGGTTTTGACCTAATTGGACACGTTCTTGATTCCTTGATCACAAGTCCATACCTCTCTCCATTCTTAATATTTGAAAGTGGTTATTATTGCTATGGATTCTTATTATCATCCACAAAAACTTCAATTCACATGGAAAAAGTGATTGTGCAAGAAAGATTGTCAAAATTGAAAGGGGTTTCCAAGTCATGTTGGTGCTCTAGGAGCTAGGGTTTTAAACTTCTAAGGGCTATATCTTGTTCATCTTTTGATATTTTTGAGTGATTCCAAATATATTCTTCTCTTTAAAAGGTTATCAACTAATCACTTCAAAAGATTCAAGCAAATTTTGTGTGGAAGATTCCTAATGATGGAGAAAGATTACAAGTCCTCTAGAAAGGCCATCAAATTCCCTTATGTGACTTCAAAAAGTCATAACTTGATCAGATTTTATCTCCTTGAGCCCATTCTTGTTCCACAATGATCTTAAGAATGTAAACTTCAACTTTTATTTTATGTGCAAATCTTGAAAATGGTTATAAGATGCCTCAAAAACTAAAAATATTATAGGTCACCTCATGCATTTTCACCAAATTCAAAGAATCATAACTTGTTTAATATTTGGAATTTTTTAGTAAAACAAGTTTCATAATACTATTTAAGGATTCCACTTCAAGCTAGCATCAATGATCAAAGCTCAGTTTTGAAGAAAGACCTTGTTTGGAGTCAAAACATTATAGGATATTTTTTGAGAAAAACTTAGAATTTTTCTAAGTACAAAAAGTCAGAGCGTTTCTCATGATTTTGACCAAACACAACTTCTAGATCAAGCATCTAAATGATCTTTCTCTTTGCACATTGTAAAGGTTGTGGCATTATCTTTAAAATGCTTCATGAATTATGCCCTAAGACCTCTTGAGTTGTGAACACCATGAATTTAAAGTAGGTACCTTGGAATTGAAATTTCACTTGCAGTCAGATTGCATTTTCCATAATCTGACTTCTAATCATTAAATTACCGTGTGTTTTTTACTTAAACATGATCAGCAAAAATATTTGGATTATTCAGAGTGATAAAACGCATCAATTAGATAAGTTTTGATGCACATGTGAACACACTTTGCTCGTGAACACAGATGTGTGCAAATTCATTTGAATTTGCCTCATTCACCCCTCATCTTGCTCCCATTCACTTCTTCTATAAATACAAACTCTATTCCACTCATTTTGGCAAGCTTCAACATCTAAAATCACTTTGTCAAACTTCCTCCATAAATCACTTTTCTGAGTTTTTGAATTCCTCTTTTGTCCACTTTTTAATCCAATTTCTTCGTTGATTCTTCAACCTTGAACTTCACTGAAGCTAACAGAAGAAGAACCAATCCTTGAGGTTCCCTAAAGCATGCTAGCCAAATCCAATTGCAGAGCAAATTCATCTTACTTCGTTTAGGTAGTTTAAGGCACCAAATCTTCTAACTCAAATTCCTGGAATGGTTTATGATGTTCACTGATGCTTACTATTAACTCAATTTTGGTGAATCAATGCATTTGATGCTTCTGTTTTCAATTTCAGTTTTTTCAAAACATCTCTGGTTTTTTCCAAACCGAGTAAGTTGTGTTTTATATAAATTTGGCGCGAGGATATGGTTGTGATCGTCTTGAAGAGACACGTCTGATGATACCACTATGAGCGTCTAAATTTACTGATTTAAGAATTATGATTTCGCCCTAGTTGCAGGGTTGCTGGAGGTTGAAGATGACCTATGTGGCTTCTTCAACCAATGAGAGCAAGACAATTGAAATGTTGTGATTAGTCTGACTATCGTGACTTCAGTGTGCGCTTATTTCCCTTAAATCACCATACATCATCACTTTTGAGCCATCAGATGCGCCACCGTGTTTTAATGAACCGAATCCAATGCCCCACATTATTTATGATTTATTTATTTTTACAAAATTTGTTTTAAATTTGTTTTTATTTCAAACATTCATAACTCTCCTATTTTTTATCCAAAAATTATGAAAAAATATACAAAAATGGTTTGATTTATTTCTGACTATGTGAATATTTTTTCATATTTTTATTTTGATGTTTGATATTTTTCATAATTTTTGTTTTGTTTGCCTTATTTTAATTGTTTTAAAAATACTTTCTGGTCTTTTTAAATTATGAAAAAAATTATGGAGAGATACAATGATCTCTTGACAAATATTGGTGACCTCATTTTATTTTTATTTTTGATTTTACTATTTTTCACAAATTTTGGTTTATTTTGCCTATTTTCTCCAAATTTTAAAAATAGTTTCTGACTTTAAAAAATTCTGAAAATTTTTGTCAGCACTTATTGACTCATGTTTGACCTCTGACTATTTTTTAGGATTTTTATTTAGTATTTTTATATACTTTATGTATTTTACCAATTATTTTCTTTTTTATTAACCATTTTTAATTTTGTTTTATTAAATATTATAATATTATTTTTGTTTGGTCCTGACTTGGATTTCATTTGGTGACAAATTCCTCAACCTCATTTGGGTGTTGATAGGTTGAGAAACCAAATCAACCAAAATGGATGAATAATGTTGATGATATTTGAAACCCTAATTTCATATAATACATCCCCTCCCTCTTCATCTTATCCCTTTCTTACTTGTGCCACATGTTGTTAGAGAATGATCTACATTTCATTTCTCTAAACATATGGTACATAGATTTCTATTGACCCGCCTCAAAATAGGTGCAAATTCTATATAAGTCCAGTTACGTTTGCTTAACATAGCGCTAAATTTTGTTTGATTCGAGTAATGATCATTCGTGGCCCAAACCCATGTTTGCAAGCCCAAGTATGTTTAATTTGAAATCTTTGATCCAATAACCTTGAGGTTCATTGTTAGGAGGCTTTGGTCTTATCAATCTTCTAATGAACCTTCATAAAATTTGGTCTAAGTGAGTCATTTAAACATCGTTGATCATTTGTTGTTGCCTCGAGAATTTGAAATGATTGATATACTTGATAAAAAGCAAATGAAACTTATTATTGAGAGGCTTTGATTTTATCAATCTTCTAATGAGTTTTCAAATTCAAGATTCAATATGGTCATTCAACTAACCTCTAATTTCTAAATTATTAACAATTGACTTTATTTTATGCTTTTACTTTACGTCTTTACTTTTATGCACCATTTATTTTAGCATTTTCATTTCATGCTATTATCATCTTTGCTCACTTGGGCATTTATCTTTATGACATTTTGATTTGCTCACTTAAGCTTTTCATTTTCTTTTTGAAGATACCTAATAACCAACTTGAACAATAAAAAACTTTAAGGCTACCTGGACTATTTGGTTACTATCCTTGGCATTATGGAGTTATAGACTTCTTGGACTTAGGAGTAGAGACCATGACCACCCCTGAGATCTTGGTGATTTCTGTTGTTATTTTGTATGGAGTTCTTGGGGTTTACCCCAAGACATTGGGTTGATTTTTCTTTGTATGCAGGTTATTCAGATTACATGTTTTGTCTGCGATTGAGAATTTATCTGTATACAACTGTTACTCTGCCTAATTTTTGTGAAGGCATGATGCATTTGAATTTGGTATTTTTAAGAGGTTTAATATCTTTGTTTGTTGGTTTCAATCCAAAGGATGGGAATTCTACATTGACTCATTGTATCAAGTGTTGGCTTCTTGTTGGTTAGACGGTTCTTTTCCCTAACTTTAACCTTATGCTTTAGGGTAGTCCCTTTATCTCCTCCCATCTTATTTAATTTCAAAAATCTTCTCCCTCTTTTCAAAACTATTGTTTTTTTCTAAACTTGAACTGCTTTCATAATAAACTTGGACTTACGTCCATGCATTTTCAAAAAATCATTTTCTTAATCAAACTTTAATCAACTTAATCATACTTTGACATTTTTTTGTGAGAAGACTAAAATTCAATCAATCTCATTCAAACCATTTCGCCACTTTGACTCTTTTACTTTAAAATTTTCTCAAAAATATTAGACTCTTGTCAACCCTTGTAGTGATGCGAGCTACTATACTTCTACGATATGTAGTGAAGTGAGAAATTTTTCACTTGGGTGTTGAGTAAGACTTTGTTGATTTTAAAATCCAAGCTATATCCTCCACTTTAAGATGACGCAAATTCTCCTTTCTCATAATCATGGGTAGTAAGTATGTTTTCCACTCGGATACGATGATGATGTCTTGTCACTTAAAATTAACCAACACATTTGTGTTTTTAAATATTTTAAAGGTGAACTACGAGTACCCCGATCCCCTATTGCACGAAAGGTGGTACGTAGGCACTAAAGGTTCGCAACCGCGGCGGGTGAAAAAATTGTAAAAAATACTTCTCTTCTCATCTTCACAATCTATTTTTATATACAACATTTATAGCCAAAATACACAAATTTTCAAAGAGGTTCATGCGGAGTACAATAGATGTTTAGCATGCTAATAACTTCCCTTTGCATAACCAACCCCCATACCTTTATTCTCTCCCCACTCTTTTTGGGTTATTCACTCTTTTCCCATTCCTCATGAAACAATAAAGCGTGGTGGTGATTTTTATTTGATCTGTGTGAGTCAGGTCAATCCAATGGCTTAGTCTCAACATTTCTACCGCTACAAAAAAATGGCGACTTCACTGGGGACAGATCGACCAAATGCTGGTCTATCCCTAAGTGGGTTTAGCCTATCTTTGTTTATTTGTCTATGTGTTGTTTTTATTGTATATTATGTGTTGTATATATGTCTGTCTGGATTTTCCTGGTTTTCAAGGTGCTTGGTGATTTCTCATAAGTCCTCTGCCCAGACTTGGGAAAACTTAAGATAGGATGGGCGGTATAGTCATGTTAACTTTGAGGAAGTAATCCCAAAAAAGGAGACATAGATCCCCCACTCAGTGGAGGCCCCTTATATTGTAGTATCATTTACCGAGTAATCGGGAAGACGTGCTGCTTTCGATATGGGAGTCTGCTGAAGCTGAAAACCGTAGAACCTTTAACCAAAATTTTCCTTTTAGGTGTAGTGCATAAACTATGACGGGGTAATCTAGAAGTGGTTGTCACGTGATACTACACTCAGACGAGTTTTTCCTGAGAATATTACTAATTACCGAGTCAATCGGGACGTTGGTAATATTCGAAGGAAGGATGTAGACTCTGGGAACCTCTTAGAACCTTGTTCGGTAGGTGATAAACTACTAGTCCATACCTTGTGGGTAGTACCTTTGACCTCATGCTCGTGACATCGAACCTATGAACCCCCATGTTTGTGATCTTGTGTATGATTGTTACATCATGCATTCATGCACCCATGAGCATCCTTTAAAACATTTGCTTTAAGGGACTTAAAGTTGAATTTTTACAAATATCTCAGGTACTTTTTGACCATGGATTATGGAAAAAGAAAGACTCGGAAGTATAGTTTAAAGGATCCTAAGATAGATGAATTAATGAGTTTGATTCTCGAGATCGAGAGTTCTACATATTTACAAAAGAAATATGGATCCATCGTGTCTCTTATGAAGCTCAGGATGAAGGAGGGTATTCTTTCTACTTTGGTCCAGTTCTATGATCCGATGTATAAATGTTTTGCTTTCCCTGATTATCAAATGATACCTACACTGGAGGAGTATTCTTACCTACTAGGTTTACCCGTTACTGATCGTGTTCCTTTCACCGGTTTGGAGGGAGAGCCCAAGTCTCATGAGATTGCTTCTATGATTCATTTGGGGAAGTATGAGCTTGAGGCCAACGTGACTACCAAAGGAGGAATGAGAGGATTACCCATTTAGTTTTTATTGGAGAAATCTCACTACTTTTCTAGGATGAAGAGTACGGTTGCTTTTGAGGCTATCTTTTCTCTACTTGCATATGGGTTGTTCTTGTTTCCTAACGTCGACAAATTTGTGGATGTCAATGCCATCAGAATCTTTTTGATTGGGAATCTAGTTCCTACGTTATTAGGAGATGCTTATTACTCCATTCATCTTCGAGATTCTTACCATGGAGAGATGATCATTTGTTGTACGTCTTTGTTATATCAGTGGTTTATTTCTCACTTACCTTGGTCTGATGCTTTCTGATATATCAAGAAGGAACCTCGTTGGGCTCCGAAAATTATGGCTCTCACTCATTTCGACATTGTTTGGTATCATCAGGCTTACTATAATGTGGATATTGTTGGTAGTGGTGGTAGTTTCCCCAATGTACCTCTTCTCGGTACAAAGGAAGGAATTAACTACAATCTCGTTCTGGTTAGATTTATTTCTTCCAAATTAAAGACAGGCGATTGAAGACCTCTTCTCGTTAGATTTATTTCTTCCAGATTAAAGACAGGCGAATGAAGACCTCTTCTGGTTAGATTTATTTCTTCCAGATTAAAGACAGACGAACAAAGACCTTTTTTGCTTAGATTTATTTCTTCCAGATTAAAGACGGGCAAATAAAGACCTCTTCTGGTTATATTTATTTCTTCCAGATTAAAGACAGGCAAATGAACACCTCTTCTGGTTAGATTTATTTCTTCTAGATTAAAGACAGGCGAATGAAGACCTCTTCTGGTTAGATTTATTTCTTCCAGATTAGAGACAGGCAAATAAAGACCTCTTTGTTTACTGTGAAAATTGGTAAACAACCGTTGATCTTCCAAAAAGGGTTATTTTGGTGACTTGCAGGATCCATCAGATTGATCCTATGACATATGCTGAGTTTTTTATAAGTAAGTAAGTTTAAGTGAAAAGGGTTAAAAGGGAAAGTAATAGCAAAGACAAGATGCAGGCAAAAAAACTTGATAAAAGTGCAAGTAAAAGATAATTAGAAAGGTTGAGAAGAGTTTAAGGATAAAGGTTGAAAAATGATAAGAAGTGCAAGTGAAAGGCAGAATAAAGTAAATTTGCAGTAAACATAAAGTTTGCACAGGAATGTAAACCGCAAGGAATGTAAAGGAATTGTAAAGACTTTGATTGAAATAAAATATGGTGTTTCAAACGTACATTCGTAATATCTTTTATCTCATAGAGGGTACTCGGATATGATTGAGTGACTTGTACTAATAAGTTGAACACACGGTAATTTACATAAAATCCCTATATTTATACTAGAACTAAGTAATCTTCGAACAGTTGCCTAGTTCCAGGATGAGGACAAGTGTCCTCTGCATGTGCTTCGACTTCTATCTTCATGCCACATCGCTTTCCTCAACTGCCAAGTGAACTGTCTTTCCCTCCTTTCTTCAGATTCAAAATTACTTGTTGCAGATACAAAGCTTTCAGTCGAAGACCGCAGGATCCTCTCGGTCAAAAACCACAAAAACTTCTTGGTCGAAGACCAACTTTAACTTATAAAATTCTCTAAGTGTTTTCTGCTTCTTAGCAAGGATGACTTTGACACAACCTCTTTCATAGGCTCTTCTGGTCGAAGTGTTGGAAACTTTAAATTTCTTCAACCTATTTTTAGCCGATAAGACCATCATGTTGTGGGTGTCGAATTTAGGAGCCAACACTCTTATGGTTAGATTTCTTTCTTCCAAATTAAAGACAGGCGGGTGAAGACCTCTTCTGGTTAGATTTATTTCCTCCATACTAAAGACAGACGAATGAAGACCTCTTCTGGTCAGATTTATTTCTTCCAGATTAAAGACAGGAAAATGAAGACCTCTTCTGGTTAGATTTATTTCTTCCAGATTAAAGACAGGCGAACGAAGACCTCTTCTGGTTAGGTTTATTTCTTCCAAATTAAAGACAGGTGAACAAAGACCTCTTCTGGTTAGATTTATTTCTTCCAGATTAAAGACATGCAAATGAAGACCTCTTCTGGTTAGATTTATTTCTTCTAGATTAAAGACAGGAGAACAAAGACCTCTTCTGGTTAGATTTATTTCTTCCAAATTAAAGACATGCAATCAACAGACCTCTTCTGTTTAGGAATATTTTCCCCAGTGAAGTTACTAAACAATAGACCTTTTCTTGTTAGATTTATCTCTTCCAGTTAAAAATTGGAAAAAGACATCCACAGTTTCAGTATAAATCGACCAAAGATTTATTCTGATACTTCTCCCTCGACGGTCACTCTGGATGGCATCTGTAAGCCCATCTCCAACAAACTCTTCATCACTTCTACAAATAGAATCTCTAAATCCCATTCCCAATAATCAACAAATGGTTCACCTTATGCACAAGCGAGTGCAAATTTCTGGGCACTTAAGTGTTCAATCATCTTCCACCTTCAAGTCACGAATGGTGGACTCACCAATCTACCTCTTCAGGTTTAAGAAGATTGAACAGGGGCAGTTGTTGTACCCCAAAATTTTCCCTCTCTTTTCTCAAGACATTTCATAAAGGATCTCCAATGCTCAAGGATTTTCAAGGAATTGATCAAGCAAAATCACCTTCGAAACATTGAAACCACAAATTAGGGTTTTGATTGAGAACGACTGATCACTGACTTTTTACCTAATACACAATCTATTGGTTTGAAACTTGGTCTCAAGGATTCAAATGCATCATTTTGACCTAATTGCATATATCAATTCATTTCTCAAGATCAATTGATTGATAGCTGAAATTCAGTCAACTGATGAAAAGTCAACTGATACACCAAAAATCAAACTTTGAATTTTTTTGTCAACATTAAGTTTCAAACATCAAAGTTAACCAAGACATTCCAGAATATCAAGCTTGATCATCAAGAAGTCAAGAAAGTCAAAAGTCAATTTGAAAAGTCAAACTTTTCAAGACTTAGAAATTTTTCTAAGTGTTTTGTACATGATAATTTCACTACTTCATGCCAATTTTTCACCAAGATGCATGATAATTCAAAGGAAACTTTCAACATGAAATTTTTAGATCTTGATGAATTCTACAACTTTTTATTAGAGGGTTTATGTCCAAAAAACGCTTAGAGTTGAAGATATAAGCCCATGAAGTCATTACATTTTCAACATATTTTGGTCAGGATTTTATCCCAACTTCTAGGCATTTTTTCACATAGTTCCAATATGATTTTGTCAAATGGACAACATAAAAGTTGTAGAGGATGTTTTAATATTTCCAAAACATCTAAGAGCATGAATTTATCATACTTGAGCTATGATATTCAAGGGCTTGAAGTTGGGAATCCATTCTTTAATTGCAAGTCATTTTGTTGAAGAACAAATAATCCAACTTGCATGATGTGCTGCATAATCTTACTTTGCAGGCCTTGTGACTTACAAATCCATCCATAATTAGATGTTTACATAATTTATTAAACCATTATCCAAGTGATTCAAGTATTATCCATTGCATCATTCCATTTATAGCACAAAGGTACCATTGCCATTCACATAAAGCAAGCTTTATGCAATTGTCAACTCCTTGAGCCTCTCAATTGTTTTCTCTGCACATACACAATGTCAAAGCAAGAAGCAACATGCCTAAAAGCCTCTAGCAACTTTAGACCATGCTTGTACAATGCACTGGAACACCAATTTTCACATAACTTGGTTGTTTCATGTCAACTAAACCATAATTTTGACAATTTGTAGAACAAACTCTCTCATTCTCTCAAACCTCCTCTATAAATAGAGAGGCCATTTCCAAGCCAAGAAGAAGTTTTGGTTGTGTAGACAAGTTTTCTCAAAACCCCTCATACTCTCAAAAAACCATAACTGTCCACAAAACCTCCACTCTTGAGCTTAGAAACAAAAATCTTCAAGTCTCTCAAACCTTGCATTTTTGTCCAAACAAACCATCCACATACTTCATATACATCATATAGAAGTTGTTCAAACACAAGAACAACTTCTGTAACATCATTATCATCACCGCCCAAACTCAAAAACATTATCTTGCAAGTTGACTTGGTTGGAGAGGCCCAAACACTTTCAGCATAAAGTAAGGATTGAAACAACTTCAAGGAGGTCTAAGGAAGCTCAATCCATCATCACATTGCACTTGTAAACATACATACACATTTTGAATTTTTACTTCAAGAGGTAAGTTTTCTTAAACTGCGATATCCTTGTTCATACATCATTTTACTTTCGTTTTCAAAAGAATAAAATAGGACAAATCAAAGTAGAAGAGTTTCAAACCCTCAAAACTACAATAAAATGCTTCTAGAAGTCTGACACGGGCCGTGTCACCTGACACGAGTCGTGTCAGGAAGAAAACAGAAAAACTGGCAAGGCAGGTTTCTGACACGGTTGCCCGTGTCACAGGACACAGTCTGTGTCCCTCTTACTGGGCTTGAAACTGGACGAAATGGTAAGACAGGGTCCTGGCACGGGTTCCCGTTTCATAGGAAATGGCTCGTGTCAGCTCGTCTGGGACAAAAAAATCATGCAGGAATAATTACAGAGTCCTGACACGGGTGCCCGTGTCACCGAACGCGACGCATGTCAGCCAAGCACCAGAATTCTTGATTTTTGAGATTTTTTGTTGATGTTTTTGGATCATTAATGTTTTTTAATAGTGATTAGGGCTTTATCACTTTCATCCCCATTCAATAAACTTGTACCCCCATCCCCTAAAAGTATTGTAATAGTGTAGGAATTTAAATTTCCGCAATTTATCGCTTTCGAATAAAATGCTAGTAATTAGGGTTTGTATGGCAAGACTAAAATCAACCAATAGAAAACCCTAATTCATGACAAACAAAGCATGAAAAACAAACACTTTTCACAGTTGCACCTATAGGGTTAACCTCAGTTGTTGCCTCGAGAAAATAGTCATGTCCCTCAAATGTGGGATACTTTAGCAATGACCCTCGAGTACAAGTTCGTAGTCCCTCGATGACCCTTTGATGTTGTCTTCGGTAAACAATATTAGACCCTTATGACAAATTTCTAAGGTATCCTACAAAGTTGCCTTCTATGACTATACGATGACCCACGTCTGTCCCTTTACATCCAATGATAGAGCTTCTTATCAATCAGTGGTAAGATAGAAATATTTAAAGGAGGAGGAAAAGAACTAAGACTTTTTGAGTATGTAGAACATTCATAGTTGCTTTCTCACAAGATTTCAAAACATCTTTCAAAAACACCAACACTTTTCCATGAAATATTTTCAAAAGTCAACACTTTGTATGCATTCTTATAGAGACGAGAATCATTACAAAGTTCGCCTAAACAAAGGCACTTTCCAAAAATACTTTCAAACAAACACAAACACATTTCAAACAAATCATTTCAAAGTGAGCTAGTATCTAAGAGCCCGTAGATAACTAAGGCTGAAAAGGGTGATAACACCTTCCCTTTACATAACTTACCCCCCGAACTCAAGAAAATATCTCAAAAGGTCTTTCTTGTTCTTTTTACCCTTTCCTTTATTGGATAAAATAAAAGTCTGTGGCGACTCTTGCTATCCGCAACAACTGCGATAAAACACAAAACAACCAAGTCAGTTCTACCCCCGTATTACAGAACTGGCGACTCTTCCGGGGACAACTTAAAAGTGAGGTTACCATAGAGCTAGATCACATTTATTTGCTTTCATTGTTTGAATTGTTTTCTTTACATTTATGGATCCTAGTTTTGGTTTGTATTAATCGTCTACCCAGATCTGGGAACACCATTAGGTAAATAGCAAAAATTATGGAGACTGTACGGTGTAGACCGATATGGTTGAGACAATATCTATGTTAGTGTGGCACATTTATGGGTACTGTTGTACCCCAATTTTTTTCCCTAAGACCCCTTCATCATACCATATTGATTCAATCACAACAAGATCACATTAGGGCTTTTGGTCCTCCTTCCTACCTTTAGCTTTGCTCTTTGAGGAATCACCAAGCACCTTGACTTGTTTCCTTTTGTGGTCATGAATATTTTTTCTTGATTTTTCCTTTTAATTAATAAAATTCAAATGTTGGTTTTCTTGCTTGTTACTAATGTTGGTAAAGGCAATGAGACTTAGCAAGTTGCTCTGTGGGTTCATGAGTTTATTTCCATGCCCTAGTCAATAAAGCTTGAGAGGTTCAAACCTCACCATTGGATTTTTTTTGGAAGAAATGGCATGGAAAGGTTAGTTTGTTTCACCATATTTCGAGGTTATCAAATTTGATTCAAAAGTATAAGGGGTTGATTGAAGAAGTTGTCATGCTTGGACAAGGCTTTGTTCCCATTGGTCACAAGTGCATATTTCTCTCAATTCTCAAGATATGGAAGTGGTTTTGGTGGCTATGAGTTCTCATTTTCATCCTAAACAACTTATATTTACAAAGCATTTGTGTTGGTACAAGAAGTTTATTCAAAATTGTCAAAGTTCCTCAAAGCATTTTCTTGATCTAGGAGCTAGGGTTTTGAACTTCAAAGAAGCATATCATGCTCATATTTTGGTATTTTTGAGTGATTCAAAAAACATCCTTCTCTTCAAAATGTTATCAACAAATCACTTCAAAAGTTTCAAGGAGTTTTCATGTGGAAAAACTTGATGATGAAGAAAGATTACAAGTCCTCCAGATGAACCCCCCAATTACTCATGTGTGATTCCAAATGATAATAACTTTGTCAACTTTTATCACCTTGAGCCCATTATTTTTCCACAATGATCTTAAGGATGTGAAATTTATGTCTTATTTAATGTGAAAAGTGAGAAAATGGATGGAAGATGCCCTAAGGATACAAAAGATTATAGGTCATTTCATGATTTTTTGCCAACTTCAACAATTCATAACTCTCTCAATTTTTGGAGATTTTGAATGGTTCAAGTTTCAAAATGTCATTCAAGAGGTCACTTTGAATGGATGCAAAACATTATAGGTCACTTTTGAAGAAAAACTTGAAATATTTCTAAGTATGGAAAGTCAACTTCTTTTTCCTAACTTTGACTTAATGTAACTTTCAGCTCAAGCATCCATTTGATTCCATTCTTTTTCCATTGCAAAGCTTGTAACCTCATCTTTCTAAAGCATCAAGAATCATACCCTAAGACCCCTTGAGCTGAGAATGCCATTGATTTGAACTTGGTAACTTGGAACTGAAGTTTCTTCAAAAGTCAGAATTTGAAATCATTGGTTTAGCTTCTAAACACTTTGTTTCTGCGTGTTTTTGCCTCTAATATGTTTAGTGAACTTCTAGAAGTGATTAGAACAAAAAAACGCGCGTTTTGGACGAGTTTTGATCAAATTAGAAGTCACACTTTTCTTGTTTGCAACTTCACACGATTTCCCTCCAAACTTCATTATTTCACACGCTTGGACATTCCATTTGATTCCCTATAAATAGAGGGTCATCCCTCATTCATTTCCTCAAGCTTGGATAGCTAGAATCACCCTGCCAAACTTGTTCCATAACTCAGAATTCTGCAACTTCGAAATCTAATTTTAAGCCTTTTTCAATCCAATTTTTCTATCAATTTACCTTCCTTGATTTTCCCTGAAGCTGACCATATAATTACATTCAAGAATCATGCCCTATATTGCTCCATAGAACTCCAGTTTCAGAGCTCTGCAACTCAACTTCAGTAGGTAGATTCCTTCATCAATTCTTCAAAACTTTGATATCATTGTGATGCTCTCATTGCCCTGGCTCTAGTTGCAACACTTACTTTTATCTGGAAACTTGTTTTGACCATGAAATTTAAAATCCCTTTTCAAAACTTTCTTTCCAAATTGCTTGAGCTACAGTTTATAAAAATTTATCGCGAAAGTGTGGTTGTCTTCGTCTTGAAGAGACGAAGCGAATGGCATAGGTCTCGTGCTCTAATTTTACAAATTGAGCAACCTAGTTTTGGGACTGGCTGGAGGTTGAAGATGACCAATGTGTCATCCTTCAACCAATGAAACAACGCCATTTGAATTTTTTTGAATTTCTGATTTACATTTGATTCAATTATTTATTCACTAATGACCATGATATGCACAGCGCGTCAGATCCCCTGGATTTGATTACTAACGCGTTTTGACTCTCATCCAATGGTACATATATTTTTGACTTTATTTTTCTTTTTTGATTTTTATAATTAATTGTTTTAAATTTCAAAAATCATAGAAAATTCATTTTTAGTCAAAAAAATTTGAAAAAATAATGAAAAATATTTTTGATTTTTCTCTTTCTGATTTTTATTTTTTCACATTTCTATTTTGTGTTTTGATATTTTTTATAAATTTCCACTTTATTTGAATTATTTTAAATGTTTAAAAATATTTTTATGCATTTTTAAATTCTGAAAAAATTATGGATCCAATGATATTGTGACAAATATTGGTGACCTCATTTATTTTTTTATTTTTGACTTTTTTATTTTTTATCATTTTTGGCTTATTCTACTCATTTCTTTTAATTTTAAAAATAGTTTGACTTTAAAAAATTACCAAAAATTTTATAAAATTGTTTTAGTTTATCTCTGATTTTTCTATGGTCTTACTTTTTATTTCTTTATTAATTTGAATATAGTTCATATTTTTCTCTGTTATTTCTATTTTAAAACATTTTTAAAACCTTTTTTGATGTATATATTAAATGCAATATTATTTTGTGATTATTTTCGGGCTGATCTTGGATTAAATTTTTGGTCATGAACTTTGTTAACATCATTGGATCCATGGTGTTGAGTCTAACTCCACAAAAATGGATGAATGATTTTAATAATAGTTTGATTTAAATTTAATTCAAATGTGGTTTGTATATTCTTTCCCACCCCTCTTCATCTCATCCCTTTCTCGTTGCACTAAGTGTTATTGGAGCATGATCTCTATATCATGTCTCAAATAAAATGGTGCATAGATTGCTATTGACCGGCCTCAAAATAGGTGCGACTTCTATATAAGTCCACTTACGATGGCTTAACATAGCGCTAAATTTTGTCCCGATTCGAATAAATGATCATTCGTAGCCCAAACTTATGTTTGCAAGCCCAAGTATGTTAATTTTATCTCTTTGATCCAATAACCTTGAGATTCATTGTGTGGAGGCTTTGGTTCTACCAATCCTCTAATGGATCTGTAACACTTTTGGTCAACGCAGATCACTTAAACTTCGTTGATTATTAAATGGTACTTTTGAGGATTCCAAATGGATGATATACTTGACAAAAAGCAAATGCAGCTTGTTGTGTGGAGGCTTTGGTTCTACCAATCCTCTAATGAGTTCCAAATGCAAATTTCAAGATGGTCATCCAACTAACCACTAATTATTAAAAAAATTTTACTTTATGCCCTTCTATTTTTTATGCTTTATGTACCATTTACTTTAAGCATTACATTTTGTGATCGGTGGATCTGGAACTGACTGTTTTACGCTGGTTCGCGAAATGTCGCGGAAGCAAGAGTCGCCACCGTCTTTTATTTTCTCCAAATGGAAAGGACAAAAGCACAGAAAAATTCCTTAAAGAGATCGCTCTCGGTTCGGGAGGTAGATTATAGAAAGGGAAGGTGTTAGCACTCTTTCTATCCATGGTTATCCATGGGCTCTTAGATACTTGCTCATTTGTGTTTTCAAAAAGGTTTGTTTGCTTTTCAATATGGGTTTTAAAAAGTTTCTTTGAAAAGTTTCAGTTCGACTCGTACGTCAGAGTGTTTGAAAAATTTGCTTTGAAAGCTTTTGAAAAGTGTTGGTGTGAAAAGTATTTTTTTGTTTGAAATTAGAGCAAGTATCTTTGAGAACCTACCTACCCTAAGGAATTCGTCTGTGTAAATGTCCTTTAAAGTAGTGCCATCCCACCATTGAGAGGTAGGTAGCACCACCATTGGAGGTGTTCGGGTCAATTCGAGTTTAGGGACATGGTGATCACCAGAGCAATGGGAAGACACCTTAGAAGCTACCCTCATGCCAGGTTCCCGGATCATGAGGACTTACTAAGACGTCCTCTACTCGACGATCACCTTTCGAGGCAAGGCAACAGTGAGGCGTACCCTAGGGGTGGTGTGTGCGATTCGTGTGTCGTTTTCATTTGTATTTGTCTTGTCATGTTAAAGTGTTCTACGCTTGATTTTATTTTAGTCATACATTCTTTCATGCTTTTTGTTAACAGTTTAAAAGATGCGGAAATTAAATCTAAAGCTATTACAACGGCGCGGGTCCACATCGCCAAAATTAAACCGGACCCGATTTGACGGAAAATAAATAAAGCAAAAGAAATAAAAGTGCGAGAAGTATAAGTTACAACGCTTTGGGAGAGGTACATAATTAATTAAGCGAAAGAAAATAAATACGCGAATTAAATAAATTACGAACGAGGGCGTTGGACCCTTTTGCAAGAAAATTAAAGTTAATGAATTTAATTAATTAGAATTAATGAGGAATAAAAAATTAAAAATTAAAAAAGGAATGTTTTTTGGTGTTTTTGTATTTTTAAGATTTAATAGAAAAAATAATTAATTAAAACTAAATATTAAACCTAATTCTAATTATTTTAAGTTTATTAAGAAAATATTGACCTTTTTTAACCTAAATGAAACCCTAATTAATTTACAAGTTAATTATGAAAATAAAATAAGTAAATAATGTTATGGTAAAAAAAAGGGAAAAAGATTAAAAGGAAAAATTATCAATTACCTAATTCTATGTTTTTTTGGTTTATTAAAAAGAATTAAAATTGCAAAAACCCTAATTATACTAAATTCAATTATACAATTTATTTATGAAAATAATTAAAATAAAAATATTTATTACATTTTGTCTTTTTCTGATTTTTTTGTATATTTTATAATTTGTAAAATATAATTAATTAAATTAAAACAATTGAATAAAATAAAATAACAATTCACAATAAAATAAAAATAAGTAAAAAAAGGAAAGAAATTGCAAACCCGGGGGGGTTCAGTCCCCAATTGTGAGGTGTGATCCAAGAAGCTGGCCCAATAAGCTTGCAATTCGTTGACTTTTCCATGCATTATGTGGCATGTTGACTGGGGGTGTAATGTGTTCGTTGAATCCACGCCTTTGATCTGGTTCTAACATGCACGTGGATGGATAGGTGAGGAGGACGTATGGTAGTCCTTAAGATTGTGCCTGCATAGGAATTTGGATTGAAAAATAATATGGCAAATATACAGACCTGGGGTTCGAACCCAGGTCTTGGATGTTGAAGCGTTAAGCGTTTGCCAGCTGAGCTACGTGCACATTCAAATATATTATGATAAATAAATAACAAAAGGAAAAACGAAAGCATTAGTGGTTGAAGCGCGCGAAATTTAAAAACAACGTATCATGTGTGGACAGCACATCATCTTCTCCATTATCCCTGTAAAACAAAAGCAGAGGCAACGGTTTTCTGGGCGTGGCTTAAGGTAGGCTATTGAAAAATAGCGAATAGCTCCTCAACGCTCATAAATTGAGCGCGAGGGTAGATTCCTCTTCGTCTCCATGTGCTGAGTCTAATGGTCATGATTTTGAGGCTTAATTTTTCCTCTTTGCAAAAGCCCTAAATTCAAGCTCTGAAAACCCTAAAGATTGATCATGGTGAAATCGCGTTGGGGGCACAAAAACAAAATTAGATTATACAGTTAGCATCAGAAATCATCAATGAGTAATAATCCATAAAAAAAATGCAATGATTATGCTTCAAAATTAAAACACGATTAAGCAATTTTCTTGAAGCAGTTTGCGTTCAATCTACCAATTCTTGGAGTTTGAGTTGATGTTTTGGATTGGAACGCGTTCAGGGAGACTTGAGGAAGCCAATGGAATGAGTATTAGGGCTTGAATCGACCTCTAACAACGTTTTCAGTTTTGCTTTTTATGGAGAAAATTTCAGGTTTCTTAATGGTCTTTGAGCGCAGCTTAGAGTGTGTGTGCATTAGGGTTCTCTTTGTGCTTATGTAATGAGGCTATTAGGTTAAGAAAATTGATAAAAATCCCTTGTAATCTTTGATTGAAGATTTGATTTGCTTAAGGATCTTTTTGAATCTTTTTCACATGTTCTTGTATCAATTTGCATTCAATCACCCCAAATCTTTCCTAATTTGCCTTTACACGAAATATTGACCTTAAAACATGTATAAAAAGATTGGTTTGGTTAATTTAAACATTTTTCATATATTTAATTGATTTAATTGAATTAATATAAATAAAAAATCCAAATAAATAAATAAAAAATGAGAAAATACTTCCCTTTGGGCCAAGTGGTCGTGCATATGCTTGGAATGATGAATCATGGAAGAAAAATGGGCCCATTAGCAATTTTAGGTCATTTGGATCAAAGTTGACTTTTCAAAATATCCAAAAATTTCCCAACTTCCACAAGGCATAACTTGCTCAATTTTTACGCTTTTCTCATGTTCTTGGACATTTTGGAAAGGTCTTTGAGTCCTTTAACCAATGCCTTTGGTCCCATGTCATTTTGATTTACCAATCTCAAGTTATGGTCTTTGACTTAAAGTCCCTTTTTGTTGACTTTTGAAAATGACCTATAATGTTGAAATTGATAACTTTTTGTGAGAGCATTTCTTGGACTTGAAGTATGAAGATGAGTTGTAGGAAATGTCTTTATCTTCAAAATGAGATTTGGATGGAATTTTTCTGATAATCCATGTGAAAGTTATGCCCTGGTCAATTTCAGTTGACTTTTTCAACTGTCCAAATATAGTAACTTTTGCATCTTTGATGATTTCTGAGCCAAATTTTGAGAATCATGATCAAGCATTGATCAAATGATGTTTGTGGCTTCAAAATGATATGTTGATCAAAAATTTGAACTTTTAACTGTCAAATGACCATTTTGCCCCTACAGTTGACTGTAGTGCAATCTAGGGTTTTGACTGTGCAATTTTGAGCTGAATGCCTTGAAACTTGCTATGAGGATACTTGACCATATTTGTAGGCATATGAGACTTGATTGGGCCTTTGAAAACTTCATTTTCTTGATCAGAACACAAACCCTAGTTTTGGCTGTATAGGAGACCTTTGCACTGTGCAACCCTTGGGGAATTTTGCAACTTGGCTTGGCAATTTCTTGAAGAATATGGGAGGGCAAATTTTGGGGTGCAACAGTTGCCCCTGTTCAATCTTCTTAGACCTGAGGATGTAGATTGGCTGACGTGCCTTTCGTAATCCGAGGGTAGAAGATGATTGGACACTAGAGTGCCCAGAAATTTGCGCTCACATGTTAGCAGTGTGATGGAAATGGGCTTATAGATGCCATTTGGAGATTGCTGGATAGGATGATAGGCTTATAGATGCCATCTGGATGTTGATCGCGTAAGAGATTCCTTGGCGAGAACCTGCATACCTGCAAAAGAACAAATGAGTACCTGACACGTTGCAGGAGTTGATCTTTAGATGCTTGGTATAGATATGTCCTAACTGGTTACAGGAGCTGAGTCTGGAGCTTCAAAAGATGATGAATGAACCAGGTATGGTTACTGCCTTAGCATGAATGGTAAGAGAACCTTGGGTGATTTTAACTTCAACAACGCTCGTTGAGAAAAATCTTGGCGGGAATTACCATCTTTGCAATATCGGAACGAGAACCATAGGCTATTATAATCTGAAAGGGAATCACCTCACTCATCGTCGGAGAGGGAATCATAGGAAAAGGAATTGTCACCTCACACTCATCGTCGGAGAGGGAAACATAGAAGACTATCACCTCACACTCATCGTCGGAGAGGGAAACATCTGAAAAAGGAATTACCACCTCACGCACTTGTCGGAGAGGGGACCATAAGAGACTATCACCTCACACTCATCGTCGGAGAGGGAAACATCTGAAGAAGGAATTACCACCTCACGCACTTGCCGGAGAGGGGACCATAGGAGACTATCACCTCACACTCATCGTCGGAGAGGGAAACATCTGAAGAAGGAATTACCACCTCACGCACTTGCCGGAGAGGGGACCATAGGAGACTATCACCTCACACTCATCGTCGGAGAGGGAAACATCTGAAGAAGGAATTACCACCTCACGCACTTGCCGGAGAGGGGACCATAGGAGACTATCACTTCACACTCATCGTCGGAGAGGGAAACATCTGAAGAAGGAATTACCACCTCACGCACTTGCCGGAGAGGGGACCATAGGAGACTATCACCTCACACTCATCGTCGGAGAGGGAAACATCTGAAGAAGGAATTACCACCTCACGCACTTGCCGGAGAGGGGACCATAACTTCTGCTGAGTCTTTTATCAGAAAAATCTGTTGGGAGTCGATTTAGCTGGACTGGAGGAGACTTTGAAATATGTCTGAGCATTTTAACTGCGTCTTTCCTGAAAGGTAAAGGTCAGTCATACGCAATGCATGATATGGATCAAGCAATGATGTTCTCAACATAAATGAGATTTGTATGATATGATGCGTCTATGCATGCTATAATGATGTATGTGATGTTTTATGAATGTATGTTTTCGTCTAGGAAAGTAGATCTCTGACGGGTGCCGGGAAGTCATATCCTGGGCTGATATTGAAGAATAAGCTTTCGCTTCCGCTGGGGATGATAATTGCAAGAATACCGGTAGGAGAAGATGACTCCGTTGAGGAATAAACTTGGCAAATGGATAACTCTGCGGGGAGAAAAGTACTCTGACGATCTTGCTGGGGAGCAATACTTTGTGGGGAGAAAGATACTCTACTGAATTGTTTGATAATATCTTGCTGAGGATATCCTTGTTGTACTGGAAGTGTTAATAGACTTCGCTGGGGGTAAGAGAACTTCGTCGAGGACGCTCTTTCCATGGCTTTTGGCTGAGGATAACCCAGTTATATCCTGTTAAGGAAATAACTCTTTGAATAAAGCCGGACGACGCGTTCGCGCTCTGCGAGGATAAGCTTCCAGAATCTACTGGGGATAAGCTTACTGTTTGGGGAGATAAATTCCAACTTTCCTGGGGAAACTGGATTGGACTCTTCTGGGGAGTTTTGACTGCGGGGAAGTGATTCCTTTGAATATTTGATATGTCGTCGGGGAACAGTCTTTAGGCCAAGACTTCCGGGGATGCTTATTAAGAATATATGTATGCTGCTGGGGGATGTTGAGATCTGCTGGGGGATACTCAACTTCCTTAAGATTTGATAACTCTGCTTGGAGAAGAATGCACTGACTGCTGACTTACTCTCTGGGGAATTAAGATATGCTGTTCATGTTCTTTAGCTGAACCTACCTTGGTACCTTAGTGGATAGAACAATCAGATTTCTTAGACCACCCATTATTGCCCCTGTTTCTGATGTGGGAGAGGAAGACCGGTGAGATACTGATAGTTGTTGATGGACCAACCTTCTTCTGGTAGGAAGGTGACAAGATGACAGGACATAGTCGTACACTTTGATCCCTAACTTTTGCCTGGACCGCCCTTTCGGGTTTTCAGTCCACCGGGATACCCATTTTTGCCCAAGCCGCCTTTTCAGGTTTTCGACTTGCCGGGTGTACAGATTCTTTTCATTTCATCCCTTCATTTTGCCCGAACCCTTTTGGTTCGCCGGGAAGCCCTTATTTTTGCCTAGGTGTATCAACCTAGCGGGTCTTTGATTTTGCGTAGTATTTTTCGACTGTGTCCTTGTTCTTAGAATGCAGGGAGGTGCCCCTGGCTGTTTATGTTACCATGTTACCAGAAGATGTCTGATTGTGCCAGATTCGTCGTTGGAGTGCCCCAAGTGACTTAGGCGGAGATTTGCCCCAGGCTATTTGGCCTTTTGAGAGATTCTCTGAATCTTGATTGGATTGCCCCATATAATGGACCATGGTCATGTCTGCCCCTTGACTTGAGGTACTTCTGTTCATTAGGCATTCGTCGTGCGAATTTCCCTGTTGTTCAAACAAAAATTCATATGCAAACAAAGTTATGTTAAAAATGCAAAGCCTATGTCTGTCTTGAAGATTTTGAAAATGCATTCTTTTTCATAAAACAAGTGAATGTTTGTAAAACGTGATGTCAACTCTGTATTTACCGTAAGCCTTAAGGAGTCAGGATACCTTTCGTAACAGTATGCTTTCGGACTAACCCATGCTTCAGCTAGGACTTTTGAGGGTTATAACGTGGCCTGGTTCACGGTTTAAGAAACAAAGGATAAAGGCTCAAATTTTATTTGTACCCACCCGCTCTTCGTGATGTTCTCCAAACCTAAACTCAGTTGATCATACGTTAGACCTTGTTTGAGTCTTTGCTTTGATATACCAGCGATGGTTCGGATATTGACGGTTTATTTTGAACAGGCAGTCATTCCTTTTTTGTTGAGGGTTTGTAAGACCTCTTTCTTGTCTGATTTTTGTTATCCCTTTCTTTTTTTGCCTGAACTGTTTCCTTTTTGGAATTACAGTCAGCGGGATGCCCCAGTTTCATAAGTCCCTTTTTATAGGTTTTGACTTCTCGGGCTTTTCGTTTATGATTTTTTTTTTATAATGACTGCCTGTCCTTTTGATTGTTCTGAACCATCACTGTCTTTCTTTTTTCGTAAGGATCTCTTTTGGTGCCCTTCGTTATGCACTTGGATCAACTGAGAGAACTACCCTGCCCCAGGTTATGATTAAGGGTTTTAAATTTCGAAAAGAAAAACTCCTACTTCTTTGGCTCAGATGGGTTGACGAGGGATTATCATCCTTATAACTCCAGTGTTTAGGGATTGAAACAATGCCTGTACCTCATCAGCGGGGTCTGTTCAAAAGCATACTGTAAAGATTGTGGTATCGTTTTCGTCATCCTCCCTCAAGAGGCTTAGAATTGTTAATCCAGCGTTGATCATCAGAAAAAATATGAAGATAATTTGCATATAGTGAATACGAATATATTGCTTCAAAACAGACGTATGCGATGCATTAATGAAATAACAATGTTTAACAATGAACAAATGTTTGAATAATCAAAAGGGAATTACAACTTGAAAAATCCTAATGAACAAAAATTTCTAGTTTGAGATAGCCATCTCAGATGGAGAATTCTCAGCGGAAGATTTTCATCTCGCCATCCGGCATGAACTCTATCACCCCTTCGTCAATCAAATCCTGAATTTTGTTCTTCAAGGTCCGACAGTCGTCTGTAGCATGCCCCGGGCTGTCTGAATGATAAGCGCAGTGGGTGTCGGGGTTATACCTCGAAGCTGTCCTGTTGGGATTCTTGGGAGGGTCCTTTAGAGTGATCAGATTGACCTCCAGCAAGCGCTTCAGTATAAAGGATGAGGGTATATCAGTCTCCGAGAAATGTCTTCCGGGCGCATTTCGTTTACGTTGACTACCCCGTTGAGGCTGGGCTCGTGACCCTGAAGCAAGCTGAGGAGATTTTCCTTTGTCTTCTTGCCCCGCATGTGGTTGAATGATGGCTGGAGCTTCCACCTTGGCTGTTTGCCCTACTGGATTATTTTGAAGCAGCTTGGTGACGAGGACCCGGAGCTCTTCTTGTTTTTGAGCTAAGTCCTGAATGAGAGTCATTTGGCCCATCAACTGCCCCATCATTTGGATCTTCATGGTTGCCAACTCAATTTGTAGCCCTTCCAGCTGATCGTTCCTGATGCCCCCTGCATTCCCTAAGGTCAAGTTCCTGGTGAGGAGAGTCTTTATTTCTTCTTGCCCCTGGGATAGGTTCAAGAACATTTCTCGCAGTTGGGCGTTCTGAGTACGGAGATCTTGGTTGTCTGGTTGGAAAGCCATTGCTGAAATAAACAGCGAAGATGGTGAGTGACCTGTCAAGAGGGTACTTGTAATGCAATGATACGTATGATATGTATGCAATGTTTTCAAGGATCTCGCAGGGTAAAAGATTGTTAGAATTTGAATTCGTAGCTTGATTGAATGAACTGCATGTTGTTGAGAGCCCTTCTTTAAGGGTCAAAGGCTCACCATATCCAGTGGGTCATAGCCCCTGACTTTAGTCATCCTGTCTGGCTTTGATTTCCAAACAACCTTGGTTAAGGGAACCTTCTTCAAGAGTCAGAGCTCACCATATCGAGTGGGTCATAGCCTCTGACAACTTTGGCTAGAGGAAAATAAATCCTCTTTGCCCCTTGCTAGATGTTTGATTCATCGTGACCTGCATCACAAGCCCTTGAGATCCTTGAAATGGGTTAGGATGTATGCATGATGCATGCAATGGTATGATGTTATGTTATGCATGGGGTAGTATGAGTAACCCTGTTATGAGTCCCAATTAAGGGCTACAAACAAAACCTGCAAGCAAACTCAGTAAATCCTGTTATGAGTCCTAATTAAGGACTAAAAACAAAACCTACAAGAGACTTAGTAAACCCTGTTATGAGTCCCTATTAAGGACTATAAACAAAACCTGCAAGAAACTCAAGTGTCAGATAACAAGCATGCAAGTAGTCGAGTACGAAGGCACACAAGTCACACAAGAGAAACCCTTAGGGTTCAGGCCAGCATGGGGTCTGGGTATTACCCTCTTGGAGTTGGTGGGCTCAACCTGTCCTATTAGAAGTAACCGGGTTCTAAGGTTCCCAATATCACGGGATTGCTTTCATTGTTCATCGTTTCGATTTAGCCACTGAACTGGCGACCGAAATATTCCAGGAAAGCAACCCTCAATTGAGTGTAGTATCGAGTATCAACCAACCTCGGACTGCACCAAAGTCAGTTATCTCACTACCCTAAAGAGGCCAAGATAGTTCAATTAAGGTTCCTAAGGTCTGTTGATGCTTCACGACACCACGCGGAGGCCCCGTACTCTCCTTGACTGAACTCAAGGGTTACCGGTACACACCAAAGTGCCACATCAACGTAGCAGACTGTTTCAACCATGTCGGTATACCCCGCACAGTTCCCTCACAGCCTTGTTGCTACTTTCTAAGAAAGGTATCCCCCAGATCCGGGTTAGGATCTATAGAACTCCCAAGCAACCCACAATGATAAAGCAAGCAAAGAAGACAATTGAAAACATAGTTATGACCTAGCCCTAAGGTACACCTCACTTTAAAGTATCTCCCCAGCAGAGTCGCCAGTTCTGTGATCGGTGGATCTGGAACTGACTGTTTTACGCTGGTTCGCGAAATGTCGCGGAAGCAAGAGTCGCCACCGTCTTTTATTTTCTCCAAATGGAAAGGACAAAAGCACAGAAAAATTCCTTAAAGAGATCGCTCTCGGTTCGGGAGGTAGATTATAGAAAGGGAAGGTGTTAGCACTCTTTCTATCCATGGTTATCCATGGGCTCTTAGATACTTGCTCATTTGTGTTTTCAAAAAGGTTTGTTTGCTTTTCAATGTGGGTTTTAAAAAGTTTCTTTGAAAAGTTTCAGTTCGACTCGTACGTCAGAGTGTTTGAAAAATTTGCTTTGAAAGCTTTTGAAAAGTGTTGGTGTGAAAAGTATTTTTTTGTTTGAAATTAGAGCAAGTATCTTTGAGAACCTACCTACCCTAAGGAATTCGTCTGTGTAAATGTCCTTTAAAGTAGTGCCATCCCACCATTGAGAGGTAGGTAGCACCACCATTGGAGGTGTTCGGGTCAATTCGAGTTTAGGGACATGGTGATCACCAGAGCAATGGGAAGACACCTTAGAAGCTACCCTCATGCCAGGTTCCCGGATCATGAGGACTTACTAAGACGTCCTCTACTCGACGATCACCTTTCGAGGCAAGGCAACAGTGAGGCGTACCCTAGGGGTGGTGTGTGCGATTCGTGTGTCGTTTTCATTTGTATTTGTCTTGTCATGTTAAAGTGTTCTACGCTTGATTTTATTTTAGTCATACATTCTTTCATGCTTTTTGTTAACAGTTTAAAAGATGCGGAAATTAAATCTAAAGCTATTACAACGGCGCGGGTCCACATCGCCAAAATTAAACCGGACCCGATTTGACGGAAAATAAATAAAGCAAAAGAAATAAAAGTGCGAGAAGTATAAGTTACAACGCTTTGGGAGAGGTACATAATTAATTAAGCGAAAGAAAATAAATACGCGAATTAAATAAATTACGAACGAGGGCGTTGGACCCTTTTGCAAGAAAATTAAAGTTAATGAATTTAATTAATTAGAATTAATGAGGAATAAAAAATTAAAAATTAAAAAAGGAATGTTTTTTGGTGTTTTTGTATTTTTAAGATTTAATAGAAAAAATAATTAATTAAAACTAAATATTAAACCTAATTCTAATTATTTTAAGTTTATTAAGAAAATATTGACCTTTTTTAACCTAAATGAAACCCTAATTAATTTACAAGTTAATTATGAAAATAAAATAAGTAAATAATGTTATGGTAAAAAAAAGGGAAAAAGATTAAAAGGAAAAATTATCAATTACCTAATTCTATGTTTTTTTGGTTTATTAAAAAGAATTAAAATTGCAAAAACCCTAATTATACTAAATTCAATTATACAATTTATTTATGAAAATAATTAAAATAAAAATATTTATTACATTTTGTCTTTTTCTGATTTTTTTGTATATTTTATAATTTGTAAAATATAATTAATTAAATTAAAACAATTGAATAAAATAAAATAACAATTCACAATAAAATAAAAATAAGTAAAAAAAGGAAAGAAATTGCAAACCAGGGGGGGGGGTCAGTCCCCAATTGTGAGGTGTGATCCAAGAAGCTGGCCCAATAAGCTTGCAATTCGTTGACTTTTCCATGCATTATGTGGCATGTTGACTGGGGGTGTAATGTGTTCGTTGAATCCACGCCTTTGATCTGGTTCTAACATGCACGTGGATGGATAGGTGAGGAGGACGTATGGTAGTCCTTAAGATTGTGCCTGCATAGGAATTTGGATTGAAAAATAATATGGCAAATATACAGACCTGGGGTTCGAACCCAGGTCTTGGATGTTGAAGCGTTAAGCGTTTGCCAGCTGAGCTACGTGCACATTCAAATATATTATGATAAATAAATAACAAAAGGAAAAACGAAAGCATTAGTGGTTGAAGCGCGCGAAATTTAAAAACAACGTATCATGTGTGGACAGCACATCATCTTCTCCATTATCCCTGTAAAACAAAAGCAGAGGCAACGGTTTTCTGGGCGTGGCTTAAGGTAGGCTATTGAAAAATAGCGAATAGCTCCTCAACGCTCATAAATTGAGCGCGAGGGTAGATTCCTCTTCGTCTCCATGTGCTGAGTCTAATGGTCATGATTTTGAGGCTTAATTTTTCCTCTTTGCAAAAGCCCTAAATTCAAGCTCTGAAAACCCTAAAGATTGATCATGGTGAAATCGCGTTGGGGGCACAAAAACAAAATTAGATTATACAGTTAGCATCAGAAATCATCAATGAGTAATAATCCATTAAAAAAATGCAATGATTATGCTTCAAAATTAAAACACGATTAAGCAATTTTCTTGAAGCAGTTTGCGTTCAATCTACCAATTCTTGGAGTTTGAGTTGATGTTTTGGATTGGAACGCGTTCAGGGAGACTTGAGGAAGCCAATGGAATGAGTATTAGGGCTTGAATCGACCTCTAACAACGTTTTCAGTTTTGCTTTTTATGGAGAAAATTTCAGGTTTCTTAATGGTCTTTGAGCGCAGCTTAGAGTGTGTGTGCATTAGGGTTCTCTTTGTGCTTATGTAATGAGGCTATTAGGTTAAGAAAATTGATAAAAATCCCTTGTAATCTTTGATTGAAGATTTGATTTGCTTAAGGATCTTTTTGAATCTTTTTCACATGTTCTTGTATCAATTTGCATTCAATCACCCCAAATCTTTCCTAATTTGCCTTTACACGAAATATTGACCTTAAAACATGTATAAAAAGATTGGTTTGGTTAATTTAAACATTTTTCATATATTTAATTGATTTAATTGAATTAATATAAATAAAAAATCCAAATAAATAAATAAAAAATGAGAAAATACTTCCCTTTGGGCCAAGTGGTCGTGCATATGCTTGGAATGATGAATCATGGAAGAAAAATGGGCCCATTAGCAATTTTAGGTCATTTGGATCAAAGTTGACTTTTCAAAATATCCAAAAATTTCCCAACTTCCACAAGGCATAACTTGCTCAATTTTTACGCTTTTCTCATGTTCTTGGACATTTTGGAAAGGTCTTTGAGTCCTTTAACCAATGCCTTTGGTCCCATGTCATTTTGATTTACCAATCTCAAGTTATGGTCTTTGACTTAAAGTCCCTTTTTGTTGACTTTTGAAAATGACCTATAATGTTGAAATTGATAACTTTTTGTGAGAGCATTTCTTGGACTTGAAGTATGAAGATGAGTTGTAGGAAATGTCTTTCTCTTCAAAATGAGCTTTGGATGGAATTTTTATGATAATCCATGTGAAAGTTATGCCCTGGTCAATTTCAGTTGACTTTTTCAGCTGTCCAAATATAGTAACTTTTGCATCTTTGATGATTTCTGAGCCAAATTTTGAGAATCATGATCAAGCATTGATCAAATGATGTTTGTGGCTTAAAAATGATATGTTGATCAAAAATTTGAACTTTTGACTGTCAAATGACCATTTTGCCCCTACAGTTGACTGTAGTGCAATCTAGGGTTTTGACTGTGCAATTTTGAGCTGAATGCCTTGAAACTTGCTATGAGGATACTTGACCATATTTGTAGGCATATGAGACTTGATTGGGCCTTTGAAAACTTCATTTTCTTGATCAGAACATAAACCCTAGTTTTGGCTGTATAGGAGACCTTTGCACTGTGCAACCCTTGGGGAATTTTGCAACTTGGCTTGGCAATTTCTTGAAGAATATGGGAGGGCAAATTTTGGGGTGCAACACATTTCATGTCATTTTTTTATTTTGCTCACTTGAGCCTTTTCTTTCCTCTTCTAAGACACCTAATAATCAACATGAACCATAAAAACCTTTAAAATACTTGGACTATTTGGTTGCTATCCTTGGCACTATGGAGTATTGGACTTCATGGACTTAGGATTAGAAACCTTGGCCTATGTTGGAGACCTTGTGACCTTAATTGGTATTTTGTATGGAGTTCTTGAGGTTTACCTCAAGACATTGGGTTGTTTGTTTGTTTTGTGTGCAGGTTATTGTGATTACATTCTTTGTTTGTAATCTGGAATTCACCCGTATATAGCCGTTACTCTGCCCAATTTTTGTGAAGACTTAATATACTTGAAGTTTGGTTCTCTCAAGAGGTCTAGTATCTTTGCTTGTTTGGTTTCAATCCAAAGAATGAGAATTTTATCTTGAATCATAATGTCAAGTGTTGGCTTCTTGTTGGTTAGGTGGTTCTTATCCCTATATTTTACCTTATGCTTTAGGATAGTCTCTTCTCCTCCTCCCATCTTCTTTAATTTCAAAAATCTTTTCCCTCCTTTTGAAAATTCTTCTTGTTTTTAAACTTGAACCATTTTCATAATAAACTTGGACTTAGGTCCATGAATTTTCAAAACATTTTCATAAATAAACTCTAATCAACTTAATAATACCTTGACATTTTTTGTGAGAAGACTAAAAGTCAATCAATCTCATTACAAACCATTTTGCCACTTTGGCTTTTTACTTTAAAACCTTTATCAAAAGATTGGACTCTTGTCAATCCTTGTAGTGATGTAAACAATTATACTTCTACAATGTGTAGTGAAGTGAGATATTTTCCACTTGGGTGTTGAGTGAGGCATTGTTGATTTTAAAATCCAAGCCATATCCTCCACTTTAAGATTATGCAAATTCTCCTTTCTCATGATTGTGGGTAGTAAGTATGTTTTCCACACGGACAATGACGATGATGTCATATCTCATAAAATTAACCAACACACTTGTGTTTAAAAATATTTAAAAGAGAAACTATGTATATCCTGATCCCCTATTGCACGAAAGGTGGTACGTAGGAACTAAAGGTTCACAACCGCGGCGGGTGCAAAAACCATAAAAATATATTTCTTTTCTCACCTCCACCATCTATTTTTTTATACAACATTTTATAGCCAAAATATACAGATTTTACAAAGAGGTTCCTGCGGAGTACCATAGATGTTTAGGATGCTAATACCTTCCCTTTGCATAACCAACCCCCTTACCTTGAATCTTTCCCCATTTTTTTGGGTCATTCGCTCTTTTCCCATTCCTTTGAAAACAATAAAGCGCGGTGGCAATTTTTATTTTGATTTGTATAAGTCTAGTCAATCCAATGGCTTAGTCTTAAACATTTCTACCGCTATAGAAAAAATGGCGACTTCACTGGGGAAAGATTGACCTTTTTCTGGTCCATCCCTAAGTGGGTTGATCCTATCTTTGTTTTTATCTATATATGTGCTATTGTTTTTTATGTGTTATATGTTGTATATATGTTTGTCTGGATATTCCTGGTTTTCAGGGTGCTTGGTGATTACTTATAAGTCTTATACCCGGACTTGGGAAAACTTTAAGATAGGACGGGCAGTATAGTCATGTTAACTTTGAGGGAGTAATCCCAAAAAAGGAGGCATGAGATCTCCCACTCACTTGAGGCCCCTTTGACTGTAGTGTCGTTTACCGAGTGACCGGGAAGACGTACTTCTTTTGACCTGGGAGCCTACTGAAGCTGAGGACCGTAGAATACCAAACCCATCTTGGCCTTTTAGGTATAGTGCAGAAGCTATGACGGAGTAATTCGGAAATAGTTGTCACACGATACTATGCTCGGACAAGTTTTTCTTGAGAATATTACTAATTACTGAGTTAATCGGGAGGTTGGTAATATTCGAAGGAAGGATGTAGACTCTGGGAACCTCTAGAAGCTTGTTTGGCAGGTGATAACTTTTAGACCAAACACCTTATTGGTAGTACCTTCGACCTCATGCTCGTGACGTTGAACCAATGAACCCTATATGTGTGATCTTGTGTGTGATTATTGCATCATGCATCTATGCACTCATAAGCATATTTTGAAGAAATCTTATTTCAAGGGACTTAAAAGTTGACCATTTGTGAATATCTCAGGTGCTTTTTAACAATGGATTCTGGAAAAAGAAAGACCGGGAAGTACAATTTCAAGGATCCTAAGATAGATGAGTTGATCAGTCTAATTCCAAAGATCGAGTGTTCTTCAGATTTTCAGAAGAAGTATGGAACCATCATTCCTCTTATGAAGCTTAGGATGAAGGAGGGTATTTTCTCAACCTTGGTCCAGTTCTATGATCCGATGTATCATTGCTTTACTTTTCCCGACTATTAGTTGATGCCTACACTGGAGGAGTATTCTTATCTGTTGGATTTACCTGTTACGGATCGTGTTCCTTTTAGTGGTTTGGAGGTTGAGCCAAAACCATATGAGATTGCTGCTTTGATTCATCTGGGGAAGTCTGAGTTGGAAGCCCATATGCTTACTAAAGGAGGGATTAGAGGATTACCGGCCCAGTTCTTATTGGAAAAAGCTCGTTACTTTGCCAGGATGAAGGGTACAGTCGCTTTTGAGGCCATCTTTGTTCTACTTGCTTACGGGTTGTTCTTATTTCCTAATGTTGACAAGTTTGTTGATATTAATGCTATCAGGATCTTCATGATTGGAAACCCAGTTCCTATGTTGTTGGGTGATGCTTAATACTCTATTCATCTTCGGAATTATTATCATGGAGGGATGATTATCTGTTGCACGCCTTTGTTGTACCGGTGGTTTATCTCTCATATGCCTCAGTCTAATTATTTATGGGATGTCAGGAAGAAACCCCGTTGGGCTCCTAAGATCGTGGAACTTACTCGGATATTGATTGATATCATTGAGCTTACCAGGATATAGAGATTGTTGACAGTTGTGGTAGTTTTCCCAATGTACCTCTTCTTGGTACAAAGGGAGGAATTAACTATAACCCTGTTCTTGGACGATGAAAGCTTGGTTATCCGATGAGGGATAAACCAAATAGTATTCATTTGAGTAGTTTCTTTTTTAAGGAGGGAGAAGACTATAAGGAAGCTAGGGAGCAGATTGTGAAGGCCTGGCATCACATCCACAACAAGAGTAGGAAAGACTTGGGACCTAGGGGTGTTGTTTCTTTGGAGCCATATCTTCAGTGGGTCCAAACGAGGGCTATTCAATTGAAAATTCCGTATTCCCAGGAAACACCTATGCTTGATTTATTTGTGAAAACCACTCCTCCTTTATTGGATGATCTAGAAGAGCTGCAGCTTGCTTTGGTCATGATGCAACAGGAAAATGATGCTTGGAAGAACAAGTGCCAAACTTTAGAGATTTCCTTTAGAGAAGACTTGAAGGAGAAATACGACTTGATTGAGATCCTTGAGAGTCGAGCGATAGAGACTATGGAGAGGCAAGGGGGTTTATTTTCTCCTAAGCCTCAATCAGATGCTGATTACTCACTTCCTGATTCAGGTGATTGGAAGGAGGTTGCCACCAGGTATGCCGAAGAAAATCAGAGGTTGAAGGCTCTGATTTCCAGGCTTACGGGGAAGCACCCGCGTATAGAGTGATCTCCGACAGCTTTACTTCTTAGGGTTTTAGACTTTATTTTCATATTTTACTTGGGATTGTTGAGACTTGTAACCTATTTTGAAGTTATTATAATAAAAAAAATTAGTATTTCAAATGTGTTATTACTTTGATATTTGCAATGTGTCTCTAAAACTGTAAATCCCTTGAAATATTAAAATAAAGTCATGTGCATTATATATCATGCATCATATTGCACATATTTTTTGCATTTGTTATGCATATCCAGGTGTCTTATCAAGCTTCTTTACTTCGTCCAGCAAGCTGACTCACCATTACAACACTCAGGCTAATTTCAGAAGGAAGATGGACAACTTAGAACAAGAGAATCGCGATCTGAACGAGGAAGTTTCTGCTTTGAAGGCAGGCATGGCCAATCTTAATACTCTGATGGAATCTCTGGTGGCTTATCAGAATCAGCCACCGAGTGTTCAACCTCAACTGACAAGGGCTACTGCTGAAGCTCCGACTGTTCCTGTATCTGCTACTCCAGCTGTTGTTCAGAATCACATGCCTCAAGGTTATCCATGGGGAATGCCAAAGAACTTTGTGCCTGAAGGTTTCAACCTTGGTCCTCAAGATACTCCAGTTGTCCAGACTATTGTTACTCCTGCACCTCATGTGGTGCATGTTGCTCCTGTTGCACCTCCTTCGGTGAATATGGTTCTGTTTGTTAATGATGATGTGTGTCGTCCTTTTCCTCCACCAAGTGAAGACTTGGGTCTCTATGACAGAATGGATGATTTTTTAGAACAGTTTGACAAGATGCAGAGGGAGATGAAGGCCCTCAGGGGAAAGAGTCATTCAGGCAAAATGTGAATGAATTATGCTTGGTCCCGAATGTTAAGATACTTGCAAAGTTTAAGGTCCTTGAGTTTGAGAAGTACAAGGGCAACACTTGCCCTCATGCTCGTCTTGTAATGTATGTAAGGAGAATGTCTACCCATATTGATGATCAACGTCTGCTGATTCACTTTTTTCAAGATAGTTTGACTGGTGCTGCGATGAAGTGGTATATGAGTTTGGACAATGTTAATATCTATACTTTCAATGACTTGGGAGAAGAATTTATCAGACAAATACAAGTATAACATGGACATGACGCCTGACCGTGATCAACTCAGGGCCATGGTTTAGAAAGACAGGGAATCATTCAAAGAATATGCACAGAGATGGCGTGAGGTGGCCGCCTAAGTGATTCCTCCCATGGAAGAGAAGGAGATGACTAAGATTTTCTTGAAGACTCTGGGTGCTTTCTACTATGAAAGGATGGTAGCAAGTGCGCCAAGTGACTTTACTGAAATGGTAGGCACGGGTATTCGTCTAGAAGAGGCTGTAAGAGAGGGCCTCTTAACGAAGAGTGAAGGATCTGGAGGCGCGAAGAAGCCATCTTATGGGTTTACCAAGAAGAAGGAAGGGGGTTCAAATGTTGTTATGCAAGAGAGAAGGGTTAATCCTCCTAGAAGAAATTATCAACGTTATCAGCAAGTCTCCTCAGTTACTCCAGTTATTGGTGTATCTCCAACCACTGTTGCTTATATGAGACCATCCCAGCAGGGGAATCAAGGGTATAATCAGAGAAGGGAGAGTTATGATCCTATTCCTATGAGTTATACGGAGTTACTACCGAAATTGATTCAGAAGAAGTTGGTTCAGACCTGACCACCTCCCGCTGTACCATCACCATTTCCTTGGTATTACAAAGCAGACCAAACATGTGCTTTTCATCAGGGAGCACCAGGGAATAATGTTGAGAGTTGTTATCCTTTGAAGACTGAGGTGCAGAAATTGGTGAAGTTTGGCATTCTATCTTTCAAGGATGTGGGTCCTAATGTGAAAGACAATCCTCTACCCAAGCATGGAGGGGTGAATACTGTGAACTTGGTGGCCGGTTGTCCAGGTAACTTCCAGATTTTTTATATTAATTTGGTTAGAGGAGATTTGGTGAAAATGCATGCATACCTCTATGAATTTAGCTACTATACGCATGACCATTCTGGTTATGCTATTTGTAGTATAGACATACAAGGTTGCGACAAGATAAAGGCTGATTTACAGGAGATGATGGATGAGGGCCTCATCCACATAATCAGGCCTAGGGAAGAGTATGAAGAGGAGGTGAATATGGTTTCTGGATGCCCTGGAGAGTTCAGAATTTTTGATGTGAAGTATATGAATGAAGACCTTGTGCAATTGCATGTTGCTTTCTACCAATTGGTTGGTCAGGTGGAACATCAGTATGGATCTTGCCGAATTTGCTGTCGAGACTCCCGAGGATGTTCAATCGTGAGGAAAGGTGTTCAGTTATTATTGGACAATGGAACTATCAAGGTTACAGGTCAAAGGGATGATTACCACGAAGTTGATATGATTGAGTCTTGTTTGGCTGAAGAAGGATCGGATGATGAGTATGCCTCTACAGATGAGTATTTCTCCTTAGATGAGGATTTGTTTTCCAGAGATGACTCTTTAATGATTGAATATGTTGAAGAGGGAGTAAATATTATTGTGCCTTGTTTCGGTGCACCTACTCATTTTGAAGTTGAATATCATAGTAAGCCAGCTATTACTCTATTGGTGATTAGTTTTCCGGGTCCCGTCCCCTACAAGTCAGATAAGGCTGTACCCTATAAATATAATGCTACGATCTTAGAGGATGGTGTGGAAATTCCCATCCATCCAATGCCTGATGTTGGAAATATTGCTGAGACTAGCAGAGTGACCCGCATAGGACGTGTATTTGCACCAGTTGTTCAAGGAGATGTTAGTGTTGGAAAGAAAATTGTTGATAATGTTGAACCCAAGAAGGCAACGGGTGAATCTAGTGGAGCTACGTTAGAGAAATAAGGGGATGATATTTTGAAGATAATCAAGATGAGCGACTATAGAATTATAGATCAGCTACTGCAGACTCCTTCAAAAATATCTATCTTGGCTTTATTTATGAACTCCTCTGCTCATAGAGAATCGTTGATGAGGGTACTGGATCAAGCTTTTGTGGAAAGTGACATGCATATAGACCAATTCAGCAATGTAGTGGGGAACATTACGTCATTTAATAACCTGAGTTTCTGCAACGACGAATTTCCAGATGAAGGAAGGAATCACAACCTAGCCCTCCACATCTCTATGAATTGCAAGAACGATTCACTATCCAATATGCTGATTGATAATGGATCTGCATTGAATGTTATACCGAGGAGCACGCTTATGAAGTTGAAATATCAGGGAATGCCCATGCACCCAAGTGGCATTATTGTGAAAGCGTTTGATGGATCAAGGAAATCTGTTATCGGTGAAGTGGACTTGCCTATTCATATAGGACCACATTTGTTTCAGATTACTTTCGAAGTCATGGATATTTTACCCGCTTCTAGCTGTTTGCTAGGAAGGTCGTGGATACATGAGGCAGGGGCTGTCACTTTAATTTTACACCAGAAACTGAAGTTTGTACGTGAAGGAAAAGTGGTAATCATAAATGGAGAATAGGCATTATTGATATCTCATTTGTCCTCTTTCAGAATTATGGAGGCAGATGAAGCTGCTATTGGAACCCAGTTCCAAGCCTTATCCATTGAAACATAAGAGGAAATGAGAATTTTATGGTTTCACTTAAGGATGCGCAGCAAGTTGTGCATAAGGGTCATAGTGAAGTATGGGGACAGATTGTTGATCCACCTTTAAACAATAACAGAGTCGACTTGGGGTTCTCTTTGAAGAATGACAGAGGTAAGAGCATGAAGCCGAAGTCTGCTGCAGGCAAGTATCAAGATATCTTCTGTAGTGGGGGTTATCTTCATCCGTCTGTTTATGGGATTAATGCCATTGTGGAAGATGAAGCAGAGCAGGAAATGCCAAATTATGTGACGCACGGAGTTAGGGTTCAGAACTGGATCACCGTTGATGTTCCCTCTTGCATACATGTTTCAAAGTAATTTGTTTTGTTAATCTTTTTTGAAAAGCTTTCACTCTACCCAAAGTGGAAGTATTAATGTTGTATGGGCTTATCTGTTTGCTGTGACTTTTAAAATCAATAATAAAAGTTGTCGTTGTTTCCCAAATTGTGTCTTTATTTTTTGCTTTTTCTTGGAAAATGTAATCAGAAAAAAACCTTTCAAAATAAATAATAACTGAAATACAATCTGCATGATCACTTGTCATATGTGTCATTTTCTAAATGCAATCATAAATCATATGTGCAGATTAATTAAAAAACCCGTTGAATACAATGACCCTGCACCCTTTCCCAATTTTGAATGTCCTGTGTATGGGGCTGAAGAAGAAGACTATGATGAGATTCCATAAGAGGTCTCAAGGTTGCTTGAGCGCGAGGAAAACGCCATTTATCCATATAAAGAGCCATTGGAAGTAATCCATTTGGGTTCAGAAGAAGATCTAAAAGAAGTCAAGATTGGAGCATTGTTGCATTCTGATGTGAAGAGTAGGTTGATTGAGCTGTTGAAAGAGTATATGGATATTTTCGCTTGGTCTTATCAAGATATGTCTGGCCTAGATACAGATATTGTAGAGCACCATTTACCGTTGAAGCAAAGTGTCCGCCAACCATACAAAAGTTTAGAAGAACTCACCCAGATATGGCAGTGAAGATCAAAGAGGAGGTTCTAAAGCAGATTAATGCTGGTTTTCTTGTGACGTCAGTGTATCCTCAATGGATTGCCAATATTGTCCCAGTACCGAAAAAAGATGGAAAAGTTTGCATGTGCGTAGATTATTGAGATCTAAATAAAGCTAGTCCAAAAGATGATTTTCCATTGCCACACATTGATATGTTAGTGGATAGCACAACAAAATTCAAAGTATTCTCGTTCATGGATGGATTTTCTGGGTATAATCAAATAAGAATGGCTCTAGAGGACATGGAAAAAAACAAGGTTTATCACACCCTGGGGAACATTCTGTTACAGAGTGATGCCCTTCGGGTTGAAGAATGCTGGTGCAACGTACCAGAGGGCTATGACAACCCTATTCCATGATCTGATGCACAAGGAAATTAAGTTATATGTTGATGATATGATTGCTAAATCCCAGACTAAATAAGGGCGTGTAGAAGATTTGTTGAAGTTGTTTCAGCGTTTGAGGAAGTATCGTCTCCGCTTGAATCCAAATAAATGTACCTTCGGTGTTTGATCAAGGAAATTGTTGGGTTTCATTGTTAGCCAAAAAGGAATTGAAGTTGACCCTGGTAAAGTCAAAGAAATTCAAGAGATGCCAGCACTGAGAACTGAAAATCAAGTCAGAGGGTTCCTCGAGCGTTTGAATTATATTTCCAGATTCATTTCTCACATGACTGCAACATGTGAACCGGTCTTTAAGTTGTTAAAGAAAGATCAAGGTTATGTATGGACGGATGACTGCCAAAGGGCATTTGAAATTATTAAAGAATATCTACTTAAACCTCCTATCTTGCTCCCTCCTGTTGAAGGAAGACTGTTGATTATGTATCTGACAATGTTAGATAATTCCATGGGTTGTATTCTGGGACAACAAGATGAAACGGGGAAGAAAGAGTATGCCATTTATTATCTCAATAAAAAGTTTACTGATTGTGAGTCGTTGTATTCCATGCTGGAAAAGACATGTTGTGCACTGGCCTGGGCGGAAAAATGTTTGCGGGAGTATATGTTGAATTAAACCACTTGGTTGATCTCTAAAATGGATCCAATCAAGTACATTTTTGAAAAGCCTGCTCTTACTGGGAGAATTGCCCGCTGGCAGATACTGTTATCTGAATATGACATCAAATACCGCACTCAAAAAGCTATTAAAAGCAGCATGTTGGCATATTATCTTGCTCACCAACCAGTTGAGGATCATCAGTCTGTGAAGTATGAATTTCCCGGTGAGGATGTGATGTTTCTGAAAGTGAAGGATTATAATGAACCATTGCCTGAGGAAGGTCATGATCCTGAATCTCGTTGGAGTATAATATTTGATGCAGCTGTGAATGCTCATGGTAAAGGAATTGGTGTTGTGATTGTCACTCCACATGGATCGCACACTCCTTTTACTGCAAGGTTGACATTTGATTGTACTAATAATATGGCAGAATATGAGACTTACATCATGAGTCTCGAGGAAGCTATTGATCTCAGAATTAAAATTCTAGATGTGTATGGTGATTCAGCTTTGGTAATAAACCAGATTAAAGGAGAATAGGATACTCGTCACCCGGGCTTGATCCCTTACAAAGATTATGCTAGAAGGTTGTTACCCTTCTTTAATAAAGTTGAATTCCATCACATTCCTAGAGATGAAAATCAAATGGCGGATGCTCATGCAACTCTGGCTTCTATGTATCAAGTGAATACTTGGAATGATATACCTCGAATTATGGTTCGGCGACTGGATAGGCCCGCTCATGTGTTTACAACAGAAGAGGTAGAAGATGAGAAACTTTGGTATTATGATATCAAGCATTTTCTCCAGACTCTAGAATACCCGATTGTTGCATCGAATAAAGATAGAAAGACATTGACAAGATTGGCTGGCAGTTTCTTCCTCAGTGAAAATGTGTTGTACAAGAGAAATTATGACATGGTCTTGCTCAGATGTGTGGATAGACACGAAGCAGACATGTTGATGCATGAGGTCCATGAAGGTTCATTTAGCACTCATGCCAATGGACATTCGATGGCTAAAAGGATGCTAAGGGCAGGTTACTATTAGCTGACAATGGAATCTGATTGTTACAAATTTGCAAAGAAGTGTCATAAATTCCAGATTTATGCGGACAAGGTTCATATGCCTCTGACACTTCTCAATGTGATATCTTCCCCATGGAATTTCTCTATGTGGGGTATTGACATGATTGGAATGATAGAACCCAAAGCTTCGAATGGACACCGTTTTATCTTGGTAGCAAGTGATTACTTCACCAAATGGATGGAAGTTGCTTCATATGCTAATGTTACTAATCAGGTGGTAGTGTGCTTCATTAAGAATAATCTTATATGTCGGTATGGTGTGCCAAGCATAATCATCACCGACAATGGCTCGAATATGAACAACAAGATGATGACAGGACTGTGTAAAGAATTCAAGATTGTCCATTACAACTCATCTCCGTACAGGCCAAAGATGAATGGGGGTTGTTGAAGCTGCTAATAAGAATATCAAGAAGACTATCCAGAAAATGGTTGTTACTTATAAGGATTGGCATCAAATGCTCCCTTTTGCTTTGCATGGATATCGAACATCTGTCTGCACTTCAACAGGAGAAACCCCATTCTCCCTTGTGTATGGAATGGAAGTTGTGCTCCCAATCGAGGTTGAGATTCCCTCTTTGCGTGTGATAATGGAAACCAAGTTGTTAGAGGATGAATGGGTCCAGAACCGGTTTGACCAATTGAATTTGATCGAAGAGAAGAGAATGACAACTTTGTGTTATGGACAATTATATCATAAAAGGATGAAGAAATCTTTTGATAAGAAGGTCAAACCTCGTGAATTCGGAGAAGGCGACCTCATGCTCAGGAAGGTCATGTATTTTAACGCTGATTCTAGGGGCAAGTACTCCCAATTTTGAAGGCCTATATGTTGTCAAGAAAGCCTTCTCTGGCGGTGCATTAATTCTTGAAACTATGGATGGCGAGGAGTTCTCACGTCCCATGAATGCTGATGCAGTCAAGAAATACTTCGCCTAAAGAAATAAAAGATCAACTCGCTAAGTTGAAAACCCGAAAGGGCGGCTTAGGCAAAAAAGAGCATCTTGGTAGGCTGAAAACCCGAAAGGACGGTCTAGGAAAAAATTAGAGACATAAACAAAATAAATTTCCCGCTAAGTTGAAAACCCGCAATGGCAGCTTAGGCAAAAGTTAGGGACTTTCTTGGCAAGTAACTACATCATACAAGACTTGATCATTGGAGAAACAATCTTCTCGGATCCTCATCACACTTCAACAGAAGCTGCTTCTCAGGATTTCAAAAGTTGTTAGAGGGGATAGTGGTCATTGTATCTCAATGTATCTTTTCCATTATATATTACCATTTTCCGAACCTTGTAAGTATCCATGGGGTCTCGCCATTCGCAGACTACCATTTTATTAATTAAATTTGAGCTTTTACCCAATTCTTTGTATTTCTTATTGTATTTAGCTTGCAAAGACTCCATTTATTATTTATAATAACTTTCAAAGCGAAAAGATTAAATAACAAAATTGATTTTCAAAAAGAATTTACAATTTGCCTTTACTTTAAAATTTGTGACGCAAGAGATAAAAAAAAATAAAAGTGGTGATCCCAGGAATGGACGAACTCCAATTGCTTTTAATAAGTTTTGTTTCCCGGAGAAGTTTTTTTTCAAGATGTTTCACCATATTGGGTTTTAAACTCCAGTATCCCCGGTCAAGTTTTGGTTCATTTCTCCTCTTTTCTGAGTTTGCATGATATGAAGATTCAATCTAAGATTTCTCCGATGAAGGTTTTGTTTGTTTAATAGAAGTTCTTTTTTCCAGAGAAGTTGTTACAATAATTACTCTCGAAGAACACGGGCCTCTGTTTTCTCCAGTGAAGAACGTATATTGGTTTTCCCTTTGTGAATGTGGTGTTGACCTCCCCAATGAAGTCGGAACGAATCCCCCAGTAATTGTTTTGATGATTTGATGTCCGTTTACTCTACTTGAAATTGATTTTTCAAATCATTAGTAGAGGCATTACTTTTGAGAATATTTGATTCACCGTTGAAGTCTGAGTGTTATTCCCTGGTAAAGCATGGGAGAGGATGTTGTATCTCTGTATCTGTACTATTTGGTCGCTATGTTTTATTTACTTCTGAATTACGTTTCTCCCCAATAAAGTTAAACCAGGAAGTAGGTTTTGTTTTCTCAGTTGGGGCTTACTTTTTCTTGGATTGTTAATCTTGGGTGTAATTTAGCCGAGTGTTGTTTGTACCCGAGTTGGTTTTGCCTGGTTACTCCTAATGTTGTATATCTGTTTTGTCAACATATGCGCGATGACACTCATACATTCATACATACATCATGCATAGCTAAAATTTGCAAATCATCACTCATTCAAATTCGTTAATATTTTGTTGACATATTATCGTGTTTTACAGAGTTATGTTATCCTCTCCCCAATAGAGTGTTGGCCTTAAGCATAAAGCGTATATTCTTTCAATTTCCCCACTGAGTTGTCCCTTGTGGAAGTTTTTGCTTTAGCCTTCTTGTACAACTCTTTATCTGAATGATTTTGGGTTTCCCTCTTGAGTTTATTTCTCAAAGGAAGTGTTTCGGACGACTGTCTCATTCCAGTTTATTTCTGTTTTAAATTTTTGATCCTCGACAATATTATTATTTTGGATTTCTGCAAGCTTCGAACATTGGTTTAAGAATGTGCATTTATTTTGCACGAGAATACCTTTATCTCCTCAAGCAGGAATATATTAGCATTTCCCCAGGAAGTCATATTGCTCTCCCCGAAAATCATTTATTTTTACAATCCTTCCTACAACAACAAGTATCAGGTCTCTTTATTTGAGCAACATGTATTTCCCTGTAAAAGTCAACATAACTTTTTTTGCTATCTTCTCTATGAATGGATAGTTAGTAGTCCGTTGCCAAATTACTCCAGTGGATGGCAAGACTTTCAATATTACAGAGACAGTTCATTGTGAAATCTTTACAATTCGTAGTCCCTTTATTTGAGATAACTTATATATTACCCTTTCTAGGCGGAGTGCCTTGGTTAAAGAAGAAGTTGAGACCCGTTCTGGGTGAAATACCAGAATTTTGGGGAAACTTGTTATCTTTTTTCTACCCTCAGTGAATGTTGGTAGTTCATCGTTAGTGAATGGCGATGCTATGATATTTTCTCTCTACCTTCAGTGAAAGTTGGTAGGTCACCTTCAGTGAAAGTTGGTGATTGTTATCTTTTTTCTACCCTCAGTGAACGATGGTGCTATGATATATTTTCTCTCTACCTTCAGTGAAAGTTGGTAGGTCACCTTCAGTGAAAGTTGGTGATTGTTATCTTTTTGCCACCCTCAGTGAATGTTGGTAATTCATCATCAGTGAACAGCGATGTTATGATATATTTTCTATCTACCTTCAGTGAAAGTTGGTAGGTCACCTTCAGGGAAAGTTGGTGATTGTTATCTTTTTTCTGCCCTCAGTGAACGTTGGTAGTTCATCGTCAGTGAACGGCGATGTTATGATATATTTTCTCTCTACCTTTAGTGAAAGTTGGTAGGTCACCTTCAGTGAAATTTGTTGATTGTTATCTTTTTTCTACCCTCAGTGAATATTGGTAGTTCATCATCAGTGAACAATGGTGCTATGATATATTTACTCTCTACCTTCAGTGAAAGTTGGTAGATCACCATCAGTGAAAGTTGGTGATTGTTATCTTTTTGCTACCCTCAGTGAACATTGGTAGTTCATCATCAGTGAACGGCGGTGCTATTATATATTTTCTCTCTACCTTCAGTGAAAGTTGGTAGGTCACCTTCAGTGAATGTTGGTGATTGTTATCTTTTTTCTATCCTCAGTGAACATTGGTAGTTCATCATCAGTGAACGGCGATGTTATGATATTTTCTCTCTACCTTCAACGAAAGTTGGTAGGTCATCTTCAGTGAAAGTTGGTGATTGTTATCTTTTCTCTACCCTTGGTGAATGTTGGTAGTTCATCGTTAGTGAACAGCGGTGCTATGATATATTTTCTCTCTACCTTCAGTGAAAGTTGGTAGGTCACCTTCAGTGAAAGTTGGTGATTGTTATCTTTTTTCTACCCTCAGTAAACGTTGGTAGTTTATCATCAGTGAACGGTGGTGCTATAATATTTTCTCTCTACCTTCAGCGAAAGTTGGTAGGTCACCTTCAGTGAAAGTTGGTGATTGTTATCTTTTTGCAAACCTCAATGAACGTTGGTAGTTCATCGTCAGTGAACGGAGGTGCTATGATATATTTTCTCTCTACCTTCAGTGAAAGTTGGTGATTGTTATCTTTTTGCTACCCTCAGTGAATGTTGGTAGTTGATCGTCAGTGAACAGCAGTGTTATGATATATTTTCTCTCTATCTTCAGTGAAAGTTGGTAGGTCACCTTCAGTGAAAGTTGGTAGGCCACCTTTAGTGAAAGTTGGTGATTTTTATCTTTTTGCTACCCTCAGTGAATTTTGGTAGTTCATTGTCAGTGAACGGCGGTGCTATGATATATTTTCTCTCTACCTTCAGTGAAAGTTGGTAGATCACCATCAGTAAAAGTTGGTGATTTTTATCTTTTTGTTACCCTCGGTGAATGTTGGTAGTTCATCGTTAGTGAACGACGGTGCTATGATATATTTTCTCTCTACCTTCAGTGAAAGTTGGTGATTGTTATATTTTTGCTACCCTTAGTGAAAGTTGGTAGTTCATCATTATTTAACGGTGGTGTTATGATATATTTTCTCTCTACCTTCAGTAAAAGTTGGTAGGTCACCTTCAGTGAAAGTTGGTGATTGTTATCGTTTTGCTACCCTCAGTGAACGTTGGTGGTTCATAGTCAGTGAACGACGATGCTATGATATTTCTTTTCCTTCTACCTTCAATGAACGTTGTTATCTCACCATCAGTGAACGTCGGTGTTGTTATTTCTTTCCTCTTTCTACCTTCAGTGAACGTTGGTAGTTTCGCCTTCAGTAGGAGTTGGTGTATCCTTCGACCATTTTACCATTGTCTCTAAGTCAGGTCTTTTAATCCACCAATGATTTATTTTCCTGGTCGGATTACTCTCTTGTTTCTTTATTTTGTTACATCCCTAGTGGTGTTTTGCGTCCCTTTGGAGTTGTCCATGTGCACTCATATTCATAAGCATTGCATGGCATCTTAGGGCCAAAAATAGGGTTTGTTTTTTATTTAAGTATCTTTGATCGCGTCGACACAAAGATTTTTAACCTTTGTATCTCCAGATAGAAGAAACTTAAATAAGGACAGCTGTTGTACCCCAATTTTTCCCCTAATATCCCTTCATCATACCATATTGATTCAATCATAACAAGATCACATTATGGCTTTTGGTCCTCCTCCCTACCGTTAGCTTTGCTCTTTGAGGAATCACCAAGCACCTTGACTTGTTTCCTTTTGTGGTCATGAATATTTTGTATTGATTTTTCCTTTTAATTAATAAAATTCAAATGTTGGTTATTATTGCTTGTTACTAATGTAGGTAAAGGCAATGAGACTTAGCAAGTTTCTCCATGGGTTCATGAGTTTATTTCCATGCCCTAGTCAATAAAGTTTGAGAGGTTAAAACCTCACCGTTGGATTTTTTTTTTTTGTAAGAAATGGCATGGAAAGGTTAGTTTGGTTCACCACATTTCAAGGTTATCAAATTTGATTCAAAAGTACAAGGGGTTGATTGAAGAAGTTGGCATGCTTGGACAAGGCTTTGTTCCCATTGGTCACAAGTGCATATTTCTCTCAATTATCAAGATATGGAAGTGGTTTTGGTGGGTATGAGTTCTTATTTTCATCCTCAACAACTTATATTTACAAATAATTTGTGTTGGTACAAGAAGTTTGTTCAAAATTGTCAAAGTTCCTCAAAGCATTTTCTTGATCTAGGAGCTAGGGTTTTGAACTTCAAAGAAGCATATCATGCTCATATTTTGGTATTTTTGAGTGATTCAAAAAACATCCTTCTCTTCAAAATATTATCAACAAATCACTTCAAAAGTTTCAAGGAGTTTTCATGTGGAAGAAACTTGATGATGAAGAAAGATTACAAGTCCTTCAGGTGAACCCCCCAATTTCTCATGTGTGATTTCAAATGATCATAACATGGTCAAATTATATCACCTTGAGCCCATTCTTTTTCCAAAATTATCTTGAGGATGTGAACTTTATGCTTTATTTTAGGCGTAAAGTGAGAAAATGGATGGAAGATGCCCTAAGGATACAAAAGATTATAGGTCATTTCATAATTTTTTTGCCAACTTCAACAATTCATAACTCTCTCAATTTTTGGACATTTTTAATAGTTCAAGTTTAAAAATTACATTCAAGAGGTCTATTTCATGCCATCTTTTTTGGTTAAGAGAAAATTTCAAGTGGAAGGCCATGTTTGGATGCCAAACATTATAGGTCACTTTTGAAGAAAAACTTGAAATATTTCTAAGTGTGGAAAGTCAACTTCTTTTTCCCAACTTTGACTCAATGCAACTTTCAGCTCAAGCATCCATTTGATTCCATTATTTTTCCATTGCAAAGCTTGTAACCTCATCTTTCTAAAGCATAAACAATTATGCCCTAAGACCCCTTGAGCTGATAATGCCATTGATTTGAACTTGGTAACTTGGAAAAAAAGTTTCTTCAAAAGTCAGAAGTTGAAATCATTGGTTTAGCTTCTAAACACTTTGTTTCTGCGTGTTTTTTCTTCTAAACATGTTTAGTGAACTTCCAGAAGTGATTATCACAACAAAACGCGTGTTTTGGATTAGTTTTAATCAAATTAGAAGTCACACTTTTCTTGTTTGCAACTTCACACGATTTTCCTCCATACATCATCATTTTACATGCTTGGACATTCCATTTGATTCCCTATAAATAGAGGGTCATCCCCCATTCATTTCCTGAAGCTTGGATAGCCAGAATCACCCTGCCAAACTTGTTCCATAACTCAGAATTCTGCAACTTCGAAATTTATTTTTAAGTCATTTTCAATCAAATTTTTCTATCAGTTTACCTTCCTTGATTTTCCCTGAAGCTAATAATATGATTACATTCAAGAATTGTACCCTATATTGCTCCATAGAAGTCCAGTTTCAAAGCTCTGCAACTCAACTTCAGTAGGTAGATTCCTTCATCAATTCTTTAAAACTTTGATATCATTGTGATTCTCTCATTGCCCTGGATCTAGTCGCAACACTTACTTTTATATAGAAACTTGTTTTGACCATGAAATTTCAAATCCCTTTTCAAAACTTTCTTTCCAAATTGCCTGAGCTACAATTTATATAAATTTATCGCGAAGGTGTGGTTGTCTTTGTCTTGAAGAGATGAAGCGAATGGCATAGGTCTCATGCTCTAATTTTACAGATTAAGAAACCTGGTTTTGGGACTGGCTGGAGGTTGAAGATGACCAACGCGTCATCCTTCAACCAATGAAACAGCGCCATTTAGATTTTTTTGAATTTCTGATTTATATTTGATTCAGTGCTTTATTCACTAATGACCATGATATGCACAGTGCGCCAGATCCCTTAGATTTAATTACTAACGCATTTTGACTCTCATCCAATGGTCCACATATTTTTGACTTTATTTTTCTTTTCTGATTTTTATACTTAATTGTTTTAAATTTCAAAAAATCATTAAAAAAATCATTTTTAGTCAAAAAAATCTGAAAAAATTATGAAAAATATTTTTGATTTTTTTATTTCTGATTTTTATTTTTTTCACAATTTTATTTTGTGTTTTGATAATTTTTATAAATTTCCACTTTATTTGAATAATTTTAAATGTTTAAAAATATTTTTATGCATTTTTAAATTCTGAAAAAATTATAGAATGATCCAATGATATTGTGACAAATATTGGTGACCTCGTTTATTTTTTTATTTTTGACTTTTTTATTTTTTATCATTTTTGGCTTATTCTACTCATTTCTTTTAATTTTAAAAATAGTTTCTGACTTTAAAAAATTACCAAAAATTTTATAAAATTATTTTAGTTCATTTCTGATTTTTCTATGGTCTTACTTTTTATTTCTTTATTAATTTGAATATAGTTGATATTTTTCTCTTTTATTTCTATTTTAAAACATTTTAAAAACCTTTTTTGATGTATATATTAAATGCAATATTATTTTGTGATTGTTTTATGGCTGATCTTGGATTGAATTTTTGGTCATGAACTTTGTTAACATCATTGGATCCATGGTGTTCAGTCTAACTCCACAAAAATGGATGAATGATTTTAATAATAGTTTGATTTAAATTTAATTCAAATGTGGTTTGTATATTCTTTCCCACCCCTCTTCATCTCATCCCTTTCTCATTGCGCTAAGTGTTATTGGAGCATGATCTCTAAATCATGTCTCAAAATAAATGGTTTATAGATTACTATTGACCGACCTCAAAATAGGTGCGACTTCTATATAAGTCCACTTACGATTGCTTAACATAGCGCTAAATTTTGTCCCGATTCGAATAAATGATCATTCATGGCCCAAACCTATGTTTGCAAGCCCAAGTATATTAATTTTATCTCTTTGATCCAATACCCTTGAGATTTATTGTGTGGAGGCTTTGGTTCTACCAATCCTCTAATGGATCTACGACACTTTTGATCAACGCGGATCACTTAAACATCGTTGATCATTAAATGGTACTTTTGAGGATTCCAAATGGATGATATACTTGACAAAAAGCAAATGAAACTTGTTGTGTGGAGGCTTTGGTTCTACCAATCCTCTAATGAGTTCTAAATGCAAGTTTCGAGATGGTCATCCAACTGACCACTAATTATTAAATTGTTTTTACTTTAGGCCCTTTTATTTTTTATGCTTTATGTACCATTTACTTTAAGCATTTCATTTCATGTCATTTTTTTATTTTGCTCACTTGAGCCTTTTCTTTCCTCTTCTAAGACACCTAATAATCAACATGTACCATAAAAACCTTTAAAATACTTGGAATATTTGGTTACTATCCTTGGCATTATGGAGTATTAGACTTCTTGGACCTAGGATTTGAAACCTTGGCCTATGTTGGAGACCTTGTGACTTTAATTGATATTTTTTCTGGAGTTCTTGAGGTTTACCTCAAGACATTGGGTTGTTTATTTATTTTGTGTGCAGGTTATTGTGATTACGTTCTTTGTTTGTAATCTGGAATTCACCCGTATACATCTGTTACTCTACCCAATTTTTGTGAAGACTTAACATCTTTGAAGTTTGGTTCTCTAAAGAGGTCTAGTATCTTTTCGGAAGAAGTATAGATCCATCATTCCTCTTATGAAGCTTAGGATGAAGGAGGGTATTCTCTCGACCTTGGTCCAGTTCTATGATCTGATGTATCATTGCTTTACTTTTATCGACTATCAGTTGATGCCTACACTGGAGGAGTATTCTTATCTGTTGGATTTACTTGTTACCGATCATGTTCCTTTTACTAGTTTTGAGGGTGATCCAAAACCACATGAGATTGCTGCTTTGATTCATCTGGGGAAGTCTGAGGTGGAAGCCTATATGACTACTAAAGGAGGGATTAGAGGATTACCGGTGCAGTTCTTATTGGAGAAATCTCGTTACTTTGCCAGGATGAAGAGTACAGTCGCTTTTGAGGCCATCTTTGCTCTACTTGCTTACGGGTTTTTCTTATTTCCTAATATGGACAAGTTTGTTGACATTAATGCTATCAGGATCTTCATAATTGGAAACCCAGTTCCTACATTATTGGGTGATACTTATTACTCTATTCATCTTCGGAATTCTTATCATGGAGGGATGATTATCTGTTGCACGCCTTTGTTGTACCGGTGGTTTATCTCTCATATGCCTCAGTTTGATGCTTTCTGGGATGTCAGGAAGGAACCCTGTTGGGCTCCTAAGATCATGGCACTTACTCACTCAGATATTGATTGGTATCATCGAGCTTACCAGGATATAGAGATTGTTGACAGTTGTGGTAGTTTCCCCAATGTACATCTTCTTGGTACAAAGGGAGGAATTAACTATACTTCCCTAGAACCCGATTACTTTCTAGGACAGGTTGAACCAACTAAACTTCAAGAGGGTACTTACCAATGAAACCTCATGCAAGCCCAAACCTAAGGACTTGTTTACTTTATGTGTATATGTTTACTTGTACATAACATCAGGGCATCATACCATTGCATTTGCACTAACCATTTCAAGGACTTTGGAATTTATCTTTGTTCTATTTTGTAGGACATGGCTTTTGCACGAAGAAACACTATCTGAATCAACCTTGTGAAAGTGCCTCCTCAACTTAAGGAGTTAGCATCAAGGGTTCCTAATGATTCTCCGTTAACCAAGAAGTACGGTCGTCTCATCAACTTGGTTATCACAAACTTTGAAGAAGATATGGTACATGTGCTTTTCCAATTATTTGACCTTAAACACCATTGCTTTACCTTTCCTGATTACCAACTTGTGCATACTATGGAAGAATTCTCTCAACTCTTGGGAATTCATATTCTTGATCAACTACCCTTAAACAGTATTGAAAGAGACCCAAGACTTGAGGAGATTGCTCGAGCTCTACATTTGCACCGATCCAGCTTTGTGGAAAATTGGGAAACAAGAAGTGGTGTCAAAGGGTTTCTAGCCAAGTTTTTGTTAGAGAAGGCTCAATATTTTTTAGATGCTCTGGATTTACAAGCCTTTGAAGAAGTGTTGGCTCTTCTCATCTATGGGATGGTACTGTTTCCCAATCCTGACAAACTTATAGATGTGAACACAATCAAAAAATTTCTATCTCGCAATCCGGTGCCTACTTTACTTGGGGATATCTTGCATTCTCTTCACTCTCACACCAAGAAGAGAAGAGGACTTCTTATGTATTGCACACCTTTATTGGCTAGGTGGTTTATTTTGCACCTACCTCGATCTGTTGGGAATAATGAGCAAGGCGTGAGATGGTCTAATAGATTGATGTCACTCATATATTCTGATATTCATTTGTGTTCTCGATCCTTGGAGGACATTACTATTATTGACCGTTGTGGGAAATTCCCTAATGTCCCTCTACTTGGAATTAGGGGAGGTATCACCTACAATCCTTGTTTGTCTTTGCGACAGTTTGGGTATGCTATGAGGGATGGCCCTCGTGATGCACTTGTCTAAGAAATTTCATTTGATTATGAGAGCGATGTTTGAGGTTATCGTTAGAGATTCATACGAGCTTGGGGCATGGTTAACAAAGTTGATAGCAAGACATTGGGGCATAAGAACTCCATTCCTTTGGAGCCTTATCTCAAGTGGGTGCGAGCTCGCGCTCAAAGCCTTATGATGTCTTACGAATCCACCCTACCTATCATCATGGAGCTTGTTGCCAAGGGAGATGTTCCATATACTGTCCTTCATCCTGATATGCCTACTTCTCTTGAAGATTTGCAAAGAGCTTGGATTCAGCTAAAGGGCGAGTGAGACACCTTTGAAGCCCAGTTTTATGCAAGCGAAAAGAAGACATTGGAGCTCACGAGGAAACTTCACAAGGAGAGGAACCTGAATGCCTACATTACTCCGAAGAGGAAGCGCCCATAGGAGACTTGAGCCTTTTTATTTGTATTTAGTTCATTTTGTTTCAATGTAAGCCCAAGAGGCATGTTGTAATCAATATGAACTTATTAATACAATTAATGTTTGTTCCTTATTTGTCTAAACAAATTTAAATCTTCTAAGTCCTTGAAATCATTTGCATACGCATTTCATGCATCATAACAAAAACAAGCTTTCCACAATTGGTTTTCTCATCTTTCTACTATTTATTTCAGTAATATGGATATCAAATAGACCATGAAAGATTTGCAGGAACATAATTCCCAATTCCAAGAGACCTTGTTGACCCTGTCCAAGGGACAACAAGAGTGGATGACACTGCTGGCGGCCAAAAAGAAGACTAAGAAGAAGACCCTCATCAACATGGGGAAAAGGTTTAAAGGCCTCGTCCGTCAGGTGCATATAGTTTAAGAGTCATCTGAGGAAGACGAGAACCAAGATGAAGAGGCAAGGAGCAATCATGTTGGGGGTGCAAATGATCAAGCTTTCAAGGACGAAGACTACTTTGATGAACAGTATCCACCGGCTGAGGATAAATACAAACAATTAGAGTATAGACTGAAAGTTGTTGAAATTCAAGTCGTACCTGGTTTGGATTTTGGTGATTTGGGCTTAGTACCTGGGGTCGTCATTCCCCATAAGTTCAAAATACCAGTCTTTGCTAAGTATGACAGAATTTCATGCCCAAAACTTCATCTGAGGTCCTACGTCCGCAAGATACAACCACATACTATTGACAAGAAGCTTTGGGTCCATTTCTTCTAAGAGAGTCTGGCTAGGACTCAGATAGAATGGTTTTACCAATTGGAGGGTTTCCACATTCACACATGGGAAGATCTAGCCACTACTTTTTATCATCAATATCAGTACAATACTGATTTAGCACCAACTAGAGTTCAACTTCAAGGAATGACAATGGGTACTAATGAAGGGTTTAAAGATTACGCGCAAAATGGAGGGATCTTGCTGGTAGGATCCAACCACCATTAACTGGCAGAGAACTAGTTGATATGCTCATGGGTACATTAACTGGCCCATTTTTCAACTTGTTAATTGGGAGTTCTTCGTCTGGTTTCACCGAGTTAATCCTAACGGATGAAAGGGTCAAAAGTGGCATTAAGAGTGGAAAAATTCCCATGACATCTTCTTCTACATCAAGCACTATAAAGAAGCCATTTACTGTCAAGAAAGAAACCAATGTTGTATATGGGTCAAGGGCCTATACCAAGAAGGATCACCGTCAATCTGTTAATGTTGTTTTGATCTCCAACCCTCCATCTAATCAATGACAACCACAACAAGCCAACCATCAAAGGTCTGAGGTTCCAAGAAGACAGTTCATGAGAATTAACATGTCACTGTCACAAGCCTTGCAAGACCTATTGAAGGCCAACTTGATGACATTGCGTGATCCACCATCAAATTCCAATGTCTCATCACCGAAGTACAATCCTAATGCCAAATGTGCATATCATTCCAACAGCCCGGGGCATGAAACTGATCATTGTTAGGCTTTAAAATGCAGAATTCAAGATCTTATCGATAACAAAACTATTGAGTTTGATCCACCTACAACTCCAAATTTGATAACTGCACCAATTCTGAACCATGGCAAAGGTGTCAATGCGATTGATGACACTACTTTTGTTTCCTCCGTTGAGGATTTGGCTATTCCATTGAATACTATGAAAGGAGATTTGCTGAGAGTTGGGGTGTTCCCTGGCTGTTTAAAAGACTATGTTTGTTGTGCTGAACAAATAAATGGATGCAAGTGGCTGAAAAAAGGTGTTCAATGCCTGATAGATAGTCATGAGATCCTGTTTGAAAAAACTCTGAACATCAAAAGTTTGACTGATAAAACTGATGACGTTTCTATCATAACAATTTTCATCAAGCCTCTTAGGATCTCCTCATATGGTCCTATTAGGATTTCAAATAAATCAACAATTGCTCCTTAAATAATCACTGCCCCTGGGCCGATTCCTTACTCCTTCGGAAAAGCAGTTCCATGGAACTATGGTGCCGAAGTTTACTATCATGGAATAAAGCAAGATTCATTGATCAATAAAGACAAGACCAGTGATGTTACAAATATTGCAGGTTTTAGTAAGGTAACAAGAACGGGGAGGATTATCTCCCCTGATATTTCACCTCTGACTACTACAACAAATCATGTTCACATAATCAATAACAAGCCTAATGCCAACACTAGAGGCAAAGAAAAAGTAAGTGAGCCTGCTGAGATAGAGGCACGTGCCAAAGATGTTGATGTTGAAGAGCCCTCCACTCGAGAGATGGAGGAAATCCTGAAAATTATAAAGAAGAGTGATTTTAAAATAGTCGAACAGTTGGGGCAAACCCCCTCCAAAATCTCCATGTTGTCATTACTACTCTGTTCTGATGCTCATGCCCAAGCTTTAATCAAGTTTTTGAAGAAAGCTCATGTGCCCCAAGAGACTACAACTGACCAGTTCGAGAATTGTGTGGCGAGTTTAACAGCTGCCAACGAATTAGGTTTCTCTGACGTTGACTTGACTCATATTGGAAGGAATCATAACAAGGCTTTGCATGTCTCTATTGAATACAAGGGAACTACCCTGGCTCATGTCTTAGTTGATATTGGCTCATCTCTAAATGTGTCACCCAGAGGTGCTTTGGACCGGCTACATTGTGAAGGCCTGTTGTTGAAACCAAGTGATATAGTTGTAAGGGCTTTCAATGGTTCTAAAACAATGGTGCATGGAGAGGTGGATCTCCCCATTAAAGTGGGATCACAAATTTTCAACTCCATATTTTATATAATGGACATACGTCCCTCCTACCCTTGTTCTCTTGGGCGCCCTTGGATCCATGGGGCAGGGACAGTAACATCCACCCTTCATCAAAAGTTTAAATTCCCAATTAAAGGGAAGATTGTCACTGTTTGTGTTGAAGAAGAATTTATGGTAAGTCACCTCAATTCCTTCAAGTATGTGGAAATGGATGGTGAATTTATAGAAATTTTGTGCCAGGCTTTCAAAGTTGTTCCTCATATGGTTGCCGCCACCAAAATCTCCTTTAACATATCAAAAGCTGGTGAAGTTGTACCAAGAATGGTTTCACTTGAAGATGCACGTGCCGTGGTCGAAGATGTAAGCTATACTATCTGGGGACAACTCCCCAACATTCCGTTCAAAGCAGACAAATTTGGGCTGGGTTTCACCATCAAAGCACAGAAAGAGGTGAGGCGCGCTCGCGTGGGAAAGTTATAACACCCCTAACCCCAAATAGCGTAAACAACATAATTAGAGTAAAATAACACGCATCTCAAAGAGGGCGTCACGTATTGAATTCACAAAATATACAAGAAATTCAAAAATGTATATTGGTCATGATTATAACACATATTCAAACTTCAAGTTTTCAAAATCATGCACATCACAACAGAATAATTCTTCACTCAAATAATAATAATAATGATTATATCCCATACTATAATCAGAAATCCTCATAACAATTCATGGATCTCAAATCCTTAGGCACTGAGGCCACTCAACATAAACACTCAACATACAATTCAAATAAGAGAAATGACAATATCTTTTCAATTAAACATAAGTTCAAAACCTCCCTCGTGTTACATATACCAGAGCAATGACTCACTACCTAGGGATAAACAGATAAATAAGGATCTAGCTCTTCTGACTAAATCCTGGCAAGTATCACCGCTATCCTAGGTACCTGCGCGATGTCGCATAGAACATCATTACAACAGAAGGGTGATAATTCACATCATTATGGATATATATAATATAAATAATGTATATAACACGCATACATTCCAAGAATTTATCACACTTCATATAATTATCTATACAACATGGCTTCACCAATACAAGTACCAAGATAATTATATCCAAGTAGAATAATTCACACAATCATCACATACATTATAATCATATTCAAAGTCACGATTAAACCAAGTATCACACACATTATGCATTCAAAGCAAAACATCACATAACAACAAATGTGACTCCAATGTAACTCAATGCGACTCATGCATGTGGTACCATCGTGAACATTAAGTTCACCTCTCTCCCGATTCAATATTTAGAACCAGAGCCATGCTTTGGATCCATACAAGACCAAATCCCACCAATATGAACATATAGTTCACCTCTTCTATTTCCACATAAGGATCAAAGAAACCAATATGAACATATAATTCACCGCTTCTGTTTCCACATAAGGATCAAAGCAACCAACCGGAGTTCAATCTCCCCATGCATGCATGTGCAAACATAACCAATTATATTCAAATTAAGATTATCACCAAACCTTAATCATATCGTATATCACAATAATCCATCGAAATGAATTATCCACCATTGCACAAAACATACATTTATCACGTTGTCATTACCAACAATGCAATTATTTAGCATTCATCAATCACACATATCACAAATAGCAAACAATGCTAAAACATGTTATTCTCATTCAACATCAATTCACAACTTACACATACACAAATTCAAGTGTCACGTTCATAAAATTCTCAATTCAGTACATCACAATAATAAATAGCAAACAATGCCAAAACATGTTATTTCCATTCATCATCCATTCATGACACATAAAAAATAATATTTAAAATATTGTTCCAATCATCTAATTCCAACAAACCTAGTTCTATCTTATAGATTATTTCATTATCTTTCTAACAATTCAAACGACACCTAAAATGGAGTTAAGGTTCAAAAGTTATGGCCGATCTGTCAGAAAACTTGATGTATGAGTCAACGCAAAACTGCGTGACAACACTTCCTTGCCTGGCGGGTTGTCTCGCGCTGACCCCCTTTCAGTTTGAGTCGACTCAAACTTCAAAAATATAATTTTTCTGCATTTTTTACTTAGAATTCACACGAATCTTCTTCTAAGAAACACCATAAATCACCACAAGTAATCATGCTTGTCAATTTTATCAATAACTCGTCATCCTAACATAAAAGTACTCATTCTATTCCATCCAACATATCAAATCTTATCAATTTCATAGATTTCTACCTAAACCATGACATATAAGATTCTAGAAATTGAAAATCAAATCACCCTAGCATGTTACTACCCATTGCATATCATACACACCCATAATAATAAGGAATCTCCCCCTTACCTTGAGTGTAGATCTCTCTCTTAGGGTTTTTCCTCTTCTCTTCTCTTTTCTCCTCTTCTCTTCTCTTCTTTCAATAATGACTCCTAATCTCTATTTTCCTCTTCTTACTATCTATTTCATTAATGAGCCTAGTATCTTTACCCATTCTAATTGACATAAAGTCCAAATCTAATTATTTATATTCTCACTCATAAAAACCAATTATCTAATTAACACGTATATTCAAATAATTCAAATACTCACCAAAACACATAATCTAATTAATTACCATATAATATAATCATTAATAAAATAATTAAATAATAAAAAATAAAAATTGGGATGTTATAACTCTCCCCCACTTAAAAGATTTTTGTCCTCGAAAATCACCTCAAACGAATAACTCACGATACGAATCCTTCATCTGACTCTCAAGCTCCCAAGTCACATTACCAACTGCCGGTCCTCCCCAAACCACTTTTACCAAAGTGATTTATTTACCTCGAAGTTTCTTTGCTTCCCTATCATCTATCTGCATAGGTGATGTCTCAACGGTCAAATTATCCCTTACTTGCACATCATCTAATTAGACAACATAGGACGAATCTACAATGTATTTCCTCAATTGAGATACATGAAACACATCATGAAGATTAGCAAGTGATGGTGGCAAAGAAATCCGATATCCCACTTCACGTACTTTCTCGGAAATATGATAAGGACCAATAAAACACGGCTTCAACTTACACGACTTTAAAGCTCTACCAACACCAGTTACCGGAGTAACCCTCAGAAATACATAGTCATCCTTCTCAAACTCAAGCGCTTTCCCCCATATTATAATGATAACTCTTTTGACGACTCTGAGAAATCCTCATCTTTTCTCGAATCATCTTGATCTTATCCGTAGTATGTTGAACTATCTCAGGTCCAACCACGGTACTCTCACCAGATTCATACCAACACAAAGGCGTCCTACACCTTCGTCCATACAAAGCCTCAAACAGTGCTATTCCAATACTCGAATGAAAACTATTGTTATAAGTAAACTCAATCAAAGGCAAGTAGCTATCCCAAGCATATCCTTGCTCCAAAACACAAGCTCTCAAAAGATCCTCAAGTGACTGAATCGTCCTCTCAGACTGACCATCTATTTGCGGATGATATGTCGAACTCAAACGCAACTTCATACCTAAAGCACTTTGTAGACCTTCCCAAAAATTCGAAGTAAACCTCAGATCTCTATCGGAAACAATACTCTACGAAACACCATCCAAACTTACAACCTTCTCAATATACAACTTAGAAAATCTCTCCATTGGATAATCCATCCTAATCGGAACAAAATGAACAGATTTCGTCAATCTATCTACAATGATCCAAACAGCATCACAGTTACTCGTAGTCCTCGGGAAATCCGAAACAAAATCCATAGAAATGCTATCCCACTTCCACTAAGGAATGGATAACGGTTGCAATAACCCAGGCGGTTTCTGATGTTCAACCTTAGACTTCTGACAAATCAAACAAGAGTACACAAACTATGCGATATCTTTCTTCATATATGACCACCAAAATAATTTCCTCAAATCTTGATACATCTTAGTAGCTCCAAGATGAATACTCAAACCACTACGATGCCCTTCATCAAGAATTACTTTCTTCAAATCTCCCACATCTGGAACACAAACCATGTCACGACATCTCAAGATACCATTCTCATCAATCTGAAAGTCACCACCTCGACCTTGATTGATCCATGCCAATCGATCAACTAAACTCAAATCAGATTTTTAACCTTCTCGAATCTCGTCAAGCATACCACTAGTAAGCTTTACCATACCAAGCTTAACACCAGAAGAAGTCTCTTCACAAACCAAACTCAAATCTAGAAATTGTTTAAGTAAATCCAACTCTTCCACCATCAACATCGACATATGCAAAGACTTCCTACTCAAAGCATCACCTATAACATTCGCTTTACCCGGATGGTAATTCAAACCAAAATCATAATCCTTCAAGAATTCCAACCATCTTCTTTTTCTCATATTCAACTCTTTCTAATCAAACATATACTTCAAACTTTTGTGATCGCTAAACACATCGAACCTTGATCCAAACAAATAATGCCTCCAAAGTTTCAATATAAACCCCACAGTAGCTAACTCTAAATCATGTGTCAGATAATTCCTCTCATGAACTTTAAGTTTCTTGGAAGCATAAGCTACCACTTGTCTATTCTGCACCAACACACCGCCTAAACCCATCAAGGAAGCATCACAATAAACCACAAAAGGTTCTGGCGGATTCGGCAAAACCAAAATAGGAGCGGTTATCAACCTTCTCTTAAGCTCTTGAAAATTAGCTTCACACTACGAAGTCCAAATAAAAGCTTGACCATTCCTAGTCAACTGCGTCAAAGGTAACTCCAACTTAGAAAAACCTTCAATGAACTTCCAATAATAACCATCCAAACCAAGAAAACTTCTAATCTCAGAAATAGATTTCAGAGCTTCCCATTGAGACACAACCTCAATCTTTGCAGGATCAACAGAAATACCCTTACTCAAAATCACATGCCCAAGGAAACTCACTTCCTTCAACCAAAACTCACACTTAGAAAGTTTAGCATACATCTGCTTCTCCTTCAACACAGATAACACAACCCTCAAATGTTCAGTATAATCCTCTTCACTCTTAGAATAGATCAAAATGTCATCAATGAACACAACAACAAATTGATCCAGATACTCATGAAAAATCCTATTCATATATTCCATAAATACAGCAGGTGCATTGGTCACACCAAACGGAATTACATGATACTCATAATGACCATACCTCGTCCTAGAAGCAGACTTCTAAATATCTTCAGCCTTCACACGAATCTGATGATACCCAGACCTCAAATCAATCTTACTGAACACACTTGCACCAACAAATTGATCCATCAAATCATCAATCCTCAGAAGTGGATACTTATTCTTAATAGTCACCTTGTTCATCTGTCTATAATCAACACAAAACCTCATAGAACCTTATTTCTTCTTAACCAACAAAACACATGCACCCCACGGCGACACACTCAGATGAATAAACTTCTTCTCAAGTAGATCCTCTAGTTGCTCTTCAACTCTTTCAACTTGTCATACCCCAAATTTGCCCGCCTTAGTGTTACCGTCAAATTTATTTTCGAACTTGGGTTTTACATGGTGAAAGATTCATTTGGTTTAATTACATTAACATTTTGGGGCTTTTAATAAATATTCGCTTTCAAGTCTGTTTAAAAATATAATAATTATTTGTATTTTTAAAAATAGCAAATAATTGTTCACCTTCATATACTTTCAATTGGCTTTTTATTTCAATTAAGTAACATAGCACAATTGGTAAGGGAGAAAGACTTACAAGCAGAAGGTCACAGGTTCGAACCTCACTTGGTGCTCTTTAAATATTTTTTTTGTTTATTATTACTAATTTTATTTTCATTTTCAATTATTTCTAACCACAAAAATCTAAATTTTTTTATTATTAAATTATTATTTTCGTATTTATTTATTTATTATATTTAAAAATATTATTTTTTATTAAAATCATTATTCTATCTTTAAAAAAATAGTCAAAATACCTTATAAATTAATATTTTCAAATCAATCTCAATATTTAAAATAGTCATAAACAAGACTAGATTCGTAATCTTGTTCACCAAACTATGGATTAAATATTCAATCAATTTCCAATCTTCAAAATTATGACAAAAATATATCAATCTCAATTAGTGCACTTTGGATATTTTTTGTTACTAACTATTTTCTAATTATTTTCAAAATCACAAAAATCATGTTTTTTTATTATTTAAATATTATTTTCGTATTTTAAATCATGACATTTTTAAAAAATAATTATTTATTTGATTTTATGCACTTTTCATCAAAATTGAGTGCAAAAATCATAATAAATACCAAAAATATTTCCTTTTCGAGATAACTGATTCTTATTGGTTAATCTGCGTTAATTTGTGTCATACTCAACCGTTTGATTGGTCAACTTTTCGACCAAGAAAGATCTGATTTATATTATTCCCTTTTTTTCCCTTTAACCTGATTTTGACAGTCTATAAATAGGGCCATATTTTCACACTTCGGGAACATCCAGAAATATTCATAATTTCCACAGTATCGATAATTTTCAACACTATCCAAACTTGCTAACTTATTTTTACAATTCTTTTTGATTTATTCGAGGGTTATTGACTATATCAGACAATAGCCTAAGAACAATACACTTTTTCCTCTTTTATAATTTTCTACACATTTACAAATAACGACTATTTTTAGGCCGATGATTTCATATGAGGCCCCCGAATTTTATTTTCGATTTTAGCTTTTCTGTTCTTTTTTTTTACCATATAATGATCATTGATGGTTTTTATTTTCAAAATTATATTATTTACTAACTTTTTTTATGCCAATTTCCAAACTGTATACATTTTTGCGATCCATAATTCATCAACAATTTTTCCATCAACCACACACAAATTGCACAACCATGTTTTGGTGAAGCTTCCACGCACCAACACACGAAGTCCCTTCGGCAACCCTCCAATTGCGGCCACCACCACTATAATTGTGAACGAAAAAAGGGGCACCACCACCATTGGTTAGTGCTTTGAAAACTTGATGATAGCATTGGAGATAAAGTCATGTGAAAGGTAATCTCTTCAAGTTCTTTTATTTCTTATTTCAATTTTATTTTATTTTTTACACAAACTCTTGTTTAAATTAGGCTATAGATATTGTGTAACAATCCATTTATATTTAATTTACTAATCATTCTATTTAGTTATTTTATTATTTTTAAAAAGGACATAAAATATTAGTTTCATTAATTGTTTAATTTAGTCTATAAAAAATGTCCAAACATAAAAGTGGGTGATTTTATTATTAGCTTTAAATTTGTTGGTAAATAATTAATGTAGTTATATAATTATTAGGCTAATTAAATTTAATTGGTGTATTATACTCTATTAACTTTTAATTATAAGAATTCAAAAAATCAAACTTTTTAATTAAAATTCTACTTAATACCCCATCTGCATTTAGGGCCCAGTTCAATATCTGAACTTGGGTCTTTACTTGCCAGACCCTCCTATTTGACTAACCTGTTACAAAATGTACCCCTCAGTCAATTTGGACTCAAAATATCTTTGGGTCTAGATTTTCTTCTAATACACCATTCAGTCTTCATATTCACACCCCTCCTACAAAAGCGGGTCAAGTCCAATTTCTGTACTTGGGCCTTAATATCAAAACTTAAAACAACTAACCAACTTCAAACTATTTTCCTACTAACATAATCAAAATTCAAGATCATTTTTTTCAAAAAAAGATTAAATTGCATCGTCTTCGAATCCAACTATGAACTGCGTCTACGATCACTCAATTTACAACCCATACAAGGTTCAAGGTTAATTTGAAAGCAATTCTACGCAATCTTATAAAAACACCCACCAAACCGCGAACTACAAAATAGGACTCTGATTCCTCCTAAGAGGATAGGTAGGCATACGATTAAAATCGTGGCGAGTTCCCCTAACTAAAATTCAAATCCCTTTTTCCCTATAAAAAATTTAAACCCTTTCCCCTAAAAAATTTAAACCCTTTCCCTTATGAAAATATTTAAACCCTTTCCCCTAATTAAAATTTAAAACCCTATTTTACCCTAACCTAAACCTAAAACCTAGTATCCTTGTAAATAAGATAGATGGAAGGTGCCTAACACCTTCCTTTCGTCTAATGAAGTCTGAAACCTAGAATCTCTGTCTGTGAATTAGGGTTTCCTATTAGATACCCTTCCCTAGGATAGAAACTGATAGTAGCGACTCTTGATTTAAAAACCAGTCGCAACATCTGGCGACTCTGCTGGGGACCCTCAACCTTAGGTTTTAGGTTTTATTTTGGGTTTTTATTTATTTATTTGCTTTATCTATTTATTGCATTTATTTATTCGTATCTATTCTTTATCATTATATATTTCCTATGTGGCTGGATTTTATTTCAAAAAATATATATTTTCAATATAACCCTTAGCTAGAAGGTTTGTCTATTAGCTTAGGGGATACATCATCCCTGTGAGTTTATGTGATGACTTCGCCTAGAGTTGGTGGAATTCCGAAAAAGGAATACTTATCGAGAGATATCCTCTTGACGAGTAGGACTTTGGAATGCCAACCATGACTCTTTGTAACGACCTTAACCCGAAATCTCATGACGATACCTTTCACGACTTTGAGACGAAACTCTCAGTCCGTAAAGAGGCTCCACTTAAGGGAGACCCTTGTGCCTTTTCCCTCTGGTGTTATTCATGATACCCTAAGGGAAACCACCTTATAGGGAGGGTAGAATATTCGTAGGCCAAAATTAGGAGCTTACATTCTAAGGATATCATTCATATAATCCCATTTCTACTATCCCTAAACCCGCAAGGGTTACTTCCGGTATACTATAATCCATAGCCTGTGGGGTCTATCTTTCATAAGTCACAACCCATAGCATGTATGGATTCTTCAACCGTCCATTAGTCTATTACTATCCCTAGCTGGTAGGGATTCCCCTTCATCTTCTACGGTCTTTAATCCCTAAGGAGCTCATATCTAACTCAATCTCTGAGTCAGTGTATGGTATCCCCATTTCCATATCTATCATTATATTCTCACTTAAGAAGTTCATGTCTGTCTCAATATATGACTCAGTGTAGGGTATCCTCATTTCCATGCCTATTATTATCTTCGCCCTTAAGGAATTCCTATCTGTCTCAATATCTGAGTCAGTGTAGGGTACCTCCAAATCCACATCAAATTATTTTTCGTTCTTAAGGAATTTCTATCTGTTTCAATCTGAGACAGTGTAGCATATTATCATTTTCATATCTACCATCAAACCTGTATAGGTTACCCCTACATCTACCCTCATACTACGTCTGCGTCACATTTCATATCCATGAAACCTCTTTGAATCATACCATAAAGCCAAAAACATTTTTGCATACCCATGCATTCACATTCATTCATACATTTACATCTCATGCATTTCCACCTTTGCCATTATCCAACTGTTACCCATATGCTAGCTGACTTCTTGGTACTCGCTTGAGGAAGTCTGAAAATATGGAAGGGAGAGATTAAACATTGGAGACTCAATTAAACTTTCCCTACAAGATAAAAGGCAGTCCTTCACCATGACAACTACAGGCCCACCCAAAGCCTCAAATATCACTACCATTGGTGATTCCCCTACATCAGGAGCAACTTCCCCTATCAATGAAATAGGTATGCCAAGAAAAGTCAAAGGTCGCCCTCACGCTCTGACAAGTCCAAAATCAATAAGCTCTCCAAAAGTCTAGGGGATCAATAAAGAAGCTCTTCTCTAGGATCAATAGACCTTTATAATTTCAATTTGTAATTTCCAAGTTGCTAAGTTGTATTTGGTGTAACTTTGTATCTTTTGATTAGTAATTCTAATAAAATAAACATGCATGTTTTGAAATCAATCTATTCATATTCACTCTTCTATCACTTTCCATAAATATCAATTATTCACTTCCATCTTCCATTTCACAACTTTAACAAACTTCGAAGGAGAATGACGAAATATAAACAACTAAATTTTGCTAAGCTATGCTTTCAATGTAAGACCGAGTTGACGATGTAAGGCATTGTTTTAATTCCTAAACAGTGGATAAATAAGTAGATAATATGTAGTCAACCCCCTCAAGCCAGAAGTTGGAGTTGTTTCTATTTTCTATAAAAAAACTTAATTTCAACCAGGGGCAGGGTAGTCTTTCAATTAATTCAATGGTGTGTTCTATTCTCAAGAGAATTGATTTATCTAAACAAAAGGTTCAAGCATATCTCTCTCCTTGATACATCATTGAGGAAATAATCTAAGCAAGGGTTCAAGCACATCCTTTTCCTCACATCCATCAAGAATGAGGAACCCATGAAGCTATCAACATCTTCCTCCTCAATACATCATTCAAAATTGAGGAAAACAAGGAAGACGAAGCTTACAACAATCACCGTGGCGGTCACAAATTTTCAAAGTCAAAAGCAAAAATGAGAAATTCAAAAAAATAAGGAGAAAGCCCTCTAAGTCAAAAGAAATCAAAACTTGACTTAGGCAAAAGTTAGGGCATCCCGATGGACCGGAAAATTCAAAGAAATTGGGTCCATGCAAAAATAAGGGATTGAAAACAAAATTGGAGAAAAAATCTTGTGACTTACACCTCAAAGGCTTATCATCAACGCTTGGATCTGATCGATGCTTGGATCTTATTAACGCTTCTCATCATCTGCGCGACTACAAAATTTCTCTTGGATATTGAACGCATCTATTGAATTAATTGAACTTAGGATTGAAGAACATCAAGGAGAATTGGGTGGGATAAATAAATTTTGAGCCTTATATCCTTTTTTCTTAAACCACGAACCATGGCCACATTACAACCTTCAAAAGTCCTAATTGAAGCAAGGTTAACTATGAAAGCATACTAAGCAAAATTTGTGTTAAACTGACTTCTACGTTTGTTAAATTTATCACTTCGCTTCTTCAAATATCCATCTTCTAATCTTCCATTTCTTTTCAAATAATCAATTTCAATTTCAAGAACTTGCATGTGCATCAAATGGAATTACTTTTTCAAAATGTATAATTTAACTACGAATCAATACTTTGCATCAAGGAGATTTCAAAATTGGTCTGATGAAAGGCAACATTTCTAAGAAGCTTCTAATTAGGGGCCAAGAATCTAAAAGGAGCCCTATATACAGGGGAAAATACTAATGATCATGGGGGCATATCTTTCGAAGGAACATTCCTTAATCGGGTCATATCATAATAGGGTATGACTCGGTTCCCTCACTTACATAAATCTCTCAAGGCTTTAATTCAAGGGGCAATTCTCCAAGATTCAAATGTTGAGGCAAAGCATATCAGGTTCATCCTACCGCATGTAGGGTCCAAATTCTTCGAGCAACTTCAAAGTACAAACTCTTCAAGCTCCAAACATCTCAGAGTAATCTATGTCAAGTTCATGGTGAGATCTAAGGGTACTTCCTCAAGACCCTAGAGATTGGGGGATCGTCTTTTCAAAATTCAAATGTTATAGCAAGCCACTGCGAGGCTCGATCAAAAGGAGTTGATTCAAAATGGTTCATCAAAGCCAAACATTTTCAAGAGCCGTTTGATCAGGGGTATAATGAAAAATAGTGGGGTCATCCACATTATTATCATATTATTTCCAAGATCATATCCATGAGAATCTCCTCCAAGACCCTACCAACATATTACGAAAAGACATGCCACAAAAAGCAAGCTCTTCGCGCACTTTCATAATATCCAATGGATCTTTCTCCTACATCAGCAATATTCAAAGTTCAAATCAAGTATCATAAAATCATGATACCATAACATCAAACATCATGTGACAAGCAACCTTGTTACATAGTCTAACCTCTACGCTTAATCATCAACGACCCATCACAGGGGCACCATACAACCAATCAAGCGAGTCATAATCATAAAGCATAAGTCTGCATAAATCATTAGCATACATTCATTAGGATATTGTGATCCAAAATCAAGCTATACCTATCATCTCATCTGGCTGACTAATTCCGACAGCATGGATATAACAAAAATCCTAATTCTCATTGGTGTGTTAAAATTTCAACAATGCATATCCAAGTCACCCATTACATTCATTGGTCAGTCATTCTACGCATTAACACTTGCATCTACATACATACATAACATATCATAGGCCGATATTTAAGACTCCGTAAAAATCCAGAGTCAATTTCTAGGGGAGTCACTATTGCAATCTCCAGCATCTCCTCAACTATCCCTCTCTGTGAGTCTGTCATACAAGCATTCTTCGTATAACCACACAAGACGCAAGCAGCCTCACACTTTTTCTTATACGCGTTTCATAAAAGACGTGAGCAGCCTCACGCAACCTCATCCACTATTCATTCATAGGCATCCATATGAAGCATGAGCAACCTCATTCATTCACCATCCGAGTCGTGAGCAGCCTCACACTTTCCAATTAAATGTCTCTAGGTAACCTTACCAATATTTGCGACCTTGCTATTTGTTTCAGCTTACCAAGACACCAAGTTAATACTATTAAAGCAACCATATGGATATTGGTGCAAATCCCAGTTCCCGTCTGGCACACCTTTTCAAAAGCCCAGCCCCTAATTGGCATGGCTTCGCAGCAAAAATAAACCTTGGCTGATAGTCTGCCTTAAGCACTGGTTCAGCAGTTCACATAACAGGGGCATTGCATTTATCAATCACCGCATCATTTTAATTCATAACATTATCATATCAAGCATACATACCATACATCATGTATACATCAAGCATAATCATATCAAACATGCATACATTACATTCAATCATACATGCCCATAGAAAACCGCAGAAAAATCTCAAGGCATGACTACCAGCTAAGACAAACTCAAATTCAAATCCAAGCTCAGCGTTATCCATTCACCTTGCTATAGCTACCTCGGTTGACAACGAACACAGTCGTCAAAGGTGCCACTACCAAAATCTCACTAGGTAGCTTACCTATGATTCATATCCACGCCTACATCCACGCCTATTTCTACGACCACGCCTACACCTACGTCCACGTCTATGCCTGCGCCCATGTACACACCTACACCTGCGCCTACGATACAAATGTCAAGACACTATTCATAATGTCCACACCAATTCATCATGTTGGGGGATTGATAACTCAAGACCAGTGGTTTAACAAAAGAGAATTATTAAAGACATTTTCAAACTACTTGGGGCATACACACTTAACGAATATGCATACAGGGTTCCATACATATACAAACATTCAATACACATACTCAGGGTTCCATCTCGGTATCAGGAAGCATACGCCTATATCACACAGCAAACAAGCAACCTCACCCTCAATTCAATTGTCTAAGGGTCAATCAACAAAACACTTATCCTACGATTCAACTCGTCATCTAAGTCTCCATGTCGTGCCGCGTTCATCCCATCACCTAAGTCTCCATGCAATAATGAACAAAACTCGGTACATTGCCTCTAAGCCGTAATGTATTCTCAAAACTCGGTACATTGCCTCTAAGTCATAATGTATTCTCAAAACTCGGTACATTGCCTCTAAGCCGCAATGTATTATCAAAACTAAATACATTGCCTCTAAGCCGCAATGTATTCGCAAAACTCAGTATATTTCCTCTAAGTCGCAATGTACTTGCAAAACTCAGTACATTGCCTCTAAGCCGCAATCTATTCTCAAAACTCGGTACATTGCCTCTAAGCCATAATATATTCGCAAAACTCGGTGCATTGCCTCTAAGCCGCAATGTATTCTCAAAACTCGGTGCATTGCCTCTAAGCCGCAATGTATTCTCAAAAACTCAGTACATTTCCTTTAAGCCGCAATGTATTCGTAAAACTCATTACATTGCCTCTAAGCCGTAATGTATTCGCAAAACCCAGACCATCGTCTCAGACTTCATGCAGCGATGTTCGAAACAACAAATTTAGCTTATCGCCTCAGACTTCACGCAACGATTTGCAAACCTAACCCATTGCCTCAGGCTTTATGCAGAAATGTGTTTCTTCATTCCATGCTCCAGATCATCGCCTCAAACTTCATGCAGCGATGCTCGAATAATACAAAACTCAGCCTATCGCATCAGACTTCACGTAGCGGTTTGCAAACCAAACCCATTTCCTCAGACTTCATGCAACAATGTGCTTCCTTATCTCGCGACCTAGACCACCGCCTCAGACTTCATACAGTGATGTTGAAAAATCAGATTTAGCTTATCGTCTCAGACTTCACACAACAATTTGTGAACCAAACCCATTGCCTCAGACTTCATGCAGCAATGTGTTTCCTTATCCCGCGACATAGACCATTGCCTCAGTTTTCATGCAGCAATGTGTTTCTTTATTCCATAACACAGATCATCGCCTCAGACTTCATTCAGAGATGCTCGAAAGAAAACAAAACTTTAACCCATTGCCTCAGTCTTCATGCAGCAGTGTGTTCCCTTATTCCGCGACAAGATCATCGCCTTAGACTTCATGCAGCAATGCTCGAAAACCAAAATCTAGCTTATCGCCTCAGAGTTCACGCAGAGATTTGCGAACCTAATCCATCGCCTAAGCCTTCATGCAGCAGTGCGTTCCCTTATTCCGCGACATAGATCATTGCCTCAGACTTCATGCAGCGATGCTCAAAATACAAAATCCAGCTTATTGCCTAAAGACATCAGGCAGCGATCTGTGAGCATAACCCATAGCCTCAGTCTTCAATCAGCCATGCACCATTAAGTGTTGTTCATCCCCCCAAATGGAGGAACAAGCTAAAGCAAAACTAAGACATACGAGATTGCTCTATTGAACTCAAAATTATCTGCCCAAATCCCGGTAAAGTAATACATCATCATCTTTGCATATTCTCTTCAAAACTCTTGAGGGTATGTTATATCAGCGTAACCTCATCGAGCCAACTCTTGGGGGTATGCTATATCACTGTAACCCTATCTAGCCAACTCTTTGGGGTATGCCATATCAGCATAACCTTATCTAGCCAATCTTTAGTCAAATTTTGGGGTCTTCCATTATTTAATAAATCTCTGATTCGAATGAATAAAGACATATGCATTATTGTGCCATTCAATCGAACAGTTATTAAATAGGGGCAGCTGTCATATCCCAAATTTGTCCGCTTTAGTGCTACCGTCGAATTTATTTTCGAACTTGGGTTTTACATGGTGAAAGATTCCTTTGGTTTAATTACATTAAAATTTTGGGGCTTTTAATAAATATTCGCTTTCAAGTCTGTTTAAAAATATCATAATTATTTTTATTTTTAAAAATAGCAAATAATTATTCACCTTCATATACTTTCAATTGGCTTTTTATTTTAATTAAGTAATATAGCACAGTTGGTAAGGGAGAAAGACTTGCAAGCAGAAGGCCACGGATTCGAATCTCACTTGGTGCACTTTAGATATTTTTGTTGTTTATTATTACTAACTTTATTTTCATTTTCAATCATTTCTAACCATAAAAATCTAATTTTTTTATTATTAAATTATTATTTTCTTATTTATTTATTATATTTTAAAATATTGTTTTTTATTAAAATCATTATTTTATTTAAAAAAATAGTCAAAATACCTTATAAATTAATATTTTCAAATCAATCTCAATATTTAAAATAGTCATAAACAAGGCTAGTTTCATAATCTTGTTCACCAAATTATGGACTAAATATTCAATCAATTTTCAATCTTTAAAATTATGACAAAAATAGATCAATCTCAATTAGTGCACTTTGGATATTTTTTGTTACTAACTATTTTCTAATTATTTTCAAAATCACAAAATTCATGTTTTTTTATTATTTAAATATTATTTTCGTATTTTAAATTATGGAATTTTTAAAAAATAATTATTCATTTGATTTTATGCACTTTTTATCAAAATTGAGTGCAAAAATCATAATAAATACCAAAAATATTTCCTTTTTGAGATAATTGTTTCTTATTGGTTAATCTGCGCCAATTTGTGTCATACTCAACTTTTGATTGGTCAACTTGTTGACCAGGAAAGATCTGATTTATATTATTCTCTTTTTTCCCTTTAACCTGATTTTGACAGTCTATAAATAGGGTCATATTTTCACACTTCGGGGACATCCAGAAATATTCATAATTTCCACAGTATCGACAATTTTCAACACTATCTAAACTTGCTAACTTGCTTTTACAATTCTTTTTGGTTTATTCGAGGGTTATTGACTATATCAGACAACAGCCTAAGAACAATACACTTTTCCTCTTTCATAATTTTCTACGCATTTACAAATAACGATTTTTTTAGGCCAATGATTTCATATGAGGCCCCCGAATTTTATTTTCGATTTTAGCTTTTCTGTTCTTTTTTTACCACATAATGATCATTGATGGTTTTTATTTTCAAAATTATATTAGTTACTAACTTTTTTTGGATGCCAATTTCACAAATGTATACATTTTTGCGATCCAGAATTTATCAACAATTTTTCCATCAACCACACACAAATTGCACAACCATATTTTAGTGAAGCTTCCATGCACCAACGCACGAAGTCCCTCAAAAAACCCTCCAATCGCGGCCACCACCACTATAATTATGAACGAAAAAAGGGGCACAACCACCATTGGTTAGTGCTTTGAAAACTTGATGATAGCATTAGAGATAAAGTCACGTGAAAGGTAATCTCTTCAATTTCTTTCATTTGTTATTTCTATTTTATTTTATTTTTTACACAAACTCTTGTTTAAATTAGGCTATAGATATTGTGTAACAATCCCTTCATATTTAATTTACTAATCATTCTATTTAGTTATTTTCTTATTTTAAAAAAGGACATAAAATATTAATTTCATTAATTGTTTAATTTAGTCTATAAAAAATGTCCAAACACAAAAATGGGTGATTTTATTATTAGCTTTAGATTTGTTGGTAAATAATTAATGTAGTTATATAATTATTAGGCTAATTAAATTTAATTGGTGTATTATACCCTATTAACTTTTAATTATAAGAATTCAAAAAATCAAACATTTTAATTAAAATTCTACTTAATACCACATCTGCATTTAGGGCTCAGTTTAATATCTGGACTTGGGTCTTTACTTGCCAGACCCTCCTATTTGACTACCTGTTACAAAACGTACCCCTCAGTCAATTTGGGCTCAGAATATCTTTGGGCCTAGATTTTCTTCTAATACACCATTCAGTCTTAATATTTACACCCCTCCTACAAAAGCAGGTCAAGTCCAATTTCTGAACTTGGGCCTTAATATCAAAACTTAAAACAAATAACCAACTTCAAACTATTTTTCTACTAACATAATCAAAATCCAAGATCATTTTTTTCAAAAAAATATTAAATAGCATCGTCTTCGAATCAAACTATGAACTGCGTCTACGATCACTCAATTTACTACCCAAACAAGGTTCAAGGTTAATTTGAAAGCAATTCTACGCAATCTTATAAAAACACCCACCAAACCGCGAACTATAAAATGGGACTTCTGATTCTTCCTAAGAGGATAGGTAAGCATACGATTAAAATCGTAGTGAGTTCCCCTAACTAAAATTTGAAGCCCTTTTTCCCCTATAAAAAATTTAAACCCTTTCCCCTATAAAAAATTTAAACCCTTTCCCTTATAAAAATATTTAAATTCTTTCCCCTAATTAAAATTTAAAACCCTATTTTACCCGAACCTAAGCCTAAAATCTAGTATCCTTATGAACAAGGTAGATGAAAGGTGCCTAACACCTTCCTTTCATCTAATGAAGTCCGAAACCTAGAATCTCTGTTTGCAAATTAGGGTTTCCTATTAGATGCCCTTCCCTAGGATAAAAACTGATAGTGGCGACTCTTGATTTAAAAACTAGTTGCAACACAACTCAGAAGCTGACAACCGATATGGAGCCATCAAAATAGGACTAGTTACAGGAACTAAGTCGATCGTAAACTCCACCACACGTTCTGGCGGAAAATCACTTAATCTTCAGGAAACACCTCAGGAAAATCACAGACAATAGGCAACTCACCCATAGTTTGCTTCTCGCTGAGATCCAACATTTCCAGCAAAGAAAACAAAATGGTACCGTCTTGCACAGACTCATTCACTTTACATACTATCAAGTTGTCAAGATAAGCATATCTTGTCCAATACGATCTCTTCTACTATCAACAAGCGATTAAGGGTGATCAGTTCCTCAATTTGTCAATAGGTGACCGACAACCGTAATGGTGGCATAAACCATTGTTACTCAACTGCAATAGCGTCCTTCATCTTGCTCAAAATCACTTGAGCATAAAGTCCAACAATCTCTCTAAAGCTTATAACATTTTTCTCCATTTCCTTCTTTCTCAGGTTCCAGAATATAATTATCTTAGCAAAATAGTTGTTGTAAACATCAGTTCAAATCCACGCTCTTGCAATTAATAACACACTTAACCAACACACCACGGCTGCAACAACTCAGGGAAGCGAAAACTCCTCCCCCACATGCCTCAAACTCACTCATGCAACCAAGTGGTTAGAAGAAACAAACAAGTACCAATAATGTTTCACACACGTATCGAATACAACAGGGAATAAACTCATTAGTAACCTGGCCAATCTGACCGACCATTACTCTGATACCACTAATGTAACACCCCTAACCCCACATAGCATAAATAACATAATCAGAGTAAAATAATGTGCATCTCAAAGAGGGCGTCACATATTGAATTCACAAAATACCCAAGAAATTCAAACATGTATACTGGTCATGATCATAACACGTATTCAAACTTCATGTTTTCAAAATCATGCACATCACAGCAGAATAATTCTTCACTCAAATAATAATAATAATGATTATATCCCATACTATAATCATAAATCCTCATAATAAGTCATGGATCTCAAATCCTTAGGCACTGAGGCCACTCAACATAAACTCTCAACATACAATTCAAATAAGAGAATCGACAATATCTTTTCAATAACATGAGTTCAAAACCTCCCCCGTGTTACATAGACCAGAGCAATGACTCACTACCTAGGGATAAATAGATAAATAAGGATCTAGCTCTTTTGACTAAATCTTGGCAAGTATCATCGCTATCCTCGGTACCTGCACGATGTCGCATTGAACATCATTACAATAGAAGGGTGAGAATTCGCATCATTATGGATATATATATATATATATATATATATATATATATATATATATATATATATATATATATATATATATATATATATATATATATATATATATATATATATATATATATATATATATATATATATATATATATATATATATATATATATATATATATATATATATATATATATATATATATATATATATATATATATATATATAACACGCATACATTTCAAGAATTCAACACACTTCATATAATTATCTATACAACACGGCTTCACCAATACAAGTAACAAAACAGTTATATCCAAGTAGAATAATTCACATAATCATCACATACATTGTAATCATCTTCAAAGTCACGGTTAAACCAAGTATCACACACATTACGCATTCAAAGCAAAACATCACATAATAACAAATGTGACTCCAATGCAACTCAATGTGACTCATGCATGTGGTACCATCGTGAACATTAAGTTCACCTTGATCTCTATTCAATATTTAGAACCAGAGCCACGCTTCCGATTCAGACAAGACCAAAGCCCACCAATATGAACATATAGTTCACTGCTTATATTTCCACACAAGGATCAAAGAAACCAATATGAACATATAATTCACCGCTTCTATTTCCACATAAGGATCAAAGCAACCAACCAGATTTCAATATCCCCATGCATGCATGTGCAAACATAACCAATTATATGCAAATTAAGATTATAACCAAACCTTAATCATACCGCATATCACAATAATCCATCGAAATGAATTATCCACCATTGTACAAAACATACATTTATCACGTTGTCATTACCAACAATGCAATTATTTAGCATTCATCAATCACACATATCACGAATAACAAACAATGCTAAAACGTTTTATTCTCATTCAACATCAATTCACAACATACACATACACAAATTTAAGTGTCACGTTCATAACATTTTCAATTCAGCACATCACAATAACATATAGTAAACAATGCTAAAACATGTTATTTCCATTCATCATCCATTCATGACACATAACAAATAATATTCAAAATATTATTCCAATCATCCAATGCCAACAAACCTAGTTCTATCCTATATATTATTTCCATATCTTGCTAATGATTCGAACGGCGCCTAAAACAGAGTTACGGTTCAAAAGTTATGGCCGATACAAAATTTTCAGAAAACTTGTTGTATGAGTCGACCCAAAGAACTATGAGTCGATGCAAAACTGCGTGACAACACTTCCTTGCCTGGTGGGTTGTCTCGCGCCGACCCCATTTCAGTTTGAGTCGACTCAAACTTTGAAAATGTGATTTTTCTGTATTTTTACTTAGAATTCACACGAATCTTCTTCTAAGAAAAACCATAAATCACCAAAAGTAATCATGATTGTCAATTTTATCAATAACCCATCATCCTAACATAAAAATACTCATTCTATTCCATCCAACACATCAAATCTTATCAATTTCGTAGATTTCTATGCAAACCCTAACATATAAGATTCTAGAAATTGAAAATCAAATCACCCTATCATGTTACTAACCATTGTATACCATGCACACCCATAATAATAAGGATTTTCCCCCTTACCTTGAGTGTAGATCTCTCTCTTAGGGTTTTGCCTCTTCTCTTCTCTTTTCTCCTCTTCTCTTGTCCTCTTCTCTTCTCTTCTTTTAATAATGACTCCTAATGTCTATTTTCCTCTTCTTACTATCTATTTCATTAATGGGCCTAATCTCTTTACCCATTCTAATTGACATAAAGTCCAAATCTAATTATTTCTATTCTCACTCATAAAAACCCAATTATCCAAATAACACATATATTCAAATAATTCAAATATTCACCAAAACACATAATCTAATTAATTATCATATAATATAATAATTAATAAAATAATTAAATAATACTAAATAAAAATCGAGATGTTACAAAAGTGGTCTTTTGGCATCGGAAATCATGAAGTAAACGTTGTGGAAGACTCTGACGATGAATGTGTTTTTGAAGAATGGATCTACCCTACTGCCAGAGGAAGGCTCAACAACTGGCACGCAAAGGACTTCACTCTCATCTCCTTCAATGAGGAGTAATTATTGTTTACTGTCTTTTGTCAATTCAAGAACTTTTATTTGTAATCTTAATTCCAAACAATGACTTTTAAGCCATGTGCCTTGCACGAGGTACCATGGTCCATTTGTTAAGGGTTGTGTTCATGTTCATTTTCATATAATCATTTAATGAAAAACATTGGACCTTTGCATTCAATTTTTGTGCTCACTGTCTTTCTTTTTCTTTATTGCATTTTTCAAATAGCCATGTATCTTACATGCACACACACACTTGCAGATCCTCATCCACTCCGGATCTCATTGCCAACGACTCTACTATTTCCAGTTATGACTTTGAACATCCAATTAACCAAGCCGAAGACGAAGGCGAGGAAGATTGTGAAATACCAGGGGAACTTGCCAGACTTCTAATGCAAGAGGAGAAAGCTATTCAACCTCATGAAGAACCCGTCGAAGTTATCAACCTAGATACTGAGACAGACAAGAAAAAGGTTAAGATCGGCACTGACTTAGAATACGGTATCAAGAGCAGGTTGTTCCAGGTTCTACATGACTATGTTGAAGTGTTTGCTTGGTCGTATAAATACATGTCGGGGTTGGATACTGACATTGTGGTTCATCATCTACTGACAGAGGAAGACTGCCCTCCTATCAAACAAAAGGTTTGTCGGATGCAGCCTGACATGTCTGAAAAGATAAAAGAGAAAGTGATGAAGCAATTCGATGCAGGATTCCTAGTTGTGACATATTATTCTCAATGGGTTGCAAACGTGGTCCCCGTGCCGAAGAAGGATGGAAAGGTTTGTATGTGTGTAGACTATATGGATTTAAATAGGAAAAGCCCCAAAGATGATTTACCTCTACCACATATCGACGTCTTGGTTGACAACACCGCTCAACATAAAGTCTTCTCCCTCATGGATGGATTTTCCGGCTACAACCAAATCAAGATGGCTCCCGAAGACATGGAGAAAACCACCTTTGTTACGCAATGAGGCACCTTTTGTTACAAAGTCATGTCGTTCAGATTGAAGAATGTAGGGCAACATATCAAAGAGCTATGATAGCTTTATTTCATGATATGATCAATCATGAGATAGAGGTTTATGTGGATGATATGATTGCAAGGTCGCAAACTGAAGAAGAGCACCTCAATCACCTACATAAGCTGTTTGAGAGGTTGAAGAAGTACAAGTTAAGGTCGAATCCTAACAGGTGCACTTTCGGAGTAAGGTCCGAAAAACTTCTAGGTTTTGTGGTCAAGGGTAAAGGCATCGAAGTTGATCCTGCAAAGGTTAAAGCCATTCAAGAAATGCCATCTTCATATCTCATCTAACTTCTACTTGTGAGCCAATCTTAAAACTCTTGAAGAAAGAACAAGTGGTCAAATAGAATGACGACTGCCAAGCTGTCTTTGACAAAGAAAATAGTTTAGAAACCCAAACAGTACCCTTAAAAATAAAGCAATCAAGACACACAAAGAAAACAGTTTAGAAATGATTTATACCCTAAGGTAAACCCAACTTTTATAAGTATTTCCCAGCAGAGTCGCCAGTTCTGTGATACAGTGACAAAACCGACTGTTTATACTGGTTTGCATTTTTTGTTCGCAAATGTCGCGGTAAGCAAGAGTTGCCACCAACTTTTCTTTTATCCAACAAAGGAAAGGGTGAAAAGAACAGAAAAGACATTTTTCTAGATTTCCTGAGTAAGGGGGTAGATTATGAAAAGGGAAGGTGTTAGCACCCTTTCCATCCGTGGTCTTCAACGGGCTCTTAGGTACTTGATCATTTTTGAAAATTGTTTTCGTGTTTGTGTATTTTGAAAGATTTTTTTTGCTTTATGATAACTCTTGTATCAGTCCTCAAGAGTGTGATGAAGCATTTTTGAAAAGAAGTTTTGAAAGTGTGTAAGTGTAAAAAAGAATTAATTTTTGAGCAAGTACTTAAGAACTTTCTACCTACTCGAAAGAGGACGTTCTTTTCCTCCTTTCCTTTAGATAGTTTTATCCTACTATTAGTGAGTAGATAGCCCTATCGTTGGATGTTGAGGGACTATCGAAAGGGAAGTTTATGGTCATTGAAGGCAACATGTAAGGATACCTTAGCATTTCGAAGGGACTGTCATCATGTAGGCAACATCGAGGGACAAGATCATTTCTCGTAGGAAACTCGAGGTACGTTAAGGGACCATGATCTTTATGATGACTTTTAAACTAAGGGTCTTTGCTAAGATATCCCTATGTTCGAGGGACATGACCATTTCCGAAGGTAACAAGTGAGGTTATACCCTAGGGGTGCAAGTGTGCAACAATGTGCTTTTTTCAGATATTTTATCTTGAAGTTAATGACCTAATGATTAATTGACTAATACTTGTCATGCACGCCTAATTTTACTAACAGTTCATATACAAGCATATAAGAAATATAAAAGCGAGAAATAAAGTTCTACAACTATTACAAGGCTTTGGTGTAGTTACATAAGTAAAGAACGAAAAGTAAAATGCGGAAATTGAAAACCCTAATTAAACTATTACAAACCGGGCACAGTTACATAATAAAAATAATCGTATGACAAATAATAATGCGTGAAAATTAAGACTGACCTACGTTTGAAACCCTAATTGCCTATTAAAAATATTTTTTTTGGTATTTTATGAAAAAATATTTGAAATTCAACCTAATCTCTAATTAATTTTAAATGAATGAAAATAAATTGAAGTTAATTAAATTAATTAATTTGCAAAAAATTAATATTTCTAAGAAAAAACTCTAAGTCCTAATTTTTATGATTTTATGATTTAAAAGAAAAGAATAAAAAAAATATAAACTAATTAAAAAATAAAATTAAATAATTAAAAGAAGATGGCCCTGGGGGTGAGAAACCCAATTGGGGCGTTATGCTGCTGAATTCAACCAAGGCCCATATCTGGTGGTCCACAGCTTGCGTGAGATCTAGTGGGAGGCAGTTGTGATGTCCATCATGAAGATGTGTTACTGGGCGCTGAATTTGATACTATAGTGATCTGATGGATGAGAGCTGGAGATGCATGATGGACGCGCTGGAACCCAAAGCACAGGATTTGCAAGAAATATTCAGAAAAAAAATAATATGCAAGAGGCAGGGATCGAACCCCTGCCCTTGCACACACACAAAGCCTGCTACCTCTACCGTTGGGACGATGATACTTCCGTTAATTTAAGCACAAACAATTGATTAAATATTAAAACTGGTCCTAAATACTTACTGTAAAACACATGCGTCCAAAGTGGGCCCCTGATATTTTAAATGAACCAATTATAGCATCCTAACATGCCACGCAAAGTCCTTGGCCGGTCAACCACCCTGAATGGTGGTTCCGTTCATCTTCTCCGTTTGCACAAAAATCTCAACCTGCAAAATACCAAGAAAACGAAAGCAAAAGTGACTCTACCCTCCTAATTTGGGGTCTACGAGTTCAATGGTGATGGCCATTTGGCTTGAGGAGGCATGTATCATCATGTTCGTGCCTTGGCCGTTTCAAAGCCCTAACAATGGCAACCTGCATTCTAAGCCTCTAGCTTTTCATGTAGCACGTTAGAACGATTCAAAATAATCATATGAACACGAATGTATGCTTTAGATTCATTTAAATCGCATGTGTTAAGAGATTCAAATACAAAAATTTTACCAAAAGGATGTAACTTGGTTGGCCGGTTTCAAGCTGCTTCAGTCGTGGATGAAGGTTGATATGGCTACCTGGGACCTTCAGGAGATGTATATGACACCTGGTTTTATCTGCAAACGGCTGGATTACAAAATAGAGATTTTCAATATACTTTGAAATTTTGAAAATTCTCTAGGGTTCCTATTAGGCTGGCTGCGCATCCCCTCTTGCTCTCAATCTCTTCTGTTTATATATGCTAACAATTAGGTTAACAAATTCGTGCCAAATCTCCATGGCTTGATGACAAGAATATTGGTTTTTAATTTGTATCAAAACTTGCTATTTCAAGAAAATCTCTTTCTCCTTTTGTCCCATGCGTTTTTCTTTGACATGCCAGCCTATCTTATCCCTTATTTGATGAGAAAAAGATTCTTAAATCATATCTTACATGATTTTCATTATTTATTTATTTAATTTGAATTTTAATGAATAAAAAATCAAAATAAATAATAAAATTAATGAGATAATGTATGAGTGAGCTAAGAGGTTGTGGGTCATGTTAAGAACAAGTTTCAAGCATGAAAACATGGGCCCATTTGAAAAAAATTCAAGTTAGGTCAGCATTGACTTCATGCACATTTCCAAAAATTGGTCAAGTATAGCAATGCATATCTCTCTCATTTGTAACCCTAAGAGAATGTTCTTGGACTTTTTTGAGAGCTTAGGATGTCCTCTAAACAACCTTTTTAGTTTTACTTCAATTGGATCTTCCATGTTCATGTAAGGAACTTTGACTTAAAAGATATTTTTGTTGACTTTTTGAAAGGACCTAGTGAAAATTACTCAATCTATTTAGAGGCACAGGCTCCTAAACTTATTTTAATGTTTCCTTTTTCTCCTTCGATATCATATTGGGTGAATTTCTAATTGTGTAACAGTGACACTTAAACTGAAGTTGTGTACGGTATCCAACATGTCTTAGTATTCTGACACTGACACAACACCAACACACTTCAATTATTTCATTTAAAAAAATTATTACTACCGGTGTCAACATTTCAATGTCTTGTCCAGTTTCGGTAATTCTTGTAGTGCTTAGATTTCAAATGATTGAATGCAGAATTTTATGGATGTATATTGCTTATTTATACTGTATTGTGTATTGTGTCTATAATGGCTAATATTGATCTATTTTCTTGCAGATTCATACGGCTGCGACCATCTTAGATAGAAATCATTTGGTGAAATATGATAGGAAGACTGGATATTTTCAAGCCACTGACTCGGGTCGAATTGCAAGCTACTACTATATAACACATGGAACCATATCTACATATAATGAGCATTTGAAGGCTTCGATGGGAGACATAGAGCTTTTCCAATTGTTCTCTCTTAGTGAAGAATTCAAATATATAACAGTAAGGCAAGATGAGAAGATGGAGCTAGCTAGGCTTTTGGACCGTGTTCCCATTCCCATCAAGGAAAGTTCGGAGGATGCAAGTGCCAAGATTAATGTTTTACTGCAATCATATATTTCACAGCTTAAGCTTGAAGGACTCTCATTAACATCTGATATGGTCTTTATATCTCAGGTTTTACTTCATTTCTTTACTATGAGAAGTTATTGTGAATGGTGTTATGTCTCATAGTTCTATTCATATGTTAATTATCTTGTTTCTTTTTTCAGAGTGCTGAACGTCTTTTGCGGGCTCTTTTTGAGATTGTCCTGAAACATGGTTGGGCGCAATTGGCTGAGAAAGCTTTGAACTTATGCAAGATGGTGACCAAGAGGATGTGGAGTGCACAAACACCACTTCGCCAGTTCAATGGAATTCCAAATGGTATATTAACAAAATTGGAGAAGAAGAATTTGTCATGGGAAAGGTATTATGATCTATCATCACAAGAGATAGGTGAACTTATTTGCCCACCAAAGATGGGGAAGAAGACCCTCCACAAATTTATCCATCAATTTCCAAAACTGAACCTTGCAGCAAATGTTCATCCAATTTCTCGCTCAGTTTTGGGGTTGAACTCACAATAACTCCAGATTTCTCGTGGGATGATAGAATACATGGATATGTTGAGCAGTTTTGGGTGATTGTGGAGGATAGCGATGGTGAATGTATCCTTCATCACGAGTATTTTATGCTGAAAAAACAATATATTGATGAGGATCATACTTTGAATTTCATAGTGCCAATAGATGAGCCTCTTCCTCCTCAATACTTTATCCGTGTTGTTTCCGATAGGTGGCTTGGACCCCAATTGTGTTACCGGTATCTTTCAGACACATAATCTTATCTGAAAAGTATCCTCCACCTACTAAACTTTTGGATCTGCAGTCACTGCCCGTGACAGCCTTACAAAGTCCTTCATATGAAGTGTTGTATCAGAATTTTAAGCATTTTAATCCTATACAGACACAAGTCTTCTCAGTTCTGTATAATTCTGATGACAGCGTCTTAGTTGCTGCTCCAACCGGGAGTGGTAAAACTATATGTGCAGAATTTGCAATTTTGAGAAATCATCAAAAAGGGCCTGATAGTGTCATGTGTGTTGTTTATGTAGCTCCAATTGAAGCTCTTGCCAAGGAACAATATGTTGATTGGGAGAAGAAATTTGGGGGTGGTCTTAAATTGAAGGTAGTTGAATTAACAGGAGAAACAACAACAGATTTGAAACTGCTTGAGAATGGTCAGATTATCATCTGTACTCCAGAGAAATGGGATGCTTTATCTCGCCGTTGGCAACATAGGAAACATGTCCAACAAGTTAGTCTTTTCATCGTTGATGAGTTACACTTAATTGGGGGTCAAGGAGGTCCTATTTTAGAGGTTATTGTATCTAGGATGAAATATATTGCTAGTCAGGTTGAAAATAAGATCCGTTTTGTGGCTTTATCAACCTCACTTGCAAATGCAAAAGATTTGGGAGACTGGATTGGAGCTATCTCTCATGGCCTATTCAATTTTCCACTTGGCGTACGTCCTGGATTAGAAATATACATCCAGGGTGTAGATATTGCCAATTTTGAGGCGAGGATGCAGGCAATGACAAAACGAACTTACACTGCAATTGCTCAATATGCCAAAAATGAGAAACCTGCCCTTGTATTTGTACCTACAAAAAAGCATGTCCGATTGACCGCTATGGATCTGATTACATACTCAAATGCAGGCACTGGAGAGAAGTCGTTTTTATTGCGGTCCACAGAAGAACTTGAACCTTTTCTTAACAAGATTAGTGAAAAAATGTTAAAAGTCACATTACGTGAAGGGGTTGGCTACTTGCACGAGGGCTTGAACAACCTTGATCATGACATTGTGGCACAACTATTTGAAGCTGGTTGGATTCAAGTATGTGTTTTAAGTAGTTCCATGTGCTACAAAGTGACTTTGTCAGCTCATTTGATGGTTGTGATGGGCACACAATACTATCATGGACGGGAGAATGCACAAACAGACTATCCTGTTACTGATATTCCGCAGATGATGGGTCATGCAAGTCGTCATTCGGTGGACAATTCTGGAAAGTGTGTCATCTTTTGTTGGGCACCTCGTAAGGAGTACTACAAAAAGTTTTTGTATGAAGCATTCCCGGTTGAAAGTCATCTTCATCACTTCTTACATGATAATTTGAATGCTGAAATTGTTGCTGGAATTATTGAAAACAAGCAAGATGCCGTAGATTATCTTACATGGACATTTATGTACAGGCGCCTCACCCAGAATCCAAACTATTACAATTTACAAGGAGTTAGTCACAGACATACCTCTCCGAGATGGTGGAAAATACATTGAGTGATTTGGAAACAAGCAAGTGTGTTGCTATAGAGGACGATATACATTTGTCTCCCCTTAATCTTGGAAGGATATCATCATATTATCACATCAGTTACACAACAATTGAAAGGTTTTCATCATCTATTACTTCAAATACAAAAATGAAGGGCCTTTTGGAGGTTCTATCATCTGCATTAGAATATGCTTACCTTCCAATACGACTTGGGGAAGAAGAGGTGGTCTGCAAGTTAATAAATCACCAAAGATTTTCCTTTGTAAACCCCAATGTTAAAGATCCACATGTCAAAGCCAATGCATTGCTTCAAGCTCATTTTTCAAGGCAATTTGTAGGTGGGGGCATGGCATTGGACCAGAGAGAGGTGTTGCTTTCTGCAAATAAACTGCTTCAGGCAATGGTAGATGTCATATCGAGCAATGGTTGGTTGAGTTTGGCTCTTCTTGCTATGGAAGTTAGTCAAATGCTGACACAAGGAATGTGGGAACGTGATTCTATGCTGCTACAACTTCCTCATTTCACAAAGGAATTGGCTAGGAAATGTAAGGAGAACCCGGGGACGAGTATAGAAACTGTGTTTGATTTATTAGAGATGGAAGATATTAAGAGGCGCGAGTTGTTAAGCATGTCAGATTCACAATTTTTGGATATTGCTAGATTTTGCAATCGCTTTCCTAATATTGATTTGTCGTATGAAGTCTTACAGAATGACAGTATCCGGATCGGGGAGGATATAACAGTACATGTCACTTTGGAGAGGGATCTTGAGGGTAGGACAGAAGTAGGACCTGTTCATGCTCCTAGGTGTCCAAAAGCCAAGGAGGAAGGATGGTGGCTTATTGTTGGTGATACCAAAACCAACTCGTTGCTTGCAATCAAACGGGTTTCCTTGCAGCGGAAGTTAAAAGCCAAACTGGAGTTTGCTGCTCCTGCTGATGCTGGAAAGAAACCATACGTACTTTATTTCATGTGTGATTCATGCATGGGTTGTGATCAAGAGTATGATTTCACTGTTGATGTTAAGGAAGCACATGATGGCAAAGAAGATAGTGGCAGAAAAGGAAAAAGGTAATTTTCTAATACAAATTTGTTTTGGCAAAATCTATGTATTATGGTAGCATATAGTATGTCGATATGTGTACTTTGTCGATGGAATTCGTCCAATTTTGTTGATGAATGACATGAATAATAATTTAAATTAATTTTTTATGATATCCATGTTAGAAACGTAGAAACAGTAGAAAGGAAGAAGAAAGAGAAAAAAAGGAAGAGAGAGAAAGTAGATCTGAACTCTAACAGAATCGTATATTATATTACAATAGAGGACAAGACTGAGTTATATACTCAGCACAATGATATTACAAATTTACCCTTTCTACTATTGATGTATATATTCTAATAGCTCTCCTAGAAACTCTAGGTCACCACTGATCCAGAGTTATCCTGTCACGGACCTGCAGCTGGCTTCTTAGTTGCAGGAACTTGAGAGATGAGAGGGGCTTGGTGAGTAAATCTGTATATTGATCAAACCCAGGAATGTGCTTGACTATCAAGCTCTTGTTCAGCACTTTTTCCCGTAAGAAAAAGATGTCTAGTTCCATATGCTTGGTCCTAGCATGTAGAATAGGATTGTGTGACAATGACACAGTGCTGAGATTGTCACATAGCAGGACAGGTGTAGTAAATGACATCTTGAGCTCAGTAAGCAGTGACTGTATCCACAACACTTCTGCAGCAGAATTAGCAAGGCTCTTGTACTCTGCCTCTGTACTAGACCTTGCAACTAAGGTCTGTTTCTTGGACCACCAAGAAACAAGATTAGGTCCAAGAAAAATGCAGGAACTTGAGGTGGATTTCCTATCATCAGGATCTGCTCCTCAGTTAGCATCAAAAAATGCTGTAATGGAAAGGGGAACTTGAGTGTTAGCAGCCTGCAGATGCAGCCCATGACAGAGAGTCCCTTTAAGGTACCTGAGAATCCTTTTAACAGCAGCCCAATGGCTTTCAAGAGGATTAGACAGAAACTGACAAGCTTTGTTGACTGCATAACTGATCTCAGGCCTAGTAATCGTGGCATACTGCAGTTCCCCAACAACTGACCTATAGAAAGTAGGATCCTGCACCACATCTGTGCCATGTTTGGTAAGCTTAAGACTGGATATCATGGGGGTAGGCACACCATTAGCCTCACTAAGATTAGACTTGACCAGGAGATCTTTTAGATATTTTGTATGAGACAAAAACAGGGATCCATCCTTTAAGTGAGATACCTCAATACCCAGAAAGTACTCCAATTCTCCTAGTTGTTTAAGTTCAAACTGAGCATGCAGTTTATTGACCAGTTCCTGAATATGCTATGCAGAATTTCCAGTTACAATTATATCATCCACATATACTAACATAATGATAGTATATGAGGGTGTGACAAGGATAAAAAGAATGGATCACATCTGCTAGAGGAAAAACCAAACCCCTTTAGGGCTGAAGTTAGTTTCTCAAACCAGGCTCTAGGCGCCTGTTTAAGCCCATAGATGGATTTGTTCAGTTTGCAAACAAGAGAGGCATCACTGGAAACTTCAAAGCCAGGAGGCTGCAACATATACACTTCCTCCCCAAGTGTGCCATTAAGGAAGGCATTATTCACATCTAATTGTGTGATATGCCACCTCTTAGAGATAGCTATAGTGAGCACAATTCTAACAGTTACAGGCTTAACCACATGTGATAATGTCTCAGTAAAATCAAAGCCTTGTTGCTAGTGGAAACCCTTGGCAACTAGTCTTGCTTTGTACTTGTTAAGGGTTCCATCAGGGTTTTGTTTTACCTTGAACACCCATTTGTTCCCTATGGCCTTCCTATGAGGAGGCAAACTGGTTAAAGTCCAGGTGTTGTTTTTCAAGAGAGCCTGATATTCATCAGTCATAGCAACTTTCCAATGGGGATCTTTTAGGGAAGTTGTATAAGATGTGGGCTCCAGTTCAATGAGAAGAAGGGTGAGATGTTGTCTGGGTTGTACTATGCCATTCTTCCTCCTAGTGGTCATAGGATGCACATTTTTAGGGTGTAAAGGTGGCAAAGAAGAATTATCTGCAGGGACATCAGAAGAAGATAAATCAGATGCAGAGCCAGAGACAGGGGGCTCAGATATAGGTGCTAGAGAGTTAGAACTGGAGCTGACTGAAGTGTTGTTGTTGGTCTGAGCAGGTGCTATGGAACTAGAAAGAGAAGCTGGCTCAGGGCTGATAGAAACTGAGAGATGAAGACTGCTGGGACCCTGATGGAAGTGAGAAGGCTATGAGATTTGAGAGAGACTGATGGGAAATTGTGGGGATAGAGGGATAGAAGAAACAGAAGGAGCTTCAGTAGTCACACTCTTGGCATAGGGGAACCTAGCTTCATTAAACACTACATCTATAGAAATGTAGATTCTACCATTGGAAGCTAGGCACTTGTACCCTTTGTGATTGGAAGAATATCCCAGGAAAGTGCATTCTTGTGAGTGAAAATTGAACTTATTGGGAGAATAAGGTCTGAGGTAAGGGTAGAAGGCACACCCAAACACCTTGAGAAACCTGTAATCAGGGGCACATCCATACAACATGAAATAAGGAGATTTCATGGCTAGAAGAGGAGTGAGCATTATGTTGATTAGATAAGTGACAGTGAGGCAGGCATGATCCCAGAATTGCAAGGGAAGACTTGCTTGAGACAACAAAGTCATCCCTGTTTCAACAACATGCTTGTGCTTCCTTTCCATAGTGCCATTTTGATGATGGGTGTGAGGGCAAGCAAGTTTGTGTGCAATGTCCTTGGTGAGAAATAACTTGGTGAGAGACTGAAACTCTCCTCCACCATCAGTCTGAACTGATTTTACAGCAGTTCTGAACTGTACCTCTACAGTAGTGATGAAGTGTGTGATGGTGTGCAATACATCAAACTTTAACTTGAGAGGGAACACCCATGTATATTTAGAAAAAGAATCTACACAAGTCAGCAAGTATTTATATCCACATGTTGAAGTCATAGGAGCTGGAACCCATACATCCAAAAAGAGTAAATCAAAAGATTGATTATAAGTTGTGTGTGAAAGTGTACTAGGCAGCCTATGCACTTTTCCTAGACAGCAAGGAACACAGAAATTCAAGGGAGACTTGTGTGGCACCGGAACACTGAGAGATTGCAGAGTTGACTTGAGCACTTCATGGTGAGGATGCCCCAGCCTATTGTGCCATAAGTTTTAAGTAGATGCTGAAGTAGAAATTGAACCACTTGTGATGTGATTTATTGAAGGCAAGGGTTGGAAAGGATCAAAGGAGTAAAGACCATCTTTATTCACCACACCCTGCAGCAGCACTTCATTGGCCTGTGTTTTGACAAAACACCTGTCAGCATGGAACTCAAAATAAACACAATTATCCTTGGCAAACTTGCTGACAGACATGAGATTCTTAGTGATAGCTGGCACAAGTAATAGGTGATTGAGTGTAAGAGTGGTGTGTGTGTGCAGAGGTGAGACAAAGGTAGTTGAGCCAATAGAAGTTATAGGGAGTCCTTGCCCATTTCCAAGTAAGACCTGATCAGTACCAGGGAGTGTCATGCTTTCAGACATATAGGCAGCATTGTTGGTAACATGGTGAGTTGCTCTTGAATCAGGATACCAAACTTGAGAAAGTTGACCAACAGCAGCTGCAGTCGCATATGTACCTGTACCAGTGAAATAAGCTTGTGGTTATTGTGTTGGTTTTGCAGGAAACCCTGGTGGTGGTCCTCTTAGAGTTGGTGTAAGCCACTGATTAGGAGTAGGAGCAGTCCACTGTGATTGAGCAGGCATAAGCATAGCTGGAGCACTTTGAGTCCACTGATTCCAATTCTGATACTGAGGGTGTGACACCTGAGCTTGTGACCACATGTTAGGCATCATTGTTGTGTGTCTGATAGCACACACTAGCATCATGTCCCATCTTATGACAAATCTGACACTGCACCTTGTATCGTCCACCAGAACGGCCACCTCTGCCCCTGTAGGCTCCACGTCCACCACGAAAACCTCCACATGAATCACCATAGCCAGTCACAGGACCATATGTAGCTTGAACTGAAGCACCTTAAGCAGTCTGTGTCGCATCTGCAGTCACAGGAGGTGTAGCCTGAGCTACATTGACAGAAATAGATTCAACAACCACACTCTTCTTAGTCTTCTCTAGTTTCGCTTCATGAGAAAGAAGCATAGATTTAGCTTCAATGATAGGACAAAGATGAGGCTTGCACTGGATGATTGAAGCTAGGGCATTGTACTCCTCTGGTAAACCATCAAGAATGGCTTCAATTTGATCACGATGCGAAATCGTATCGTCAATTGACTCAAGCACGTCCACAATTCGTTGAATACGAGCAAGATACTCTGTAACCGTTTTCTCCCCTTTCGTAACCGATTTGAGCTCCGAACGAAGTTGGCGCGACTTCGCATTTGTGTGCGCGAACATGTATTTGTGAATCTCATCCCAAATCTGATGAGAATGCACACAACAAATAACGCGAGGAAGAACGGAGTCAGACAAGGTGGTGAGGAGCCACGTGAACAAGAGCGAATCCTGTTGCTCCCAAGAGACATACGCTGGATTTTCTGCATCGTTCTCACGATCTGCTTCAGTGAGATAGCGTTGAGGAACGATAGGACTCACTAGAAGACGATGAAGTTTGTGCATTCTGATGATCCCTTCGACTTGTTGTTTCCACGAACGAAAGTTATTCTCATCAAGTTTCAGAGTAATTTGTTGCGCAAACGTCTTGAACGCGTTCTTCACGTTGAGCGTCGGCGTTGCACCGGTCGTGTTCTCAGACTCACCGTCGGAAGCCATGGCCAAGGATCGAGCTTAAGCTCTGGATACCATGTTAGAAACATAGAAACAGTAGAAAGAAAGAAGAAAGAGAAAGAAAGGAAGAGAGAAAGTAGATCTGAACTCTAACAGAATCATATATTATATTACAATAGAGGACAAGATTGAGTTATATACTCAACACAGTGATATTACAAATTTACCCTTTCTACTGTTGATGTATATATTCTAATAATCCATGATGTGGTGTGTTACATAAGAAATTTAATAATTTTCTAATACAGCATTCTTTCTTACAATTCATAAACAGTTTATCTCACAACCAGTAACCAACTAATCACTTTCAAAATGTTGAAACGACGTAATGTTGCTTGAATTGAGAATTAGTATCGCAACTTTAACAACACTTTTTAAGTAGACTTATTTACTTTTTTTAACATATTTATTGACTTATTGATTATCTTCTATAGTATTTTCTGATATGAGAAGAAGTGAATGATCCTAGAAGTGGAGCATGCTAGTGATTGCGAAATTAACAAGACGAAATGCTACTTATGATGATGCACCAAATGAAAAGGAAAGTCTCGATCCGTCTAGAAGATGTTCTGGTTCTAGGCATATTGTCTTTCTTTTCCATGTTGCTAATCAGTTTATGTTAAAGCAGAATTAGGAGTGCTGGGAACACTGAAGAAATGTCCTTTGAATTACACATTTTTTGTGTTTCGCTAAAGAAGATACACGTTAGTTACCCCTGGGTCTCCAATTTTCACTTTTATTGACATTCAATAATTTTGTGCTTACAACTAACGCACATTAAAGGTTTTTTTTGGCAACATGCTTTGGTCCATCCTTCAATTTTTTTACAGGTAAGGCATATATACTTCATCCTTATTGAAAACTTTAACTGATTATTGAGTATCATTAGTCATTACATGCTTGCCTTTATTTTTGATAGGTGGGGAATTAATTGCAGCAAGTAGCATTAGGAGGTCAAACTGTGATCTCTTTGACCTTATTTAAAAGTTTCTTGTTTTGCACGTATATTTTACTAACAGATCAATTATTTTAATAATTATCACATCAACCTTACACTCATCTTTGAAAAATAGAAGAATTAATAGAATATTTTTGTAACAATAATTTTAAATAGAATTGAATAATTTTTACTTATATTTGAGACTTATAAATTATAATGACTTTTATTTTATAAACAAAGCGGGAAGGAAAAGGTTGCTTATTGAAAAGCTGCGATCCACCCACTCTAACCCAAACCCATAGATAATTAATTTCTACATTGGGAAACTAGTACCAATCTGGTGATTTTGCACGGGTTTTGGTACGCATTTATTTTAAATGTATATTTTTTAATAGAAAAAAGTTGGGTATTAAATAATAATTAAATTTATAATTAATAAAAAAATATTTTAATCAGTAGTTTTATATTTCTGTTAATATTTAATATTTTAATCAATAATTTTATATTTATTTTATAAGAAATTTTTAATGACATGTGCTTTTTCATGGGAAAAAGCAAAATAATAATATATTGATTAACACACTCAAATCATAAACCAGCTTTAAATTTAATATAAAAATACTTAACAAAAAATTATCTCATTTATAGATTTTTCTATATTTATTGTTTGTCTCATTTCATTAGTGAAAATAACATATTAATATAAATCCCATTGAAATCCGAAATGTCATGCCTATTGAATATAACAAGGAGAATAGTTACTTTCAAGGAGATAAATATGCGATGTCTTGTCATAGCAGAGAAATTATAAGGTGGCTAAATAAAACCATTATACATTTTATAGCATAGGAAATAGGAAATGACATAAAACCCTTTAAAATAAAAAACTTTGATAAAATGGAATTGATATTTAATAATAATAATAATAATTAATAATAATAATAATAATAATAATAATAATTAATAATAATAATAATAATAATAATAATAATTATTATTATTATTATTATTATTATTATTATTATTATTATTATTATTATTATTATTATTATTATTTCATAATAAATAAGTTTTAATGTATTAATATGAAGTAATTTCTATAATATTATAATTTAATTAAATGCTAATTTTACTAATTGTAGAGTACCGTTTTAATATAGAGTAAAATATGATGACGATGATATCCAAGAAATCTCTATTTCACCATCTATTATATTGAAGATGATGATATTATCACAAATTCAAATTTAAAATTGATTTTTTCCGGAGCTTTCTCGTTCACCAATTTATTCATATCCTGACAACATAATTTATAACATTTTTTTTATAATAATAATAACATTAATATAAACATAATTTATTCATATCCTTCATCTTATTTTAAACTACTAATAACATTAATTATTTGATACAAGTATCATATAAACATTAAGAATTTGATTCATTAAGAGATAGAGAAAATAAATAAGTATGAACAGATCCATAAAGCACCAAAACTTTGATTGAAAAAATTGTTTGAAGGTTTACATTAAAAAGCTACAATAAACTAATTTGTCAACATATAAATGATCTCTACTTTAGTATAATGTAGCTACAAAAGGAGGAATCCATTCTTCTCTAAAGTCAATACAGGTAAAGATAAGCTACAAAGGAAGAGAGAGATATCCACTTATGAAAATATGAGGGATCCACTTATAAAAAATATTAATCTAGCTTATGAAGAATTATAACAATAATAAAAATTTCTTTTTAATATAAAAAAATAGTATAAAGCCATCACTGGAATGTTTCGTTACTATGCATGACCGTATTTTTTATCTTCTAATAATGAGATATATGTGCGTTCACACGGATGTTGTTAAATTGTAATTTATAGTGTCAAAGAAGATTTGATTTGTTTTAGATTTAAATAGATTTGATTTAAGTCTAGAATAGATTTGATTTGATTTGATTTAGTAACAAAAAGATATTTTTGGCCTTGGGCTTAGGGTGTAAGCTCAATTATAAATAGAGGGAGTAACCCCTATTTTGAAAGAAAGTCAAGTAAGTCAATTCATTGTAATCACAGAATTTGCAGTTGCAAGTGATTAAGAAAGTTTTTCACAGTTTGTGGGCAGACAGAAACTCTGCAGAAATATTTATCTTGTCTTCTTTTATTTGTTTTTCTCATAACTAATCATCATTATTGGTCGAAATTCATCATAGTATTAAGTGGATTTCCAACATCTAGTATCAAGAACTTTTGTTTCGATTCAAGGGAAGTGTCAATCAAGAACGATTGAAGAATTCACGATGACAAGTTATGGAAATGCAAACTATCCAGCAACGCTACCAATTCTGAAAGTTGACAACTATGAGAATTGGTGCAAACAGATGAAAGTCTTATTAAGGTGTCAAGGTCTTTGGGACCTTGTAAAAGATGGAGTCGAAGCGCTTGGCGAAAACGCTTCAGAAGAAGAAAAGAAGAAATACACAGAATCTGAGAAGCTGAGTTATAAAGCATTATTTATAATTCATCAATGTGTCAGCCCAGACAATTTCGAAAAGATTAGTGATTCAGAATCTGCAAAAGAAGCTTGGGAGATCCTTGAGAAGTCTTTTGGAGGCGCTGAGAAGGTGAAAGAAGTGAGGTTACAAACTCACAAAAGGACCTATGAATTGCTTCAGATGGAAGACAGTGAAAACATATCTGATTTCTTCACTAGAGTTACAAAACTAGTAAATCAAATCAAGATATGTGGAGAAGCGTTAACAACAAGAGCTGTTGTGTCGAAGATCTTGAGATCTTTAGCTCCTAAGTTCGACCACATAGTGGTGGCGATAGAAGAGGGGAAAGACTTGTCGAAATTGACAAAGGAAGAGCTTCAAGGGACGCTTGAATCTCATGAACAAAGAATGAACGAAAGAGCTGCAGGAAAATCGAAGAGTGATGTGGCCTTGCAGGCACATTCAGCAAAAGAGACCAAAGGCAAAGGAAAGTGTTTCGACAGAGGTAGAGGTGGCTACAATAAATCGAATGGTAGAAGAAACCAAATCGAAGGAGACGTGTCGAATCAAAGAAGACCATACCAAGACAACCAAAGAGGTGGTGTTGCAAATAGAGGAAGAGGTGGTGGTCGAAAACCTGATAAGAGTCATATTCAATGTTACAATTGTCAGAAGTATGGTCACTATTCGAGTGATTGTCCAGAAAAACGAAAGAATCAAGAAAGTGATGCAAAGCTTGCAAAACATGAAGAAGAATAAGAGATGATGCTGATGGTCACAACAAAAGATGAAGATAGATTCAAGGACCAATGGTACTTGGATTCAGGATGTTCATCACATATGTATGGAAGGAAAGACTGGTTCGTCAATATAAAACCCTTAACGAAAAATATGGTAAAATTTGCAAATGACAATACCCTAGCAGCTGAAGGTATTAGTGATGTTATGATCATGAGGAAAGATGGCAAGAAGTCAGTAATTTCAAATGTATTGTACATACCAGGCATGAAGAGCAATTTGCTCAGTATAGGGCAGTTGGTCGAAAAGAATTATAAAGTGTCAATCGAAGATAAGTTGATGAGAGTCGTTGATGCAAATGGGAGATTAATCTTGAAGGCTCCTATGTCTCAGAATCGAACCTTCAAGATTGAACTAAATATGATGGAGCACAAGTGCCTTTCAACTGCAGCTAGCAGAGATGAATGGATATGGCATTATAGACTAGGTCATCTCAACTTCAGAGACATCAGAGATTTGAAGAGAAGAAATATGGTTTCAGGATTGCCTGAAATTGACATTCCAAACGAAGTATGTGAAGAATGTGTGCAGGCGAAGCAACACAAGAATAGCTTCAGCAAGGATGCAGGAAGCAGATCGAAGGTTAGTCTTGAAGTCATATACTCTGATGTATGTGGACCAATCCAGGTGGATTTGATGGGAGGTAACAAATACTTTGTTACATTCATAGATGATTTCAGTCGAAAGTTATGGACTTACCTGATCAAGAAGAAAAGTGAAGTGATCGAAGTATTTACCAGGTTTAAGTCTATGGTCGAAAGACAAAGTGGTCGAAAGCTAAAAGTTTTGAGAATTGATGGTGTTGGAGAATATGTGTCGAAAGACTTCGACAGATTATGTGAAAAGGAAGGGATTGTGCATGAGGTGGTGCCACCCTATACTCCACAATAAAATGGAATTGCAGAAAGGAAAAATCGAACCATCATGAATATGGTGAGAAGTATGTTGAAAGGCAAGAGTTTACCTAAAGAGTTTTGGAGTGAAGCTGTTTCGACTGCAACATACATTTTGAACATATGTCCTACAAAGAAGCTAGAAGGAATTACTTCAGAAGAATGTTGGTTTGGTGTGAAACCTAGCTTGAGCCATCTGAAGGTATTTGGATCTATTGCACATAGACATGTGCCAGATCAGTTGAGAAGAAAACTTGATGACAAGTCAAGTCAAATGATTCTAGTTGGATATCATTCGATAGGAGGCTACAAGTTGTTCGATCCAGAGAACAAGAAGATTGTGATCAGCAGGGACCTGATCATAGATGAGTTTAAAGAATGGGATTGGACTGCAAATGTCAAGAAAGATTCAGTGGGAATCCTATTCGAAGATCCAGAAACTCAAGTCGAAAGAGAAGTTCGACAAGAGGAACCAGCAGATATACCAAGTACAAGCAGACCTCAAAGAACAAGACGCATGCCTGCAAGATTGCAAGATTGTGTGATTACATCAGATGATGTAATAGATAATGAAGGTGAGCTGGTACGTTATGCTTTCTATGCAGATGTCGAACCTGTTAATGCAGCTGAAGCATTAAAGGATTCGAAGTGGGTGAAAGCAATGAACGAAGAAGTAAAGTCTATCGAAGACAACAACACTTGGTCACTTGTCGAATTGCCTCAAGGCAAGAAGGCAATTGATGTCAAGTGGGTATACAAAGTGAAAACGAATTCGAAAGGTGAAGTAACTCGACACAAAGCAAGACTTATGGCGAAAGGATTTCTACATAAAGAAGGAATAGACTTCGACGAAGTTTTTGCACCTGTTGCTAGGATCGAAACAATCAGGTTGGTTGTTGGTCTAGCAGAAATCAACAGTTGGCACATATGTCAGATGGACGTGAAGTGTGCATTCCTAAATGGACCCTTAGATGAAGAAGTATATGTTAAACAACCAGTTGGGTTTGTGAAACATGACGAAGAAAGAAAGGTGTACAGGCTACATAAAGCCCTGTATGGATTGAAACAAGCTCCAAGGGCTTGGAATAAGAAAATTGAGTTTTCTAAGGGAGAAGGAATTTGTGAAGTGCACAACTGAACATGGAGTATATGTAAGAAGAAGCAAGAGTAAATTGCTTATACTATGTCTCTATGTAGATGATTTGTTGATAACAGGTAGCTGCAAGAGTGAGATCGAAGACTTCAAAGGTGATCTCAGTAAGGAATTTGAAATGTATGATTTGGGTGAGATTTCATATTTCCTTGGTATCAAATTCTACAAGAGCAGTAGAGGTTTAATGATGCATCAAAGAAGATATGCAGGAGAAATTCTCAAGAGGTTTGAGATGGAAGAATGCAACTCAACTTCGACACCTGCAGAACCAAGACTGCAACTGTCGAAAGATGCAGATGAAGATGATGTTGATCCAACCCAATACAGAAGACTTATTGGATCATTGAGATACCTTTGTCATACAAGGCCTGACTTAGCATACAGTATAGGTATGGTAAGTAGATTCATGCAGAAGCCAAAGGTATCACATCTAGCAGTAGTGAAGAGGATACTAAGGTATCTCAAAGGTACTTTCGATTACGACATTTTGTTTCCTACAGTTGATAAAGGAAAAGAATGCAAGTTAGTGGGATACACTGATTCGAGTTGGTGTAGTTATGCTGAAGATCGAAAGTCAACAGCAGGATATGTGTTTATGCTAGGTGGTGCACCAATTGCTTGGAATTCAAGAAAGGAACCAGTAGTGGCATTATCATCATGTGAAGCAGGATATATAGCTGCTTCTCTTTGTGCATGTCAAGCAACCTGGATGGTGAACTTGGTCGAAGAGATAATAGGGAAAAATCATGGAGCAATTACCATGAAGATAGACAGCATGTCAGCTATTAATCTGGCGAAGAATCCAATAGCACATGGTCGAAGTAAGCACATCGAAATGAGATTCCATTATCTTCGAGAGCAGGTAGCAGATGGAAGATGAATTTGGAACACTGCAGAACTGAGAATCAGATTGCAGACATCATGACGAAGGGAGTGCAAGTCGGAGTATTCAGAAAGCTAAGAGCCATGATGAACATAGACAGTTTAGACACAATGAATTAGGTGGTGTGTTAAATTGTAATTCATAGTGTCAAAGAAGATTTGATTTGTTTTAGATTTAAATAGATTTGATTTAAGTCTAGAATAGATTTGATTTGATTTGATTTAGTAACAAAAAGATATTTTGGGCCTTGGGCTTATGGTGTAAGCTCAATTATAAATAGAGGGAGTAACCCCTATTTTGAAAGAAAGTCAAGTAAGTCAATTCATTGTAATCATAGAATTTTCAGTTGCAAGTGATTAAGAAAGTTTTCCATAGTTTGTGGGCAGAGAGAAACTCTGCAGAAATATTTATCTTGCCTTCTTTTATTTGTTTTTCTCATAACTAATCATCATTATTGGTCGAAATTCATCATAGTATTAGGTGGATTTCCAACAGATGTCAGTATGATATACACATTTAAATTAAAAAATGAATCTAAAAAAAAATCTCGAATAATAGATAATTTATTATTCAAAAATATATTTAATTTTAAATATAAAAATAAAAGAAATTGTAATCAGTTTGTCATAGAAATTAAAAAATATGAAAATATTATTGAAAACTATAAAAATAAAATTAAAATGATAGATTGGTTCCAATTTTGCTATTTATATATAAAATTATGGTAAAATAAAAAGGAGTTGCGATAAGTTAATTGCAAAGTATTGCAACACATTAAATAAAGGAAAAATATTCATTTTGGTCTCTTAACTACATGTCATGGTTCACTTTGGTTCTTTATCTCTTTTTTTTTGTCAAAATGGTTCCTTATGTTTCAAAACGCAACCACGTTAGTTCTTCCGTTAGTGAAACGTTAGTGAAATACAAAAAGCAGACTCCAGGTGGCAGTTGTCATCCGTGAAGTGGCTTGTTGGAGGCAACTTGGCAGAGAATAAGGACAGACAATCTCCCAAAGCTGAAGATAGAAAATGCATGTTCTGTTAGTAAAAAACGAAAGCCAAAGGAAAGAGGAAGAGGCTTGCGAAGAGGCCTGCGAAGAGGCTTGCGAAGAGGCTTGTGAAGTTTGAGAAGGTGGCTCTGTAGGTGATTGCTTTCCAGATATGTTATTCTTGTTTTGTCTTTGTAACTGGATATTTGATATAGAATTCTAAATATTTGTTTTGGGATTTCTGGGATTTAGGTATAATGGATGAATTTCTGAAACTCGTAATCCACCACAGTGGTGAGTTCGTTGATCCAGAGCTTAGTGTCTATGAAGGAGGTCTGGTATCTGAATTGTTAGTAGATGTTGATAGGTGGAGTTACTTTGAGTTAGTTGGTGTATTGAAAGACTTAGGTTATACGGACAATGTAGAGAAAATGTATTACAAAGACCCACAATTTGGGATGAATGAACTAGTTTATGACAAAGGTGCCCTAGAAATTGCAGGCCTATACAGGGTGCACCATGTTGTAAATGTTTACATTCAACATAATTTATCTCAACCTGAGTATTTTGATGGTCCTATTGAGAAGCCTGAGAATATTGTAGATGAGATGGAGGAGTTGCTTAGTAAGTTGCATGATGACATTGATGGAAAATTAAAGGAGACTTTGTTGGTGTGGATGAAGCTAATGATGGATTGAATGATCCAAGTGTTGTTGTGGAACAAAGTAATGCTGGATTGAATGATGCAAATGTAGGGGTGGAATCAACAAATGTTGAAGTGGAGCATGTTGAAGTGGAACCAAATATTGATGGTCAGGTGCACGAAGAATCCAATTCAGATGATAGTGCCCTAGATGTAGCCTTTGAAGATGAATCTGATGGTTATGAGGATATTGATGAAAATGAAATTGCAGACCTGACTTTGTTTAACAGTAATGAAATATCAAAAGGAAAAGTAAAATGAAAAGGAAAGTGCAGCAAAGTTACAAAAGAATATAAGGGGAGTGTGATACGGTGGGAGAACTGACTAGAGGTTTGCGTTTGTATTCGCACTTGTTCGGTTGAGCAAGAGTCGCCACCGACTTTTTATTTTATCCTAAAGGAAAGGTTAAAAAGCACAGCAAAAACCTTTTGAGATATTTCGTGGGTTCGGGGGGTAGATTATGAAAAGGGAAGGTATTAGCACCCTTTTCATCCATGGTTATCCATGGGCTCTTAGTTACTTGGTTTTTAGATCACTTACCTTGATTTTCGATTGCTTGAAAATGGTGTGTGTGTGTGTGTTTTTGAAAATGTTTTTGAAGAGATGCCTTGTCTTAGAAAACCAATGTAATGACTCGTGTTTGAGTATATACGAAGGTGTGTATCTTTTCGAAATGATGTTTCAAGATGTTTTTGAAGAGTTTGTTTTGAAAGTGTTTGTGGAGGGTGATTTTTGAAAAGAAGGCAAGTGTTTTTGCAAGTTGATCTCAAGTAACTAAGAGTTTTGTCTACCCCTATTGTACTCAAATGTTTTCTCTCTGTTTTCAACCCTTTTTAACAATTTTGTTCCACCATTGAATTTGGTGGACAATCTTGCGTTTAGGAAGTTTAACGGGACGGGCGCGGGTCATCGTATGGACCATGAATGCAATGGTGCCAAGTATCTTTGGCAATTTGCTTGAAGGGACTTGATCATTCCGTTTTAGGCAACTTTCGAAAGCGTCATCGAGGGACTTATGATCATTTGAATTTGTTTTGCCAAAGAAACTCGACCTGCAAGCATGGCCCATTTTGGAAGGCAACATGTGGGATTACCCTAGGGGATGCAAGTGTGATTGTGTATTGATTTCATGTATTTATCTTGTATTAGGTTATCTAGCATTTGATTTTATGTACATGCAAACCCTAGGTCTAACCATGGTATAATTGGAAAGCGATAAATTGCAAGAATTTAAAGTCTACGCTATTACAAATAGTATCCGGGAGTGGGGATACAAATTCACAAATGGGGATGAGACTTTAGGAATGTAGTGTCTAATAATTTACAACCAAATCGAATTGCGATAAAATGTAAATAATGTAATGTAACGTATAAGAATAGTAATTGTATGTGTATCAAGTGTATAATGTGAAATGTATTGTGTAAGTGTAATTGTAAGTGTAAGTGTAAGTGTATATGTGTATGTAATTTATTTACAGATTGAGAAATGTGAATTTAATGTGTATTATTAAGCATGGTTTAACCTAAATGAAAAGAATTAAATGTTTATTTATTTAATCTTTGTAATCTCGTATTTTTCTTTAATATGTACAAAAAGAAAATTTAAGAAAAGAAAATGTTCTAAGTTTGAAAATTGTCATTTTACATTTGATATAAATTTGTATCTTCATACTTTGTTTAATATAGAAAGAAAGAATGTTTTTCAATTTTAATTATATTATGTAAAAAAAGATGTATTTTCATTTATTATGTACAAAGAGAATATTTTAATTAAATGTTTTAAATTTTAATTAAATTATGTATATTAAAAAAAATGTATTTTTATGTATAAAGATATTTTTAGTTTTGTTTCTTATATATTAGTATAATTTAAATAAAGAAATGAATGGAAAATGATTAATGGTTTTCAAAAACAATGAAGAAAAATAAGCTCAAGGGAAATTGGTGGGTTAAGAGGATTATTTGGGCCCATCAGAAGAGGTAAGTTTCAGAAAAAGGGGGGTGCATTCGTGATTGGGCTTTAGGCATTTTGGGAGTGGGACAAGACCCAGATTTGGTGACAAATTACTCTTAGGGTTTTGAAAACATTTGTTCACTTGGAGAATAGCTAGGGTTTGGCAAGTTTCCAGCGCCGTTCTCTTGCTCTTGTCTTCTTCGATTAGCTTATGAATGCAATCTTCTCCGCCTAGCCACCAGTTGCCTCCTTCGCCTTCCTTCCTTCCTTGGTTCAGTGAAGCCAACTAAAAGGTAATTGCCCTTTGTTCCCTCTTTTGGCTTAGCACGTTTAGGGTTTCATTCTTCTTTGCATGTTATGATTTACTGTTTTTTGATTAAGTGTTTTGATTTGTGTATTTGAGGTATGAAAGGGAAGGGGCAGAAAATTATACTACCTTTATCTTCTGGAGATGGAGGAGGAAGGGATCTGGGAGGCGCGTAGGAGGCTTGGGCGGAGAACGCGGTGCTGATGAACTCTTGAGCTTCCTGGTACCTTTGCCTTTTTGTTGGGTTTAAACTCTTTTCTTCTTCTCTTGCTGTCTTGATGCCTTTCCTGTATGCTTGAGTATTGTTTTATTGATATGCTTGATGATGATCACTTGAGAGCTTGATATACTGAGATGCTTCTTTTTACTTCTCTTCTGGTTGCCTCGATGCTTTGCTTATGTTTACTTCCTGCCTTTGAGTTGCCTCAGTACTTCTTTATCTCCTTCTTCTGTTGCCTTGACGCCTCTGTATGTTTGTGTTGGATGCCTTTTGATTTGCCAATGAATAAATCTTTTCTGAGGCTTTGTGGCCTTACCCTAGATTGCCTTGAAACACTTCGTTTTGTTTGATTGTCTTGGTGCCTGCCCTCTTGCTTCTTTATCTTCTTCAACTGCCTCGTTGCCTGCTTTGCCTTATTGTTTGTTTAATGGCCCAATGATGAGGAAGCTCTGAGGGTTTGGTTGCCTGAGTATGCTTGGTTTAATTGCTTGTGGATTAACCCTATGATGAACTCCTTGAGTTCTGAGGGTTTGACGGGTTGGTTCTGTATGTTGCCTTGAAAAGCTTAGGAAACAAGTTATGGGTGTGAGGGCCTTGTGGCTTAGGTTTAGAGCTGGACAGGTTCAGGTTTGCATCAGGTAAGGTTGAGGGCTTGATAACAAGTTGGGGCTTTTTTTGGGGTTTATGTGAACTTACAGGTTATGGCCTTGGGGGTTCTGCTTCAGGTTAGGCCTTGACAGGTTTTTAGGTTGTGGCCTGGATCATTTGACAGGTTATCTTTGGTTTACTGGTTTGAGCTTTGGTGAGGCTTCAGGCAGGTTTACTTGGCTTGATGCTTGAGCAGGTTAATGATTTGTTTAGGCTTCTGGCTAGACAGCTTGTGGTTAGGCTCGTTCAAGCTTGCAGGTTCTGGCTGTGGCTTGACAGGGGTTCAAGTTTTTATGTTTGATGGCCTTTGGAGGTTCTTAACAGGTTATGTGTTAAGCTTGAACACAGTTTGTTTGGGTTTGAAACTGGTGGGCACAGGTTTCCGTCAGTTTGCAGGTTATGTGTTTGATATTTTGTTTTATCCTTTCTCAGTTCTGTTTCTGTTTGTGATATCCCCTGCCTTTTGATATCTCTCTACTGTTTTATTGACCACTTGCTTTATCTTTTCTTTCCCCCTTTATCCACTGTGTTATTGTAGTTTTTATTTTCTATATTCTTAAGCCTCAAAGCAAAACCGGTAAGCCTAAACACTTTTTCTCTCTTCTCTCTCTCTCCGGTACACTTCAAAAATATTAAAATATGTTTTATGTGTACTTAAAGCTGAAAGGGCAGCACTGGGAAATGATGAAAATAAATTAGCTTGCTTGCATAACATGCTTACTCTGCACATTTTATGTCTTCTTGATATCTTTCCAAATCTTCTTTTTGACAGCTTTGAGTAGCCTTGTACTTGTTTGACATCTTTGACAGTTTGTTGGACAGTTTGGAATTTGTGATTCAGTTTGGACTTTGTAGTTTGATTTGGACTTTGCATCATGCTGTTTGAGATTTGAACTATGCAGTTTGACAATTTTGACTCGTAAATTTCAACTTTGTGCATTCATGATTAGCAAACAAATATTCATCCCTCTTTGTGAACCGGGAGAAATCCCGTGATTTGCAGAGAGGGCTAACTGATCCTAGTCAGTTGCCCTTAATGATGAACTTTTTATCTGTCTTTTATTTATTTATTTGCTTCTAACTTTTCTTCTTTTCTTTGTTTTGCAGATAAAATTCCATGGAGCACTGGAGCAAGGGATAGCAGATGAAGAATTGAAGATTAGAAAAATATTTAGGATAGTTTTTTTATTTAAATTTAAATAAATGTAATATTATTATTGTAAACATTTTGTAAACAAAAACAATTATACAAATAATTTAAAGATAAATAAAAAGTCCTTTTATTTAATTAATTCTTTTCTTCTCCAATTGTTTATTTATTATTTATAATTCTTTAATTATAATAATTGAAAATAAATTCCAATCATTTAATCTTAGAATAATAAATAATTAAATAAACAATGCTTCAGCATTTGATCAGTTAAACCTGGCGTTTTAAACATCCAGAGCAAAACAACAGTCAATCACAGTAATTGCCCAGACGCTTTTCCCCTTTACTGACTTAAATCAAACATTGCAGATTCAAACCCAATGCAACCTTTTACTGATTTAGTCAAACAAACGTGAATTCAATCCAAATGCATTCTTTTACTGATTAAGTCAAACAATGCGAATTCAACCCAAATCTCGGAATAACTTGCAAAGCATCGTAGAATTAAATCTTTCTGAGGAACCGCGCACAAAAACCCTAATTCCTGATTAAATGCCAAAGAACGTTCGCCTGATCAAAGTTGAGCCAAAATCAATCAAAACCCTAAGCCAACTGTTTGAAACATTCTAAAGCCCTGAAAATCAGTAAAACCCTAATTTTTCTGACTGACGAGAAAAGTTTGTTTGACCGATTCTTGAGCCAGTTTGAAAAATCAGGAGACGCCTGAAGCTGTGATTTCTTGAGGAAAAAATGCGAGGGCAAATTTTGGGGTACAACAGTTGCCCCTGTTCAATCTTCTTGAACCTGAAGAGTTAGATTGGCAAGTTTGCCTTTCGCGACTCGAAGGTAAAAGAAGATTGGACACTAGAGTGCCCTAAAATTTGCACTCGGTGATGTGATGGTAGAGGGAATTGGCTTACAGATGCCATTTGGTGATGGGCTTAAAGATGCCATCTGATGCGATAGAATCTTGTCGGGGGATGGGCTTAGAGATGCCATCTGAGAATGGGCTTAAAGATGCCATTTGGTGACTGCTGGTAGGAGGATGGGCTTATAGATGCCATCTGGAAATGGGCTTAAAGATGCCATCTGGAAGAACCTGGCACAAGTATCAGAATGTCGCTGTGTCTGGATCACATCTGAACTGTCTCTGAGTGAACCTGGAATAAGTATCAGAATGTCGCCATGTCTGGGTCACATCTGAACTATTTCTAGATGAATCTCGGGAGATGATCTTTGTCTGTCGACTGATCTTACCTGAAAAGGTAAAGGGTTAGTTGTATGCAATGTTATGATGCATGATGCAATGTATGTGACATCAATGTTTTTGACATGAATGTGATGAATGCGCATGTAAGCTGATAAGCTATCTTGCTGAGGATAAATGAATCCTGGATGGCTGAAGATAAAAGAATCTTGACTGCTGCCGGGGAAAATAATTCTTTGGCTGCTGCTGTGGAGGGCAAGAATCTTCTGATTGTTGAAAAATGAGAAGTCTTGGGACCACTGTTGGGGGAATCAGAAGCTTGGGTTGTATGCCAAACTACTGGGGACTTCCTGTTTTGAGGAGATCTGTGTAGGATTTCCTGATGATGAGTCCGTGTAAAACTGCATCGGGTTTTTGAACACTTTTGACATTCGAATGCCCCAAGTGGTGATGTAGATAATTTCCTGGCTTGTTACAGGTGTTAATCCATAATCGGTCATTCACAGATATTTTCCTGGCTTGTTACAGGCGTTGATCTGGAACTTAAGAAAAGTTGGTCAAGGAGATATTGTCCTGGCTGGTTACAGGTGTTGATCTCTGACCTGAGAAAGAAAGATGGTTCCCTGGCTGGATACAGGAGTCGAATCTTCAAACTCTTCAGACGTGCCCTGGATAGGTACAGGAATCGAGTCTGGAAATAGTCGTCAACAGATATGCCCTGGCTGGATACAGGAATCGCATCTTCAAACTCTTCAGACGTGCCCTGGCTAGATACAGGAATCGAGTCTAGAAATAGTCGTCAACAGATATGCCCTGGCTGGATACAGGAATCGAATCTTCAAACTCTTCAGACGTGCCCTGGCTAGATACAGGAATCGAGTATGGAAATAGTCGTCAACAGATATGCCCTGGCGGGATACAGGAATCGAATCTTCAAACTCTTCAGACGTGCCCTGGCTAGATACAGGAATCGAGTCTGGAAATAGTCGTCAACAGATATGCCCTGGCTGGATACAGGAATCGCATCTTCAAACTCTTCAGACGTGCCCTGGCTAGATACAGGAATCGAGTCTGGAAATAGTCGTCAACAGATATGCCCTGGCTGGATACAGGAATCGAATCTTCAAACTCTTCAGACGTGCCCTGGCTAGATACAGGAATCGAGTCTGGAAATAGTCGTCAACAGATATGCCCTGGCTGGATACAGGAATCGAATCTTCAAACTCTTCAGACGTGCCCTGGCTAGATACAGGAATCGAGTCTGGAAATAGTCGTCAACAGATATGCCCTGGCTGGATACAGGAATCGAATCTTCAAACTCTTCAGACGTTCCCTGGCTAGATACAGGAATCGAGTCTGGAAATAGTCGTCAACAGATATGCCCTGGCTGGATACAGGAATCGAATCTTCAAACTCTTCAGACGTGCCCTGGCTAGATACAGGAATCGAGTCTGGAAATAGTCGTCAACAGATATGCCCTGGCTGGATATAGGAATCGAATCTTCAAACTCTTCAGACATGCCCTGGCTAGATACAGGAATCGAGTCTAGAAATAGTCGTCAACAGATATGCCCTGACTGGATACAGGAATCGAATCTTCAAACTCTTCAGACGTGCCCTGGCTAGATACAGGAATCGAGTCTGGAAATAGTCGTCAACAGATATGCCCTGGCTGGATACAGGAATCGAATCTTCAAACTCTTCAGATGTGCCCTGGCTAGATACAGGAATCGAGTCTGGAAATGTGATAGTTGATCTGTTGGTGGTTGTAAATTCCAGCAGGTGGTGAAGGAATGATTGAACACTTTTGACATTCGAATGCCCCAAGTGATTATGAAAGAATCTTGAATCAGATTATTCTGCGGATTGAGAGATTTCTTGAAATCTTGACTGGACTGCCCCAGGTTAACTGAACTTTGAAAGATCTGTTGAAACCTTGACTGGACTGCCCCAGGTTAACTGGATGGTGCTATGTCATGCCCCTTGTTGATAGGAGATTTGTCGTTGGAAGTGTTATCCTTTTGAGGTGATTTTGTTCAATGAGAGAGTTTTCGTTCCTCCGAACATTCGTTGTATGAAATTCTTCGCTGTCAAACAAAAAGCCAAATGCAGACAGTGATATTCAATCAATGCAAAGTTTATGTTTGTCTCGAAGTTTTGAAAAATGCGTTTTTAGCAGAAAACTTTTTATAAGACAGATCAACACAAGATTTAGAGCAAAGCCTTACAGGAGTCAGGATACCTTTTGTAACAGTATGCTTTCGAACTAACCCATGCTTCAATTAGGACTTTTGAAGGGTTGTAATGTGGCTTGGTTCACGGTTTAAGAAATAAAGGATAAAGGCTCAAAGTATATTTGTACCCACCCGCTCTTCGTGATGTTCTTCATACCTAAGCTCAGTTAATTGTGCGCCACACTCTGTTTTGAGTTTGGAACGACTTTTGGGCGATGGTTCACCAGTTGAATTTTGGGGAGACAGTCATCATCTCCTTTTTCTTTTTCAACATTTTTCATGTTGTTGAGGATTTTGTAATGACCTCACTATTTTGATTTTGATTTGTTATCCCTAACTTTTGCCTGACTGTTCCCATTTTCGAGACTACAGTCAGCGGGATGCCCAAGCTTTCTTAAGCCTCCTTTATAGGTTTTGGCTTGGTGGGCTTTTCTCTTTTGAGAGATTGACTGTCTATGTGATAGGGAACCACCCTTGTCTTTTGATTCCAAAGGAATGCTTTTCTTTTTCTTTGACGTCGTTCGTTGTATTACGAACTGAGAGTTTGCGACTTCAACGCGCGTTTTCTCTTGAATTAACTGAGATACTACCCTGCCCCAGGTTTATATCAAAGGTTTTGATTGTTTAGAACAGAAAACTCCTACTTCTTTGGCTCGAAGGGGTTGACTAGGGATTATCTTCCTTATAACTCCATTGTTTGGGATTTGAAAGAAATGCTTGTACATCATCAGCAAGGTCTGTTCAAAAGCATACTGTATAAGATCATGGTATTGTTTCGTCATCCTCCCTCTAAAGGCTTGCAGCTTTTTATCAAGAGTTAAATATCATGAAGAAAGCATAAGAGTAGTGAAACGAATGGATGAATTCAAGACAAACATATGCAATGCATTAATGAAAACAGAGTTTAACATCAACAAATAATTGTTTGACAACAAAAGAAATTACAACTTTGAAAATTCAAACGAAACAAAAGTCTTTCAGCTTGAGCTTTGTCACTTCAGGTGGAGAACCCCTTAACGGAAGATTTTCATCTCGCCGTCTGGCATGAATTCCAGCACTCCAATGTCGATCAAATCTTGAATCTTGTTCTTCAAGGCCCAACAGTCGTTGGTGTCGTGTCCCGGGCTGTAGGAGTGGTAAACACAAAATGCGTCGGGACGATAGTTAGGAGAGTAGGTATTGAGCTTATGAGGAGGATCCCTTAAGGTAAGCAGGTTGACCTCCAACAAGCGCTTCAGTATGAAGAATGATGGTATTTCAGTCTCCGTGAACTGTCTTCCCGACGTTTCTTGCTTACGCCGATTACCCCGTTGACGCTGGCGAGGTTGTTGATGGGCTTGTGACCCTGAAGCAAGCGAAGGAGCCTTCCCCTTGTCTTCATGAGTGGATGGAGGCTGAGCGGTGACTTGCTCTTCAGCCCCAGATGTTTGCCCCATTTGGTTGTTTTGAAGCAGTTGGCGGACGAGAACTCTGAGTTCCTCTTGTCTTTGAGATAGGTCTTGGATGAGAGCCATCTGGCCCACCAACTGTCCCATCACTTGGGTCCTTAATGTTGCCAGATCAAACTGCAGCTCCGCAAGCTGATCACTTCTGGAATTGTTTGAATTCTCCAAGCCCTTTGTGAGGAGAGCTTTCATTTCTTCTTGCCCCAGAGACAAGTTCAGGAACATTTCCTGCAGCTGAGCAGTCTAGTCTTGGATGTCTTTGACAGACCTTTCTAGAGCCATCTCTTACTGAAATAAACAGTATGAGAGTAAGGAAACCTGAAAAAGGAAAGATCGTCAAGATGCAATGCATGATATGTGGATGCATGCTTTCAAGGATCTCTTGGGGTAAACACAGGAGAGTGTTAGAGGTTGAACTTTGCTCTTTGATTGGAGAACTTCGCACCGGTGGATGTCTTTCCACGAGAATCAAGCTCACCATGTCAAGTGGGTCATAGCCACTGATTCAAGTTGTTGCACTTGATTTTTGATTGGAGAACTGTGCACTGGTGGATGTCTTTCCACTAGAATCAAGCTCACTATGTCGAGTGGGTCATAGCCACTGATTCAAGTTGTTGTACTTGAACTTTGACTGGAGAACTTTGTATCGGTGGATGTCTTTCCACGAGAATCAAGCTCACCATGTCCAGTGGTTCATAGCCACTGATTCAAGTTGTTGCACTTGATCTTTGATGGCATTTGTTTAGAGGAGAAACCTCTTGCCCTTTGGTAGACGTCTGGTTCAACGTAACCCTGCATCAAAAGAACCCTCGAGATTCTTGAAATGGTTATTGAAAATGCTATGGTATGATGTCATGATGTTATGTACATGTATGCACAAGGAAGTAAGTGTATATACATGTAATCATATTCACACAAAGCAAACAAGTCCTTAGGTTTAGGCTTCATGAGGTTCAGGTACTACCCTCTTTCAGTTTCGTTGGTTAAAACCTGTCCTATCAAAAGTAACCGGGTTCTAGAGGATCTCAAATCATTGGCTACCCTCAATCGGTCATAACTCCAGCATCGCTATCTTTTCTTGCGGCCGGAACCATCGCGAGAGTTTAGCCTCAATGAGTGTAGCATATTGCTACTGTTCTAATGGCCAAGTTGGGTCAATTTAGGGTTCTAAGGTCGGTTGGTGCTTAATGACTCCTTGGAAGACCCATATTCTCCCCGTTTCAACACAAGGGATATTGGTACAGACCAAGGTGCCACACCAACATAGCCACTGCTTCACCCATGTCGGTATACCCCGGACAGGTCCCTCGCAGATTATGCTACCTAAAAAAGGTATCCCCCAGATCCGGGTTAGGATCTATGAAACTCCGATGCAAAGCCCACAAATGTAAAAGCAAACAAAGCAATCAATTGAAAACAAAGGTGATCTAAACCCTAAGGTAACCCCACTTTTAAGAGAACTCCCCAGCAGAGTCGCCAGTTCTGTGATACGGTGGGAGAACTGACTAGAGGTTTGCGTTTGTATTCGCACTTGTTCGGTTGAGCAAGAGTCGCCACCGACTTTTTATTTTATCCTAAAGGAAAGGTTAAAAAGCACAGCAAAAACCTTTTGAGATATTTCGTGGGTTCAGGGGGTAGATTATGAAAAGGGAAGGTATTAGCACCCTTTTCATCCATGGTTATCCATGGGCTCTTAGTTACTTGGTTTTTAGATCACTTACCTTGATTTTCGATTGCTTGAAAATGGTGTGTGTGTGTGTGTTTGAAAATGTTTTTGAAGAGATGCCTTGTCTTAGGCAACCAATGTAATGACTCGTGTTTGAGTATATACGAAGGTGTGTATCTTTTCGAAAAGATGTTTCAAGATGCTTTTGAAGAGTTTGTTTTGAAAGTGTTTGTGGAGGGTGATTTTTGAAAAGAAGGCAAGTGTTTTTGCAAGTTGATCTCAAGTAACTAAGAGTTTTGTCTACCCCTATTGTACTCAAAGGTTTTCTCTATGTTTTCAACCCTTTTTAACAATTTTGTTCCACCATTGAATTTGGTGGACAATCTTGCGTTTAGGAAGTTTAACGGGACGGGCGCGGGTCATCGTATGGACCATGAATGCAATGGTGCCAAGTATCTTTGGCAATTTGCTTGAAGGGACTTGATCATTCCGTTTTAGGCAACTTTCGAAAGCGTCATCGAGGGACTTATGATCATTTGAATTTGTTTTACCAAAAAAACTCGACGTGCAAGCATGGCCCATTTTGGAAGGCAACATGTGGGATTACCCTAGGGGATGCAAGTGTGATTGTGTATTGATTTCATGTATTTGTCTTGTATTAGGTTATCTAGCGTTTGATTTTATGTACATGCAAACCCTAGGTCTAACCATGGGATAATTGGAAAGCGATAAATTGCAAGAATTTAAAGTCTACGCTATTACAAATAGTATCCGAGAGTGGGGGTACAAATTCACAAATGGGGATGAGACTTTAGGAATGTAGTGTCCAATAATTTACAACCAAATCGAATTGCGATAAAATGTAAATAATGTAATGTAACGTATAAGAATAGTAATTGTATGTGTATCAAGTGTATAATGTGAAATGTATTGTGTAAGTGTAATTGTAAGTGTAAGTGTAAGTATATATGTGTATGTAATTTATTTACAGGTTGAGAAATGTGAATTTAATGTGTATTATTAAGCATGGTTTAACCTAAATGAAAAGAATTAAATTTTTATTTATTTAATCTTTGTAATCTCGTATTTTTCTTTAATATGTACAAAAAGAAAATTTAAGAAAAGAAAATGTTCTAAGTTTGAAAATTGTCATTTTACATTTGATATAAATTTGTATCTTCATACTTTGTTTAATATAGAAAGAAAGAATGTTTTTCAATTTTAATTATATTATGTAAAAAAAGATGTATTTTCATTTATTATGTACAAAGAGAATATTTTAATTAAATGTTTTAAATTTTAATTAAATTATGTATATTAAAAAAATGTATTTTTATGTATAAAGATATTTTTAGTTTTGTTTCTTATATATTAGTATAATTTAAATAAAGAAATGAATGGAAAATGATTAATGGTTTTCAAAAACAATGAAGAAAAATAAGCTCAAGGGAAATTGGTGGGTTAAGAGGATTATTTGGGCCCATCAGAAGAGGTAAGTTTCAGAAAAAGGGGGGTGCATTCGTGATTGGGCTTTAGGCATTTTGGGAGTGGGACAAGGCCCAGATTTGGTGACAAATTACTCTTAGGGTTTTGAAAACATTTGTTCACTTGGAGAATAGCTAGGGTTTGGCAAGTTTCCAGCGCCGTTCTCTTGCTCTTGTCTTCTTCGATTAGCTTCTGAATGCAATCTTCTCCGCCTAGCCACCAGTTGCCTCCTTCGCCTTCCTTCCTTCCTTGGTTCAGTGAAGCCAACTAAAAGGTAATTGCCCTTTGTTCCCTCTTTTGGCTTAGCACGTTTAGGGTTTCATTCTTCTTTGCATGTTATGATTTACTGTTTTTTGATTAAGTGTTTTGATTTGTGTATTTGAGGTATGAAAGGGAAGGGGCAGAAAATTATACTACCTTTATCTTCTGGAGATGGAGGAGGAAGGGATCTGGGAGGCGCGTAGGAGGCTTGGGCGGAGAACGCGATGCTGATGAACTCTTGAGCTTCCTGGTACCTTTGCCTTTTTGTTGGGTTTAAACTCTTTTCTTCTTCTCTTGCTGTCTTGATGCCTTTCCTGTATGCTTGAGTATTGTTTTATTGATATGCTTGATGATGATCACTTGAGAGCTTGATATACTGAGATGCTTCTTTTTACTTCTCTTCTGGTTGCCTCGATGCTTTGCTTCTGTTTACTTCCTGCCTTTGAGTTGCCTTGAGTTGCCTCAAGACTTCTTTATCTCCTTCTTCTGTTGCCTTGACGCCTCTGTATGTTTGTGTTGGATGCCTTTTGATTTGCCAATGAAGAAATCTTTTCTGAGGCTTTGTGGCCTTACCCTAGATTGCCTTGAAACACTTCGTTTTGTTTGATTGTCTTGGTGCCTGCCCTCTTGCTTCTTTATCTTCTTCAACTGCCTCGTTGCCTGCTTTGCCTTATTGTTTGTTTAATGGCCCAATGATGAGGAAGCTCTGAGGGTTTGGTTGCCTGAGTATGCTTGGTTTAATTGCTTGTGGATTAACCCTATGATGAACTCCTTGAGTTCTGAGGGTTTGATGGGTTGGTTCTGTATGTTTCCTTGAAAAGCTTAGGAAACAAGTTATGGGTGTGAGGGCCTTGTGGCTTAGGTTTAGAGCTGGACAGGTTCATGTTTGCATCAGGTAAGGTTGAGGGCTTGATAACAAGTTGGGGCTTTTTTTGGGGGTTTATGTGAACTTACAGGTTATGGCCTTGGGGGTTCTGCTTCAGGTTAGGCCTTGATAGGTTTTTAGGTTGTGGCCTGGATCATTTGACAGGTTATCTTTGGTTTACTGGTTTGAGCTTTGGTGAGGCTTCAGGCAGGTTTACTTGGCTTGATGCTTGAGCAGGTTAATGATTTGTTTAGGCTTCTGGATGGACAGCTTGTGGTTAGGCTCGTTCAAGCTTGCAGGTTCTGGCTGTGGCTTGACAGGGGTTCAAGTTTTTATGTTTGATGGCCTTTGGAGGTTCTTAACAGGTTATGTGTTAAGCTTGAACACAGTTTGTTTGTGTTTGAAACTGGTGGGCACAGGTTTCCGTCATTCCAGACAAGATCTGCTTGATAAGGAAAGTTTGTTATTGGCATTGAATCAAGATTATTGCTCCAACGTTCAACAAATTCAGTGCTATATAAACAAGACAAAGAAGATTGAATTGGCTAATGCTCTACATCATATTACACGCCTAAAAGCTAATTATCATCTTCCTTCTCTCAGTTTGCTAAAAGCTCCATATTTCTTTACTCAGTATTTTAGCAATCTAGTTTCAATAAGCTTAAGTTGTGTAATATCACATTTGTGATAAACTGTTTTTGTAGAAAACACTCACACACCTAGATTTCCATTCTGTGTAAGAAAGTGATTCCTTGACAAACTGGGTTGTGGTTTGCATCAAGAAGGCTTTAGCAGTTGTTAAAGCAGATTGTAATATTCAGTTGAATATAGTGGATTAAGACCTCGTTGGAGAGAGGCGAAATCACCTTGACGGGTGGACTGGAGTAGTTTGAGATCAAACGAACCAGGATAAAAATACCGTGGTCATTGCATTGATTTTCAGTTTTACAATTCAACCCCCCTTCTTGTGTTTTTCACTTCTTCAAGTTGGAGGCCGAAAAGTTGGTGGCCTCCTTATCTGACTCATAGATCCTGGTTGATGCCCCCTTCTGGGGTCGAATCTGACTTCTGAACCTATTTTTTGTTGGGCATTGGTGCCCTGTTTCGCTTTCACAATTCTCATACCTTGTATGTGTTCAGTGGCTTTCTTGTCAAAAATAGAGCTGCATCTAGGGCACAACATTACTTCCGATTTTTTCTTCTAGCATCTATGTAAAAAAATTTCCAGATCTTCATTCTCCTTTGGAAATTCCATTTTATTTACTTCCTCTTGACGAATGGCTTCCTCTAAGGCCTTGGCGCCAGAGACTTCAACCATGTTAACCTACATGTTGCTTTTGGCAACGAGATTCATTTTCTGCATTTTGGCCTCTAGATTCTCTTTCGAACCTTTTACAACAGCCAAGTAAGAACCTGTGGTGGTTCTTTTGTTGGAGCTCTCAGTAACTCCTTTTCTTTTGTGTGGGTCTTCAGTAACCCTTTTATTCAGTTTCAGGCCTTTAGTGGCCTTCTTGTTTGAGCCTTGGGTGACTTCCTTTTTCAGATCTAGGCCTTCGGTGGCCTTTCTCACTCCTTCGATAGTTTTCCTGGAGATGTTTCCAGTAAAACTTCCAAAGATGGGTTTAGTAATGAAATCTTCAGAAACTTCCACCATGTGAATGCCGACTGGTTCAACATAATGTGCCTCCATCTGCAGTGGGTTTGCGTCGATTTTCATTGTTGGCTTATCAACAAATTTTAGCCTTCCTTCCTTTAGCGCTTGTTGAACAAGATCCCTGAAAAGGAAACATTGTGAGGTTTTGTGGCCCAAAAAGTTATGGTATTTACAAAAACCTCTTTTCTTTCTTTGTTCTAAAGGAGGCAATTTTGCCCCTGGGGGCACTATCATCTGACCATCTTTAACTAAGAGATCAAATATTTCATCACATTTGGATATATCGAAACTATAAGTTTTCTTAGGAAATTTGTCACTATTTTTCTCAGACTCTACATGATTTTTTCCATTTGATGGCACTAGCAATTTACAAGAATATGGTGGTCCTTGTTTTAATTCTGCTAAATCTATTTCGCCTTCTTCGACATCTATAGGATCACTAGATATCTCTGGATTGTTATCATCCATTTTGACATAGGCTACCCTTTCTCGTCGATGAGTTTTGGCAGCTTTAGCTTTCTCAACTTTAAGGCGTTCTACTTGTCGAACTCTATCGGCCAGTTGGGCCATGTCTCTTAGGTATTGTGTATCTAACTTTTTCCTAATTGAATAATCCAGGCCCCCCGCTGCTATTTCGACCAATTCATGCTCAGGTACTTGGGTAAAGCATATGGCTTTAAGTAATCGAAACCTATTTAAATATTCATCGATTGGCTCAGTGAACCTTCTCTTCACACTAGCCAATTCTTTTAGACTTATTTTGGTCTGTCCCATGTAGAATTGTTCGTGGAACAATCTTTCCAATTGGTTCCAGTTGTGGATCGAATTGGCTGGGAGGGTGGTGAACCAAGTGAAGGCATTCTTTGTTAGGGAACTTGGGAAATGTTTGATTCTAAGGTTTTCATTGTTTGTTATTTCCCCGGCCTCTATCAAATATCTAGCTACATGTTCGATAGTGGACTTTATCGTATCCCCTGAAAATTTAGTAAACTTTGGAACCTTTCCCCTAGGTGGTAAGTCTGTTTGCAGAATATATTCTGACAATGGCGATGTGAAGTTTGGTCTGTGAAAACTAATGTTCATCCCGTTTTGAATCATAATCCTTTCGATCATGGCAGTTAGATTATTGTCTGTTCCATAATTTTGGTGTCGAACTTGCTGTATCAATTCATCAGTGTTTTGGTTTCTATTTGCCATAATAACTCCTTGATCGATTTCTCTAGGGTTTCATGGTATTTCAACCATTGGTTGTTCTATTTCTGCTCTAGGAATCTAAGGGTTTGGATTAACGGTCAAATCGTCTTCCATGATTGTTCCTTGATTTGCTCTTATTGGTATCCTCTGGGGTTGTCGAATAGTTTGGGGTACCCCAAAGAATTCAGCCATGCGCGTCATTTGCGATGTCATTTGTTGGTTCGACTGCGTAGCATTTTGAATGAGGGGATTTAGCACTGTACTTAGAGTTTGTGCAAACATTTGCACCATATCATGCTTACTTTCGTCCATCTGTTGCCTCAAAATTACTGTTAAAACATTTGTGAGGCTTGGTATTATATGAGATGGCCCTCCTAAGAATTGGTTTCTACTGGATCCAGATCCCTGTAATGGCAATGATGCATTCACCAAAGGTTCTGAAAAAGTGGAAGCAGCGTTCATAAGGCTAGCCATTTCAGTAGTTGGCATGCCATATGGTTGCTCTCGACCCATCTGACTTCTTTTTTGGAAGGTGCTAGGCCTCCTTGGGCCTTGTTGTTTTTATTTTTGCTTGCTAACCCCCCTGTTTTATTTACACACCCCTGGTCGTGATCCAGGCTTCACAATTTCTCACTTCTTATCTGGTCGTGCTCCAGGCTTCAGAAGGAATTAATTTGTTATCTGGTTGCATTCGAGCTTTAACTTGAATTTAAGGCATACTAATATCCGGTCGACTCCGAGCTTCTTAGTTATTGGCCAGGTAAACTACTATTTGGTCGAAATCTAAGCTTCATAGTGTCTTATACTGTTATATGGTCGATTCCAGGCTTTAGTGTCTTTTTCCGCTATCTGGTCGTAATCCAGGCTTCACGGTGTCTTATACCACTATCTAGTCGAATCCAGGCTTTATGGTGTCTTGTATTGCTATCTGCCCGATTTCCAAGCTTCACAATAACTTGCTGAGTATTAAGCTATTTTCCGGTCGATCTTCGGGCTTCACAACTTGTGTTTATGATATACCACTATTTGGTCGATTCCAGGCTTCATGGTGTCTTGTACTGCTATCTGGTCGATTTATGGGCTTCACAGTAACTTGCTGAGGATTAAGTTATTTTTCGGTCGATCTCCGGGCTTCACAGCTTGTGTTTATGATATACCACTATCTGGTGGATTCCAGGCTTCATGGTGTCTTGTACTGCTATCTGGTCGATTTCCAGGCTTCTCAGTAACTTGCTGAGGATTCAACTATTCTCCGAGCGTCATAGCTTTGAATTTGGGGTATACCATTATCTGGTTGATTCCAGGCTTCATGGTGTTTTGGAGAACTCAAGATATTATTCGGTCGAATCTGGGCTTCATAACTTGAACTGGAATAGAAATCTTAGTATCGATTTGATTGAACCAGAGAAAACTTGTGAGAATTTGATTGTATCTTTCCCTGAAAGGTAAGGAGTTAGTTGTATGTAATGTCATGATGTATGACATGTATTGAGTAATGATGTTCTCAAAATAAATGAGATTGTGTTGTATGATGCATATGTGTATGCCATGATGTATGGATATGAAATATTTTTGTGATATTCTCTAGTTGGGGAAAATGAATCCCGGACTGCTGCTGGAGAATATAAAGAGTTGAGTTCTTCGTTCTTGCTAGGGGTAACGACCGAAGATGATTTGAGAATAAATTGCGAGCGAGTGACTTTGTGGGGAAGAGAGATACTCTGCTAGAAGATCTTTTGATTTTAAGAAATAACCTCAGCTGGGGATGAATTACTGTTACTGGTGATAATGAACCCTGTCGGAGATTGAGTTTCTGTCGGTGGAAGAAATAAACTCCACTGGGGGTAATCTTCCATTGGTGGTGATAGATGAACTCTGCTTGGGGAGAATTGACACCAATGTTTTTAGATACCTTTTACGCTTCGGGGAGTGTATGTACCTTTAGTCATACTTTCAAGCTGGCTCTGTCCCTATACCTGATGGATAGAGCAACTGTAAGGTTTGGACATTTCTTGTTTGCCCATGTTCCTAGAATTACAAGCAATTGTCTTTTGTTTCGTATGTAAATATTTATGAGCAACAATTATTGTTAAATGCATATATCAAAAATGAACCAATGGACGTTCTTGCAAAACAAAACAGAAAAGAAAACATAAATTGAAATTTATTTGTGAAAATGAATTGTATTGATTTTTGAAGTTGGCCTGTAATAGACGTTTTGTATAAAGGGGCTGATGTCCTAGTAAGAGAACGCTGCCGAAAGACAGAATTTATACCATTTGTGTGTAAAAGAAAGAAAAACAGCTATGTGAACAACCCCATTGGGTTCCAACTCTGATATTGCCTTTATATCTTCGAGCATCTCATCACTTTGCTACTTGGTTGAAGGTAGATCAGATTGATTGGCGCCATTCGAGATTGATAGTCGATACCGAAGTCTAGTTGCAAGATGACCCAATGAGACATAGTGTTACGCTTCAATCCCTAATTTTTTCTTGAACCGCCCTTTCGGGTTTTCAGTACAACGGGATACCCCTTTTTTGCCCAAGCCGCCTTTTCAGGTTTTCGACTTGCCGGGTGTACAGTTTTTTTCATTTTCATCCCTTATTTTTGCCCGAACCCTTTTGGTTCGCCGGGAAGCCCTTATTTTTGCCTAGGCCAGTCGACCTAGCGGGTCTTTGATTATGCGTAGTATTTTTTCACTATATCTGCATTGACGGGGTGAGGAAGGTCATCACCATCCATGGTGGTTAGAATCATAGCTCCTCCTGAGAAAATGTTCTTAACCATAAATGGCCCTTCGTATGTGGGGGTCTATTTGCCCCTGGGATCACCTTGCGGTAGTATGATGCGTTTGATCACCAGGTCCCCGACTTGATACTCTTGACATCTGACTTTCTTATTAAATGCCTTAATCATTCGCTTTTGATACGTCTGACCATGACAAATAGCAGTAAGTCTCTTTTCTTCGATTAGGTTCAGTTGATCAAGCCGGGTCTGGATCCAGTCATCTTCGCTCAAACTCGTTGTTTACCGTGGTTTTTGGTAAACAACCGCTAATCCTCCAAAAAGGAAATTTCTTTTGGTTACTCGCGGGATCGATCAGACTGATCCCAGAATATATGCTAAGTTTTTATGTAAGACAAGCAATCAGGAAGAACGCACGTTCGACCAGAGAAAAGATACTTGAGATTTTGGAAAAGTAGACAGAAATGTAGAAATGCAGGTAAAGATGCAAGAAAGGTAACTTTGCAAAATAAGATTAAAGCAATGTAAAAGACTTTCATTAATGAAAAGAGGTGTTCCCAACCTACATTTCTCAGTTTTATCCTTTCTCACACAGCGGTTACTTGGACAATATTTGAGTAATTAGCACAATAGGTTGAACACCCTAAAAAACTACACAGATTTCCTAATTTATACTAAAAACTATGTAACCGTCGAGGGGTGGTTCTGCGCTAAGATGAAGACAAGTGTCTTCTGCATGTCCCTCGACCTCTAGCTTCCAGCCACGTTGCTTCTCTTTAGCCGCTAGCGAAACTGTCTTTCCCTCCAATAATTCAAATTCAAATGTCCCTCGTATTTTGTGTCAAAGCGAGGGTATTCTCTCTTAGTCGAAGGTCATAAGTCCTCTTCAGTCGAAATCTTGAAAGTGAGCCCTGGTCGAAGGCTCAAATATAACTTGGATCTTTTTTCTAAGTTATTTCATATGTCGAAACATTCTTCAGCTTGGCTTGATTTATTCCATTTTTTGGTCTAAAAGACCAAATATAGTAAGTGTCGGATTCAGGAGCCAACACCCGCATCCTTCATAATCCTCAGAGAGGGTATATGGACTTCAATGGGTAGGACTGCCTCCATGCCATACACCAGAGAATAGGGTGTTGCCCCTGTCGACGTCCGCGCTGAGGTACGGTACCCATGAAGAGCAAATGTTAACATCTCATGCCAGTTTTTGTATGTCACCGTCATCTTCAACACAATCTGCTTGATGTTCTTATTAGCTGCTTCAACAACCCCATTCATCTTCGGCCGGTAAGGAGAAGAGTTGTGATGCTGAATCTTGAATTGTTTGCAGAGCTCGGTGATCATTGTATTGTTGAGATTTGTACCATTTTCCGTAATGATTCTCTCTGGTACACCATATCGACAGATCAAATTGTGTTGGATAAACCACGCCACAATGTTCTTAGTTACTGTAGCAAAGGAAGCTGCTTCGGCCCACTTCGTAAAGTAATCAATTGCTACCAGAATGAAACGATGCCCGTTCGACGCAGTAGGTATGATCTCGCCAATCATGTCGATGCCCCACATTGCGAAAGGTCAAGGAGCGGTCAAAACATTTAGAGGAACTGGAGGTACATGCACCTTATCAGCATAGACTTGGCACTTATGACAGGTCTGAGAGTGCTAATAACAATCGGCTTCCATAGTGGACCAATAATATCCTGCCCACAGGATCTTCTTCGCCATGGTATGTCCACTGGAATGAGTTCTGAAGGTACCTTCATGTAGCTCTGCCATGATCCTTTCTGCCTCACTTTTGTCCATACATCGCAGTAAGGTTAAATCTTGGTTACGCTTATAAAGAATCCCGTTGCTAATGAAGAACTTCGCATCAAAGCTTCTCAAGAATTTTTTATCATTAACAGATGCACCCTCGGGGTACTCTTGAGCCTAAAGATACCTCTTTACCTCGTGGAACCAGGGTTTATCTGCTACCTCTTCAGTCTCGATATCACATCAATGTGCGGGTTCGTCCAACCTCTCGATGGTAATCTGGGGAGCTTCATTGTCCCACCTGACTTTGAACATAGAAGACATGGTAGCTAGCGCATCCGCTAGCTGGTTTTATTCTCTGGGGAAATGTTCAAAGGTTATCTCCTCGAAGTGTGGCAGCAATGTCATTACATACTCCTTGTAAGGAATAAGATTTGGGTGCTTCGTATCCCACTCGCCTTTGATCTGACTGATCACTAGAGCAGAATCTCCGAATACACTCAAGAACTTAATCCTCAGGTCCATGGCATCTCGAAGACCCAGGATACATGCTTCATACTCCGCCATATTGTTGGTGCAGTTAAAACATAATCGGGGGGTGTATGGAGTATGACTGCCCTCAGGAGATATAATCACAGCGCCAATGCCATTACCCAATGCGTTTGAGGCTCCATCAAAATACATAGACCATCGAGATCCTTCCTCAGGTCCTTCATCCGGTCCAGGTTATTTACAGTCGGTCACCAACATGATGTTCTCATCCGGGAACTCGAAATTCATGGATTGGTAGTCATCCACAGCCTGATGCACCAAATGATCCGCCAATACACTCCCCGTGATTGCTTTTTGGGTTGTGTATTGGATGTCATACTCAGTTAAGATCATCTGCCATCTTGCTATTCTTCCGGACAAGGCAGGCTTTTCGAAGATATACTAGATTGGATCCATTTTTTATATCAATAAGGTGGTATGAGTCAGCATATACTGTCTCAGCCGGCGAGCATCCCATGCCAAAACGCATTGAGTAAATAGCATGCTCTTTTCGGCCAGACTCGTCATACTGGCCCAACACACACCCCATTGAATTATCCAGTACTATCAAGTATAAGATCAAAGGTCTTCCTTCAACTGGAGGCATCATGATAGGTGGCTCTTGGAGGTATTCCTTGATCCTTTCGAAAGCGGTCTGACATTTGTGATACGGTGGGAGAACTGACTTGATGTTTTACGTTTCGATCGCATTTGTGCGGATAGCAAGAGTCGCCACCGAATTTTCTTTTATCCAAAAGGAAAGGTAAAAAAGCTCAGGAAAGACCTTTCGAGATTATTTCTCGGGTTCGGGGGGTAGATTATGAAAAGGGAAGGTATTAGCACCCTTTTCATCCATGGTTTTCCATGGGCTCTTAGTTACTCGTTTAGATCACTTGCTTGCATTTGACAGTGTGCTTGTGATGTGGGCTTTGAAAGTATTTTGAAAAATCTCTTTGTAATGGTTCTCGTTTCTATAAGAACGCGTATAAAGTTTTGTTTCGAAAAGTGGTTCAAAGATGTGTTAGTGAATCGTGTTTTCGGAAAGTGTTTTTGAAAAGATGTTTTGCAATGGTTCTCGTCTCTATAAGAACGCATACAAAATGTTTTGTCTTTTTGAAAATGTTTTGAAATGAAAGTGTAGGTGTAAAAAGTTTTTATCGTGAGCAAGCGAGTAACTAGGAGCAAATCTATCTACTCGAAAGGTCTTAAATTGTTCTTTTCTTCCTCATTTTAATGGTGCTATCTTGCCATTGATTTGGTAAGAAGCCCCATCGTTGGATGTGAAGGGTCAGGCGCAGGTCAATTTTTTACAGTCATCGAAGGCAACTTATGAGACGCTTTAGCAATTTTCGTAAGGGATGAGATCATTTTAATCAAAGGCAACATCGAGGGTCATCGAGGGACTATGATCTTTTTTATCGAAGGGTCATTGCTAAAGCGTCCCATATTCGAGGGACATGACTGTATTTCTGAAGCAACGAGCGAGGTTACCCTAGAGGTGCGCGTGTGAAAAAGTGTGTTGGTTTCAAATTATTTTATTCTTTGATTAGGTTATCTAGCGAATGATTTTTGAATCTTGCCATGCACGCCTAATTACTATACAGTATAAGGAAAACAGTAAATTGCAGGAATTGAAATTCTACGCTATTACAAAGTATTCGGGAATAGGGGTATAATTTTTACAAATGGGGATAAGTCAAATGCGATAGCAAGGTCTAAATGGCAAACAATACAACCAAATCGAATTTTGTGCGATTAATGAAAGTTATAATAATTTATGAAATAAACTCAACCAACAAAATAAAAATCTAAGTATTTTTACTTGAAAAGAGGAAAGTTAAACCTATTCTAAAAAATAAAATAAAAGATTAAATTATATGTATTATTTTTTGTATTTTTGCTTACTTAAAAAGTTAAACAAAACAATTTAAAACTAAATAAAAAGTTAATTAATAACATCATTCACAAAAATTTCTCTAACTAAACTAATTAAGAAAAACTAACTAATTAAAGAAAAAAACTTAGAAAAAATTCATAAAATTATTTATAAAGTCCTGAACTAGCTAAGAAAATAAATTAGTTTAAAAGAAAATTAACTTAGAAAAAATTTATAAAAGTATTTACAAGAAAAATAAAATAAAACCTAAAGTAAGACAAGGGGGTGCCGTCGGTATTGTCTCTAGGGAAGAGGAAAGATACAGTATTATTATTGTTAATTACTTTCAAAGACCTTTTTGTTTTCCCCTTTTTTTTTCTAGAAAGAAACTATAAAAAAAGACAAACTCCCTCTCTCTCTAAACCGAAACGACTTCATTCTCCTATTCTGTTTTCAACGGCGAACCTCTTCCTGTCATCATCACCCTCTCAGCTCTTCGTCTGATATCACCTCATCCCAGTCGCAAATCATCACCTCCAACGCGCTCCACTGTTTTGTCACCACCTACCTTCGTTCGTCTTAAATCTAACGGAGACGCTCCAAAAGCAAATGCGATCGTCAAGAACAAAATAGACATCCAGAGATGCTTTCATGTACCGATTTCTTTATCTCTATACTCCTTTATTTGATTCCAAATTCTTCTTCAATGTCCGAGTTGCGGTTCCCGATTGAAGGTTGAAGGTGCATGCAGATTCATGTGATTGTTGGATGATGGTGATGATGTGAAGTGGCGGATTGCAGGAAGTGAGCGGATGGTGGTTTGGTGAAGACGGTGGAGGGGATCAGAAGGGGTGTGTTGATGTTTTGTTTCTATTTTTTCCAGATTTGGCTCGTTCTGTTTCTTTGGGTGAGGGTGATGCTGGTTATTTTGGATTGATGCTTTGTTACTGGGTTTTTTTGATTTACAGGTTTTTTGGATTTTGAGTTTGAGGCTTGTTGATAGGTTTTTCGAGTTTGAGGCTTGTCAACTGTGTTTGGGATTTTGAAGCTTGTTACAGGTTTTTGGTTTGATGATGGTTACTATGTTTGAGTCTTATGCTGGTTTTCTGGATTTGAGTTTGAGGCTTGTTGATAGGTTTTTCGAGTTTGAGGCTTATCAATTGTGTTTGGGATTTTAAAGCTTGTTACAGGTTTTTGGTTTGATGATGGTTACTGTGTTTGAGTTTTATGCTGGTTACTGGTTTTTGTTGTGAATAATTGCTCTCTTTTCCTGGCTTTTGTTCTTCTGGTTTTCTGGATTTTTTTGATTGAGGCTTGGTTTACAGTTTTGTTCTCTTTTTGCTGGCTTTGTTACTAGTTTTTTGTTCTCTTTGCTCTTTTTTGGTTTTTACAGGTTTGGTGGTTTGTATTAGTTTGTAGTGATGTTAGTTTTGAGCTTGGACCAAGATTCATCCTACTGCATTTTTCTGTTCTTATTCTATTACTGTTATTCTTAACTTACTACTTAACAATGAATATGCAAATGACAATAAAAAAGAAAAAAAAGATTCCAGATGAATGCAGAAAAGGGATAGAGATTTTACCTTGATGCTGGCCTTTGCTTGACGGGGAAGTTGAACTCTATTCTTTTCTCTGTATTTTTCTTCTTTCTCTGAAGGGTGGTGCTTGAGAAAATGATGATAATCCCTTGGGTTTTTTGGTATGCTTTTGTTATACTGCTTGTATGCTGCTGTTTCTTTTTGGACAATGAATATCTCCTCTTTTCTCTTGTGCCGAATGGCCCTGTTTTATGCTGAAATATCAAACTTTTTTGGGGGGGAAACCATTGGGTTTGAACAATTATGCTATGCTGTTTTTGCTTCCTCTTGTGGCAGTTTTGACTTAGCCTATATTTGTGCAATTTTGGGATGTATGTTTGCAGCTACTTGGACATAATTTGGCTTTTTGGGAACAACATATGAAGGGCTGCAATGCAGTCCCTTTTTGACAGCATTTTGGCTTTTTGTGATTGTGTCTTTTTTATTATGATGCAAACTGATTTTTCAGCATTTGAACCCATGATAAAACCATTAATTTTGACTTGCATTTCTCTTTATTTTGTCCTCTGTGAATCAATAGAAAATTGAGATTTGCAATGGACCAAATATGGACGAAACATTGTCCCCTTATTTCTGATTCTTTTTACCAATCCCTAATGATGAAAATATAGAGATTTTCTTTGAAATTTTCCAATATTCCAACATGAATTTTGCTAACCAATGCTTTTTTTGTTTACATGTACGGCCCATTGGATTGACGACGAGTGGCTTGAAGCACTTGAAGAAAGCTTGATGATGAAGAAAACTCTTTTTGTAGTTTTAAATGCATTATTAAGAATTTGTAATCGTAACTTTTTTTTTTTGTAATTGCAAGCTTGTAAAAACTTTAGCAATTGTACATTCTTTGATTTTGAACAATATTTTGGATGTAAGTCTTGTTCCGAAAGGAAATTGAATGATAATGGTGAGGACTTAAGTATTCAAAAATCACTTTGTAGTCTTGTAAGCTTCTTATGAAATTTAAATGAAGAATGATGGGTTGACTTTTGAATGTATCCTTGAAAAGTTGAATTTGGAATAAGATTATGACTTGAAATTGAGAATGGAAATTTAGAATAAACCCCGCCTTGTAATATGTAAAATCGATATGGACTCGATTCTCATGTAGAACTTTTGAACTTGAATGGATAATGAGACTTTGAATGAAGTTTATAAACAAACTGATTATGCCTAGCAAAACTTGAATCGTTTGAACTTGACCTTGAATCCACGGATTTAGCACATTGAATTTGAAATGAACGCATGAGAAACAAATGGACTTGAAAGTATTAATGAATGTCTTGTAAAATTTCATGGTCTTCCAAACGCACTTTAACCTTGATCGTTGAAATAATCTTATAGACAATACTATTTGTGATATTTTGCAAAAAGAATCACTTCATGATATTGAAAATTGAAGACATTGTGAGTCTCAAAATTTGGACAGGAGTTTCTTGCGACTATGTCAAATTTGCAAAATAACCTTTAAAACATTCGAATTCACTGATGATCTTTCGCACATAATTAAATCTTAACTTGTGAAGAGAAAATAGAGATGACGTCAAGGAGAGTCATACGCAAAAGAAATGCCCAAAAAAATATCGAATAACGAAAGAGTTACAGTCACTTGAACTTGATGTCGCAAAAGGTCATCTTTTGGGTTACTAGAGTCATTTTCAGCCGTTTGAACCACTGACTGAGCGAACTTACAACACGAGGCTTGAAACTTGGCACAAATATCTCTGATAACACATGAAGGACCATAAAGACCGTTTGGATCTTTGAAAACTCATTTTCTTTTGAGAACTGCAAAACCCTAATTGCTGATTTACTGCCTCGGAGGAGAATCTGTCTGTTCAATCTCTGAGCCAACTTGAATATCTGGGAGACCCTAGGATTGTATCTTGTATGAAAAATGGGAGGGAAAATTTTGGGGTACAACAGCTGCCCCTGTTCATTCTTCTTAAACTTGAAAAGCGAGATCGACATGTTTGTCGTTTGCGGCTTGAAAGTAGAAGATGATTGAACACTAGAGTGCCCAGAAATTTGCACTTGATGACGCGTTGGTTTGATTGTATATGGAAATGGGCTTAAAGATTCCATTTGGAGAAACAGAGGAGAATTCTCGGAGATGGGCTTGTAGATGACATCCAAAGGTGATTGTTTGACGGAAAGTTTGAACTGGATCTGAATAGAGAATGAATCAGAATAAACCGTTGAGAGATTTATCTGAAACAGTAAAGAATCTGGAAATGAATCAGAATAAACCATTGAGAGATTTATCTGAAACAGTAAAAATCTGGAAATGAATCAGAATAGACCGTTGAGAGATTTATCTGAACCAGTGAAATCTGGAGATGAATCAAAATAAACCGTTGAGAGATTTATCCGAACCAATAAAATCTGGAGATGAATCAGAATAAATCATTGAGAGATTTATCTGAACCAATGAAATCTGGAGATGAATCAGAATAAACCGTTGAGAGATTTATCTGAACCAGTAAAAATCTGGAAATGAATCAGAATAAACCGTTGAGAGATTTATCTGAACCAGTAAAAACCTGGAAATGAATCAGAATAAACCGTTGAGAGATTTATCTGAACCAGTAAAAATTTGGAAATGAATCAGAAGAAATCATTGAGATATTTATTTGAACCAGTAAAATCTGGAGATGAATCAGAATAAATCATTGAGAGATTTATCTGAACTAGTGAAATCTGGAGATGAATCAGGATAAACCGTTGAGAGATTTATTTGAACCAGTAAAAATCTAGAAATGAATCAGAATAAACCGTTGAGAGATTTATATAAACCAGTAAATATCTGGAAATGAATCAGAATAAACCATTGAGAGGTTTATCTAAACCAGTAAAAATCTGGAAACGAATCAGAATAAACCGTTGAGAGATTTATCTGAACCAGTAAAAATCTTGAAATGAATCAGAATAAACCGTTGAGAGATTTATCTGAGCCAGTAAAAACCAACCTTTTCTCGAAAACTGATCTGTATTTGACTTGTTGAAGATTTGTAGCTGTCGGAAGTTTGTTGATAATAACTGTCAAATGTTTCTTTCCTGTAAAAATATGAAGAGTTAATTGTATGCAATGTTATGATGTATGCGATGCATGGTGTGATGTTTGCCTCTCAAAATAAATGAGATTGCACCGTATGCACTTGATTTCCAATGTTATGACGTATGTATGTGAATGTGTGAAAAGTAAAGATTGTTTGTGTCGTAGCGTTAATGGAAGTCGGGAAAATAAATCCCTTTTTGAAGCACTGATGGGTGAGTTTCCAAGTAAAAAAAACTCTGTTGCAGAAGGGAAAGCCAGACATTGCTTGTGATATCCTGCTGGGAAATCTGAGAAGTTGGGCAACTTGTTGGGGATACTTTGGACCAGTTGTTGGAAATTTTTGCTCTGGCTGGGGAAAGTACCTGCGGGGGTTTTTATGGAATGGCTCACAGATATTACTCTATTTCTTAAAGTCATTAGTAATTGTCTTACGTTTTTTTTATTTGTAACAGTAATCACGTTCAAATGCATATGTTCAAAAATAAATCATTGGATGTTTTTGTAAATAAAATAAAGAAAAAGAGATGGTTTTGCACTTTCAAAAGGGATATCTTTGTATTAACTTGAACAAGTGTTTTTTGTACAATGAGACGAGCATTCTAGCAAGAGAATGTCGTCGTAAAAATGAAAATTGATACAAAGAAAAGATAGCTATGTGAAATAATCTCATGGGGTTTCCGTTCTGCTATAGTCTTCATGTTTCTGAACGTCTTGTTCACTGGTCGCCTTGGCGAAGTCGATTGGATTGATTTTGAGCCAATTGAGTTGATTGGTTGCCGCTGAAGATTGTTTGCCAGATGATCCAACGGGACATAGTCATAGGCTTTAATCCCTAACTTTTGCCTGGACCGCCCTCTCGGGTTTTCAGTCCACCGGGATACCCTTTTTTGCCCAAGCCGCCCTTTCAGGTTTTCGACTTGCTGGGTATACAGATTTTTTTTCATTTTCATCCTTTATTTTTGCTCGAACCCTTTTGGTTCACCGAGAAGCCCTTATTTTTGCCTAGGCCAGTCAACCTAGCGGGTCTTTGATCATGCGTAGTATCTTTTAACTATGTCCGTATTTACAAGGTGCGGGAGGTCGTCGCCATCCATAGTAGTCAAGATCATTGCTCCACCAGAGAAAATGCTTTTGATTACAAATAGCCCTTCATATGTAGGGGTCCATTTGCCCCTGGGATCTCCTTGTGGAAAAATGATACGCTTGATTACCAAGTCACCGATCTGATATACCTGACGTTTGACCTTTTTATTAAAAGCTTTGATCATGCGTTTTTGGTACGTCTGACCATGACAGATAGTTGTGAGCCTCTTCTCATCAATCAAGTTTAGTTGGTCCAACCGAGTCTGAGTCCAATCTTCTTCATTCAAACCAGCATCCTTCATGATTCTCAGAGAGGGGATCTGGACCTCAATAGGCAAGACAACATCCATGCCGTATACGAGAGAAAAAGGTGTTGCCCCAGTTGATGTGCGAGTTGTGGTATGATACCCATGAAGAGCGAACGGTAGCATCCCATGCCAGTCTTTGTATGTGACTGTAATTTTCTGTATGATCTTCTTAATGTTTTTGTTAGCAGCTTCTACAACACCATTCATCTTTGGCCGGTAAGGGGAAGAATTGTGATGCTGAATCTTGAATTGCTCGCACAAGGCGGTGATTATAGTATTATTCAGATTTGTACCATTATCAGTGAGGATTCTCTCTGGGATACCGTAACGACAGATGAGACTCTGCTTGATAAATCGGGCGACCACATTCTTAGTAACGGAAGCAAAGGAAGCTGCCTCAACCCACTTTGTAAAATAGTCGATGGCCACTAAGATAAAGCGGTGTCCATTGGAGGTTGTTGGCTTGATTTCCCCGATCATATCGATTCCCCACATAGCAAAGGGCCAAGGAGCCGTTAAGACATTCAGAAGATTGGTATACTCCCAAGCTCCTGATAGCGTTTAACAGAATGAAGATTCTCATCCTTAAAACCTCAGAAGATTGGTGTACTCCCAACCTCCCGACCCTTAACAGAATGAAGATTCTCATCCTTAAAACCTCAGAAGATTGGTATACTCCCAACCTCCTGACCCTTAACAGAATGAAGATTCTCATCCTTAAAACCTCATAAGATTGGTATACTCCCAACCTCCTGACCCTTAATAGAATGAAGATTCTCATCCTTAAAACCTCAAGAGATTGGTATACTCCCAACCTTCTGACCCAAGACCTGAATGAAGATTCTCATTTTGGCTTCCTCAATAGATTGGCATACACCCAACCTCCTGTTTTCCCCCGACAGAATGAAGATTCTCATTCTCAAAGTGGTATGCAATTCAACTTCCTGATATTCCCGACAGAATGAAGATTCTCATTCTCAAAGTGGCTTACGACTTGACTTCTGAACTTCCTCCAAACAAGAATAAGCCCCTCCAACAGGATAGCTACTTTTCAACAGTATGGCTATTCCCCACAGAATTTCTTACTCCCCAACAAAATCAAGACTCTCGTCTTTGATTCTCCGGAGTTTTCTTTACTCTCAGTTTGAATTTGTCAGAATTTCAAATCCCCTACAGATCGAAGATTCTCGTTTCTCGGCTCCTCAACACTAATTCCCCAAGCAGAATGAAGACTCTCATTCTCAAATTCCTCGCAGAGTTTTTCGGATATTCCCCGGCGAAGATCTCCTCAAAGCAGGAATCCCCAGTAGATTGGCATACAACCAAAACTCCTTATTTCCCCAACAATGGTCCCAGGACTTCTCATTTTCATTGATCAGAGGATTTTCAATCCCCGGCAGCAGTCAGAGAGTTATTTTCCCCGGCAGCAGTCAGAGAGTTATTTTCCCCGGTAGTAGTCAGAGATTTGTTTCCCCGACGGCGGTCAAAGATCTTATTATCTCCAGCTATCCAGGATTTATCTTCCTCAGCAAGACGACTGATCAGCTTACATACACATTCATTACATTCATATAACACATACATTGCATCATACATCATAACTTTGTGTTTCAACTAATACGTTACCCTTCGCAGGATAAGTTTAGTAAGTTTCAAACTTCAAGACTTCTGAAAACAGTTTACGGATTCTCCAAACACGGATGTTAATCTATCGCCTGTTCAGACTCAACTTTCGAAAACAATTTACGGATGCTTCCCAACATGGATGCCAATCTGTTGCCTATTCAGACCACCAGCTCAGAGACGTTCCAAAGACGAATACTTTTCTGATACTCATTCTTTCACCTACAACATACAAATCAACAAACATTCTTGGATGGCATCTTTAAGCCCATCTCCGACAAGATTCTGTCACATCTCCAAATGGCATCTTTAAGCCCATTCCCTCAACTATGCTTTGACGAGTTCAAATTTTTGGGCACTCTAGTGTCCAATCATCTTTTACCTTCGAGTCGCGAATGGAAAAATTGCCAATCTAACTCTTCAGGTTCAAGAAGATTGAACAGGGGCAACTGTTGTACCCCAAAATTTTCCCTCCCGTTTTTCAAGAGATCACAACTTCAGGGTTTTCCCTGACTTTTCAAGATTGGCTCAAGAATCCGTCAAACAGACTTTTCTTTATCAGTCAATCCAGAATTAGGGTTTCCATTGATTTTATTAAGATTGACTCAGGAATTGATCAAACAGACCTTTCTTTGACAACAAGTCCAGAATTAGGGTTTCCACTGATTGGGTTGAGATTGGCTCAGGAATTGATCAAGCAGACTTTTCTTTGACGACAAATCTGGAATCAGGGTATTCGCTCGTATTTCTCATAAGAAATTGAATCAACAATAATTCAATTGACTGTTACATTATTTTTACGCTTGTTCCAGATTACCGGTTGTTTCTCAAAACCTAAATATCTAGGATAGGAGCTGAGGCTTTGTTTGAAACTTTGAGGCATTGGTTTGATCAGTGGAGTGAAAAGTGTATGGAATGCTTGTTTGTTTAACTGTACAAAGCATGGTTAATTGGAATGCTGGGTATATTGTGATTAATGCGAGACTGCGAGACGCCAAAGTTTGTTGATTATTTATTTCATCTGGATTAAAGTTATTGGGATGCATTTCCAGTTGTTTTAATTTAAGAGACTTAAATAATTAAATAGACAGTACAAGGAAAGAATGGAATATTTGACAGTAGAAAATTCTTATTTGATAAAGGCTTTTTATTTATTTATTTCAAATATTGTTACAAATGTTATTCGAATATTGTAAATTTATAATTTACAGTGTTTACAATAATATTTATTACAATAAATGAAAAGAAAATAAGTCTAAAGCCTAAATCTCTTGAAATCTTTGATCTTTACCGCGTCCTCCATTATTCAACTGGAACTTACCTGCAAAGGACAGAAGAAAAAGGAAATCAGTGCAATTAACTGGAAAAAAAAAGCATTTTCAAGCAGATAAATAAAAAGTCATCATTAAAGCTTGTTGGCCGGAATTAGATTGTTATTGGTTTCATCATGTTTTACTTGTCCTCTTTGCAAATCACAAGAAGATTTCTCTTCTTGGTTCACAAAGAGGAAAGTAAAAATAATTTACAAGCATACAATTAATTCAAAATGAAAAGATATAAGGCAACAAGGTAAAGCAAAATGGATTCCCAAACTGCATTAGTCAACCAAAGGCACAAGGCTGCACACAAAAGCAAACTAAGTTGCAAAACTGTCAAACCAAGTTGCAAAGCTGTCAAACCAAGTACACAAAGCTGTCAAAGTACACAAGCTGTCAAAGAAAGAACAATGCAGAAAATATGGAAAGAAAGTACAACAATGCAGGAGAAGAACCAAGTTACAAGCAAGCAGGCTTGTCAAATTCATCATCATATTCTGGCCAATAAGCTTTTCAGAAGAAAAAAAAGATAATAAGCAATTTAAAATGCTTTTATGGAGAGAGAAAGAGAGTGAAGTGGGGTTTGCAGTTTTTGGCAGGCTGTAAAAAGCAGTGAGAAAGCAAATAAATATAACAGTCTAACAGTTCAGAAAGGGGGGGGGGGAGAGCAAGAACTGCAAAACCTGTTTGTAAACTATAAACCTACAGTTTTCAAAACTACAAAAGCAACAAGCTCACAAAAACTCAAAGGCTCTGTTGAATACGGCCTCCAAAACACCCAGGCCTGCCTTACAAACACTAAAAAACTCCAAACACACCAAGCCTGCTTCCAACAAAACCATAAGCAAGCAAACTAACAGCAAGCCTGCCTAAACTTACCAAAAACCTGCCTTCTCCACACAAACTACCTGCATAACCTGCAAAACTGCTTCTCAAGCAAAACCAAGATAAAACCTTGAAACCAAGAACAAGCCTGCATAAAGGCCTCCAACTGAAGCCTGTTTCCAACAACACCAAAACACCAGAAGCAAAACTGCCTCCAAACTCAACCACCTGCAAAAACTGCTATAAAAAATCCAAACAAAGTTTACTCAAAACTAAAGCTCGCCACAAACCTGCTTCCAAATCAGAAAAATACAAACAAACAACAAATCACATAAACCTGCATAATCCAAAGCAAAACTGCTCACCAAAAAACACCAATCTGTTTTAAACTGCATAACCTACAGGCCTGAACTCACAAGCCTTCAAGCCTGCTTTCAAAGCCTAAAACCTGTTAAAATGTATCAAGCAAAGCTCAACAAACATCCAGGCCTGCCTCATAAATCACAAAAACCTGTCCAAACTGCCTAGCCTGTAAGCCTGCAAACTCACAAACTTATAGCCTGCAACTCAAACAAATCCAAACCATTCAAACCTGTCAAAACTAAAAACTTACAGCCGGCAACTCAAACAAATCAAGCCATTCCAACATTTCCAAACATACAAAAAAAAGCCACAAACTGTAATAACCCTGTTTTTTCTCAACAAAAAGTAAGACAACAACATCGGTTTTCAGTTTTCACCATCATCAAACATCAAAACATCCATATCAAAAAGAAGAACAAGCAACAAGTTCTAGGTTGTGTTCACCAGCAAGTGTCAAACAACATGAAGAACAACAACAAATAGCTTTTTCAGAATATATATGTTCATCATCAAATAAACAGGGAACCCAGAAGAAAGAGGAAAAAATCTAGAAGCGAAATATTCAAGCATTTTCAGAACATACATTCTTCATCAACAATCAGTAGCCAACAAAGGCAAACAACAATTTAGAAACAAGTTTTCAGAACAACGTCATCATTAAACATTCAAAAAAGAGTCAAGCACAGAAATACCAGAGGCGAGCTAGCAACGCTGTCATCACGGTCCTCCTCCTTCGGCCACCTAGAGCGCCGCCGTTCCAATCCACCATCCCCTTTCAAGAGAACAAAACGCCAAGGTAATAGTTTCCTTTCCCTCAATTTGCCTACATCTCACGCATGAAACATCGAAGATTAAAACTTTGCAAACGATAACATGCAAGAATCACAAACCTAAACTGTAAAAAAACACGTTCAAGGACGAAAGGAAACAATACCTTCTCAACCACTGCCTCGTACCGTTGTGGAGAGGAGATGGATGAAGGTGGCGCTCTGGCGGCTGGAAGGTTGAAGGAATAATCATCGCGTAGTTGAGAACGAGGAAGACAGACGAAGAATATGAGAGGAGGCGCCGCTGTACAAATTGCCAAACCCTAATTTCCACCAAAACTCCAACCCTAACAAAACTCGTTCCAACACCCATATGGGCCTCCTCCCAAACCAAAACATAAAGCCCAAACGGTTTAACAGCGCCCAACCCCCTTTTTTCTTCAATTTGTCCTTCTTCTTAATTTCCTTATATTGGGCCATCCAAAAAAAAACATTTGTTTAGGCCCATTATCTTTTCCTTTTTTATGTTTTTAAAACTAACACTTTTTTATCATTTTATTATCATTCTTTATAATCTATTTCTTCTTCTTTCTTTTTTTGTTAGATAAAAAATATAGTAAATTTTTGTATAAATTTTCTTAATATTTTTTTCTTAATAATTATTACATTTAATAAACATGCATAAATAATAGAACTTTAACTTAAATGATTTTTCTTTTCTTTAAAACTCTCTGTTTATATAATTAACAAAAATACAAAAAATAATAATTATACTTAATCTTTCTTAGGTTAAAATATTTTATTTGAGCATTTGTAAATAAATATACACATCTCATATCTCTTTGATTTTCATTATCTTATACTTTGTTATAATTTTACATTGAGAATGCGACAGTTCGATTTGGTTGTAATATATACTTGGACATTACTATTCTGATAAAACTCATCCCCATTTGTAAACAGTTGTACCCCCATCCCCGGATACTTATTTGTAATAACTTAGACTTTAAATTCCCGCAATTTATCGCTTTCCATATACTGTATAGTAATTAAGGTTTGTATGCGAAGATTCAAAATCAATCGTTAGATGGCCTAATACAAGGTAAATGCATGAAAATCAATACACAATTCACACTTGCACCTCTAGGGTAACCTCGCTTGTTGCCTCGGAAAATGCAATCATGTCCCTCGAGTATGAGACACTCTAGCAAATGTCCCTTCAATAAACAAAGATCGTAGTCCCTCGATGACCCTCGATGTTGCCTTCGATAAAACGATCTCGCCCCTTTCAAAATTGCTAGAGCGTCTCACAAGTTGCTTTCAATGATTGTATACGATGACCCGCGCATGTCCCGTTTAACATACTAACACAAGGTTGTTCACCAAATACAATGGTGAAATAACACTGTTAAAAGGGTTAAAAACATAAGAAAGATCTTTGAGTAAAATAGGGTAGACAACTCTTAGTTACTTGATCAAAATCTTGCAAAACATCCTTGCCATTTTTTCAAACACACTTCACAACACAACTTCAAAACAATTTCAAAACAACTTTCAAAACATTGGAATATCTTTTCAAAAAGACACACACCTTTATATATATTCAAACAAGAATCATTACAAAGGTTGCCTAGACAAAGCATCTTTTTCAAAACATTTTCAAAACCACACACACAAAGCACCATTTCAAACAATTGAAAAGCAAAGGCAAGTGATCTAAAACAAGTAACTAAGAGCCCATGGATAACCATGGATGAAAAGGGTGCTAGCACCTTCCCTTTTCATAATCTACCCCCCGAACCCAAGAAAACATCTCAAAGGTCTTTTCTGTGCTTTTTAACCTTTCCTTTGGATAAAATAAAAAGTCGGTGGCGACTCTTTCTAAACCGAAACATTCGCGAATACAAATGCAAAATCCCAAGTCAGTTCTCCCACTGTATCACAGAACTGGCGACTCTGCTGGGGAGAATTCTAAATGTGGGGTTACCTTAGGGTTTTAGATCACCTTTACATGCTTACCTTGATTGCTTTGATTGCTTTACTTTTTGGGTTCCTTGTTTGGGTTTGTTTTAAATCCTACACCCGGATTTGGGGACACCTTTTAGGTAAGTAGCAATAAACTGTGAGGGAACTGTGCGGGGTATACCGACATGGTTGAAGCAGTAGCTACGTTAGTGTGACATATTTGTAGGTACCGGTAGCCTTTGAGTTAATCAAAGAGAATACGGGGCCGCTGAGTGATGTCATGAAGCACTAATGAACTCTTAGAACCTTACTTAACCATCTTGGCCTTTTTAGGGGTAGTGAGATGACCGACTCTGGTGCAGTCTGAAGTTGGTAGATACTCGATACTACACTCATTGAGGATTGTTTTCTTGGAATATTTTGGTCGCCAGTTAAGTGGCTAAACCAAAACAATGAACACGGAAAATAATCCAGTGATATTGAGCTCCTTAGAACCCGGTTTCTATTTTAGGACAGGTTGAGCCAACTAACTTCAAGAGGGTACTTACCTACAAACCCCATGCAAGCCTAAACCTAAGGACTTGTCTACTTTGTGTGAATGTGATCATCTGTATATACACTTGCTTGCTTTTGCATACATGTACATAGCATCATAACATCATACCATAGCATTTTCAATAACCATTTCAAGGATCTCGAGGGTCTTTTAATGCAGGGTCACGTTGAACCAGACGTCTACCAAAGGGCAAGAGGATTTTCCTCTAAACAAACGCCGTCAAAGATCAAGTGCAACAACTTGAATCAGGGGCTATGACCCACTTGACATGGTGAGCTTGATTCTCATGGAAAGACATCCACTGACACAAAGTTCTCCAGTCAAAGATGCTGATCAAAGTTCAACCTCTAACATTTTCTCGTGTTTACCCCGAGAGATCCTTGAAAACATGCATCCACATATCATGCATTGTATCATAACAGGTTCTCCTTTTCAGGTTTCCTTATTCTCCTACTGTTTATTTCAGTAGAGATGGCTCTAGAGAGGACTGTCAAAGATATCCAGGATCAAAATGCTCAACTTCAAGAAATGTTCTTGAACCTGTCCCAGGGGCAAGAAGAAGTGAAAGCTCTCCTCACAAGGGGCATGGTCCTAGGGAATTCAGGCAGTGTCAGGAATGATCAGTTGGAAGAACTACAAATTGAGCTGGCAACAATGAAGATCTAGATGATGGGGCAGCTGGTGGGCCAGATAGCTCTCATTCAAGACCTGGCTCAAAGACAAGAAGAGCTCAGGGTTCTCGTCAACAAACTGCTTCGAGACAACCAAATGGGGCAAACATCTAGAGTTGAAGATCAAGTCATCATTCAACCTCCTTTGAGACAAGAAGACAAGGGAAAGGCTCCCCAACTTGCTTCAGGGTCACAAGCCCAACAACAACCTCGCCAGTGTCAATGGGGTAATCAGCGTAAGAAGGATATGTCTGGAAGACAATTCTCTGAAACTGACATACCATCATCTCTAATACTGAAACGCCAGTTGGAGGTCAATCTGATTGCTTTAAAGGATCCTATTCGGAAGCCCAATACCTCTACTCCTAGCTATCACCCCGGTGCATTTTGTGTATACCACTCCCATAGTCCTGGACATGACACCGATGACTGTTGGGCTTTGAAAAACAAGATCCAAGACTTGATTGACGAATGAGTGCTGGAATTCATGCCGGATGGCGAGATGAAAATCTTCCGCTGAGGGTTCTCCACCTGAATTGACAAAGTTCGAACTAAGAGACTTTTGTTTCATTTGAATTTTCAAGTTGTAATTTCTTTTGTTATTCAAACATTTATCTGTTGATGTCAAACTCTGTTTCATTAATGGATTGCATATGTTTGTCTTGAATTCATCCATTCGTTTTCACTATTCTTGAACTATGCTTTCTACTTTCTTTATGACATTTAACGCTTGCAAAAGCTACAAGCCTTTAGAGGGAGGATGACGAAACAATACCATAATCTCATACAGTATGCTTTTGAACAGACCTTGCTGACGATGTACATGCGTTTCTTTCAAACCCAAAACACTGGAGTTATAAGGAAGATAATCCCTAGTCAACCCCCTTCGAGCCAAAGAAGTAGGAGTTTTCTGTTTAAAACACAAATTGAAACCTTTAATTAAACCTGGGGCAGGGTAGTCTCTCAGTTAATTCAAAAAGATGCGCATTGAAGTCGCAAACTCTCAGTTCGTAATACAACGAATGACATCAAAAACATTCCTTTGGAACCAAAAGACAGTGATGGTTTCTTATCTCATAGGCAGTCATTATCTCTCAAAAGAGAAAAGCCCACTGAGCCAAAACCTATGAAGGAGGCTTAAGAAAGCTGGGGCATCCCACTGACTGTAATCTCAAAAATAAGAACAGTCAGGCAAAAATTAGGGATAACAAATCCAAAAGAAAGAGGTCATTACAAATCTTCAACAACATGAAAAATATTACAAAAATGACTGCCTTCCCATAAAATTCAACTGGCATGAACCATCACCAAAACGTCGTTCCAAACTCGAATAGAGTTCGACGCACAATTAACTGAGTATAGGATTGAAGGACATCATGAAGAGCGGGTGGGTACAAATATACTTTGAGCCTTTATCCTTTGTTTCTTAAACCGTGAACCGAGCCATGTTACAACCCTTCAAAAGTCCTAATTGAATCATGGGTTAGTTCGAAAGCATACTGTTACAAAAGGTATCCTGACTCCTGTAAGGCTTTGCTCTAAATCTTGTGTTGAATTTGTCTTATAAAAGGTTTTCTGCTCAAAAACGCATTTTTCAAAACTTCGAGACAAGCATAAACTTTGCATTATTTGAATATCGTTGTTTGCACATGGTTACTTGTTTGACAGCGAATAAATTCATACAGTGAATGTTCGGAGGAACGAAAGCTCTCTCAATGAATAAAATCACTTAAAGTGGGATGACACTCCTGTTGCAAAGATCTCCTATCAACAAAGAAGGGGACTTGGTTTGGTATGGTTCAGCAAATCTGGGGCAGTCCAGTCAAGATTTCAACAAATCTTTCAAAGTTCAGTAAACTTGGGGCTGTGCAGTCAAGATTTCAAGAAATCTTTCAATTGCAGGATAACCTGGGGCAAGTCTCCCTCACCGTCACTTGGGGCATTTAAACGTCAATCTCAACAAAGGGTTACGTGCAGTCCAATTTTCCTGGAAATACCACAAACATCTGATACTAGGGGCATTGATGAACCTCTCCGAAATCTTTCTGAAAAGAAGTTCAAACGTCCTCGAGAAGTTTATCACCTCTCTAAGCAGACCAGCAGTCATGGGTTTATTTCCCCAACATTTGTCAAGGATTTATTCTCCAAAAAAAAATTGCATTTCAAATTGATCGGTCGTTAAAAAATTCCTTCATCACCTGTTGGAAGTTACGGTCGTCATCAAAAATTTCTTCATCACCTGTTAGAAGTTACGGTCGTCACCAAAAATTCCTTCATCATCTGTTGGTAGTTACGGTCGTCATCAAAAATTCCTTCATCACCTGTTGGAAGTTACGGTCGTCATCAAAAATTCCTTCATCACCTGTTGGAAGTTACGGTCGTCATCAAAAATTCCTTCATCACCTGTTGGAAGTTACGGTCGTCATCAAAAATTCCTTCATCACCTGTTGGAAGTTACAGTCATCGAAGTTTCCTTCATCACCTGTTGGAAGTTACAACCACCAACAGAATAACGGACAATTGAAGCTCCTAAAATCTGTTTCTCTCAAGAATGAAGATTCTCACCCTTGAAACCTCAAGAGATTGGTATACTCCCAACCTCCCGACCCTTAACAGAATGAAGATTCTCATCCTTGAAACCTCAGAAGATTGGTATACTCCCAACCTCCTGACCCTTAACAGAATGAAGATTCTCATCCTTGAAACCTCAGAAGATTGGTATACTCCCAACCTCCTGACCCTTAACAGAATGAAGATTCTCATCCTTAAAACCTCAAGAGATTGGTATACTCCCAAGATCCTGATACCGTTTAACATAATGAAGATTCTCATCCTTAAAACCTCAGAAGATTGGTATACTCCCAACCTCCTGACCCTTAACAGAATGAAGATTCTCATCCTTAAAACCTCATAAGATTGGTATACTCCCAACCTCCTGACCCTTAACAGAATGAAGATTCTCATCCTTAAAACCTCAGAAGATTGGTATACTCCCAACCTCCTGACCCTTAATAGAATGAAGATTCTCATCCTTAAAACCTCAAGAGATTGGTATGCTCCCAACCTTCTGACCTAAGACCTGAATGAAGATTCTCATTTTGGCTTCCCCAATAGATTGGCATACACCCAACCTCCTGTTTTCCCCCCGACAGAATGAAGATTCTCATTCTCAAAGTGGTATGCAATTCAACTTCCTGATATTCCCGACAGAATGAAGATTCTCATTCTCAAAGTGGCTTACGACTTGACTTCTGAACTTCCTCCAAACAGGAATAAGCCCCTCCAACAGGATAGCTACTTTTCAACAGTATGGCTATTCCCCATAGAATTTATTACTCCCCAACAAAATCAAGACTCTCGTCTTTGATTCTCCGGAGTTTTCTTTACTCTCAGTTTGAATTTGTCAGAATTTCAAATCCCCTGCAGATCGAAGATTCTCATTTCTTGGCTCCTCAACACTAATTCCCCAAGCAAAATGAAGACTCTCATTCTCAAATTCCTCACAGAGTTTTTCGGATATTCCCCGGTGAAGATCTCTTCAAAGAAGGAATCCCCAGTAGATTGCCATACAACCCAAACTCCTTATTTCCCCAACAGTGGTCCCAGGACTTCTCATTTTCATTGATCAGAGGATTTTCAATCCCCGGCAGCAGTCAGAGAGTTATTTTCCCCGGCAGCAGTCAGAGAGTTATTTTCCCCGGTAGTAGTCAGAGATTTGTTTTCCCCGACGACGGTGAAAGATCTTATTATCTCCAGCTATCCAGGATTTATCTTCCTCAGCAAGACGACTGATCAGCTTACATACACATTCATTACATTCATATACCACATACATTGCATCATACAGCATAACTTTGTGTTTCAACTAATACGTTACCCTTCGCAGGATAAGTTTAGTAAGTTTCAAACTTCAAGACTTCTGAAAACAGTTTACGGATTCTCCAAACACGGATGTTAATCTATCGCTTATTCAGTCTCAACTTTCGAAAACAGTTTACGGATGCTTCCTAACATGGATGCCAATCTGTTGCCTATTCAGACCACCAGCTCAGAGATGTTCCAAACACGGATACTTTTTTGATACTCATTCTTTCACCTACAACATACAAATCAACAAACATTCTTGGATGGCATCTTTAAGACCATCTCCGACAAGATTCTGTCACATCTCCAAATGGCATCTTTAAGCCCATTCCCTCAACTATGCTTTGACGAGTGCAAATTTTTGGGCACTCTAGCGTCCAATCATATTTTACCTTCGAGTCGCGAACGGCAAAATTGCCAATCTAACTCTTCAGGTTCAAGAAGATTGAATAGGGGCAACTATTGTACCCCAAAATTTTCCCTCCCGTTTTTCAAGAGATTACAACTTCAGGGTTTTCCCTGACTTTTCAAGATTGGCTCAAGAATCGGTCAAACAGACTTTTCTTTATCAGTCAATCCAGAATTAGGGTTTCCATTGATTTTATTGAGATTGACTCAGGAATTGATCAAACATACCTTTCTTTGACAACAAGTCCAGAATTAGGGTTTCCACTGATTGGGTTGAGATTGGCTCAGGAATTGATCAAGCAGACTTTTCTTTGACGACAAATCTGGAATCAGGGTTTTCGCTCGTATTTCTCAGAAGAAATTGAATCAACAATAATTCAATTTACTGTTACATTATTTTTACGCTTGTTCCAGATTATCGGTTGTTTCTCAAAACCTAAATATCTGGGATATGAGTTGAGGCTTTGTTTGAAACTTTGAGGCATTGGTTTGATCAGTGGAGTGAAAAGTGTATGGAATGCTTGTTTGTTTAACTGTACAAAGCATGGTTAATTGGAATGCCGGGTATATTGTGATTAATGCGAGACTACGAGACGACAAAGTTTGTTGATTATTTATTTCATCTGGATTAAAGTTATTAGGATGCATTTCCAGTTGTTTTAATTTAAGAGACTTAAATAATTAAATAGACAGTACAAGGAAAGAATGGAATATTTGACAATAGAAAATTCTTATTTGACAAAGACTTTTTATTTATTTATTTCAAATATTGTTACAAATGTTATTCGAATATTGTAAATTTATAATTTACAGTGTTTACAATAATATTTATTACAATAAATGAAAAGAAAATAAGTCTAAAGCCTAAATCTCTTGAAATCTTTGATCTTTACTGCGTCCTCCATTATTCAACTGGAACTTACCTGCAAAGGACAGAAGAAAAAGGAAATCAGTGCAATTAACTGGAAAAAAAGCATTTTTAAGCAGATAAATAAAAAGTCATCATTAAAGTTTGTTGGCCGGAATCAGATTGTTATTGGTTTCATCATGTTTTACTTGTCCTTTTTGCAAATCACAAGAAGATTTCTCTTCTTGGTTCACAAAGAGGAAAGTAAAAATAATTTGCAAGCATACAATTAATTCAAAATGCAAAGATATAAGGCAGCAAGGCAAAGCAAACTGGATTCCCAAACTGCATTAGTCAACCAAAGGCATAAGGCTGCACACAAAAGCAAACTAAGTTGCAAAACTGTCAAACCAAGTTGCAAAGCTGTCAAACCAAGTACACAAAGCTGTCAAAGTACACAAGCTGTCAAAGAAAGAACAATGCAGAAAATATGGAAAGAAAGTACAACAATGCAGGAGAAGAACCAAGTTACAAGCAAGCAGGCTTGTCAAATTCATCATCATATTCTGGCCAACAAGCTTTTCAGAAAAAAAAAGATAATAAGCAATTTAAAATGCTTTTATGGAGAGAGAAAGAGAGTGAAGTGGGGTTTGCAGTTTTTGGCAGGCTGTAAAAAGCAGTGAGAAAGCAAATAAATATAACAGTCTAACAGTTCAGAAAGGGGGGGAGAGAGCAAGAACTTTAAAACCTGTTTGTAAACTAAAAACCTACAGTTTTCAAAACTACAAAAGCAACAAGCTCACAAAAACTCAAAGGCTCAGTTGAAGACAGCCTCCAAAACACCCAGGCCTGCCTTAGAAACACTAAAAAACTCCAAACACACCAAGCCTGCTTCCAACAATACCATAAGCAAGCAAACTAACAGCAAGCCTGCCTAAACTTACCAAAAACCTGCCTTCTCCACACAAACTACCTGCATAACCTGCAAAACTGCTTCTCAAGCAAAACCAAGATAAAACCTTGAAACCAACAACAAGCCTGCATAAAGGCCTCTAACTGAAGCATGTTTCCAACAACACCAAAACACCAGAAGCAAAACTGCCTCCAAACTCAACCACCTGCAAAAACTGCTATAAAAAATCCAAACAAAGTTTACTCAAAACTAAAGCTCACCACAAACCTGCTTCCAAATCAGAAAAACACAAACAAACAACAAATCACATAAACCTGCACAATCCAAAGCAAAACTGCTCACCAAAAAACACCAACCTGTTTTAAACTGCATAACCTACAGGCCTGAACTCACAAGCCTTCAAGCCTGCTTTCAAAGCCTAAAACCTATTAAAATGTATCAAGAAAAGCTCAACAAACATCCAGGTCTGCCTCACAAATCACACAAACCTGTCCAAACTGCCTAGCCTGTAAGCCTGCAAACTCACAAACTTACAGCCTGCAACTCAAACAAATCCAAACCATTCAAACCTGTCAAAACTAAAAACTTACAGCCGGCAACTCAAACAAATCAAGCCATTCCAACATTTCCAAACATACAAAAAATAATCCACAAACTATAATAACCCTGTTTTTGCTCAACAAAAAGCAAGACCACAACATCGGTTTTCAGTTTTCACCATCATCAAACATCAAAACATCCATATCAAAAAGAAGAACAAGCAACAAGTTCTAGGTTGTGTTCACCAGCAAGTGTCAAACAACATGAAGAACAACAACAAATAGCTTTTTCAGAATATATATGTTCATCATCAAATAAACAGGGAACCCAGAAGAAAGAGGAAAAAATCTAGAAGCGAAATATTCAAGCATTTTTAGAACATACATTCATCATCAACAATCAGTAGCCTACAAAGGCAAACAACAATTCAGAAACAAGTTTTCAGAACAACGTCATCATTAAACATTCAAAAAAGAGTCAAGCACAGAAATACCAGAGGCGAGCTAGCAACGTTGTCATCACGGTCCTCCTCCTCCGGCCACCTAGAGCGCCGCCGTTCCAATCCACCATCCCCTTTCCAGAGAATGAAACGCCAAGGTAATAGTTTCCTTTCCCTCAATTTCCCTACATCTCACGCATGAAACATCGAAGATTAAAACTTTGCAAACGATAACATGCAAGAATCACAAACCTAAACTGTAAAAAATGCGTTCAAGGATGAAAGGAAACAATACCTTCTCAACCACTGCCTCGTACCGTTGTGGAGAGGAGATGGATGAAGGTGGCGCTCTGGCGGCTGGAAGCTTGAAGGAATAATCATCGCGTAGTTGAGAACGAGGAAGAGAGACGAAGAATATGAGAGGAGGCGCCGCTGTACAAATTGCCAAACCCTAATTTCCACCAAAACTCCAACCCTAACAAAACTCGTTCCAACACCCATATGGGCCTCCTCCCAAACCAAAACATAAAGCCCAAACGGTTTAACAGCGCCCACCCCCATTTTTTCTTCAATTTGTCCTTCTTCTTAATTTCCTTATATTGGGCCATAAAAAAAACATTTGTTTAGGCCCATTATCTTTTCCTTTTTTATGTTTTTAAAACTAACACTTTTTTATCATTTTATTATCATTCTTTATAATCTATTTCTTCTTCTTTTTTTTGTTGTTAGATAAAAAATATAGTAAATTTTTGTATAAATTTTCTTAATAATTTTTTCTTAATAATTATTACATTTAATAAACATGCATAAATAATAGAACTTTAACTTAAATGATTTTTATTTTCTTTAAAACTCTCTGTTTATAAAATTAACAAAAATACAAAAAATAATAATTATACTTAATCTTTCTTAGGTTAAAATATTTTATTTGAGCATTTGTAAATAAATATACACATCTCATATCTCTTTGATTTTCATTATCGTATACCTTGTTATAATTTTACATTGAGAATGCGACAGTTCGATTTGGTTGTAATATATACTTGGACATTACTATTCTGATAAAACTCATTCCCATTTGTAAACATTTGTACCCCCATCCCCGGATACTTATTTGTAATAACTTAGACTTTAAATTCCCGCAATTTATCACTTTCCATATACTGTATAGTAATTAGGGTTTGTATGTGAAGATTCAAAATCAATCGTTAGATGACCTAATACAAGGTAAATGCATGAAAATCAATACACAATTCACACTTGCACCTCTAGGGTAACCTCGCTTGTTGCCTCGGAAAATGCAATCATGTCCCTCGAGTATGAGACACTCTAGCAAATGTCCCTTCAATAAACAAAGATCATAGTCCCTCGATGACCCTCGATGTTGCCTTCGATAAAACGATCTCGCCCCTTTCAAAATTGCTAGAGCGTCTCACAAGTTGCTTTCAATGATTGTATACGATGACCCGCGCATGTCCCGTTTAACATCCTAACACAAGGTTGTTCACCAAATACAATGGTGAAATAACACTGTTAAAAGGGTTAAAAACATAAGAAAGATCTTTGAGTAAAATAGGGTAGATAACTCTTAGTTACTTGATCAAAATCTTCCAAAACATCCTTGCCATTTTTTCAAACACACTTCACAACACAACTTCAAAATAATTTCAAAACAACTTTCAAAACATTGGAATATCTTTTCAAAAAGACACACACCTTTATATATATTCAAACAAGAATTATTACAAAGGTTGCCTAGACAAGGCATCTTTTTCAAAACATTTTCAAAACCACACACACAAAGCACCATTTTAAATAATTGAAAAGCAAAGGCAAGTGATCTAAAACAAGTAACTAAGAGCCCATGGATAACCATGGATGAAAAGGGTGCTAGCACCTTCCCTTTTCATAATCTACCCCCCGAACCCAAGAAAACATCTCAAAGGTCTTTTCTGTGCTTTTTGACCTTTCCTTTGGATAAAATAAAAAGTCGGTGGCGACTCTTGCTAAACCGAAACATTCGCGAATACAAACGCAAAATCTCAAGTCAGTTATCCCACCGTATCACAGTCTTCATCTGGGAATTCAAACTTCATGGACTGATAGTCTTCTACAGCTTGGTGAGCAAGATGATCAGCGAATACACTGCCCTTTATAGCTTTCTGGGTAGTATACTGTATGTCATATTCTGTCAGGATCATCTGCCATCTTGCTATTCTCCCAGAAAGAGCAGGCTTCTCAAAGATGTACTTTATCGGGTCCATTTTAGATATCAACAAAGTAGTGTGGGTCAGCATATACTATCTCAACCGGTGAGCAGCCCATGCCAGAATGCAGCAAGTTTTCTCGAGCAGTGAATATCTTGTTTCACAGTCGGTAAACTTTTTGCTCAGGTAATAAATAGCATGCTATTTTCGGCTAGACTCGTCATGCTTCCCCAGCACACACCCCATTGAGTTTTCTAAAACAGTTAGATATAAGATCAATGGTCTTCCTTCGACAGGTGGCAACAACACATGAGGTTCTTGCAGGTATTCCTTGATTTTGTTAAAAGCAACTTGGCATTCGTAGTTCCATCTGACTACTTGATCTTTCTTCGAGAGTTTGAAGATTGGTTCACAAGTAGCGGTCAGGTGAGAAATAAACCTGGCTATGTAATTCAGACATCCCAAGAATCCTCTAACTTTTTTCTCAGTACGAGGAGACGACATTTCTTGTATCGCTTTAACCTTGGAAGGATCAACTTCGATACCCTTGTTGCTGATGACAAAACCCAGGAGTTTACCAGACCGTACACCAAATGTGCACTTGTTTGGATTCAATCTCAACTTGTACTTCTTCAGCCTCTCAAACAGCTTCTGTAAGTGATCAAGGTGCTCTTCTTCCGTCTGCGATCTGGCTATCATATCGTCTATGTAGAATTTTATCTCATGGTGTATCATGTCATGAAATAAAGCTACCATAGCGCGTTGATAGGTTTCTCCAGCATTCTTCAGTCTGAATGGCATGACCTTATAACATAAAGTGCCCCACTGTGTAACAAAAGTCGTTTTCTCCATATCCTCAGGCGCCATTTTGATTTGGTTATATCCCGAGAAGCCATCCATGAAGGAAAACACTTTGTGTTGTGCCGTATTATCCACCAGGATATCGATGTGGGGAAGTGGGAAATCACCATTGGGGCTTGCCCTGTTTAGGTCTCTGTAGTCCACACATCCGCACTTTACCATCTTTCTTGGGTATAGGGACAACACTGGCCACCCATTGGGGATAAGAGGTGACAGCCAAAAGTCCAGCATTGAACTTCTTCATAACTTCTGTTTTGATCTTTTCAGACATATCGGGTCTCATACGATGAACCTTTTGCTTTACTGGGGGACAATCTTCCTTTGTAGGTAGACGATGTACCACAATGTCTGTATCTAGTCCTGGCATGTCTTTGTATGACTAGGCGAAGATCTCAACATAATCCTACAACAGCTGAATCAGACGTTCCTTGACACTCGGCTCTAGATCGGCATCCACCTTGATTTCCTTTTTATCTTCCTCGGTACCCAAGTTGATTGTATCCAACAGTTCCTCATGAGGCTGAATAGCTCTGTCTTCTTGTTGCAACAACCTGGCCAACTCTCCTGGCACTTCATAATCTTCCTCACCTTCGTCGTCGGCTTGGTAGATCGGATTTTCAAAGTCACAATTGGCCATAGCAGAACTGTTACCCCTGGGATCCTGAGTGGACGTAGATATGCATTTTCAATATGTGAGTGTGTGTAAGAGCATAGCTACCTTTGACAGAAATGAAATCTAAGAAAGAAAAGATAAAGAAAACAAAATTTGATGTAAAAACGTCCATGATTCATTAATGACGTATGAGAATGAAGTGACAACCCTTACAGATGGACCATTGTGCCTCGGATAAGACACAAGGTTTGAAAAAAGAGTCTGAATTGTTTAAATATTACAAGCCTGAAAATATTAAAAGACAATTACTCTTGAATAAAAGTAATAGGAATGAAATCCTTCGCCTCCTAATTATTAAACCCTCCGCCGATAGTTGGAAAAATCCATTCATCCATGTCACAGCTGCCATCAATATCTTCTAATGCATTGACTCCTTGATTGCTGATACGCAGACGTGGTCCCCCTGTGCGAGAACGTCAGACAGTTTTCTGAGCCTCTGAAGTGAACCCCAACCCAAATTTGTTGGACTTGTAGGGAATATCTGGAAGCTGACCCCAGATAGTACATCCTCCCTCTTCAACTACTGCTCGAGCATCTTTCAATGAAGCCATCTTTAGCGGAGGTCTGGTAATCTCCGGGACCTTTGGAGTAGACTTGGTTGCTGCGACCGTTGTTGGAACCTCCTCAAAGTTCTGACAGGGAGTCTCTATGAATTCTCCATCCATTTCAACATACCTGAAAGAGTTCAAATGGCTAACCATGTATTCCTCTTCTCCGTGAAATGTGACAATTTTCCCTCTGGTCGTGTGTTTTAGCATTTGGTGTAGGGTGGAAGTGACTGCACTAGCTCCATGGATCCAGGGTCGACCCAACAGACAAGAGTACGAAGGGCGGATGTCCATCACATAGAAAATTGAGTCAAAGGTCTGAGTCCCAATTTTTATGGGGATACTAACTTCTCTGTGCACTGTCCTCTTGGAGCCATCAAAGGCCCTCACTATGATGTTTCTTGGTTTCAAGGTGAGCCCCTCACAATCCAGTCGGTCAAGAGAATTTTTGGGCAAGACATTCAATGATGAACCGATATCCACCAAAACATGGGCAAGTGTGGTGCCCCTGCATTAAATGGAAATATGTAAGGAATCATTGTGCTCCCTTCCCTTAGAGGTTAAATCAGCATCGGAAAAGCCCAATCTGTTATCAGTAGTTAAACTGGACACACATTCTTCAAATTGGTCGATGGAGGTCTCCTGGGGCACGTGAGCGGTCTTAAGAAACTTTAACAAGGCTTTGGCGTAAGTTTCAGAGCATAAAAGTAAGGACAACAATGATATCTTCGAGGGGGTTTTCCCCAATTGTTCTACAATGTTATAGTCACTTTTCTTGATTATCTTCAGGATTTCTTCTATTTCTTTTCTAGAAGCTTCAAGGATGACTTCGGGACGTTCTCTTGCTTGGGCAGGCTCAACCAAAGCCTCTTTGCCCCTGGTATCGACAGTAGGGATAATAGCAGGAGTATCGCTGGTGGTGTCGGTAGGAGTGGCAGTAATGATGATCGCAGGAGTAGCAACGGTCTTTGGAGAAATCTCAGGTGAGAAGATTCTTCCACTTCTTGTTATTTTGCTGGTTCCAGTGATGTTACCGATATCAGGATCAATACCTCTTGCAACTTCATTTGTGACAACCAACTGATCTTGTTTGACGCCGTAGTAATAAACGTCAGCCTCATAACTCCAGGGAACAGCTTTATCTGAGGAGTATGGTATTGGTCTTTACATAGTGATGATCAATGGTGCAGATCTGGGAGCAGATTTAATCCTGACAGGTCTTTTGGTGGAGACCCTGGGAGGATTTCCGGAAATGGTGATTATCGAAACATCTTGATAAGAGCTTTTGATAAAAGGTAGCTTTTCAAACAGGATTTCTTGACTGGTCATCAGGCGTTGGACGCCTATCTTTAGTAACAAACAACCATTCGACAGAGATTTGCAAAGGTGGCAATTTTCATCGCAACCTGGGAACAAGCCGGCTTGCAGTAGATTTTGTTTAATGGTCAATAGAGGAGTACCCAAGTCATTCACGGAGGACACAAAACGATCATCATCAATGGCGTTGATACCTTGGCCATGTCTGGGCATTGGTGCAGTTATTACATTAGGCGTTTCTGGGGACTCAAATTCAAGCTCCTTTGCATCAATAAGGTCTTACACCTTATTCTTTAAGGTCCAACAGTCATCTGTATCGTGCCCCGGGCTTCCAGAATGATAGGCACATCGGGCGTTCGGGTTGTAGTGAGGAGAAGCAGTATTGGGGTTCTTGGGAGCTTTCTTTAAAATTTCCAGATTGGTCCTTAGAAGGTGTGGCAACACTTGAGACATGGTCATGTTAATCCGGGTAAATCGTATCATGGGCGCTTCTAGTTTGCGCTGATAATTTCGCTGCTGATTTGGCGCAGGATTAGAGATCATGACAGCCCCCACTGCCGGACGACGGTCGGTTTTGTTTTGATTCCTATGGTCATACGCAACACTGACCTCCTTCTTCCCAACAAAAGGTTTCTTCACCAAACTTGAGGATGTATCTCTTTGAATTTTATCGCTTTTTATACCGGCTTCGACCCGCTCACCAGTCATGATTAATTCGGTATACCCAGATGAAGAACTCCCAATCAGGTGATTGAAAAATGGTCCTGACAAGGTTCCAAGGAACATATCCACTAATTCTTTGTCGAATAAAGGGGGATGGACTCTGCCTGCGAGATCCCTCCATTTTTGAGCATAGGTTTTGAAACCCTCATCTGTTCCCATAGACATACTCTGTAACTGTGTCTTAGTCGGAGCCAAATCAGCATTATACTGATACTGTTTATAGAAAGCGGCAGCCAACTCTTCCCAATTACGGACATTGGACCCTTCTAATTGGTAGAACCAATCCAACTGAGTCCCGATAAGCTCTCCTGGAAGAAATGCACCCACAAATTCTTGTCAGCCATATGGGGTTGAATCTTTCTGACATATGACCTCAGATGTAGTTTCGGGCAGGAGACACCATCATACTTGGCGAAAGTTGGGACCTTGAATTTATGTGGGATGACAACCCCTGAGATGAGCCATAATTCTTCAAAGTCCAAACCGGGTACCCTCTGAATCTCCATGGCATTCAAACGATCCTCTAGCTGTTTGTATTTATCATCAGCAGGAGGATATTTCTCCTCAGAGTAATCAGGCTCTTCCTCTCCTTTGGATACTGGGTCGTCGTTCACTTCCTGGGTCTCGGCCCCTTGGTTATCTCCTTCACCCGATGACGTTGCAAAGTCCAAGGTTCGCCTGGTCTGCCCTTTAAACCTTCTTCCCATGATCACAACTCTGATTGGTTTCTTCGTTTTCTTCTTCTTCTCCTTAGCTAGCATAGTCTTCAACTCCTCTTGCCCTTTTGTCATAGCCATAAGCATTTGTTGAAACTGGGCATTCTGCGCCTGAAGATCTTTCACAGTCTGTTCAACATCCATCTCACTGAAATAAACAGTAGAAGGATAAGGCGACCTATTATGAGAAACCTGTATGATGTTATGATGAATGAAGATGCAATATGCAAATGATTTCAAGGAAATTTAGAAGATTTAAATTTGTCCAAACCAAAAAAGAACACACGTCATATTAAATAAAACCAAGTTTGAATACATCATGCCTCCTTGGGCTTACAAAGAAAGAAACAAAATACAGCAAAAGTTCTTAAGACAAAAAGACCGAACGCATCCTCTTTGGAGTAATGTAGGTATTCAGATTTTTCTATTCATGAAGCAGTTTGGTGAGCTCTAGAACCTTCTTCTCACTGGCGTAGTACTGGGTTTCAAAGGTGTCTCGTTCTTCCTTCAACTGAATCCAAGCTTTCTGCAAGTCTTCGAGAGAGGTAGGCATGTCAGGATGAAGAATGGTGTATGGGACGTCTCCTTCAATAACAAGCTCAATGATGACAGGAAGGATGGAAGGGTAAGGCATCAAGAGTCTTTGGGCACAAGCCCGTACCCACTTAAGGTAAGGCTCGAGAGGGATAGATTTTTTATGTCCCAAAGTCCTACTGTCCACCTTGTTCACCATTCCCTAAGCATGTGCAAACCTCTGGCGATAACCTTGATCTTCTTTGTCGTAGTCGAACACCAAACCTTGGACGAGCATCTCATGAGAGCCTTCTCTTCGGGCATACCCAACTTGCCGAAGAGCTAAACACGGGTTGTAGGTGATACCTCCCCTAATACCTAGCAGAGGTACATTAGGGAACTCCCCACAGCGGTCAATGATAGAGATATCTTCCAAAGATCTTGAGCACCAACAGATATCATAGTGAGTGAGAGACATCATCCTTTGAGACCAAGTCAATCTTTGCTCGTTCTTCAATGCTGACTGAGGTAGGTGCGAAGTGAACCACTTAGCGAGTAGGGGTATACAACACAAAAGAGTACCTCTTTTATTCATGGTACGAGTATGAAAGCAATGCAAGATGTCTCCTAGAAAGGTGGGTATATGATTGCGAGAGAGAAAGACTTTGATGGCATTAACGTCTATGAATTGGTCTGAATTAGGAAACAGAACCAAACCATAAATGAGGAGTGCTAGAGCATCTTCGAAAGCTTGGAAATCCATGTCATCCCAGAATGAACAAGCTTTTTCCAATAGAAACTTAGCTAAAAAACCTTTAACCCCACTTCTTGTCTCCCAATTGGCTATGACGTCGTCCCTTTTCACATGTAAAGCTTCAGCGATGACTTCAGGTTTTGGAATCCCTTCTAGATCGATGAACGGTATCTGATTAAGCACGGGCACCCCTAAGAGTAGAGAGAACTCTTCTAGTGTAGGTACCAACTGATAGTCCAAGAAAGTGAAACAATGATGTACGGGGTCAAAGAATTGGAATAGTACACACAACATCTCTTCTTAGAAGTTGGATGTAGCCAAACTGAGGAGTCGACCATACTTCTTGGTAAAAGGAGAATCCCCAGGCACTCTTGAAGCTAGCTCTTGAAGTTGAGGATGTGCTTTTATAAAGCTGATTCAGATGGTGTTTCTTCAGAGAGAATTCATATCCTACAAAACAAAAACAAAGATAAATTTCTAAATCCTTGAAATGGTTAGTGAGCATGCATATGATGTTGATGATGTTTATGTACAAGCAAACATATACACAACAAACAAAACCCTATGTTTCAGGCTTGCATGAGTTTTGTAGGTAAGTACCCTCTTGAAATCTTAGTTGGCTCAACCTGTCCTAGAAATAATGATTGGGTTCTAAAGGATCTCAATATCACCGACCTTTCTCTTAGGCATTGTCTCAACACAACAATCTTTTCTTGCGACTGAGATATCCCAAAAGTCTAGCCTCAATGAGTGTAGTATCGAGTATCAACCAATTTTCAGCTCTACATCGAAACCGGCAATCTCACTACGTCATAATGGCCAAGTTTGTTCAATTAGGGTTCTAAGGTCAGTTGGTGTTTCATGGTACCAAGCGGCGGACCCGTATTCTCCTTGATTCAACACAAGGGATACTGGTATCAACCAAAGTGCCACACCAATGTAGCTGCTGCTTCAACCGTATCGGTCTACGCTGTACAGTTCCCTCATAGTTTATAGCTACTTACCTAAAATTTATTTCCCAGATCCGAGTTAGGATCTAAAGCAAGCCCAAACAAAAGAACCAAATGTAAACCATACAAATCAAACAAAGAAGGCACGTAAATGTGATTTAATCCTAAGGTAACCCCACTTTTTTTAGAACTCCCCAGCAGAGTCGCCAGTTCTGTGATACGGTGGGAGAACTGAGTTGATGTTTTGCGTTTTGATCGCATTTGTGCGGATAGCAAGAGTCGCCACTGACTTTTCTTTTATGCAAAAGGAAAGGTAAAAAAACATAGGAAAGACCTATCGAGATTATTTCTCGGGTTTGGGGGGTAAATTATGAAAAGTGAAGGTATTATCACCCTTTTCATCCATGGTTTTCCATGGGCTCTTAGTTACTCGTTTAGATCACTTGCTTTCATTTGACAGTGTGCTTGTGATGTGGGCTTTGAAATTATTTTGAAAAATCTCTTTGTAATGGTTCTCGTTTCTATAAGAACGCATACAAAGTTTTGTTTCGAAAAGTGGTTCAAAGATGTGTTTGTGAGTCGTGTTTTCGGAAAGTGTTTTTGAAAAGATGTTTTTCAATGGTTCTCGTCTCTATAAGAACGTATAAAAAACATTTTGTCTTTTTGAAAATGTTTTGAAATGAAAGTGTAGGTGTAAAAAGTTTTTATCGTGAGCAAGCGAGTAACTAGGAGCAAATCTATCTACTCGAAAGGTCTTAAATTATTCTTTTCTTCCTCCTTTTAATGGTGCTATATTACCATTGATTTGGTAAGAAGCCCCATCGTTGGATGTGAAGGGACATGCGCGGGTCAATTTTTTACAGTCATCGAAGGCAATTTATGAGACGCTTTAGCAATTTTCATAAGGGACGAGATCGTTTTAATCGAAGGCAACGTTGAGGGTCATCAAGGGACTACAATCTTTTTTATCGAAGGGTCATTGCTAAAGCGTCCCATATTCGAGGGACATGACTGTATTTCTGAAGCAACGAGCGAGGTTACCCTAGAGGTGCGTGTATGAAAAAGTGTGTTGGTTTCAAGTTATTTTATTCTTTGATTAGGTTATCTAGCGATTGATTTTTGGATCTTGCCATGCACGCCTAATTACTATACATTATAAGGAAAATAGTAAATTGCGGGAATTGAAATCCTACGCTATTACAAAGTATTCGGGAATAGGGGTACAATTTTTACAAATGGGGATAAGTCAAATGCGATAGCAATGTCCAAATGGCAAACAATACAACCAAATCGAATTTTGTGCGATTAATGAAAGCTATAATAATCTATGAAATAAACTCAACCAACAAAATAAAAATCTAAGTATTTTTACTTGAAAAGAGGAAAGTAAAACCTATTCTAAAAAATAAAATAAATGATTAAATTATATGTATTATTTTTTGTATTTTTGCTTACTTAAAAAGTTAAACAAAATAATTTAAAACTAAATAAAAAGTTAATTAATAACATCATTCACAAAAATCTCTAACTAAACTAATTAAGAAAAACTAACTAATTGAAGAAAAAAACTTAGAAAAAATTCATAAAATTATTTATAAAGTCCTGAACTAGCTAAGAAAATAAATTAGTTTAAAAGAAAATTAACTTAGAAAAAATTTATAAAATTATTTACAAGAAAATTATTTAAAAAGAAAGAAAAGAAAATAAAACCTAAAGTAAGACAAGGGGGCGCCGCCGACATTGTCTCTAGGGAAGAGGAAAGATACAATATTATTATTGTTAATTACTTTCAAAGACCTTTTTGTATTCCCCTTTTTTTTCTAGAAAGAAACTATAAAAAAAGACAAACTCCCTCTCTCTCTAAACCGAAACGACTCCATTCTCCTCTTCTATTTTCAACGACGAACCTCTTCCTGTCATCATCACCCTCTCTGCTCTTCGTCTAATATCACCTCATCCCAGTCGCAAATCGTCACCTCCAACGCGCTCCGCTGTTTTGTCACCGCCTACCTCCGTTCGTCTGAAATCTAACGGAGACGCTCCAAAAGCAAATGCGATCGTCAAGATCAAAATAGACATCCAGAGATGCTTTCATGTACTGATTTCTTTATCTCTATACTCCTTTATTTGATTCCAAATTCTTCTTCAATGTCCGAGCTGCGGTTCCCGATTGAAGGTTGAAGGTGCATGTAGATTCATGTGATTGTTGGATGATGGTGATGATGTGAAGTGGCGGATTGCAGGAAGTGAGCGGATGGTGGTTCGGTGAAGACGGTGGAGGGGATCGGAAGGGGTGTGTTGATGTTCTGTTTCTATATTTTTTAGATTTGGCTTGTTTTGTTTCTTTTGGTGAGGGTGAGGCTGGTTATTTTGGATTGATGCTTTGTTACTGGTTTTTTTTAGTTACAGGTTTTCTGGATTTTGAGTTTGAGGCTTGTTGATAGGTTTTTCGAGTTTGAGGCTTGTCAATTGTGTTTGGGATTTTGAAGCTTGTTACAAGTTTTTGGTTTGATGATGGTTATTGTGTTTGAGTTTTATGTTGGTTTTCTGGATTTTGAGTTTGAGGCTTGTTGATAAGTTTTTCGAGTTTGAGGTTTGTCAACTGTGTTTGGGATTTTGAAGCTTGTTACAGGTTTTTGGTTTGATGATGGTTACTGTTTTTGAGTTTTATGCTGGTTGCTGGTTTTTGTTGTGAATAATTGCTCTCTTTTGCTGGCTTTTGTTCTTCTGGTTTTCTGGATTTTTTGGATTGAGGCTTGGTTTACAGTTTTGTTCTCTTTTTGCTGGCTTTGTTACTGGTTTTTTGTTCTCTTTGCTCTTTTTTGGTTTTTACAGGTTTGGTGGTTTGTATTAGTTTGTAGTGATGTTAGTTCTGAGTTTGGACCAAGATTCATCCTACTGTATTTTTCTGTTCTTATTCTATTACTGTTATTCTTAACTGACTACTTAACAATGAATATGCAGATGACAGGAAAAAAAAAGAAAAAAAAAGATTCAAGATGAATGCAGAAAAGGAATAGAGATTTTACCTTGATGCTGGCCTTTGCTTGACAGGGAAGTTGAACTCTATTCTTTTCTCTGTATTTTTCTTCTTTTTCTGAAGGGTGATGCTTGAGAAAATGATGATAATCCCTTGGTTTTTTGGTATGCTTTTGTTATACTACTTGTATGCTGCTGTTTCTTTTTGGACAATGAATATCTCCTCTTTTCTCTTGTGCCGAATGGCCCTGTTTTATGCTGAAACATCAAACTTTTTTTGGGGGAAAACCATTGGGTTTGAACAATTATGCTATGTTGTTTTTGCTTCCTCTTGTGGCAGTTTTGACTTAGCCTATATTTATGCAATTTTGGGTTGTATGTTTGCAGCTACTTGGACAGAATTTGGCTTTTTGTGAACAACATATGAAGGGCTGCAATACAGTCCCTTTTTGACAGCATTTTGGCTTTTTGTGATTGTGTCTTTTTTATAATGATGCAAACTGATTTTTCAGCATTTGAACCCATGATAAAACCATTAATTTTGACTTGCATTTCTCTTTATTTTGTCCTTTGTGAACCAATAGAAAATAGCGATTTGCAATGGACCAAATATGGACGAAACATTGTCCCCTTATTTCTGATTCTTTTTACCAATCCCTAATGATGAAAATATAGAGATTTTCTTTGAAATTTTCCAATATTCCAACATGAATTTTGCTAACCAATGCTTTTTTGTTTACATGTACGGCCCATTGGATTGACGACAAGTGGCTTGAAGCACTTGAAGAAAGCTTGATGATGAAGAAAACTCTTTTTGTAGTTTTAAATGCATTATTAAGAATTTGTAATCGTAACTTTTTTTTTGTAATTGCAAGCTTGTAAAAACTTTAGCCATTGTACATTCTTTGATTTTGAACAATATTTTGGATGTAAGTCTTGTACCGAAAGGAAATTGAATGATAATGGTGAGGACTTAAGTATTCAAAAATCACTTTGTAGTCTTGTAAGCTTCTTATGAAATTTAAATGAAGAATGATGGGTTGACTTTTGAATGTATCCTTGAAAAGTTGAATTTGGAATAAGATTTGAACTTGAAATTGAGAATGGAAATTTGGAATAAACCCCGCCTTGTAATATGTAAAATCGATATGGACTCGATTCTCATGTAGAACTTTTGAACTTGAATGGATAATGAGACTTTGAATGAAGTTTATGAACAAACTGATTGCGCCTAGTAAAACTTGAATCGTTTGAACTTGACCTTGAATCCACGGATTTAGCACATTGAATTTGAAATGAACGCATGAGAAACAAATGGACTTGAAAGTATTAATGAATGTCTTGTAAAATTTCATGGTCTTCCAAACGCACTTTAACCTTGATCGTTGAAATAATCTTATAGACAATACTATTTGTGATACTTTGCAAAAAGAATCACTTCATGATATTTAAAATTGAAGACATTGTGAGTCTCAAAATTTGGACAGGAGTTTCTTGTGACTAGGTCAAATTTGCAAAATGACCTTTAAAACATTCAAATTCTCTGATGATCTTTCGCACATAATTAAATCTTAACTTGTGAAGAGAAAATAGAGATGACATCAAGGAGAGTCATACGTAAAAGAAACGCCCAAAAAAATATCGAATAACGAAAGAGTTACAGTCACTTGAACTTGATGTCACAAAAGGTCATCTTTTGGGTTACTGGAGTCATTTTCAGCCGTCTGAACCACTGACTGAGCGAACTCACAATGCGAGGCTTGAAACTTGGCACAAATATCTCTGATAACACATGAAGGACCATAAATACCATTTGGATCTTTGAAAACTCATTTTCTTTTGAGAATTGCAAAACCCTAATTGCTTATTTACTGCCTCAGAGGAGAATCTGTCTGTTCAATCTCTGAGCCAACTTGAATATCTGGGAGACCCTAGGATTATATCTTGTATGAAAAATGGGAGGGCAAATTTTGGGGTACAACAACATTCATCATTCCATCTTAACACTTGATCTTTCTTCAACAGCTTGAAAATTGGCTCATAAGTAGCAGTTAGATGCGAGATGAATCGGGAAATGTAGTTCAGACGTCCCAAAAAGCCTCTAACTTCCTTTTCTGTGCGGGGAGACGGCATTTCCTGTATGGTTTTTACCTTGGCGGGGTCCACCTAAATACCTTTATCACTAACGACGAAACCCAACAGATTACCAGACCTTACCCTGAAGGTGCACTTGTTCAGGTTCAACCTCAGCTTATACATCTTCAACCTGTCAAATAGTTTCTGGAGATGGTCAAGGTGTTCTTCCTCAGTTTGGGACCTTGCTATCATATCATCCACATAAACCTCAATCTCATGATGAATCGTGTCGTGGAACAAGGCGACCATGGCGCGCTGATAAGTTGCCCCAGCATTCTTCAACCCGAAAGGCATTACCTTGTAGAAAAAGGTGCCCCAATGTGTAACGAAGGTTGTCTTCTCCATGTCCTTGGGAGCTATCTTGATCTGATTGTACCCAGAAAAACACCCCATAAAGGAGAAAATATTATGTTGCACGGTGTTGTCGACCAGAACATCGATGTGAGGAAGTGGGAAATCATCCTTGGGGCTTGCCCTGTTCAGATCTCTATAGTCCACACACATCCGTACCTTACCATCTTTCTTAGGCACCGGAACCATGTTGGCAACCCACTGCGGATAAGAAGTAACAGCTAGGAATCCAGCGTCAAACTGTTTCATGACCTCAGCTTTGATTTTCTCAGACATCTCAGGGCGCATGCGGCGAACCTTCTGCTTTACCGGAGGGCAGTCTTCTTTGGTCGGCATGTGGTGTACCACAATGTCAGTGTCCAAACCAGGCATATCTTCATAAGACCAAGCAAAGATCTCAACATAGTCGCGTAGCATCTGTATCAACCGTTGCTTGACACTAGGCTCCAGATTTGCACCTATCTTGACCTCTTTCCTGTCTTCCTCTGTACCCAAATTCACTGATTCTACTGGCTCTTTATGAGGCTGTATGGCCCTTTCTTCCTGTAGTAACAGTTTAGCAAGTTCTCCCGGCACCTCACAATCATCCTCACCTTCGTCCTCGACTTGGTTGATCGGATTTTCGAAGTCATAACTGGCAGTAGCAGAGTTTTTATCAATGGGATCCAGAGTGGATGTGGATCTGCATTATGATATGTGAGTGTGTGTATGACAATAGCTGTTTTGATAAAGTGCGAGATAGAAAAGAAAAATAAGGAGCATAAAATTTTTAATGCAAGAAAACGTCCAATGCTTTATTAATGATATATGAAAATGACAAATAATAAGCCCTCACAAACAAAACCAAGGGGCCTCGGGCAAGGCATCGGGCCATAAAGTTTCAAACTGTCTGTTACAAATCTCAAAACAAAAGTTTATTACTGTGTAATAAAAAAACAGGTATGAAGTCTTTCGCCGTCTAGTTGTTCAATCCACCATTGGTCATTGGGTAGATCTAGCTGTCGATGTCTGACTCTTCTTCATCATCCTCAATTGCATTCACTCCCTGATTACTGATGTGCAGAGGAGGTCTTCCAATCCGTGTGCACCGAACAACCCTTTGAGCCTCTGCAGTAAAGCCCAAACCAAACTTATCAGTCTTGTGTGTGAAATCAGGGAGCTGACCCCAATTTGCACACCCACCTTTTTCAATTACAGCCCTAGCATCCTTGAGGGAATCCATCTTCATCCGAGGTTTGTCAGCAGCAACTTCAGTCGACACCAGAGTCTGGGGGACCTCTTCAAAGTTCTGACAAGGGGTTTCGATGAATTCCCCATCTATCTCCACATAGCGAAAGGAATTAAGATGACTCAGCATGTACTCCTCTTCACCTTGTACCGTGACGATTTTCCCCTTTAACGGATATTTCAACATTTGGTGGAGCGTAGAAGTCACCGCCCCAGCCTTATGAATCCAAGGGCGACCCAGAAAGCCAGAATATGATGGTCGGATATCCATGACGTAGAAAGTACATGCAAAAGTCTGAGAGCCAACTTTAACAGGGACATTCACCTCCCTGTGCACCATGATTTTTGACCCGTCGAAAGCCCTGACCATAATATTGCTCGGCTTCAGAATCAAACCTTCATAGTCCATACGTCTAATACTTTCTTTGGTAAAACGTTCAATGAGGACCTGGTATCCACCAGTACATGGGCCATAGTAGTGCCCTTGCACTCGATCGAGACGTGCAAAGCATCATTATGATTTCTTCCTTTAGCAGTCAGATCTGCGTCTGAGAAACCCAATCTGTTGTCGGCAGTCAAACTAGCTACACAGTCTTTGAATTGATCGGCAGAAGTTTCCTGCGGCACATGCGCAGTTTTGAGGAAAGCAATTAAAGCCTTTGCATGGGCTTCAGAACATAATAACAAGGACAACATGGAGATTTTTGACGGGGTCTGCCCCAGCTGCTCGACTATGTTGTAATCGCTTTTCTTGATAATCTTCATAATTTCCTCTATCTCCTGTTTAGAGGTTTCTACAATGATCTTCTTAGGCGCCTCTGTCCGGGAAGGCTCACCTGTGATTTCTTTGCCCCGAGTCCCAGATGGCTCGGCGACAGGGGTGATAACTGGAATAGGAATTGGGACAGTAGCTGATGAACTAGCAGATGGAATGATAACAGGTTTGTGAACAGTCGGAGGGGAAATCTCGGGAGAAAAGAGTCTTTCGCTTCTGGTGACCTTGCTAGACCTGACAATATTGCTAATATCAACATCAGCTTCCTCACTTTTCAAGTCTTGTTTAATTCCATGGTAATACACATCAGCCCCATAGTGCCAAGGGACAGCCTTATCCGAAGTGTATGGGATAAGACCAGGGACAGTAATGATTAACTGAGCGATTCTAGGAACGGGTGTAATCCTAACAGGATTTCTCGAGGAAGCCTTGGAAGGATTGGCGGAAATGGTTATGAGGGCAACATCTTCAACTGGAACTAACGGAATCACAGTCTTCTTGAACAGGATCTCTTTGTTATCCATCAGGCGCTGAACACCTGATTTCAATAAATGGCAACCAGCAGGCAGAATTGAACACACGTGGCAACCTTCGCCACAACCCAGAAATAAACCGGCTAACAATAGATTCTTCTTTACTGTCATCAAAGGAGTAGAAATTTCTTCCACGAAGGTCACAAATAAATTATCGTCCACAGCATTTACTCCCTGGCCGTGTTTGGGCATAGGAGCAATTATGACGTTGGGTTTCTCCGGAGCGTCAAACTCAATCTCTTTAACTTCAACCAAGTCTTGCACCTTATTCTTCAAGGCCCAACAATTGTTTGTATCATGACCTGGACCATCGGAGTGATAGGCGCAACGGGCATTTGGGTTATATAGCGGAGATGTGATGTTGGGATTCTTCGGGGCTTCCCTCAGAGTTACCAGGTTGGTCTTCAATAACTGTGGTAGAATTTGAGACAAGGTCATATTGAGCCGAGTGAACTGTCTTTGTGGTCTTTCCAACCTTTCTTATTGTTGCGTTGTGGAGCAACTGTGGGTCTTGATATCACTACCGCATTTACCGCTTGACGGCGTTCAGGTCTGCTTTGGCCCCTCGGGCCGTAGACTTCACTAACTTCTTTCTTACCAGTGAAAGGCTTCTTTACTGCACTTGATGAAGTATCCTTTTGTATCTTACCACTTCGGATACCAGCTTCTACTCTCTCTCTAGTCAAAATCAGCCCAGTAAACCCAGACGACGAGTTGTCGATCAGATGATTGAAAAATGGACCAGATAACGTCCCTAGAAACATGTCAACCAACTCACTGTCAGACAAATGGGGGTGGACTCTTCCAGCCAAGTCTCTCCACTTCTGAACATAGTCCTTAAAGCCTTCGTTTGCACCCATAGACATACCCTGAAGCTGAGTACGAGTGGGAGCAAGGTCGGCGTTATATTGGTACTGCATGTAGAAAACAGCAGCAAGGTCCTCCCAGTTTTGGACGTTGGCTCCTTCCAACTGATAAAACCATTCAAGCTGAGTCTCTGACAGACTATCTTGAAATAAATGCACCCACAAATTTCTATCAGCAGTGTGGGGTTAGATTTTTTGACGTACGAGCGAAGATGGAGTTTTGGACAGGATACTCCATCGTACTTAGCAAAAACCGGAGCTTTGAACTTATGAGGGATCACCACTCCAGATACCAGTCCCAGTTCTTCAAAATCCAAACCAGGGATCTTCTGACACTCCTTAGCACTCAGACGGTCTTCAAGTTGCTTGTACCTATCCTCAGCAGGAGGATACTGTTCCTCATCATAATCCATATTATTATCAGAAACTGCAGGACTGGGGCCCTTTTCTTCTTCTTAGTCCTCCCCTCCCTTGGATGAAAAGGACAGATCAGCTTTCTATTTCAACCTATCCCCAAAACCTTTGCCCATACTCAGCAAAACGACCTTCTTCTTCTTCTTCTTCTTCTTCTTCTTCTTCTATTTCTCTTTCAGAATGAGAGCTTTCAAATCCTCTTGCCCTTTAGCCAAACTCAAGAACATCTCTTGAAATTGGGCATTTTGTGCCTGAAGATCTTTGATAGCTTGATCGGAAGACATCTCTGCTGAAATAAACAGCGAAGAAGATGAGAAACCTGTAAGGGTACCTGTAATGGTGTGCATGATAATGGGATGCATATGTAATGATTTCAAAGACTTTGGGAGATTTAAATTTGCAAACCAAAAAATAAACAAACTTTATTAGATTAAACTTGTAAAAAGGTTCGACAATGCCTTTGAGGCGTTATAAAGAAATAAACGGAAAACAAATCTAAACTAAAAAAAGCAAAATCAGAAATCCCATGGACGCTTCCCCTTCATGCTGACGTAGTCATTGATCGTTCTTTCATTCTCGAGCTGCCTGGTGAGCTTCAAGATCTTCCTTTCTTGCTCATGATACTTCTCCCGGTAGGTATCCCTCTCCTCTTTCAGCTGAATCCAAGATCTCTTCAATGCCCCAAGATCAGTGGGCATGTAGGGATAAAGGACTGTATAAGGAATGCCCTCTTCATTGGTGGGCTCCACAATCACTGGCAACACGGCTTCATAAGGCATCCTAAGCTTCTGAGCACGAGCTCGAACCCACTGGAGATAAGGCTGCATAGGGAGAGAAGTCTTTGGTCCTAGCTCTTGAGGGTCAGATCTGTTCACCATGCCCCAAGCTCGTATAAACCTTCGGCGATGCTCAGCAACATCCTCCTTGTAGTCAAAGGCAATATCTGTAAGAAGTAGCTCATGAGGACCGTCTCTCCAAGCACGATTGAATTGTCGCAAAGCTAAACAAGGACTGTAGGTTATTCCCCCTTTGATTCCAAGCAACGGGACATTAGGGTATCCCCCACATCGGTCAATGACAGCAGTGCTTTCCATAGCCTTGGAACTCCAAAGAATGTTTGTATGGGCAAGGGACATTATTCTGTAAGACCACCCTAAACCTTCCTCATTCTTCAACACAGACTTGGGGAGGTGCAAAATAAACCACCTCGCCAGCAAAGGCATGCAACACATGAGGGTCCCTCTTCTTTGCACAATACGAGTGTAGAGGGCATGCAAGATGTCACCCAGAAGAGTAGGCACAGGATTGCGAGACAGGAAGATCTTAACCGCATTCACATCTATAAAGGAATCTGGATTTTGAAAGATAACCAAATCGTAGATAAGGAGAGCCAAGATGTCTTCAAAATCTTGAAAATCTAAGTTATCCCAGAATAGTTGAGCTTGATCTATCAGAAACTTGGCTAAGAAACCTTCAACCCCGCTTCGTGTCTCCCAGTTGGATATTACATCAGCCCGTGTCAGATGCAGAGCTGAAGCAATGTCTTCTGGCCTAGGAGTCTCTTCCAAACCTGTGAAGGGCATCTGCTCAAGGATAGATATGCCCAGTAAGTAAGAAAACTCTTCCAAAGTGGGAACTAGCTGATAATCCGGGAAGGTGAAACAATGGTGCACAGGATCGAAGAACTGGAAAAGCACACTCATCATCTGCTCATCAAACCTTGAGGTAACCAAGCTAAGGATCTGACCATGTCTTCTAATGAATGAAGAAGTATCAGAAACTTTTGAGACTAACTCTTTGAGTTGAGAAAGTATTTTCACAAAGTTAACTCGAATGGTGTTTCTGCGCATGGAAGCCATAATCTGCAAAGTAGAACAAAGATAAATCCCCTTGGTCCTTGAAATGGTTAGTATAATGAAGTATGCATGCTATGTTATGATGCATGATGTCATGGTAAAACAAACAGTAGGTATAGTAGAAAACAGACATGGCAAAGGCAAACAAATCACACAAAAGCCCTTAAGTTTAAGGCTTGCATGGGGTCTAGTTATTACCCTCTTGAAGTTTAGTTGGTTTCAACCTGTCCTAATAATAGTCACCGGGTTCTAGAGGTTCTCAATATCACTGACCATCCTCCATCGGTCATGGTTTCAGCTCACACGATCTTTTCTTGCGGCCGAAACTATCTCGAGAGTATGGTCTCAATGATTGTAGTATTGAGTATCAACCAGTTCTCAGCTTTACACCGAGGCCGGCTATCTCACTACTTTCTAATGGCCAAGTTGGTCGATTAAAGGTTCTAAGGTCAGTTGATGCTTAACGACACACATAGCGGCCCCGTATTCTCCTCGTTTCTCCATAAGGGATACCGGTACCAACCAATATGCCACATCAATATAGCTACTGCTTCAACCGTATCGGTCTACGTCGTACAGTTCCCTCACAGTTTATTGCTACTTACCTAAAAGGTGTCCCCATATCCGGGTTAGGATCTATAGTAACTCCCAATACAAAACCCTTTAATAGTAAAGCAACCAAAACAAACAAGAGAAGCAATTTATGATAAACTAATCCTAAGGTATACCTGTGATCGGTGGATCTGGAACTGACTGTTTTAACGCTGGTTCGCGAAATGTCGCGGTAAGCAAGAGTCGCCACCATCTTTTATTTTCTCCAAATGGAAAGGACAAAAGCACAGAAAAATTCCTTAAAGAGATTGCTCTCGGTTCGGGAGGTAGGTTATAGAAAGGGAAGGTGTTAGCACCCTTTCTATCCATGGTTATCCATGGGCTCTTAGATACTTGCTCATTGTGTTTTCAAAATTGGTTTGTTTGCTTTTCAATTGTGGGTTTTAAAAAAGTTTCTTTGAAAATTCCAGTTCGACTCTTGTATCGGTCCTCAAGAGTGTTTGAAAAATTGCTTTCGAAAGCTTTTTGAAAAGGTGTCGGTGTGAAAAGTATTTTTGATTTGTTTTTGAAATTAGAGCAAGTATCTTAGAGTTGTCTACCTACCCTAAGGAATTCGTCTGTGTAAATGTCCTTAAAGTAGTGCCATCCCACCATTGAGAGGTAGGTAGCACCACCGTTGGAGGTGTTCGGGTCAATTCAAGGTTCGGGACATGGTGATCACCAGAGCAATGGGAAGACACCTTAGAAGCTACCCTCATGCCAGGTTCCCGGATCATGAGGACTTACTAAGACATCCTCTACTCGACGATCATCTTTCGAGGCAAGGCAACAATGAGGCGTACCCTAGGGGTGGTGTGTGATTTGTGTGTCATGTTCATTTATTTTTGTCTTGTCATGTCAAAGTGATCTATGCGTTTGTTTTTATTTTAGGCCATTCATTCTTGCATGCATTTATTTAACAGTTAAAAGGATGCGGAAATTAAAAGTTCTAAGCTATTACAAAGGCGCGGGTCCACATCGCCAAATTAAAATCCAGGACCCGATTTGACGGAAAATAAATAAAGAAATAAAATAAAGTGCGAGAAATTAAGTTTACAAGGCTTTGGGAGAATTACATAAATATTTAAAAGAAGGAAATAAATAAAAATGCGCGAATAGGAATTAAAATTGGAAACGAGGGCGTTGGACCCTTTTTAATGAAATTAAATTAAATGATTAAACTAATGAAATTAAAGAGAAAAAAGAAATTATTATTTTTTTTGAGTTTTTGGTATTTATGTTTTTTATGCATTTTTATGAGAAAGATTAAATGAAATTAAAATATTAACCCTAATTCTAATTTTTTATTTATTTATTAAGAAAAACATGTTAAAATTAAACCTAAAATTAATCTAATTATTTACATGCAATTTTGATTTATAAAAATAAATAATTAATTATTAGTGAAATTTATTTACAAAAAATATTAGTTAAATAAATATATTTTGATTTTTTTATGACTTTTCTGTTTTTTACTATTTTTTTATATTTTATGAAAATAAGTTAAATTAAAGGAATTAATTAAAAAAAGAAATAATTGAAATAAATAAAATAAGGAAAAGAAAGAAAATACAATACCTTGGGGGGTTTCTGTCCCCTTTTTGGAGGTGAATTGGAGTGGTTTGGCCATTTGTGTTCTGGCCTCATCATGCATAAGTTGTTCTACTTTGGCCATTTGGCTTTTGGCTTTTGGCCATTTGCGTTTTGGCCTCAACGTTCCTTAATCTTCTCAGGATGTCTGTCTCGCCATGTATTGGTGTCATGCATAAGTTTTTCTACTTTGGCCATTTGGCTTTTGGCTTTTGGCCATTTGGCTTTTGGCCTCAACGTTCCTTAATGAACCTGGGATCCTGTCTAAATCTGCAGTTGAATCTCACGAACACATTAAATAAAATCATAAAATGCAAATAAAGCCAATATATGAAGAAATTTAATGTTTAGGCACAATATGGCATGTATGAATGATTATACCATTTTGATCATAGAGATCAAATCAACCTTACCCTTACTGGAAAAGTAGTGACATGAATGCTTTTATGCCCTTTGGATCATGGAGATCAAGCCAGCCTTACCCTTACTGAAGAAGTAATAAGATGTTGGTTTGTAACTGAGATGGCTTGTTTGTAGTGAGAGATGGATTTGTAATAAGGATTTCAAGGTTTTAGGATTCTTGAAAGAGTTTGATATTCTGACAGTGTTGTGGCAAGTTTTTTTCTCTCTTTTCCTCCTCTCCTGGTTTGTGTGAAAAGAAGGTGATTATATAATGGAAATTAGGGTAAAGCAAATGGGCTTTGAATGTGCAATTGGGCCTCCAATATTCACTTGAATTCGTCACTTTCTAGGCTAAATCGCAGGGACTTAAGTGCATTTTTTGAAGTTGAAATGTGAAAACAAAATGTAGCCGACATCGAGAACTAACTCCTGTCCGAAAATTGACTCAATCGGATAAACGGTGAATTAGTTATGAATTTTTGAAGTTTCAGCTCAGACAAACTTATTTTGGGCTTCAGTGTCGACTCTGATACGTTCTTCAATAAAAAACTGGTATTGATCGGTGCATAATTTGGTCTCGACTTTTGAGGCAAAGTTGTAGATCTATGAGTCAGGGACCTTGTGTAAAAATATGAGCCCCATCCGATAAAAATTGACCGAGTTATGAATTTTCGAAGTTTCGGCCCAGATGAAATAATATTCAGCATTCAGGATTTTCAGCGTGTCACGCACTCTGAGCAAAAAACGAAGGCCTTTTGAATACTGTTTGAACTCAATACCTTCTGTGAAAATGTAGCCAACTCAATTTGTGAAATTTTGGCGCCAGAACCAGCTCGATACGATGAAAATCGACCAAGTTATGATTTTTTGAACATGACGCAAACAAACTTCTGTCACAAATTTTCTGCACGAAAATACTTGATAAATCTACATTTTTGAAGACCTTCTGATCGAAATTGGCTTCCAGCCGTGAGAGATGAAAACGTAGATAATGTCAAGATGGAATTTTTGCCACCGGAACGGGTTCAAAACGAGTCACGATCTTCAAGTTATGAATTTTTTAGCGCGTAAAAACTGTACTTTCAGCACACTTTTTCACCATATTTCTTCGAGAAAACTCACACATTCGGATACCTTCTTTAATGAATTGACTCTTGAGCCGAACCTGAATTTGAGAATATGTTATCAGAGATATCTTGGCGAAAGAACACCTGAATATGATGCGCCGGGTTGGACTTGTAAATTTTTCTTGAAATGTTTTGAGAAATATGGGAGGGCAAATTTTGGGGTACAACAGTTGCCCCTGTTCAATCTTCTTAGACCTGAGGATGCAGATTGGCTGACGTGCCTTTCGTAATCCGAAGGTGGAAGATGATTGAACACTAGAGTGCCCAGAAATTTGCGCTCACATAGTAGCAGTGTGATGTGGGGAATGGGCTTATAGATGCCATTTGGAGATTGATGGATAGGATGATGGGCTTATAGATGCCATGCTAAGAGATGATGGAGGGTGGATGGGCTTATAGATGCCATCTGGATGTTGATCGCATAAGAGATTCCTTAGCGAGAACCTGCGTACCTGCAAAAGAAAGATGAGTACCTGACATGTTGCAGGAGCTGGTCTTCAGATGCTTTGTGTAGATATGTCCTGACTGGTTATAGGAATCGGATCTGGAGCTTCAAATGGTGATGAATGAACCAGGGATAGTTACTACCTCAACAGGAACGGTGAGAGAACCTTGGATGACTTTAACCTCAACAGCAAACATTGAGACAATCTTGGTGGGAATTACCATCTCCGCAGTATCGGGGAGAGAACCATAGGCAATTACGATCTCAATAGCAATCATTGAGAAAAACCTGGAATGGAATTATCATCTCCGCAGTATCGGGGAGAGAACCATAGGCGATTATAATCTCAATAGCAATTATTGAGAAAACCTTGGATAACTTCTACTGAGTCTTCATTAGAAAAATCTGTTTGGGGTCGATTTAACTGGACTAGAGAAGGCATATGACTGGATAAGAGACAGAAAATCTTAGGGTCGATTAACTGAACCGGTCTAGGTCTTGAAATGTCTTCAACAGATACACCCTGGCAAGATTCAGGTATCGGATCCTCGAACTCTTCAGACACACCCTGGCAAGATACAGGAATCGGATCTGGTAATGTTAGTCTTCAACGGATATACCCTGGCAAGATTCAGGTATCGGATCCTCGAACTCTTCAGACACACCCTGGCAAGATACATGAATCGGATCTGGTAATGTTAGTCTTCAACGGATACACCCTGGAAAGATTCAGGCATCAGATCCTCGAACTCTTCAGACACACCCTGGCAAGATACAGGAATCGGATCTGGTAATGTTAGTCTTCAACGGATAAACCCTGGCAAGATTCAGGTATCGGATCCTCGAACTCTTCAGACACACCCTGGCAAGATACAGGAATCAGATCTGGTAATGTTAGTCTTCAACGGATACACCCTGGCAAGATTCAGGCATCGGATCCTCGAACTCTTCAGACACACCCTGGCAAGATACAGGAATCGGATCTGGTAATGTTAGTCTTCAACGGATACACCCTGGCAAGGTTCAGGTATCGAATCCTCGAACTCTTCAGACACACCCTGGCAAGATACAGGAATCGGATCTGGTAATGCTAGTCTTCAACGGATACACCCTGGCAAGATTCAGGCATCGGATCCTCGGACTCTTCAGACACACCCTGGCAAGATACAGGAATCGGATCTGGTAATTGGTCGTCGACAGGTACACCCTGGCAAGATTCAGGAATCGGACCTTTAGTTGCGACCATTGATGGTAATCAATTTTGTACTTTTGTCCTGAAAAGACAAGCGTTAGTTGTATGCGATGTCATGTGGTATGACATGCGAGATGCTCTCTGAATACATGAGATTGTATGTTTATGATGCGTATATGCATGCTAAAATGTATGAAGATGTTTATGAATGTATTTTTCGTCTAGGAAAGTAAATCCTCGACGGGTGCCGGGAAGTCACTCCTGGGCTGATGTTGGAGAATAGATTTTGCTTCCGCTGGGGATGATAATTGCAAGGATACCGGTTGGGAGAAGATAACTCCTTTGGGGAATAAACTTGGCGAATGGAATAACTCTGCGGGGAGGAAAGTACTCTAACGATCTTGTTGGGAAGCAATACTCTGTGGGGAGAAAGATACCTTGCTGAGTTGTTGATAAGAACTTGCTGGGGATACCTTTGTTGTGTTGGAAGCGTTAATAGACTTCGCTGGGGGTAAGGAGACTGTGTCGACGACGATCTCTCCGTGGCTCTTGGCTGAGGATAACCCAGTTATATCCTGGTAAGGAAATAACTCTTTGAATAAAGCCGGGCGACGCGTTCGTGCTCTGTGCAGATAAGCTTCCAGAATCTACTGGGGATAAGCTTACTGCTTGGGGAGATGAATTCCAACTTTCCTGAGGGAACTGGATTGGACTCTCTTGGGGAAGTTTTGAACTGCGGGGGGAGTGATTCCTTTGAATGTTGGTATGCCGCCGGGGAACAACCTTTAGACCAAGACTGCCGGGGATGCTTGTTAAGAATACATATGCTGCTGGGGAGATGTTGAGATCCACTGGAGGATACCCAACATCCTTAAGATTTGATAACTTTGCTTGGAGAAGAGTGCACTGACTTGCTGACGTACTCTCTGGGGAATTAAGATATGCCGGTTATGTTCTTTAGTTGAACCTACCTTGGTATCTTGGAGGACAGAACAATTAGATTGCTCAGACAACTCTTTATTGTCCCTGTTTCTGAGGTGGGAGAGGAAGACCTGTGAGGTGCTGATAGTTGTTGATGGACAAACCTTCTTTTGGTAGGCAGGTGACAGGATGACAGGACATAGTCGTACGCTTTAATCCCTAACTTTTGCCTGGACCGCCCTTTCGGGTTTTTAGTCCACCGGGATACCCCTTTTTGCCCAAGCCGCCTTTTCAGGTTTTCGACTTGCCGGGTGTACAGATTTTTTCATTTTCATCCCTTATTTTGCCCGAACCCTTTTGGTTCGCCGGGAAGCCCTTATTTTTGCCTAGGTATGTCAACCTAGCGGGTCTTTGATTATGCGTAGTATTTTTTCGACTATGTCCATTCACAGAAAATAGGGAGTTGCCCCTGTTAGAAGTGTTTTGCCATGCCACCAGAAGGTGTTTGATCAGGCCAGATTCGTGGCTAGAGTGCCCCAAGTGACTCAGGCGGAGATTTTCCCCAGGCTGTTTGGCCTTTGAGAGATTCTCCGAATCTTGACTTAACTGCCCCAGATGATGGACAATAGTCATACCTGCCTCTTGATTGGAAGTGCTTCCGTTCATTAGGCATTCATCGTGCGAATTTCCCTACTGTTCAAACAAAAAAGTCATATGCAAACAAAGTTATGTTAAAAATGCAAAGCCCATGTCTGTCTTGAAGATTTTGAAAATGCATTCTTTTTTCATAAAACAAGTGGTTGTTTGTAAAACGTGATGTCAACTCCGTATTTACCGTAGGCCTTAAGGAGTCAGGATACCTTTCGTAACAGTATGCTTTCGAACTAACCCATGCTTCAGCTAGGACTTTTAAGGTTTATAACGTGGCCTGGTTCATGGTTCAAGAAACAAAGGATAAAGGCTCAAATTATTTGTACCCACCCGCTCTTCGTGATGTTCTCCAAACCTAAACTCAGTTGATCATACGTTATACCTTGTTTGAGTCTTTGCTCTGATTTTCCGGTGATGATTCGGATGTTGATAACTTATTTTGAATAGGCAGTCATTCCTTTTTCGTTGAGGGTTTGTAAGACCTCTTTCTTGTCTGATTTTGTTATCCCTTTCTTTTTTTGCCTGAACTGTTTCCCTTTTTTGGAATTACAGTCAGCGGGATGCCCCAGTTTTATAAGTCTCCTTCATGGGTTTTGACTTAATGGGTTTTTTTTATTTTGAAAAAATGACTGCCTTTCTTTATTGATTATTCGGAACCATCACTGTCTTTCTTTGTTTTTGTAAGGACCTCTTTGGTGCCATTCGTTATGCACTTGGATCAACTGAGAGACTACCCTGCCCCAAGTTATGATTAAGGGTTTTAAATTTCGAAAAGAAAAAAAAACTCCTACTTCTTTGGCTCAGAGGGGTTGACGAGGGATTAACTTCCTTATAACTCCAGTTTAGGATTTGAAACAATGCCTGTACCTCATCAGCGTGGTCTGTTCAAAAGCATACTGTAGATTATGGTATCGTTTTCGTCATCCTCCCTCAAGAGGCTTAGAACTATTAATCGAGCGTTGATCATCAGAAAAAATATGAAAATAATTTGCATTTAGTGAATACGAATATATTGTTTCAGAACAGACATATGCGATGCATTAATGAAATAACAATGTTTAACATGAGTAAATGTTTGAACAAAAGAGAATTGCAACTTGAACATTCGAATGAACAAAAATTTCTCAATCCTAGCCATGTTTTGGCAAGGGAGCAGTGATCACGCGGGGAGTCTTGGGTACTTTAAAATGAATCTCTCCAGCGTCGATCATGTCTTGGATCTTATTTTTCAAGCTCCAACAATCATCTGTAGTATGCCCCGGGCTGTTAGAGTGATAAGCGCAGCGGGCGTTGGGGTTATACTTCGGTGACGTTGTATTTTGGTTCTTCGGAGCTTCTTTTAGAGTTACCAGCTTGGTCTCCAGCAACTGTGGCAATATCTGGGATAAGGTCATGCTGAGCCGAGTGAACTGCCTTCTCTCGCTCTTTTGTTGGTTTTGATGTTGAATTTGTGACACTGGAGCCATTTGAGGAGCTCTCCCCTTACCTCCTTGTCTCAAAGGTGGTTGAACAATGACTGGCTTTTTACCCTTAGACTTTTGCCCCAGTTGGTTACCCTGAAGCAGTTGGTTGACGAGAAACCAGAGCTCATCTTGTCTTTGAGCTAACTCTTGAATGGCAGTCACCTGCCCCAGCATCTGGACCTTCAATGCATCCACCTCAGCTTGTAGGTGTTTCAGCCTTTCATCCTCAGCATTGTTCCTGACAAAGGTCTCCATGAGAAGTGTCCTTAGCTCTTCCTGCCCCTTGGATAGATTCAGGAGGATTTTCCCGAACCGGGTCTCTTGAGCAAGAAAGTCCTGGTTGTCTTGTTGGGAAGCCATTGCTGAAATAAACAGCGGGAAAGGTAAGTGACCTGCAACAAGGGTACCTGTCATGCAATGATATGTATGATATGCATGCAATGTTTTCAAGGACCTCGCGGGGTAAACAAGAAATTTGTTAGGGCTGGGATCCGGTAGCTTGATTGAAGGAACTTCATATTTGTTGAGAGTCCTTTTTCAAGGGTCAAAGGCTCACCATATCGAGTGGGTCATAGCCCCTGACTTTAATCATCATGTCTGGTTTTGATTTCCAAACAAACTTGGTTAGGGGAACCTTCTTCAGGAGTCAGCGCTCACCATATCAAGTGGGTCATAGCCCCTGACAACTTTGGCTAGAGGAAAATAAATCCTCTTTGCCCCTTGCTGGGATAGTTGATTCACCATGACCTGCATCACAAGCCCTTGAGATCCTTGAAATGGGTTAGGATGTATGCAATGGTATGATGTTATGCTATGCATGGGGTAATATGAGTAACCCTGTTATGAGTCCCAATTAAGGACTTGCAAACCAAAACCTGCAAGAAACTCAAGTAAAACCTGTCATGAGTCCCAATTAAGGACTATAAACAGAACCTGCAAGTAGTTAGTACACCCTGTTATGAGTCCCAATCAAGGACTATAAACAAAACCTGCAAGAGACTTAGTAAACCCTGTTAGGAGTCCCAATTAAGGACTATAAACAAAACCTGCAAGTAGTTCAGTAACCCTGTTATGAGTCCCAATTAAGGACTATAAACAAAACCTGCAAGTAGTTCATGTGTCAGCTAACAAGCATGCAAGTAGGCAAGTACGAAGGCACACAAGTCACACAAGAGAAACCCTTAGAGTTTAGGTCAGCATGGGGTCTGGGTATTACCCTCTTGAAGTTGGTGGGCTCAACCTGTCCTATTAGAAGTAACCGGGTTCTAAGGGTCCCAATATCACGGGATTGCTTTCATTGTTCATCGTTTCGATTTAGCCACTGAACTGGCGACCGAAATATTCCAGGAAAGCAACCCTCAATTGAGTGTAGCATCGAGTATCAACCAACCTCGGACTGCACCGAAGTCAGTTATCTCACTACCCTAAAGAGGCCAAGATAGTTCAATTAAGGTTCCTAAGGTCTGTTGATGCTTCACGACACCACGCGGAGGCCCCGTACTCTTCTTGACTGAACTCAAGGGTTACCGGTACACACCAAAGTGCCACATCAACGTAGCAGACTATTTCAACCATGTCGGTATACCCCGCACAGTTCCCTCACAGCCTTGTTGCTACTTTCTAAGAAGGTATCCCCAGATCCGGGTTAGGATCTATAGAACTCCCAAGACAGTCCCACAATAATAAAGCAAGCAAGTCAATACAATTGAAAACACATTTATGAACTACCCTAAGGTACACCTCACTTTAAAAATAATCCCCAGCAGAGTCGCCAGTTCTGTGATCGGTGGATCTGGAACTGAATGTTTTAACGCTGGTTCGCGAAATGTCGCGGTAAGCAAGAGTCGCCACCGTCTTTTATTTTCTCCAAATGGAAAGGACAAAAGCACAGAAAAATTCCTTAAAGAGATTACTCTCGGTTCGGGAGGTAGGTTATAGAAAGGGAAGGTGTTAGCACCCTTTCTATCCATGGTTATCCATGGGCTCTTAGATACTTGCTCATTGTGTTTTCAAAATTGGTTTGTTTGCTTTTCAATTGTGGGTTTTAAAAAAGTTTCTTTGAAAATTCCAGTTCGACTCTTGTATCGGTCCTCAAGAGTGTTTGAAAAATTGCTTTCGAAAGCTTTTTGAAAAGGTGTCGGTGTGAAAAGTATTTTTGATTTGTTTTTGAAATTAGAGCAAGTATCTTAGAGTTGTCTACCTACCCTAAGGAATTCGTCTGTGTAAATGTCCTTAAAGTAGTGTCATCCCACCATTGAGAGGTAGGTAGCACCACCGTTGGAGGTGTTCGGGTCAATTCGAGGTTCGGGACATGGTGATCACCAGAGCAATGGGAAGACACCTTAGAAGCTACCCTCATGCCAGGTTCCCGGATCATGAGGACTTACTAAGACATCCTCTACTCGACGATCATCTTTCGAGGCAAGGCAACAATGAGGCGTACCCTAGGGGTGGTGTGTGATTTATGTGTCATGTTCATTTATTTTTGTCTTGTCATGTCAAAGTGATCTATGCGTTTGTTTTTATTTTAGGCCATTCATTCTTGCATGCATTTATTTAACAGTTAAAAGGATGCAGAAATTAAAAGTTCTAAGCTATTACAAAGGCGCGGGTCCACATCGCCAAATTAAAATCCAGGACCCGATTTGACGGAAAATAAATAAAGAAATAAAATAAAGTTCGAGAAATTAAGTTTACAAGGCTTTGGGAGAATTACATAAATATTTAAAAGAAGGAAATAAATAAAAATGCGCGAATAGGAATTAAAATTGGAAACGAGGGCGTTGGACCCTTTTTAATGAAATTAAATTAAATGATTAAACTAATGAAATTAAAGAGAAAAAAGAAATTTTTTTTTTTGAGTTTTTGGTATTTATGTTTTTTATGCATTTTTATGAGAAAGATTAAATGAAATTAAAATATTAACCCTAATTCTAATTTTTATTTATTTATTAAGAAAAACATGTTAAAATTAAACCTAAAATTAATCTAATTATTTACATGCAATTTTGATTTATAAAAATAAGTAATTAATTATTAGTGAAATTTATTTACAAAAAATATTAATTAAATAAATATATTTTGATTTTTTATGACTTTTCTGTTTTTTACTATTTTTTTTATATTTTATGAAAATAAGTTAAATTAAAGGAATTAATTAAAAAAAGAAATAATTGAAATAAATAAAATAAGGAAAAGAAAGAAAATACAATACCTTGGGGGGTTTCTGTCCCCTTTTTGGAGGTGAATTGGAGTGGTTTGGCCATTTGTGTTCTGGCCTCATCATGCATAAGTTGTTCTACTTTGGCCATTTGGCTTTTGGCTTTTGGCCATTTGCGTTTTGGCCTCAACGTTCCTTAATCTTCTCAGGATGTCTGTCTCGCCATGTATTGGTGTCATGCATAAGTTTTTCTACTTTGGCCATTTGGCTTTTGGCTTTTGGCCATTTGGCTTTTGGCCTCAACGTTCCTTAATGAACCTGGGATCCTGTCTAAATCTGCAGTTGAATCTCACAAACACATTAAATAAAATCATAAAATGCAAATAAAGCCAATATATGAAGAAATTTAATGTTTAGGCACAATATGGCATGTATGAATGATTATACCCTTTTGATCATGGAGATCAAATCAACCTTACCCTTACTGGAAAAGTAGTGACATGAATGCTTTTATGCCCTTTGGATCATGGAGATCAAGCCAGCCTTACCCTTACTGAAGAAGTAATAAGATGTTGGTTTGTAACTGAGATGGCTTGTTTGTAGTGAGAGAGGGATTTGTAATAAGGATTTCAAGGTTTTAGGGTTCTTGAAAGAGTTTGATATTCTGATAGTGTTGTGGCAAGGTTTTTTCTCTCTTTTCCTCCTCTCCTGGTTTGTGTGAAAAGAAGGTGATTATATAATGGAAATTAGGGTAAAGCAAATGGGCTTTGAATGTGCAATTGGGCCTCCAATATTCACTTGAATTCGTCACTTTCCAGGCTAAATCGCAGGGACTTAAGTGCATTTTTTGAAGTTGAAATGTGTAAACAAAATGTAGCCGACATCGAGAACTAACTTCTGTCCGAAAATTGACTCAATCGGATAAAAGGTGAATTAGTTATGAATTTTTGAAGTTTCAGCTCAGACAAACTTATTTTGGGCTTCAGTGTCGACTCTGACACGTTCTTCAATAAAAAACTGGTATTGATCGGTGCATAATTTGGTCTCGACTTTTGAGGCAAAGTTGTAGATCTATGAGTCAGGGACCTTGTGTAAAAATATGAGCCCCATCCGATAAAAATTGACCGAGTTATGAATTTTCGAAGTTTCGGCCCAGATGAAATAATATTCAGCATTCAGGATTTTCAGCGTGTCACGCACTCTGAGCAAAAAACGAAGGCCTTTTGAATACCGTTTGAACTCAATACCTTCTGTGAAAATGTAGCCAACTCAATTTGTGAAATTTTGGCGCCAGAACCAGCTCGATACGATGAAAATCGACCAAGTTATGATTTTTTGAACATGACGCAAATAAACTTCTGTCACAAATTTTCTGCACGAAAATACTTGATAAATCCACATTTTTGAAGATCTTCTGATCGAAATTGGCTTCCAGCCGTGAGAGATGAAAACGTAGATAATGTCAAGATGGAATTTGGGCCACCGGAACGGGTTCAAAACGAGTCACGATCTTCAAGTTATGAATTTTTTAGCGCGTAAAAACTGCACTTTCAGCACACTTTTTCACCATATTTCTTCGAGAAAACTCACACATTCGGATACCTTCTTTAATGAATTGACTCTTGAGCCGAACCTGAATTTGAGAATATGTTATCAGAGATATCTTGGCGAAAGAACACCTGAATATGATGCGCCGGGTTGGACTTGTGAATTTTTCTTGAAATGTTTTGAGAAATATGGGAGGGCAAATTTTGGGGTACAACAGTTGCCCCTGTTCAATCTTCTTAGACCTGAGGATGCAGATTGGCTGACGTGCCTTTCGTAATCCGAAGGTGGAAGATGATTGAACACTAGAGTGCCCAGAAATTTGCGCTCACATAGTAGCAGTGTGATGTGGGGAATGGGCTTATAGATGCCATTTGGAGATTGATGGATAGGATGACGGGCTTATAGATGCCATGCTAAGAGATGATGGAGGGTGGATGGGCTTATAGATGCCATCTGGATGTTGATCGCATAAGAGATTCCTTAGCGAGAACCTGCGTACCTGCAAAAGAAAGATGAGTACCTGACATGTTGCAGGAGCTGGTCTTCAGATGCTTTGTGTAGATATGTCCTGACTGGTTACAGGAATCGGATCTGGAGCTTCAAATGGTGATGAATGAACCAGGGATAGTTACTACCTCAACAGGAACGGTGAGAGAACCTTGTATGACTTTAACCTCAACAGCAAACATTGAGACAATCTTGGTGGGAATTACCATCTCCGCAGTATCGGGGAGAGAACCATAGGCAATTACGATCTCAATAGCAATCATTGAGAAAAACCTGGAATGGAATTATCATCTCCGCAGTATCGGGGAGAGAACCATAGGCGATTATAATCTCAATAGCAATTATTGAGAAAACCTTGGATAACTTCTACTGAGTCTTCATTAGAAAAATCTGTTTGGGGTCGATTTAACTGGACTAGAGAAGGCCTATGACTGGATAAGAGACAGAAAATCTTAGGGTCGATTAATTGAACCGGTCTAGGTCTTGAAATGTCTTCAACAGATACACCCTGGCAAGATTCAGGTATCGGATCCTCGAACTCTTCAGACACACCCTGGCAAGATACAGGAATCAGATCTGGTAATGTTAGTCTTCAACGGATACACCCTGGCAAGATTCAGGTATCGGATCCTCGAACTCTTCAGACACACCCTGGCAAGATACAGGAATCAGATCTGGTAATGTTAGTCTTCAACGGATACACCCTGGCAAGATTCAGGCATCGGATCCTCGAACTCTTCAGACACACCCTGGCAAGATACAGGAATCGGATCTGGTAATGTTAGTCTTCAACGGATACACCCTGGCAAGATTCAGGTATCGGATCCTCGAACTCTTCAGACACACCCTGGCAAGATACAGGAATCGGATCTGGTAATGTTAGTCTTCAACGGATACACCCTGGCAAGATTCAGGCATCGGATCCTCGAACTCTTCAGACACACCCTGGCAAGATACAGGAATCGGATCTGGTAATGTTAGTCTTCAACGGATACACCCTGGCAAGGTTCAGGTATCGGATCCTCGAACTCTTCAGACACACCCTGGCAAGATACAGGAATCGGATCTGGTAATGCTAGTCTTCAACGGATACACCCTGGCAAGATTCAGGCATCGGATCCTCGGACTCTTCAGACACACCCTGGCAAGATACAGGAATCGGATCTGGTAATTGGTCGTCGACAGGTACACCCTGGCAAGATTCAGGAATCGGACCTTTAGTTGCGACCATTGATGGTAATCAATTTTGTACTTTTGTCCTGAAAAGACAAGCGTTAGTTGTATGCGATGTCATGTGGTATGACATGCGAGATGCTCTATGAATACGTGAGATTGTATGTTCATGATGCGTATATGCATGCTAAAATGTATGAAGATGTTTATGAATGTATTTTTCGTCTAGGAAAGTAAATCCTCGACGGGTGCCGGGAAGTCACTCCTGGGCTGATGTTGGAGAATAGATTTTGCTTCTGCTGGGGATGATAATTGCAAGGATACCGGTTGGGAGAAGATAACTCCTTTGGGGAATAAACTTGGTGAATGGAATAACTCTGCGGGGAGGAAAGTACTCTAACGATCTTGTTGGGAAGCAATACTCTGTGGGGAGAAAGATACCTTGCTGAGTTGTTGATAAGAAATTGCTGGGGATACCTTTGTTGTGTTGGAAGCGTTAATAGACTTCGCTGGGGGTAAGGAGACTGTGTCGACGACGATCTCTCTGTGGCTCTTGGCTGAGGATAACCCAGTTATATCCCGGTAAGGAAATAACTCTTTGAATAAAGCCGGGCGACGCGTTCGTGCTCTGTGCGGATAAGCTTCCAGAATCTACTGGGGATAAGCTTACTGCTTGGGGAGATGAATTCCAACTTTCCTGAGGGAACTGGATTGGACTCTCTTGGGGAAGTTTTGAACTGCGGGGGGAGTGATTCCTTTGAATGTTGGTATGCCGCCGGGGAACAACCTTTAGACCAAGACTGCCGGGGATGCTTGTTAAGAATACATATGCTGCTGGGGAGATGTTGAGATCCACTGGAGGATACCCAACTTCCTTAAGATTTGATAACTTTGCTTGGAGAAGAGTGCACTGACTTGCTGACGTACTCTCTGGGGAATTAAGATATGCCGGTTATGTTCTTTAGTTGAACCTACCTTGGTATCTTGGAGGACAGAACAATTAGATTGCTCAGACAACTCTTTATTGTCCCTGTTTCTAAGGTGGGAGAGGAAGACCTGTGAGGTGTTGATAGTTGTTGATGGACAAACCTTCTTTTGGTAGGCAGGTGACAGGATGACAGGACATAGTCGTACGCTTTAATCCCTAACTTTTGCCTGGACCGCCCTTTCGGGTTTTCAGTCCACCGGGATACCCCTTTTTGCCCAAGCCGCCTTTTCAGGTTTTCGACTTGCCGGGTGTACAGATTTTTTCATTTTCATCCCTTATTTTTCCCGAACCCTTTTGGTTCGCCGGGAAGCCCTTATTTTTTCCTAGGTATGTCAACCTAGCGGGTCTTTGATTATGCGTAGTATTTTTTCGACTATGTCTGTTCACAGAAAATAGGGAGTTGCCCCTGTTAGAAGTGTTTTGCCATGCCACCAGAAGGTGTTTGATCAGGCCAGATTCGTGGCTGGAGTGCCCCAAGTGACTCAGGCGGAGATTTGCCCCAGGCTGTTTGGCCTTTGAGAGATTCTCCGAATCTTGACTTAACTGCCCCAGATGATGAACAATAATCATACCTGCCTCTTGATTGGAAGTGCTTCCGTTCATTAGGCATTCATCGTGCGAATTTCCCTACTGTTCAAACAAAAAAGTCATATGCAAACAAAGTTATGTTAAAAATGCAAAGCCCATGTCTGTCTTGAAGATTTTGAAAATGCATTCTTTTTTCATAAAACAAGTGGTTGTTTGTAAAACGTGATGTCAACTCCGTATTTACCGTAGGCCTTAAGGAGTCAGGATACCTTTCGTAACAGTATGCTTTCGAACTAACCCATGCTTCAGCTAGGACTTTTAAGGGTTATAACGTGGCCTGGTTCATGGTTCAAGAAACAAAGGATAAAGGCTCAAATTATTTGTACCCACCCGCTCTTCGTGATGTTCTCCAAACCTAAACTCAGTTGATCATACGTTATACCTTGTTTGAGTCTTTGCTTTGATTTTCCGGTGATGATTCGGATGTTGATAACTTATTTTGAATAGGCAGTCATTCCTTTTTCGTTGAGGGTTTGTAAGACCTCTTTCTTGTCTGATTTTGTTATCCCTTTCTTTTTTTGCCTGAACTGTTTCCCTTTTTTGGAATTACAGTCAGCGGGATGCCCCAGTTTTATAAGTCTCCTTCATGGGTTTTGACTTAATGGGTTTTTTTTATTTTGAAAAAATGACTGCCTTTCTTTATTGATTATTCGGAACCATCACTGTCTTTCTTTGTTTTTGTAAGGACCTCTTTGGTGCCATTCGTTATGCACTTGGATCAACTGAGAGACTACCCTGCCCCAAGTTATGATTAAGGGTTTTAAATTTCGAAAAGAAAAAAAAACTCCTACTTCTTTGGCTCAGAGGGGTTGACGAGGGATTAACTTCCTTATAACTCCAGTGTTTAGGATTTGAAACAATGCCTGTACCTCATCAGCGTGGTCTATTCAAAAGCATACTGTAGATTATGGTATCGTTTTCGTCATCCTCCCTCAAGAGGCTTAGAACTATTAATCGAGCATTGATCATCAGAAAAAATATGAAAATAATTTGCATTTAGTGAATACGAATATATTGTTTCAGAACAGACATATGCGATGCATTAATGAAATAACAATGTTTAACATGAGTAAATGTTTGAACAAAAGAGAATTGCAACTTGAACATTCGAATGAACAAAAATTTTTCAATCCTAGCCATGTTTTGGCAAGGGAGCAGTGATCACGCGGGGAGTCTTGGGTACTTTAAAATGAATCTCTCCAGCGTCGATCATGTCTTGGATCTTATTTTTCAAGCTCCAACAATCATCTGTAGTATGCCCCGGGCTGTCAGAGTGATAAGCGCAGCAGGCATTGGGGTTATACTTCGGTGACGTTGTATTTTGGTTCTTCGGAGCTTCTTTTAGAGTTACCAGCTTGGTCTCCAGCAACTGTGGCAATATCTGGGATAAGGTCATGCTGAGCCGAGTGAACTGCCTTCTCTCGCTCTTTTGTTGGTTTTGATGTTGAATTTGTGACACTGGAGCCATTTGAGGAGCTCTCCCGTTACCTCCTTGTCTCAAAGGTGGTTGAACGATGACTGGCTTTTTACCCTTAGACTTTTGCCCCAGTTGGTTACCCTGAAGCAGTTGGTTGACGAGAAACCAGAGCTCATCTTGTCTTTGAGCTAACTCTTGAATGGCAGTCACCTGCCCCAGCATCTGGACCTTCAATGCATCCACCTCAACTTGTAGGTGTTTCAGCCTTTCATCCTCAGCACTGTTCCTGACAAAGGTCTCCATGAGAAGTGTCCTTAGCTCTTCCTGCCCCTTGGATAAATTCAGGAGGATTTTCCCGAACCGGGTCTCTTGAGCAAGAAAGTCCTGGTTGTCTTGTTGGGAAGCCATTGCTGAAATAAACAGCGGGAAAGGTAAGTGACCTGCAACAAGGGTACCTGTCATGCAATGATATGTATGATATGCATGCAATGTTTTCAAGGACCTCGCGGGGTAAACAAGAAATTTGTTAGGGCTGGGATCCGGTAGCTTGATTGAAGGAACTTCATATTTGTTGAGAGTCCTTTTTCAAGGGTCAAAGGCTCACCATATCGAGTGGGTCATAGCCCCTGACTTTAATCATCATGTCTGGTTTTGATTTCCAAACAAACTTGGTTAGGGGAACCTTCTTCAGGAGTCAGCGCTCACCATATCAAGTGGGTCATAGCCCCTGACAACTTTGGCTAGAGGAAAATAAATCCTCTTTGCCCCTTGCTGGGATAGTTGATTCACCATGACCTGCATCACAAGCCCTTGAGATCCTTGAAATGGGTTAGGATGTATGCAATGGTATGATGTTATGCTATGCATGGGGTAATATGAGTAACCCTGTTATGAGTCCCAATTAAGGACTTGCAAACCAAAACCTGCAAGAAACTCAAGTAAAACCTGTCATGAGTCCCAATTAAGGACTATAAACAGAACCTGCAAGTAGTTAGTACACCCTGTTATGAGTCCCAATCAAGGACTATAAACAAAACCTGCAAGAGACTTAGTAAACCCTGTTAGGAGTCCCAATTAAGGACTATAAACAAAACCTGCAAGTAGTTCAGTAACCCTGTTATGAGTCCCAATTAAGGACTATAAACAAAACCTGCAAGTAGTTCATGTGTCAGCTAACAAGCATGCAAGTAGGCAAGTACGAAGGCACACAAGTCACACAAGAGAAACCCTTAGAGTTTAGGTCAGCATGGGGTCTGGGTATTACCCTCTTGAAGTTGGTGGGCTCAACCTGTCCTATTAGAAGTAACCGGGTTCTAAGGGTCCCAATATCACGGGATTGCTTTCATTGTTCATCGTTTCGATTTAGCCACTGAACTGGCGACCGAAATATTCCAGGAAAGCAACCCTCAATTGAGTGTAGCATCGAGTATCAACCAACCTCGGACTGCACCGAAGTCAGTTATCTCACTACCCTAAAGAGGCCAAGATAGTTCAATTAAGGTTCCTAAGGTCTGTTGATGCTTCACGACACCACGCGGAGGCCCCGTACTCTTCTTGACTGAACTCAAGGGTTACCGGTACACACCAAAGTGCCACATCAACGTAGCAGACTATTTCAACCATGTCGGTATACCCCGCACAGTTCCCTCACAGCCTTGTTGCTACTTTCTAAGAAGGTATCCCCAGATCCGGGTTAGGATCTATAGAACTCCCAAGACAGTCCCACAATAATAAAGCAAGCAAGTCAATACAATTGAAAACACATTTATGAACTACCCTAAGGTACACCTCACTTTAAAAATAATCCCCAGCAGAGTCGCCAGTTCTGTGATCGGTGGATCTGGAACTGAATGTTTTAACGCTGGTTCGCGAAATGTCGCGGTAAGCAAGAGTCGCCACCGTCTTTTATTTTCTCCAAATGGAAAGGACAAAAGCACAGAAAAATTCCTTAAAGAGATTGCTCTCGGTTCGGGAGGTAGGTTATAGAAAGGGAAGGTGTTAGCACCCTTTCTATCCATGGTTATCCATGGGCTCTTAGATACTTGCTCATTGTGTTTTCAAAATTGGTTTGTTTGCTTTTCAATTGTGGGTTTTAAAAAAGTTTCTTTGAAAATTCCAGTTCGACTCTTGTATCGGTCCTCAAGAGTGTTTGAAAAATTGCTTTCGAAAGCTTTTTGAAAAGGTGTCGGTGTGAAAAGTATTTTTGATTTGTTTTTGAAATTAGAGCAAGTATCTTAGAGTTGTCTACCTACCCTAAGGAATTCGTCTGTGTAAATGTCCTTAAAGTAGTGTCATCCCACCATTGAGAGGTAGGTAGCACCACCGTTGGAGGTGTTCGGGTCAATTCGAGGTTCGGGACATGGTGATCACCAGGGCAATGGGAAGACACCTTAGAAGCTACCCTCATGCCAGGTTCCCGGATCATGAGGACTTACTAAGACATCCTCTACTCGAAGATCATCTTTCGAGGCAAGGCAACAATGAGGCGTACCCTAGGGGTGGTGTGTGATTTGTGTGTCATGTTCATTTATTTTTGTCTTGTCATGTCAAAGTGATCTATGCGTTTGTTTTTATTTTAGGCCATTCATTCTTGCATGCATTTATTTAACAGTTAAAAGGATGCGGAAATTAAAAGTTCTAAGCTATTACAAAGGCGCGGGTCCACATCGCCAAATTAAAATCCAGGACCCGATTTGACGGAAAATAAATAAAGAAATAAAATAAAGTGCGAGAAATTAAGTTTACAAGGCTTTGGGAGAATTACATAAATATTTAAAAGAAGGAAATAAATAAAAATGCGCGAATAGGAATTAAAATTGGAAACGAGGGCGTTGGACCCTTTTTAATGAAATTAAATTAAATGATTAAACTAATGAAATTAAAGAGAAAAAAGAAATTATTATTTTTTTTTTGAGTTTTTGGTATTTATGTTTTTTATGCATTTTTATGAGAAAGATTAAATGAAATTAAAATATTAACCCTAATTCTAGTTTTTTTTTTATTTATTAAGAAAAACATGTTAAAATTAAACCTAAAATTAATCTAATTATTTACATGCAATTTTGATTTATAAAAATAAATAATTAATTATTAGTGAAATTTATTTACAAAAAATATTAATTAAATAAATATATTTTGATTTTTTATGACTTTTCTATTTTTTACTATTTTTTTATATTTTATGAAAATAAGTTAAATTAAAGGAATTAATTAAAAAAAGAAATAATTGAAATAAATAAAATAAGGAAAAGAAAGAAAATACAATACCTTGGGGGGTTTCTGTCCCCTTTTTGGAGGTGAATTGGAGTGGTTTGGCCATTTGTGTTCTGGCCTCATCATGCATAAGTTGTTCTACTTTGGCCATTTGGCTTTTGGCTTTTGGCCATTTGCGTTTTGGCCTCAACGTTCCTTAATCTTCTCAGGATGTCTGTCTCGCCATGTATTGGTGTCATGCATAAGTTTTTCTACTTTGGCCATTTGGCTTTTGGCTTTTGGCCATTTGGCTTTTGGCCTCAACGTTCCTTAATGAACCTGGGATCCTGTCTAAATCTGCAGTTGAATCTCACGAACACATTAAATAAAATCATAAAATGCAAATAAAGCCAATATATGAAGAAATTTAATGTTTAGGCACAATATGGCATGTATGAATGATTATACCCTTTTGATCATGGAGATCAAATCAACCTTACCCTTACTGGAAAAGTAGTGACATGAATGCTTTTATGCCCTTTGGATCATGGAGATCAAGCCAGCCTTACCCTTACTGAAGAAGTAATAAGATGTTGGTTTGTAACTGAGATGGCTTGTTTGTAGTGAGAGAGGGATTTGTAATAAGGATTTCAAGGTTTTAGGGTTCTTGAAAGAGTTTGATATTCTGACAGTGTTGTGGCAAGGTTTTTTCTCTCTTTTCCTCCTCTCCTGGTTTGTGTGAAAAGAAGGTGATTATATAATGGAAATTAGGGTAAAGCAAATGGGCTTTGAATGTGCAATTGGGCCTCCAATATTCACTTGAATTCGTCACTTTCCAGGCTAAATCGCAGGGACTTAAGTGCATTTTTTGAAGTTGAAATGTGAAAACAAAATGTAGCCGACATCGAGAACTAACTCCTGTCCGAAAATTGACTCAATCGGATAAATGGTGAATTAGTTATGAATTTTTGAAGTTTAAGCTCAGACAAACTTATTTTGGGCTTCAGTGTCGACTCTGACACGTTCTTCAATAAAAAACTGGTATTGATCGGTGCATAATTTGGTCTCGACTTTTGAGGCAAAGTTGTAGATCTATGAGTCAGGGACCTTGTGTAAAAATATGAGCCCCATCCGATAAAAATTGACCGAGTTATGAATTTTCGAAGTTTCGGCCCAGATGAAATAATATTCAGCATTCAGGATTTTCAGCGTGTCACGCACTCTGAGCAAAAAATGAAGGCCTTTTGAATACCGTTTGAACTCAATACCTTCTGTGAAAATGTAGCCAACTCAATTTGTGAAATTTTGGCGCCAGAACCAGCTCGATACGATGAAAATCGACCAAGTTATGATTTTTTGAACATGACGCAAATAAACTTCTGTCACAAATTTTCTGCACGAAAATACTTGATAAATCCACATTTTTGAAGACCTTCTGATCGAAATTGGCTTCCAGCCGTGAGAGATGAAAACGTAGATAATGTCAAGACGGAATTTTGGCCACCGGAACGGGTTCAAAACGAGTCACAATCTTCAAGTTATGAATTTTTTAGCGCGTAAAAACTGCACTTTCAGCACACTTTTTCACCATATTTCTTCGAGAAAACTCACACATTCGGATACCTTCTTTAATGAATTGACTCTTGAGCCAAACCTGAATTTGAGAATATGTTATCAGAGATATCTTGGCGAAAGAACACCTGAATATGATGCGCCGGGTTGGACTTGTGAATTTTTCTTGAAATGTTTTGAGAAATATGGGAGGGCAAATTTTGGGGTACAACAGTTTCCCTTGTTCAATCTTCTTAGACCTGAGGATGCAGATTGGTTGACATGCCTTTCGTAATCCGAAGGTGGAAGATGATTGAACACTAGAGTGCCCAGAAATTTGCGCTCACATAGTAGCAGTGTGATGTGGGGAATGGGCTTATAGATGTCATTTGGAGATTGATGGATAGGATGATGGGCTTATAGATGTCATGCTAAGAGATGATGGAGGGTGGATGGGCTTATAGATGCCATCTGGATGTTGATCGCATAAGAGATTCCTTAGCGAGAACCTGCGTACCTGTAAAAGAAAGATGAGTACCTGACATGTTGCAGGAGCTGGTCTTCAGATGCTTTGTGTAGATATGTCCTGACTGGTTACAGGAATCGGATCTGGAGCTTCAAATGGTGATGAATGAACCAGGGATAGTTACTACCTCAACAGGAACGGTGAGAGAACCTTGGATGACTTTAACCTCAACAGCAAACATTGAGACAATCTTGGTGGGAATTACCATCTCCGCAGTATCGGGGAGAGAACCATAGGCAATTACGATCTCAATAGCAATCATTGAGAAAAACCTGGAATGGAATTATCATCTCCGCAGTATCGGGGAGAGAACCATAGGAGATTATAATCTCAATAGCAATTATTGAGAAAACCTTGGATAACTTCTACTGAGTCTTCATTAGAAAAATCTGTTTGGGGTCGATTTAACTGGACTAGAGAAGGCCTATGACTGGATAAGAGACAGAAAATCTTAGGGTCGATTAACTGAACCGGTCTAGGTCTTGAAATGTCTTCAACAGATACACCCTGGCAAGATTCAGGTATCGGATCCTCGAACTCTTCAGACACACCCTGGCAAGATACAGGAATCGGATCTGGTAATGTTAGTCTTCAACGGATACACCCTGGCAAGATTCAGGTATCGGATCCTCGAACTCTTCAGACACACCCTGGCAAGATACAGGAATCGGATCTGGTAATGTTAGTCTTCAACGGATACACCCTGGCAAGATTCAGGCATCGGATCCTCGAACTCTTCAGACACACCCTGGCAAGATACATGAATCGGATCTGGTAATGTTAGTCTTCAACGGATACACCCTGGCAAGATTCAGGTATCGGATCCTCGAACTCTTCAGACACACCCTGGCAAGATACAGGAATCAGATCTGGTAATGTTAGTCTTCAACGGATACACCCTGGCAAGATTCAGGCATCGGATCCTCGAACTCTTCAGACACACCCTGGCAAGATACAGGAATCGGATCTGGTAATGTTAGTCTTCAACGGATACACCCTGGCAAGGTTCAGGTATCGGATCCTCGAACTCTTCAGACACACCCTGGCAAGATACAGGAATCGGATCTGGTAATGCTAGTCTTCAACGGATACACCCTGGCAAGATTCAGGCATCGGATCCTCGGACTCTTCAGACACACCCTGGCAAGATACAGGAATCGGATCTGGTAATTGGTCGTCGACAGGTACACCCTGGCAAGATTCAGGAATCGGACCTTTAGTTGCGACCATTGATGGTAATCAATTTTGTACTTTTGTCCTGAAAAGACAAGCGTTAGTTGTATGCTATGTCATGTGGTATGACATGCGAGATGCTCTCTGAATACGTGAGATTGTATGTTCATGATGCGTATATGCATGCTAAAATGTATGAAGATGTTTATGAATGTATTTTTCGTCTAGGAAAGTAAATCCTCGACGGGTGCCGGGAAGTCACTCCTGGGCTGATGTTGGAGAATAAATTTTGCTTCCGCTGGGGATGATAATTGCAAGGATACCGGTTGGGAGAAGATAACTCCTTTGGGGAATAAACTTGGCGAATGGAATAACTCTGCGGGGAGGAAAGTACTCTAACGATCTTGTTGGGAAGCAATACTCTGTGGGGAGAAAGATACCTTGCTGAGTTGTTGATAAGAACTTGTTGGGGATACCTTTGTTGTGTTGGAAGCGTTAATAGACTTCGCTGGGGGTAAGGAGACTGTGTCGACGACGATCTCTCCGTGGCTCTTGGCTGAGGATAACCCAGTTATATCCTGGTAAGGAAATAACTCTTTGAATAAAGCCGGGCGACGCGTTCGTGCTCTGTGCGGATAAGCTTCCAGAATCTACTGGGGATAAGCTTACTGCTTGGGGAGATGAATTCCAACTTTCCTGAGGGAACTGGATTGGAATCTCTTGGGGAAGTTTTGAACTGCGGGGGGAGTGATTCCTTTGAATGTTGGTATGCCGCCGGGGAACAACCTTTAGACCAAGACTGCCGGGGATGCTTGTTAAGAATACATATGCTGCTGGGGAGATGTTGAGATCCACTGGAGGATACCCAACTTCCTTAAGATTTGATAACTTTGCTTGGAGAAGAGTGCACTGACTTGCTGACGTACTCTCTGGGGAATTAAGATATGCCGGTTATGTTCTTTAGTTGAACCTACCTTGGTATCTTGGAGGACAGAACAATTAGATTGCTCAGACAACTCTTTATTGTCCCTGTTTCTGAGGTGGGAGAGGAAGACCTGTGAGGTGCTGATAGTTGTTGATGGACAAACCTTCTTTTGGTAGGCAGGTGACAGGATGACAGGACATAGTCGTACGCTTTAATCCCTAACTTTTGCCTGGACCGCCCTTTCGGGTTTTCAGTCCACCGGGATACCCCTTTTTGCCCAAGCCGCCTTTTCAGGTTTTCGACTTGCCGGGTGTACAGATTTTTTCATTTTCATCCCTTATTTTGCCCGAACCCTTTTGGTTCGCCGGGAAGCCCTTATTTTTGCCTAGGTATGTCAACCTAGCGGGTCTTTGATTATGCGTAGTATTTTTTCGACTATGTCCGTTCACAGAAAATAGGGAGTTGCCCCTGTTAGAAGTGTTTTGCCATGCCACCAGAAGGTGTTTGATCAGGCCAGATTCGTGGCTGGAGTGCCCCAAGTGACTCAGGCGGAGATTTGCCCCAGGCTGTTTGGCCTTTGAGAGATTCTCCGAATCTTGACTTAACTGCCCCAGATGATGGACAATAGTCATACCTGCCTCTTGATTGGAAGTGCTTCCGTTCATTAGGCATTCATCGTGCGAATTTCCCTACTGTTCAAACAAAAAAGTCATATGCAAACAAAGTTATGTTAAAAATGCAAAGCCCGTGTCTGTCTTGAAGATTTTGAAAATGCATTCTTTTTTCATAAAACAAGTGGTTGTTTGTAAAACGTGATGTCAACTCCGTATTTACCGTAGGCCTTAAGGAGTCAGGATACCTTTCGTAACAGTATGCTTTCGAACTAACCCATGCTCCAGCTAGGACTTTTAAGGGTTATAACGTGGCCTGGTTCATGGTTCAAGAAACAAAGGATAAAGGCTCAAATTATTTGTACCCACCCGCTCTTCGTGATGTTCTCCAAACCTAAACTCAGTTGATCATACGCTATACCTTGTTTGAGTCTTTGCTCTGATTTTCCGGTGATGATTCGGATGTTGATAACTTATTTTGAATAGGCAGTCATTCCTTTTTCGTTGAGGGTTTGTAAGACCTCTTTCTTGTCTGATTTTGTTATCCCTTTCTTTTTTTGCCTGAACTGTTTCCCTTTTTTGGAATTACAGTCAGCGGGATGCCCCAGTTTTATAAGTCTCCTTCATGGGTTTTGACTTAATGGGTTTTTTTTATTTTGAAAAAATGACTGCCTTTCTTTATTGATTATTCGGAACCATCACTGTCTTTCTTTGTTTTTGTAAGGACCTCTTTGGTGCCATTCGTTATGCACTTGGATCAACTGAGAGACTACCCTGCCCCAAGTTATGATTAAGGGTTTTAAATTTCAAAAAGAAAAAAAAACTCCTACTTCTTTGGCTCAGAGGGGTTGACGAGGGATTAACTTCCGTATAACTCCAGTGTTTAGGATTTGAAACAATGCCTGTACCTCATCAGCGTGGTCTGTTCAAAAGCATACTGTAGATTATGGTATCGTTTTCGTCATCCTCCCTCAAGAGGCTTAGAACTATTAATCGAGCGTTGATCATCAGAAAAAATATGAAAATAATTTGCATTTAGTGAATACGAATATATTGTTTCAGAACAGACATATGCGATGCATTAATGAAATAACAATGTTTAACATGAGTAAATGTTTGAACAAAAGAGAATTGCAACTTGAACATTCGAATGAACAAAAATTTCTCAATCCTAGCCATGTTTTGGCAAGGGAGCAGTGATCACGCGGGGAGTCTTGGGTACTTTAAAATGAATCTCTCCAGCGTCGATCATGTCTTGGATCTTATTTTTCAAGCTCCAACAATCATCTGTAGTATGCCCCGGGCTGTTAGAGTGATAAGCGCAGCGGGCGTTGGGGTTATACTTCGGTGACATTGTATTTTGGTTCTTCGGAGCTTCTTTTAGAGTTACCAGCTTGGTCTCCAGCAACTGTGGCAATATCTGGGATAAGGTCATGCTGAGCCGAGTGAACTGCCTTCTCTCGCTCTTTTGTTGGTTTTGATGTTGAATTTGTGACACTGGAGCCATTTGAGGAGCTCTCCCCTTACCTCCTTGTCTCAAAGGTGGTTGAACGATGACTGGCTTTTTACCCTTAGACTTTTGCCCCAGTTGGTTACCCTGAAGCAGTTGGTTGACGAGAAACCAGAGCTCATCTTGTCTTTGAGCTAACTCTTGAATGGCAGTCACCTACCCCAGCATCTGGACCTTCAATGCATCCACCTCAGCTTGTAGGTGTTTCAGCCTTTCATCCTCAGCACTGTTCCTGACAAAGGTCTCCATGAGAAGTGTCCTTAGCTCTTCCTGCCCCTTGGATAGATTCAGGAGGATTTTCCCGAACCGGGTCTCTTGAGCAAGAAAGTCCTGGTTGTCTTGTTGGGAAGCCATTGCTGAAATAAACAGCGGGAAAGGTAAGTGACCTGCAACAAGGGTACCTGTCATGCAATGATATGTATGATATGCATGCAATGTTTTCAAGGACCTCGCGGGGTAAACAAGAAATTTGTTAGGGCTGGGATCCAGTAGCTTGATTGAAGGAACTTCATATTTGTTGAGAGTCCTTTTTCAAGGGTCAAAGGCTCACCATATCGAGTGGGTCATAGCCCCTGACTTTAATCATCATGTCTGGTTTTGATTTCCAAACAAACTTGGTTAGGGGAACCTTCTTCAGGAGTCAGCGCTCACCATATCAAGTGGGTCATAGCCCCTGACAACTTTGGCTAGAGGAAAATAAATCCTCTTTGCCCCTTGCTGGGATAGTTGATTCACCATGACCTGCATCACAAGCCCTTGAGATCCTTGAAATGGGTTAGGATGTATGCAATGGTATGATGTTATGCTATGCATGGGGTAATATGAGTAACCCTGTTATGAGTCCCAATTAAGGACTGCAAACCAAAACCTGCAAGAAACTCAAGTAAAACCTGTCATGAGTCCCAATTAAGGACTATAAACAGAACCTGCAAGTAGTTAGTACACCCTGTTATGAGTCCCAATCAAGGACTATAAACAAAACCTGCAAGAGACTTAGTAAACCCTGTTAGGAGTCCCAATTAAGGACTATAAACAAAACCTGCAAGTAGTTCAGTAACCCTGTTATGAGTCCCAATTAAGGACTATAAACAAAACCTGCAAGTAGTTCATGTGTCAGCTAACAAGCATGCAAGTAGGCAAGTACAAAGGCACACAAGTCACATAAGAGAAACCCTTAGAGTTTAGGTCAGCATGGGGTCTGGGTATTACCCTCTTGAAGTTTGTGGGCTCAACCTGTCCTATTAGAAGTAACCGGGTTCTAAGGGTCCCAATATCACGGGATTGCTTTCATTGTTCATCGTTTCGATTTAGCCACTGAACTGGCGACCGAAATATTCCAGGAAAGCAACCCTCAATTGAGTGTAGCATCGAGTATCAACCAACCTCGGACTGCACCGAAGTCAGTTATCTCACTACCCTAAAGAGGCCAAGATAGTTCAATTAAGGTTCCTAAGGTCTGTTGATGCTTCACGACACCACGCGGAGGCCCCGTACTCTCCTTGACTGAACTCAAGGGTTACCGGTACACACCAAAGTGCCACATCAACGTAGCAGACTGTTTCAACCATGTCGGTATACCCCGCACAGTTCCCTCACAGCCTTGTTGCTACTTTCTAAGAAGGTATCCCCAGATCCGGGTTAGGATCTATAGAACTCCCAAGACAGTCCCACAATAATAAAGCAAGCAAGTCAATACAATTGAAAACACATTTATGAACTACCCTAAGGTACACCTCACTTTAAAAATAATCCCCAGCAGAGTCGCCAGTTCTGTGATCGGTGGATCTGGAACTGAATGTTTTAACGCTGGTTCGCGAAATGTCGCGGTAAGCAAGAGTCGCCACCGTCTTTTATTTTCTTCAAATGGAAAGGACAAAAGCACAGAAAAATTCCTTAAAGAGATTGCTCTCGGTTCGGGAGGTAGGTTATAGAAAGGGAAGGTGTTAGCACCCTTTCTATCCATGGTTATCCATGGGCTCTTAGATACTTGCTCATTGTGTTTTCAAAATTGGTTTGTTTGCTTTTCAATTGTGGGTTTTAAAAAAGTTTCTTTGAAAATTCCAGTTCGACTCTTGTATCGGTCCTCAAGAGTGTTTGAAAAATTGCTTTCGAAAGCTTTTTGAAAAGGTGTCGGTGTGAAAAGTATTTTTGATTTGTTTTTGAAATTAGAGCAAGTATCTTAGAGTTGTCTACCTACCCTAAGGAATTCGTCTGTGTAAATGTCCTTAAAGTAGTGTCATCCCACCATTGAGAGGTAGGTAGCACCACCGTTGGAGGTGTTCGGGTCAATTCGAGGTTCGGGACATGGTGATCACCAGAGCAATGGGAAGACACCTTAGAAGCTACCCTCATGCCAGGTTCCCGGATCATGAGGACTTACTAAGACATCCTCTACTCGACGATCATCTTTCGAGGCAAGGCAACAATGAGGCGTACCCTAGGGGTGGTGTGTGATTTGTGTGTCATGTTCATTTATTTTTGTCTTGTCATGTCAAAGTGATCTATGCGTTTGTTTTTATTTTAGGCCATTCATTCTTGCATGCATTTATTTAACAGTTAAAAGGATGCGGAAATTAAAAGTTCTAAGCTATTACAAAGGCGCGGGTCCACATCGCCAAATTAAAATCCAGGACCCGATTTGACGGAAAATAAATAAAGAAATAAAATAAAGTGCGAGAAATTAAGTTTACAAGGCTTTGGGAGAATTACATAAATATTTAAAAGAAGGAAATAAATAAAAATGCGCGAATAGGAATTAAAATTGGAAACGAGGGCGTTGGACCCTTTTTAATGAAATTAAATTAAATGATTAAACTAATGAAATTAAAGAGAAAAAAGAAATTATTATTTTTTTTTTGAGTTTTTGGTATTTATGTTTTTTATGCATTTTTATGAGAAAGATTAAATGAAATTAAAATATTAACCCTAATTCTAATTTTTTTTTATTAAGAAAAACATGTTAAAATTAAACCTAAAATTAATCTAATTATTTACATGCAATTTTGATTTATAAAAATAAATAATTAATTATTAGTGAAATTTATTTACAAAAAATATTAATTAAATAAATATATTTTGATTTTTTATGACTTTTCTGTTTTTTACTATTTTTTAATATTTTATGAAAATAAGTTAAATTAAAGGAATTAATTAAAAAAAGAAATAATTGAAATAAATAAAATAAGGAAAAGAAAGAAAATACAATACCTTGGGGGGTTTCTGTCCCCTTTTTGGAGGTGAATTGGAGTGGTTTGGCCATTTGTGTTCTGGCCTCATCATGCATAAGTTGTTCTACTTTGGGCTTTTGGCCATTTGCGTTTTGGCCTCAACGTTCCTTAATCTTCTCAGGATGTCTGTCTCGCCATGTATTGGTGTCATGCATAAGTTTTTCTACTTTGGCCATTTGGATTTTGGCTTTTGGCCATTTGGCTTTTGGCCTCAACGTTCCTTAATGAACCTGGGATCCTGTCTAAATCTGCAGTTGAATCTCACGAACACATTAAATAAAATCATAAAATGCAAATAAAGCCAATATATGAAGAAATTTAATGTTTAGGCACAATATGGCATGTATGAATGATTATACCCTTTTGATCATGGAGATCAAATCAACCTTACCCTTACTGGAAAAGTAGTGACATGAATGCTTTTATGCCCTTTGGATCATGGAGATCAAGCCAGCCTTACCCTTACTGAAGAAGTAATAAGATGTTGGTTTGTAACTGAGATGACTTGTTTGTAGTGAGAGAGGGATTTGTAATAAGTATTTCAAGGTTTTAGGGTTCTTGAAAGAGTTTGATATTCTGACAGTGTTATGGCAAGGTTTTTTCTCTCTTTTCCTCCTCTCCTGGTTTGTGTGAAAAGAAGGTGATTATATAATGGAAATTAGGGTAAAGCAAATGGGCTTTGAATGTGCAATTGGGCCTCCAATATTCACTTGTATTCGTCACTTTCCAGGCTAAATCGCAGGGACTTAAGTGCATTTTTTGAAGTTGAAATATGAAAACAAAATGTAGCCGACATCGAGAACTAACTCCTATCCGAAAATCGACTCAATCGGATAAATGGTGAATTAGTTATGAATTTTTGAAGTTTCAGCTCAGACAAACTTATTTTGGGCTTCAGTGTCGACTCTGACACGTTCTTCAATAAAAAACTGGTATTGATCGGTGCATAATTTGGTCTCGACTTTTGAAGAAAAGTTGTAGATCTGTGAGTCAGGGACCTTGTGTAAAAATATGAGCCCCATCCGATAAAAATTGACCGAGTTATGAATTTTCGAAGTTTCGGCCCAGATGAAATAATATTCAACATTCAGGATTTTCAGTGTGTCACGCACTCTGAGCAAAAAACGAAGGCCTTTTGAATACCGTTTGACCTCAATACCTTCTGTGAAAATGTAGCCAACTCAATTTGTGAAATTTTGGCGCCAGAACCAGCTCGATACGATGAAAATCGACCAAGTTATGATTTTTTGAACATGACGCAAATAAACTTCTGTCACAAATTTTCTGCACGAAAATACTTGATAAATCCACATTTTTGAAGACCTTCTGATCGAAATTGGCTTTCAGCCGTGAGAGATGAAAACGTAGATAATGTCAAGAAGGAATTTTGGCCACCAGAACGGGTTCAAAACGAGTCACGATCTTCAAGTTATGAATTTTTTAGCGCGTAAAAACTGCACTTTCAGCACACTTTTTCACCATATTTCTTCGAGAAAACTCACACATTCGGATACCTTCTTTAATGAATTGAATCTTGAGCCGAACCTGAATTTGATAATATGTTATCAGAGATATCTTGGCGAAAGAACACCTGAATATGATGCGCCGGGTTGGACTTGTGAATTTTTCATGAAATGTTTTGAGAAATATGGGAGAGCAAATTTTGGGGTACAACAATACCCTACTTTATTATCCCCAGCAGAGTCGCCAGTTCTGTGATATGGTGGCAGAACCGAACTAGTTTTAGGAAAATGTTGGTTTGTGTTTTGCGTTTGTGTTTGCAAAATATCGCGGTAAGTAAGAGTCGCCACCGACTTTTATTTTATCCAACTGGAAAGGAAAAAAGCACAGAAAAATTCCTTTTTTGAGATTTTGAGTATGGGGGGTAGATTATAGAAAGGGAAGGTATTAGCACCCTTTCTATCCGTAGTTTTCTACGGGCTCTTAGGTACTTGCTCATCATTTTAAAAATTACTTTCATGTTTGTGTGTTTTGAAAAGTTTTTGTTTTTCTTCGTTTTAACCCTTGTATTAGTCCTCAAGAGTGTTACGAAGTCGTTTTTGAAAAAAACTTTGTTTGAAAAGTGTTTGGTGTGAAAAAGTTTGTTTGTTTTGAGAAAGTACCTACTAGCATCTACCTACTCGAAAAAAGAATGTTTATGTTCTTGTTTCCTTTAGACCGCGCTATCCCACTATTGAGAAATAGGTAACACCGTCATTGGTGTTGTAAGGGTCAATTCGAAAGGGACGTACGATCACTAAAGCAATGTTAGGACATCTTAGTAATAACCCTAGTGTCTTAAGATCATATTCGAGGCAACATTTCCGAGGCAACCTTTCCGAGACAATATTTCCGAGACAACATTTCCGAACGGGACATTTGATCTTTGTTTAGACAAGAGGGCAACCACTAAGACACCCTATACTTAATGATCGTTTACCGAAGGCAACCGAAGTGAGAGTATACCCTAGGAGTGCGCATGTGCGAGTGATTTGATTTCAGTTATTATGTTTACACATTTAGGGTTTGCTAACCATTTTAAAATTAACATACAGTCTTGTCATGCAATCCTATTATCATACATCTAACAGTTAATATTTGCGAAAATTAAAATGCGAGAAATAAAACTACGCTTTTACAAGGCTTCGGGGAGGGGGATTAATTACATAGCCAAAAACCCGTAAAATGATAAATAAAAGAAAAATCCTAATTAAACTATTACATGCCATGAGCAATTACATTAATATCGTAAAAATAATAAATGCGCGCGATGAATCAAGAACGAGAAAAAATTAGGGTTTTGACCCCGTCTAAACCTAATTGAAAGAAAAAAACCATTTTTTTGTTTTTGATTATTTTGAGAAAATAAGGTTTTAATTGAATAAATACAAACCTAATTAATAATTAATTTTATTTAAGAAAAATAATTAATTTGACCTATTTTTGTATTTTTGTTATTTTATGAAAAGAAATAAAAATATAATCAAGAATCAACCTAATTTTCTAATTCGATTTTAATTATTTACAAAAGTTAGAATTACCCTAAAATTAAATTACACTAATATTAAATTAATGTTGACAAAATAAATAAAAACCTAAATTATAAATTGATGAAATTGATTTTATGATTTTGTAAAAAAAAGAATTTAATTTTGTGTTAGAAAATAAATAAATAAAGAAATTAAATAAAAGAAAGAAATATAAAGGAAATTAGAATGGGCCTGGTGTTATAGCAAAGGAGGGGGTGTTAATTGCATTTTATGAGCCCAAAAGCGCCTGGCCCATTTGACTTTTCCAGATCCTGTGTTGCAAGCTTGACTAGGCCTATGGTGGACCTCCAAAGGATGGCCCTTGGATCTAGCTTGTTGATGGCCTGGATGATGAGATATTGATAATGCACGGTAGATGCCTTGGAAGCTTGTACACCTGATCATGTAAAATAAAATAATATTGGACAAATAGGGGGACCTGGGGATCAAACCCAGGCCCTTTAGCTTTTCCACAACAATGTTGACCATCTAAGCTGGCTTGTTTTCTTGTATATGGAATAACAAACAATTATTATATTGGGAAAACAAAATAATATATTTCAAAACGCACGAATTTTGAATAGGCAAATCAGGGAGTGCCACGCCACCCTTCTTCTTCCTCCCTCCGTTGGTAAAAGTCCTGACTTTTACCTACAGTTATCTGGGTGTAGGTACAGCCATGTGATCCTCCAAAATTCTTTGCACGCATGATAAATCAATACCAGTGGTACCAATCAACTCGTTGCAACCTCACGAGCATCATGGTACCATTATCCATGGCTAATTGTTTCTGCAAGCAAAACCCCTAAAAACGAAGCTAAAACCCTAAACATGGCAACTTGCTGTATAGCCAATAAAAATACAATTGGTTATTACCATTAGCTTGCAAATGATTCAAGGATTTAGAATATGTAAACAAATCATGCTAAGAGTGCCAGGATTATGATATACAATTTCAAAAAAGCATGGAAGTTGTGGGATACTTACAGCGTGTTTCTGGGCACGAAAATGCTTGCTAATGATTGGAATGGGATCCTAGAACGTCCAGGAAGTGATTTATGTGGCTGGAAAGGCTTGAGGATGCGTGGAACTGAGAAAACAGTTTGCAACTTTTCTTGATTTTTTTTTAAAAGTTGTTTCACCTTTGCACGCCTCCAATCATCTCTCTTTTGATCTACACTTGTTCTATATGTACCCTAGAATGAATTAGGGTTACAAATTTGCTTCAAATCTTTTTCAATTAAGAGGATTGAATCATGATTTGATCCTTATTCAAATCTTTCCAAATCAAGCCAAATCCAATATTTTTGTGTCCAAATGAAGCTTGCACGATTTGATTCTTCTTCTAGCTGTATAAGAGACCTAAATATGTACAAAATCTCAAGCTTTGATTAGTTTTGATATTGTCGTGATTTTATTTTGATTTTATTTGATTTAATTGAAATAAAAATCAAAATAAATGACAAAAATAAAATAAAGACAAGTGGGAAGGATCATGGGTCGTGGGTCATGTTACAAACTCAATGCAAGCATAAAAAATTGGGCCCATTTGATAAAAATTGCAATTTGAGACACTTTTGACTTTTGGCAATTTTGCAAAAAGGGTCAACTTTGCCAATGCATAACTCCTTCAATTTTGACCCTAGAGATGTGTTCTTGGACTTTTTAGAAATCTTAAGATGTCCTCTAGGAAACACTTTTGGTCTCATCTCAATTGAGTCTTCCATGTTCATGTATGAAGCCTTGACAAAAAAGGTGTTTTTGTTGACTTTTCAAAATGACCTATAATGTCCAAATTCATATCTTCTTGTGAGTGCATATTTTGAACTTGGGAGATGAAGATGGATTGTAGGGAATTACATCCTATTCAAAATGAGCTTTGGATGGGTCATTTTTGATAAAGTATGATAAAGTTATGCTTGGTCAAAGTTGAGTTGACTTTTCCTGCAAAACCCTAATTTGGCAACTTTTGGGTTTTGATGAATTGTGAGCAATCCTTGAGGAATCATGATCATCCCTTGATCAAATGATGAATAATACTTCAAAATGAGGATGTTGACTTTTGCCCTAGCACAGTCGATTTTCAGGCCTTTGAGCAATTGACTGAGCAAACTTCCTCTGCAAGGCTTGAAACTTGACATGGATGATTTTGAGAACAGATTAGGACAATGGTGAGCATTTGGGATCCTTTGGACTCAAACATCTTGATGCAAACTAAAACCCTAATTTGAGGTAGACTGCCTTAGGAGATAGTTTGTATGGTCAACTCTTGGACTTCCTTAAGCAATTTGAGGACCTCACTTGAAATGTATTAAGAAATATGGGAGGGAAAATTTTGGGGTACAACAGCCGGCATCGACAATGCTGGTACTGCTAGCCACAACACGGCCCCCACCATTAATATGCTTGGTCCTTCAAACTATAGAGACGGAGCAATTGTGTCGTCATCATCACTATCTCGATGACTTGAAGAAGATCGGCCACCTCCTCAGAACTACCAACGCAACCAGTTCCAGGAGGTCCATGTTCCCGCCAGAGCAGACGCCACGACCAGGGCACTGTTCGCGGTGATAAACCAAATAAATTATCTGATCTTCTCTCAAAGGGAGAGATTGAGGGCACTCGAAGATGATCGGAGAGCCCCCAGAAGACATAGAAGGCCTCATTCTCCTCCTCCTCGCTAAGTAGAGGAACGTCCCCAATCTCCCCCATAGAGACGTAGGAGGTACCAGCCCGTTGACACGGGGAGATGCAATCACATCCCCTCGCGTCAAGAGCAAACACCTCCTGGAGATAGGAGCAGGGGAAATAACGAGCGACCGTACCACTCGAGGAACGCTCCGCACGATCAGGGCCTCCACCATAACCATCACTACAACAAATCTCCTTCTCGCTCGCTAGATAAGAGTGACGAAGATGACCCCGCGATCCATTGTCACAAGCCATCATGGAGGCACCCATCCACCCGGGCATGGAGAAGCCTTCCCATCTGAAGGAGTACGATAGAATTTCCGACCCGGTCGACCACATAGACGGGTTTGAGGAAATGCTACATTATCAAAATGTTGGGGGACCAATCAAATGTCAGTTGTTTCCCACGACTTTGAGGAAAGCTACGATGGATTGGTACAAGAGTCTCGCCCCAGGGTCAATCACCTCCTGGCAAAATTTAAAGAACAAATTCATCAGTTCGTTTACTGCTTCATGTCGACACCCGAAGACTGAAGCAACCCTCAAGGCTATTGTCCAGAGACACGACGAGACCCTGAGGGAACTTATTGATCGGTTCAATCGGGAGGACATCCAGGTCCCTTGCACCGATCATATGAAGAGATACCTGCTCGAGAGGGGACTCCTCCCGAGCACGGAATTCAGAAAGGTCGTTGGCATCGAACCACCCCGAACATTCGATGCCCTCCTCGAGAAATCCAGAGCATACATGGACTACGAGGAGAGGGAAGCGGCCAATAGAGCTCGGGACCCCAGGAATTATGGATCAACCAGCAATCTGCGATAACAAGACTTCGGCCCTCCTCGTCGAACTAGAGAGAAGAGGAGGGATGACAAACCCCGAGACCCTCGTGAGCAAAGAGGACCCTCGAGGCGGTTTACTGAGTACACTCGACTAACGAATTCCCGCAAGCGCATTTTGGCGGAGTGTGCGAATACAGATTTTAAGGACAGCGGCGTCAAGCGTCCTCGCCCCGCTCCTTCTAAGTCTGGGGACAGATCGGTGCAAATACTGCCAATATCATCGAAGCCATGGACACTTGATTGAAGATTGTGTCCATCTCAAGGATGATATTGAGACCCTCATAAAAGGGGGAAGACTCGGGAAATATCGGTGCAGCGATGCCCCCCGTCAAGATGCCCGTGAAACAAGGGAGATAGAGGAGGATGCCCGACCATCTAACGAGTCGGTCCCCGTCCAGACCGCATTCTCCATTACGAGACCGGAGGACTTCTATGTTCCCAAACATATGGAAGAGCCTATGTCCATGCACAGCAGGTGGGAAAGCTTCCCCTCTTCCATGGTTATAAATGTGGAGGGTTTAATGACATAACAATAAATTCAGTGAAGAGGAAGTTGAACAAGATGGTCGACGCCCCCCCCCCCCCCCCACCCACAAACGGTAACTTTCGAGAGGGTTAAGGGCAGATCGGAGCCAATTACCTTTTACCTCGAGGAGTTCCCCCCCCCCCCCCCAACTCAGCCATCCCTCTTCTGATCATGGCGAGAATGGCTAACTTTGATGTTCATCGCGTCTTGGTCGATGAGGGAAGTTTCGTCAACGTGATGTACAACCGGCTCTTTAGAACCTTGCAACTCGACGACTCTCACCTTTCACCATATGTGGGGTCCAACCTGCAGAGCTTTAACGGCTCGACCTCTGTTGTACCCCAAAATTTGCCCTCCCATATTCTTCAAGAAATTGCCAAGCCAAGTCACAAAATTCCCCAAGGGTTATGCAGTTCAACTGTCTCCTATACAGTCAAAACTAGGGTTTGTGTTCTGATCAAGAATTGAAAGTTTTCAAGGATCCAATCAAGTCTCATATGCTTACAAAGATGTTCAAGTATCCTCATATCAAGTTTCAAGGCATTCAGCTCAAAATTGCACAGTCAAAACCCTAGATTGCACTACAGTCAACTGTAGGGGCAAAATGGTCATTTGACAGTCAAAAGTTCAAATTTTTGGTCAATATATCATTTTGAAGCCACAAACATCATTTGATCAATGCTTGATCATGATTCTCAAAATTTGGCTCAGAAATCATCAAAGATGCAAAAGTTGCTATATTTGGACAGCTGAAAAAGTCAACTGAAATTGACCAGGGCATAACTTTCACATGGATTATCAGAAAATTTCCATCCAAAGCTCATTTTGAAGAGAAAGACATTTCCTACAATTCATCTTCATACTTCAAGTCCAAGAAATGCTCTCACAAAAAGTTATCAATTTCAACATTATAGGTCATTTTCAAAAGTCAACAAAAAGGGACTTTAAGTCAAAGGCCATAACTTTAGATTGGTAAATCAAAATGACATGGGACCAAAGGCATTGGTTAAAGGACTCAAAGACCTTTCCAAAATGTCCAAGAACATGGGAAAAGCTTAAAAATTGAGCAAGTTATGCCTTGTGGAAGTTGGGAAATTTTTGGAAATTTTGAAAAGTCAACTTTGATCCAAATGACCTAAAAATGCAAATGGGCCCATTTTTCTTCCAAGTTTCTTCATGCCAAGCCTATGCACGACCATTAAGCCCAAGGGGAAGTATTTTCTCATTTTTTAATTATTTATTTGAATTTATATCAATATTAATTCATTTAAATTATTTAAATATGTAGAAAATATAAACTTGACCTAAAAAAATCTTTTTATGCACATTCTAGACTCAAGATTTCGTGCACATGCTAATTGGGAAAGAATTGGACTAATTGAGCTTAATTGATACAAAATACATGAGAAAAAGATTGAAAAAAGATCCTTAACAAATCAAATCTCCAATTCATAAAAGCAATGGATTTTGATCCAATTTTCTTAACCTAATTACTCACTACATATGCAGGATGAGAAACCTAATGGCAAGAGACTCCAAGCTGCGCCCCAAAAGCCATTGCAACATTGAAAATTTTCTATAAAAACTCAAATCTGATTTCAAGGTTACAAGGTGATTCGAGACACCAAACCTATTTCAATAGCTTCCTTAAGCACTCCTGATCATATTCCAATCAATATCAACCACAAAAGCTCCAGGAATTGGTACCTGTAACTTAAACTGTAAAGCAAAACTTTCGAAATCGCATATCCTAATTCATACATCTTTTTGCATTTTTGTTTATGAATTCTTGTTCAGCATGAAGTTTCCAAGCTAACCGTTGCCTTTAATTGTGTTTTTATTGACCATACGCGAATCTACCATGTTTGGATATTAGGGTTACAGGTTTTCAAAATTGGGGTTTTCTACCCAAGACGAAATTAAGGCTCCAGCCCCACACCATTACATTCAACGCATCTGGACGAAGAGATGGATGTAGTCGCGATGAATTTATGACCACCATAGCCCTATTCGCTATTTTCCCATAGCATGCCTAAAGCAACGCGTTAAAACCGTTGCTATTGTGTTTTGTTTACAGGGATGGTGGAGAAGACGACTCCGTGGCACGCAGGGATTGGTTGCATTCGAATTTCGCGCGTCTAACCACTACGCGTTGGTTTTTTCCTTTTGTTATTTGTTTACTATAATATATTAATTGAAACTTAGTGGCTCAGCTGGCAGGTATACACGCTTGTGACTCTCATGACCTGGGTTCAAACCCCAGGTCTCACATATTTCTCATGTTATTTTTCTATACCTCATTCCATGCAGCGCTCATAGTGAAAAACACCATATTCCCTCACCATCAAGCCATACACGTGCCCAACGTCCACAATCACAAGGCTGAGGATGGAGGAACACGCTACTCTCAGGTCAACACACCCACGCGCTATGCAAAAAAGTCAAAGGAGGCTTCAGAATTGGGCCAGACTATTCCAAATCACACCTCACTTTGGGGCCTGAACCCCCCCTGGTTTGCTTTTCTTTTCATATTTTTTTAATTGTTATGTTATTTATTTTTTATTTGTCTTAATTAATTAATTATTTTTTACAAAATATGAAAAATATCATAAAATCAGAAAAAGGCAAAAAATATTTATTTTATTTTAATTATTTTTATAGATAAATTGCATGTAAATAAATTTAGTTTTAATTAGGTCATAATTTTAATCCTTTTAATAACTAAAATCCAAAAATAGAATTAGGCTTAATTTTTATTCCTTTTAATTTCCTTTTTACAATAATATTGCTTATTTTATTTATTTTCATAAATTAAATTTTTGCATGTAAATTAACTTAGATTTAAATTAGGTTAAAACTTAATATTTTTACAATAAACTTAAAAAACATTAGAATTAGGGTTTGACATTTTATTTTAATTTCAATCAATTTTTTTTCTTCTTTTAAATCTTAAAAAACACAAAAATACCAAAACATTTAATTTTTATTTTTTTAATTCTAATTCCTCATTAAATTTAGTTTTTTTGCAAAAGGGTCCAACGGCCATTGTTTTAATTATTTTATTTCGCACATTTACTTTATTGCTTATTATTCATTATGTACATGTCCCAAAGCCTTGTAACGATTATACTTTTCGCACTCTTACTTCGCTTTCTTTATTTTCCGTCAAATCGGGTCCGGCTTAATTTTGGCGATGTGGACCCGCGCCATTTGTAATAGCTGTAGATTTATTTTCCCGCAAACTTTATAACTGTTAAAAAGCATGCAAGAATGAATGGCCTAATTAAAATCAAGCGTAGAACACAACAAACATGACAAGACAAACAAATGAAAACGACACACAATTCGCACACACCACCCCTAGGGTACGCCTCACTGTTGCCTTGCCTCGAAAGGTGATCGTCGAGTAGAGGATGTCTTAGTAAGTCCTCATGATCCGGGAACCTGGCATGAGGGTAGCTTCTAAGGTGTCTTCCCATTGCTCTGGTGATCACCATGTCCCGAACATCGAATTGACCCGAACACCTCCAACGGTGGTGCTACCTATCTCTCAATGGTGGGATGGCACTACTTTAAAGGACATTTACACAGACGAATTCCTTAGGGTAGGTAGACGACTCGTAGATACTTGCTCTCTTCAAAAACAAACAAAAATCTTTTCACACCGACACTTTTCAAAAGCTTTCAAAGCAATTTTTTCAAACACTCTGACACAAGAGTCGAACTGGAATTTTCAAAGAAACTTTTTAAAACCCACAGTTGAAAAGCAAACAGACTATTTTGAAAACACAAATGAGCAAGTATCTGAGAGCCCATGGATAACCATGGATAGAAAGGGTGCTAACACCTTCCCTTTCTATAAATCTACCTCCCGAACCGAGAGCAATCTCTTTAAGGAATTTTTCTGTGCTTTTGTCCTTTCCATTTGGAGAAAATAAAAGACGGTGGCGACTCTTGCTTCCGCGACATTTCGCGAACCAGCGTTAAACAGTCGGTTCCAGATCCACCGATCACAGAACTGGCGACTCTGCTGGGGAAACTCTTATAAAGTGAGGTGTACCTTAGGGATAGTTCATAACTGTGTTTTCAATTGTTTTCTTTGCTTGCTTTAAATTGTGGGACTGTCTTGGGAGTTCTATAGATCCTAACCCGGATCTGGGGATACCTTCTTAGAAAGTAGCAACAAGGCTGTGAGGGAACTGTGCGGGGTATACCGACATGGTTGAAACAGTCTGCTACGTTGATGTGGCACTTTGGTGTGTACCGGTAACCCTTGAGTTCAGTCAAGGAGAATACGGGGCCTCCGCGTGGTGTCGTGAAGCATCAACAGACCTTAGGAACCTTAATTGAACTATCTTGGCCTCTTTAGGGTAGTGAGATAACTGACTTTGGTGCAGTCCGAGGTTGGTTGATACTCGATACTACACTCAATTGAGGGTTGCTTTCCTGGAATATTTCGGTCGCCAGTTCAGTGGCTAAATCGAAACGATGAACAATGAAAGCAATCCCGTGATATTGGGACCCTTAGAACCCGGTTACTTCTAATAGGACAGGTTGAACCCACCAACTTCAAGAGGGTAATACCCAGACCCCATGCTGGCCTAAACTCTAAGGGCTCTTTTGTGTGACTTGTGTTCCTTCGTACTTGACTATTTGCATGCTTTATCTAACACATGAACTACTTGCAGGTTTTGTTTTAGTCCTTAATTGGGACCCATGACAGGGCTTACTAAGTTTCTTGCAGGTTTTGTGTATAGTCCTTAATTGGGACTCATAACAGGGTGTACTAAATTTCTTGCAGGTTTTGTTTATAGTCCTTAATTGGGACTCATAACAGGGTATCCTAAGTTTCTTGCAGGTTTTGGTTTGTAGTCCTTAGTTAGGGACTCATAACAGGGCTACTCACATTACCCCATGCATACCATAACATCATACCATTGCATACATCCTAACTCATTTCAAGGATCTCAAGGGCTTGTGATGCAGGTCATGGTGAATCAACTATCCCAGCAAGGGGCAAAGAGGATTTATTTTCCTCTAGCCAAGGTTGTCAGGGGCTATGACCCACTTGATATGGTGAGCCTTTGACCCTTGAAGAAGGACTCTCAACAATATGCAGTGCCTTCAGTCAAGCTACCGGTTCCAAATGCTAACAAAGTTTCTCTGTTTACCCCGCGAGGTCCTTGAAAACATTACATGCATGTCATACATCTCATTGCATTGCAGGTATCCCTTTGACAGGTTGCTTACCCTTCTCCGCTGTTTATTTCAGCCGATCGTCATGAATCCTGAATCATCAGCCGAGCAGACTATCAAGGACCTCCAGGCTCAGAACGCCCAGTTCCAAGAATTGATCATGAATTTGACCCAGGGGCAACAAGATCTGAAGGCTCTGCTCTTGAAGAAGGACAAGAAGAAGAAGAGGACTGTCTTGTTCAGCCCTAGACGCAGATCTGGGAATACACCGCAGACTGAAACTGAGAGGACAACCCCATCTGTGAGGGAAAGCAGTCACCATGGGAGAGAGGTGCCTAGTCCAGTGGTCTCCGACAACGAGACAGATTTCGACGACGAACAGTACCCTCCGGCTGAGGATAAGTACAAACAGTTGGAAGACCGGTTAAGTGCTATGGAGATACCAAAGGTGCCTGGTCTGGACTTCGAGGATCTAGGTCTGTCTTCTGGGGTAGTGATCCCGCGCAAATTCAAGGTACCTGCCTTTGCTAAATACGATGGGGCATCCTGTCCTAAGTTGCATCTCAGGGCTTATACAAGGAGGATCCAGCCCTATACAGCTGACAAAAACTTATGGATCCATTTCTTCCAAGAGAGTCTTTCGGGGACTCAGCTCGAGTGGTTCTATCAACTGAATGGAGCCAACATCCGTACCTGGGAAGACTTAGCCACTGCATTTTACAAACACTACCAGTATAATGCCGACCTCGCTCCCACGCGTACTCAGCTTCAGGGGATGTCTATGGGAACAGGCGAAGGCTTCAAAGAGTATGCTCAAAAATGGAGGGACCTTGCTGGAAGGGTACAACCACCTCTGACTGACCGCGAGCTCGTCGACATGTTCTTGGGGACCCTGTCTGGTCCATTCTTCAACCACCTAATTGGGAATTCTGCTACTGGGTTTACAGACCTTGTCTTGACTGGGGAGAGAATCGAAGCTGGTATCAAGTCGGGGAAGATTCAAGAAACCGCACCTGCTGATGCTCAGAAAAAGCCCCACAGTGGTAAAAAGGGTCGTCATGACGTAGGGGCAATCCAGATTTATGATCCCACGCCCGTTCAACCAAGAAAGAGCAATAGGCGTAGGATAAAGCATCAAGATAGGAAGTATACTGACCTCAACATGTCTTTGTCTCAGGCATTACAGCAATTGCTGAAGGCGAAAATGATCACACTTAAGGATCCTCCTCAAAATCCTGACACTTCCTCTCCCAAGTACAACCCGGGTGTGAGATGTGCCTACCATTCTGACAGTCCTGGACATGACACCGACGACTGTTGGACCTTGAAGAACAAGATCCAGGATTTGATTGACGCCAAGGAGGTCGAGTTTGAACACTGATCCTACACCGAATCATCGAGAATGTCTTTTGTTCATCCAAATATTCAAGTTGTATTTTTCTTTGATTGTTCAAACAGTTATTCATGTTAAACATTGTTATCACATTAATGCATCGCTTATGTCTATTTTGAATCAATATACTCGCATTCACTATATGCAAATTGTTTTCATATTTTTTCTGATGACAACTCTCGATAATTCTAAGCCTCTTGAGGGAGGATGACGAAAACGATACCGCGATCATTACAGTATGCTTTTGAACAGACCCCGCTGATGAGGTACAGGCATTGTTTCAACCCCTAAACACTGGAGTTATAAGGATGATAATCCCTCGTCAACCCATCAGAGCCAAAGAAGTAGGAGTTTTTATTTTCGAAATCAAAACCCTCAATCATAACCTGGGGCAGGGTAGTTCTCTCAGTTGATCCAAACGCATCTTTACAAAACGAACAAAGACAGTGATGGTTTAGAACAATAAAAAAGACGGGCAGTCATCATCGAAATTCATAAATGAAAAGCCCAAAAAGTCTAAACCTATGAAAAGAGACTTATGAAACTGGGGCATCCCGCTGACTGTAATTCCAAAAAGGAAACAGTTCAGGCAAAAAATAGGGATAACAAAATCAAAAAGAAAGAGGTCCTACAAACCCTCAACAAAAACAAAGAAGGACTGCCTATTCAAAATAAGCTATCAACATCTGAACCATTACTGGTACATCAAAGCAAAGACTCAAGCGAGGTCTAATGCATGATCAACTGAGTTTAGGTTTGGAGAACATCACGAAGAGCGGGTGGGTACAAATAAAATTTGAGCCTTTATCCTTTGTTTCTTAAACCGTGAACCAGGTCACGTTATAACCCTCAAAAGTCCTAGCTGAAGCATGGGTTAGTTCGAAAGCATACTGTTACGAAGGTATCCTGACTCCTTAAAGCTACGGTAAATACGAAGTTGACATCACGTTTTACAAACAATCACTTGTTTTATGAAATAAAAATGCATTTTCAAAATCTTCAAGACAGACATAAGCTTTGCATTTTTAACATAACTTTGTTTGCATATGACTTTTTGTTTGAACAACAGGAAAATTCGCACGATGAATACCTAGTGAACAAAAGCACTTTCAATCAAGGGGCATGGCATGACTATTGTCCATCATCTGGGGCAGTTAAGGCAATGTCCAGAGAATCTCTCAAAAGGCCAAAAGCCTGGGGCAAATCTCTGCTTGAGTCACTTAGGGAATTCCAGCATCAAATCTGACCTGATCAAATACCTTCTGGTAATATGGCAACACTGCTAGCAGGGGCAACTCCCAACATTCTGAGAGCGTGGACATAGTCGATAAGATACTACGCAAAATCAAAGACCCGCTAGGTTGACATACCTAGGCAAAAATAAGGGCTTCCCGGCGAACCAAAAGGGTTCGGGCAAAATGAAGGGATGAAATGAAAAAAATCTGTACACCCGGCAAGCCGAAAACCTGAAAAGGCGGCTTGGGCAAAAATGGGTATCCCGATGGACTGAAAACCCGAAAGGGCGGTCCAGGCAAAAGTTAGGGATCAAAGCCTACGACTATGTCCTGTCATCTTGTCACCTGCCTACCTGAAGAAGGTTTGACCCTCAACAATTATCAGCATCCCACAGGTGCCTCCCCCATAGAAACAGGGGCAATAATGGGTGGTCTAAGCAATCTGATTGCTCTGTCCTCTAAGATGTCAAGGTAGGGTCCGTTGAAGAACATAACCAATGCAGTTCAATACTTCCCCAGAAAAGTCCAATCCGGTTCTCCCAGGAAAGATGGAATTCACATCCCCAAGCAGCAAGCTTATCCCCAGTAGATTCTAGAAGCTTCCCCTCGCAGAGCACGAACGCGTCGCCCGGCTTTATTTAAAGAGTTATTTCCTTAACAGGATATAACTGGGTTATCCTCAGCCAAAAGCCACGGAAAGATCGTCGTCGACACAGTCTTCTTACCCCAACGAAGTCCATCAATACTTTCAATACAACAAGGGTATCCTCAGCAAACTACTGTCAACATTCAGCAAGGCATCCCTTTTCCCACAGAGTATCGCTTCTCAGCATGGTCGCTAGAATATCTTTTCTCCCCGCAGAATCTTCCATTTGCCAAGTTTATCCCGCAACGGAGTCCTCTTCTCCTATCGGTATTCTTACAGTTATCATCCCCAGCGGAAGCAAAATCCATTCTTCAACATCAGCCCAGGATACGACTTCCCGGCACCCGTCAAGGATTTACTTTCCTAGATGAAAACATACATTCATAAAACGTCACATACATCATTATAGCATGCATAGACGCATCATATCACCCCAATCTCATTTATTTTTGAGAACATCTTAAAATCATGCAATTCATGCATTATGACATTGCATACAACTAATTTGTTACTTTTTCAGGAAAGAACGATCAACAGATAAAAGTCTTTACCCGTTGAGGTAGTAATCGTCCCAGATTCCTTCATCATTCCGTTGAGGTAGTAATCGTCCCAGATTCCTCCATCATTCCGTTGAGGTAGTAATCGTCCCAGATTCCTTCATCATCCCGCTGAGGTAGTAATCTTCCCAGATTCCTTCATCACCCGCTGAGGTAGCAATCGTGCCAGATTCCTTCATCATTCTGCTGAGGTAGTAATCGTCTCAGATTCCTTCATCATCCTATTTGGAGTAGCAATCGTCTCAGATTCCTTCATCATTCTGCTGAGGTAGTAATCGTCCCAGATTCCTTCATCATCCCATTGAGGTAGTAATCGTCCCAGATTCCTTCATCATTCTGCTGAGGTAGTAATCGTCTCAGATTCCTTCATCATCCTATTTGGAGTAGCAATCGTCTCAGATTCCTTCATCATTCTGCTGAGGTAGTAATCGTCCCAGATTCCTTCATCATCCTATTTGGAGTAGCAATCGTCTCAGATTCCTTCATCACCCCGTTGAGATAGTAATCGTCCCAGATTCCTTCATCATAGATTTGGAGTAGCAATCGTCTCAGACAAACTTATTTTGGGCTTCAGTGTCGACTCTGACACGTTCTTCAATAAAAAACTGGTATTGATCGGTGCATAATTTGGTCTCGACTTTTGAAGCAAAGTTGTAGATCTGTGAGTCAGGGACCTTGTGTAAAAATATGAGCCCCATCCGATAAAAATTGACCGAGTTATGAATTTTCGAAGTTTCGGCCCAGATGAAATAATATTCAACATTCAGGATTTTCAGCGTGTCACGCACTCTGAGCAAAAAACGAAGGCCTTTTGAATACCGTTTAACCTCAATACCTTCTGTGAAAATGTAGCCAACTCAATTTGTGAAATTTTGGCGCCAGAACCAGCTCGATACGATGAAAATCGACCAAGTTATGATTTTTTGAACATGACGCAAATAAACTTCTGTCACAAATTTTCTGCACGAAAATACTTGATAAATCCACATTTTTGAAGACCTTCTGATCGAAATTGGCTTTCAGCCGTGAGAGATGAAAACGTAGATAATGTCAAGAAGGAATTTTGGCCACCAGAACGGGTTCAAAACGAGTCACGATCTTCAAGTTATGAATTTTTTAGCGCGTAAAAACTGCACTTTCAGCACACTTTTTCACCATATTTCTTCGAGAAAACTCACACATTCGGATACCTTCTTTAATGAATTGACTCTTGAGCCGAACCTGAATTTGATAATATGTTATCAGAGATATCTTGGCGAAAGAACACCTGAATATGATGCGCCGGGTTGGACTTGTGAATTTTTCATGAAATGTTTTGAGAAATATGGGAGAGCAAATTTTGGGGTACAACAATACCCTACTTTATTATCCCCAGCAGAGTCGCCAGTTCTGTGATACGGTGGCAGAACCGAACTAGTTTTAGGAAAATGTTGGTTTGTGTTTTGCGTTTGTGTTTGCAAAATATCGCGGTAAGTAAGAGTCGCCACCGACTTTTATTTTATCCAACTGGAAAGGAAAAAAGCACAGAAAAATTCCTTTTTCGAGATTTTGAGTATGGGGGGTAGATTATAGAAAGGGAAGGTATTAGCACCCTTTCTATCCGTAGTTTTCTACGGGCTCTTAGGTACTTGCTCATCATTTTAAAAATTACTTTCATGTTTGTGTGTTTTGAAAAGTTTTTGTTTTTCTTCGTTTTAACCCTTGTATTAGTCCTCAAGAGTGTTACGAAGTCGTTTTTGAAAAAAACTTTGTTTGAAAAGTGTTTGGTGTGAAAAAGTTTGTTTGTTTTGAGAAAGTACCTACTAGCATCTACCTACTCGAAAAAAGAATGTTTATGTTCTTGTTTCCTTTAGACCGCGCTATCCCACTATTGAGAAATAGGTAACACCGTCATTGGTGTTGTAAGGGTCAATTCGAAAGGGACGTACGATCACTAAAGCAATGTTAGGACATCTTAGTAATAACCCTAGTGTCTTAAGATCATATTCGAGGCAACATTTCCGAGGCAACCTTTCCGAGACTATTTCCGAGACAACATTTCCGAACGGGACATTTGATCTTTGTTTAGACAAGAGGGCAACCACTAAGACACCCTATACTTAATGATCGTTTACCGAAGGCAACCGAAGTGAGAGTATACCCTAGGAGTGCGCATGTGCGAGTGATTTGATTTCAGTTATTATGTTTACACATTTAGGGTTTGCTAACCATTTTAAAATTAACATACAGTCTTGTCATGCAATCCTATTATCATACATCTAACAGTTAATATTTGCGAAAATTAAAATGCGAGAAATAAAACTACGCTTTTACAAGGCTTCGGGGAGGGGGATTAATTACATAGCCAAAAACCCGTAAAATGATAAATAAAAGAAAAATCCTAATTAAACTATTACATGCCATGAGCAATTACATTAATATCGTAAAAATAATAAATGCGCGCGATGAATCAAGAACGAGAAAAAATTAGGGTTTTGACCCCGTCTAAACCTAATTGAAAGAAAAAAACCATTTTTTTGTTTTTGATTATTTTGAGAAAATAAGGTTTTAATTGAATAAATACAAACCTAATTAATAATTAATTTTATTTAAGAAAAATAATTAATTTGACCTATTTTTGTATTTTTGTTATTTTATGAAAAGAAATAAAAATATAATCAAGAATCAACCTAATTTTCTAATTCGATTTTAATTATTTACAAAAGTTAGAATTACCCTAAAATTAAATTACACTAATATTAAATTAATGTTGAAAAAATAAATAAAAACCTAAATTATAAATTGATGAAATTGATTTTATGATTTTGTAAAAAAAAGAATTTAATTTTGTGTTAGAAAATAAATAAATAAAGAAATTAAATAAAAGAAAGAAATATAAAGGAAATTAGAATGGGCCTGGTGTTATAGCAAAGGAGGGGGTGTTAATTGCATTTTATGAGCCCAAAAGCGCCTGGCCCATTTGACTTTTCTAGATCCTGTGTTGCAAGCTTGACTAGGCCTATGGTGGACCTCCAAAGGATGGCCCTTGGATCTAGCTTGTTGATGGCCTGGATGATGAGATATTGATAATGCACGGTAGATGCCTTGGAAGCTTGTACACCTGATCATGTAAAATAAAATAATATTGGACAAATAGGGGGACCTGGGGATCAAACCCAGGCCCTTTAGCTTTTCCACAACAATGTTGACCATCTAAGCTGGCTTGTTTTCTTGTATATGGAATAACAAACAATTATTATATTGGGAAAACAAAATAATATATTTCAAAACGCACGAATTTTGAATAGGCAAATCAGGGAGTGCCACGCCACCCTTCTTCTTCCTCCCTCCGTTGGTAAAAGTCCTGACTTTTACCTACAGTTATCTGGGTGTAGGTACAGCCATGTGATCCTCCAAAATTCTTTGCACGCATGATAAATCAATACCAGTGGTACCAATCAACTCGTTGCAACCTCACGAGCATCATGGTACCATTATCCATGGCTAATTGTTTCTGCAAGCAAAACCCCTAAAAACGAAGCTAAAACCCTAAACATGGCAACTTGCTGTATAGCCAATAAAAATACAATTGGTTATTACCATTAGCTTGCAAATGATTCAAGGATTTAGAATATGTAAACAAATCATGCTAAGAGTGCCAGGATTATGATATACAATTTCAAAAAAGCATGGAAGTTGTGGGATACTTACAGCGTGTTTCTGGGCACGAAAATGCTTGCTAATGATTGGAATGGGATCCTAGAACGTCCAGGAAGTGATTTATGTGGCTGGAAAGGCTTGAGGATGCGTGGAACTGAGAAAACAGTTTGCAACTTTTCTTGATTTTTTTTTAAAAGTTGTTTCACCTTTGCACGCCTCCAATCATCTCTCTTTTGATCTACACTTGTTCTATATGTACCCTAGAATGAATTAGGGTTACAAATTTGCTTCAAATCTTTTTCAATTAAGAGGATTGAATCATGATTTGATCCTTATTCAAATCTTTCCAAATCAAGCCAAATCCAATATTTTTGTGTCCAAATGAAGCTTGCACGATTTGATTCTTCTTCTAGCTGTATAAGAGACCTAAATATGTACAAAATCTCAAGCTTTGATTAGTTTTGATATTGTCGTGATTTTATTTTGATTTTATTTGATTTAATTGAAATAAAAATCAAAATAAATGACAAAAATAAAATAAAGACAAGTGGGAAGGATCATGGGTCGTGGGTCATGTTACAAACTCAATGCAAGCATAAAAAATTGGGCCCATTTGATAAAAATTGCAATTTGAGACACTTTTGACTTTTGGCAATTTTGCAAAAAGGGTCAACTTTGCCAATGCATAACTCCTTCAATTTTGACCCTAGAGATGTGTTCTTGGACTTTTTAGAAATCTTAAGATGTCCTCTAGGAAACACTTTTGGTCTCATCTCAATTGAGTCTTCCATGTTCATGTATGAAGCCTTGACAAAAAAGGTGTTTTTGTTGACTTTTCAAAATGACCTATAATGTCCAAATTCATATCTTCTTGTGAGTGCATATTTTGAACTTGGGAGATGAAGATGGATTGTAGGGAATTACATCCTATTCAAAATGAGCTTTGGATGGGTCATTTTTGATAAAGTATGATAAAGTTATGCTTGGTCAAAGTTGAGTTGACTTTTCCTGCAAAACCCTAATTTGGCAACTTTTGGGTTTTGATGAATTGTGAGCAATCCTTGAGGAATCATGATCATCCCTTGATCAAATGATGAATAATACTTCAAAATGAGGATGTTGACTTTTGCCCTAGCACAGTCGATTTTCAGGCCTTTGAGCAATTGACTGAGCAAACTTCCTCTGCAAGGCTTGAAACTTGACATGGATGATTTTGAGAACAGATTAGGACAATGGTGAGCATTTGGGATCCTTTGGACTCAAACATCTTGATGCAAACTAAAACCCTAATTTGAGGTAGACTGCCTTAGGAGATAGTTTGTATGGTCAACTCTTGGACTTCCTTAAGCAATTTGAGGACCTCACTTGAAATGTATTAAGAAATATGGGAGGGAAAATTTTGGGGTACAACAGCCGGCATCGACAATGCTGGTACTGCTAGCCACAACACGGCCCCCACCATTAATATGCTTGGTCCTTCAAACTATAGAGACGGAGCAATTGTGTCGTCATCATCACTATCTCGATGACTTGAAGAAGATCGGCCACCTCCTCAGAACTACCAACGCAACCAGTTCCAGGAGGTCCATGTTCCCGCCAGAGCAGACGCCACGACCAGGGCACTGTTCGCGGTGATAAACCAAATAAATTATCTGATCTTCTCTCAAAGGGAGAGATTGAGGGCACTCGAAGATGATCGGAGAGCCCCCAGAAGAAATAGAAGGCCTCATTCTCCTCCTCCTCGCTAAGTAGAGGAACGTCCCCAATCTCCCCCATAGAGATGTAGGAGGTACCAGCCCGTTGACACAGGGAGATGCAATCACATCCCCTCGCGTCAAGAGCAAACACCTCCTGGAGATAGGAGCAGGGGAAATAACGAGCGACCGTACCACTCGAGGAACGCTCCGCACGATCAGGGCCTCCACCATAACCATCACTACAACAAATCTCCTTCTCGCTCGCTAGATAAGAGTGACGAAGATGACCCCGCGATCCATTGTCACAAGCCATCATGGAGGCACCCATCCACCCGGGCATGGAGAAGCCTTCCCATCTGAAGGAGTACGATAGAATTTCCGACCCGGTCGACCACATAGACGGGTTTGAGGAAATGCTACATTATCAAAATGTTGGGGGACCAATCAAATGTCAGTTGTTTCCCACGACTTTGAGGAAAGCTACGATGGATTGGTACAAGAGTCTCGCCCCAGGGTCAATCACCTCCTGGCAAAATTTAAAGAACAAATTCATCAGTTCGTTTACTGCTTCATGTCGACACCCGAAGACTGAAGCAACCCTCAAGGCTATTGTCCAGAGACACGACGAGACCCTGAGGGAACTTATTGATCGGTTCAATCGGGAGGACATCCAGGTCCCTTGCACCGATCATATGAAGAGATACCTGCTCGAGAGGGGACTCCTCCCGAGCACGGAATTCAGAAAGGTCGTTGGCATCGAACCACCCCGAACATTCGATGCCCTCCTCGAGAAATCCAGAGCATACATGGACTACGAGGAGAGGGAAGCGGCCAATAGAGCTCGGGACCCCAGGAATTATGGATCAACCAGCAATCTGCGATAACAAGACTTCGGCCCTCCTCGTCGAACTAGAGAGAAGAGGAGGGATGACAAACCCCGAGACCCTCGTGAGCAAAGAGGACCCTCGAGGCGGTTTACTGAGTACACTCGACTAACGAATTCCCGCAAGCGCATTTTGGCGGAGTGTGCGAATACAGATTTTAAGGACAGCGGCGTCAAGCGTCCTCGCCCCGCTCCTTCTAAGTCTGGGGACAGATCGGTGCAAATACTGCCAATATCATCGAAGCCATGGACACTTGATTGAAGATTGTGTCCATCTCAAGGATGATATTGAGACCCTCATAAAAGGGGGAAGACTCGGGAAATATCGGTGCAGCGATGCCCCCCGTCAAGATGCCCGTGAAACAAGGGAGATAGAGGAGGATGCCCGACCATCTAACGAGTCGGTCCCCGTCCAGACCGCATTCTCTATTACGAGACCGGAGGACTTCTATGTTCCCAAACATATGGAAGAGCCTATGTCCATGCACAGCAGGTGGGAAAGCTTCCCCTCTTCCATGGTTATAAATGTGGAGGGTTTAATGACATAACAATAAATTCAGTGAAGAGGAAGTTGAACAAGATGGTCGACGCCCCCCCCCCCCCCCCCCCACCCACAAACGGTAACTTTCGAGAGGGTTAAGGGCAGATCGGAGCCAATTACCTTTTACCTCGAGGAGTTCCCCCCCCCCCCCCCCCCCAACTCAGCCATCCCTCTTCTGATCATGGCGAGAATGGCTAACTTTGATGTTCATCGCGTCTTGGTCGATGAGGGAAGTTTCGTCAACGTGATGTACAACCGGCTCTTTAGAACCTTGCAACTCGACGACTCTCACCTTTCACCATACGTGGGGTCCAACCTGCAGAGCTTTAACGGCTCGACCTCTGTTGTACCCCAAAATTTTCCCTCCCATATTCTTCAAGAAATTGCCAAGCCAAGTCACAAAATTCCCCAAGGGTTATGCAGTTCAACTGTCTCCTATACAGTCAAAACTAGGGTTTGTGTTCTGATCAAGAATTGAAAGTTTTCAAGGATCCAATCAAGTCTCATATGCTTACAAAGATGTTCAAGTATCCTCATATCAAGTTTCAAGGCATTCAGCTCAAAATTGCACAGTCAAAACCCTAGATTGCACTACAGTCAACTGTAGGGGCAAAATGGTCATTTGACAGTCAAAAGTTCAAATTTTTGGTCAATATATCATTTTGAAGCCACAAACATCATTTGATCAATGCTTGATCATGATTCTCAAAATTTGGCTCAGAAATCATCAAAGATGCAAAAGTTGCTATATTTGGACAGCTGAAAAAGTCAACTGAAATTGACCAGGGCATAACTTTCACATGGATTATCAGAAAATTTCCATCCAAAGCTCATTTTGAAGAGAAAGACATTTCCTACAATTCATCTTCATACTTCAAGTCCAAGAAATGCTCTCACAAAAAGTTATCAATTTCAACATTATAGGTCATTTTCAAAAGTCAACAAAAAGGGACTTTAAGTCAAAGGCCATAACTTGAGATTGGTAAATCAAAATGACATGGGACCAAAGGCATTGGTTAAAGGACTCAAAGACCTTTCCAAAATGTCCAAGAACATGGGAAAAGCTTAAAAATTGAGCAAGTTATGCCTTGTGGAAGTTGGGAAATTTTTGGAAATTTTGAAAAGTCAACTTTGATCCAAATGACCTAAAAATGCAAATGGGCCCATTTTTCTTCCAAGTTTCTTCATGCCAAGCCTATGCACGACCATTAAGCCCAAGGGGAAGTATTTTCTCATTTTTTAATTATTTATTTGAATTTATATCAATATTAATTCATTTAAATTATTTAAATATGTAGAAAATATAAACTTGACCTAAAAAAATCTTTTTATGCACATTCTAGACTCAAGATTTCGTGCACATGCTAATTGGGAAAGAATTGGACTAATTGAGCTTAATTGATACAAAATACATGAGAAAAAGATTGAAAAAAGATCCTTAACAAATCAAATCTCCAATTCATAAAAGCAATGGATTTTGATCCAATTTTCTTAACCTAATTACTCACTACATATGCAGGATGAGAAACCTAATGGCAAGAGACTCCAAGCTGCGCCCCAAAAGCCATTGCAACATTGAAAATTTTCTATAAAAACTCAAATCTGATTTCAAGGTTACAAGGTGATTCGAGACACCAAACCTATTTCAATAGCTTCCTTAAGCACTCCTGATCATATTCCAATCAATATCAACCACAAAAGCTCCAGGAATTGGTACCTGTAACTCAAACTGTAAAGCAAAACTTTCGAAATCGCATATCCTAATTCATACATCTTTTTGCATTTTTGTTTATGAATTCTTGTTCAGCATGAAGTTTCCAAGCTAACCGTTGCCTTTAATTGTGTTTTTATTGACCATACGCGAATCTACCATGTTTGGATATTAGGGTTACAGGTTTTCAAAATTGGGGTTTTCTACCCAAGATGAAATTAAGGCTCCAGCCCCACACCATTACATTCAACGCATCTGGACGAAGAGATGGATGTAGTCGCAATGAATTTATGACCACCATAGCCCTATTCGCTATTTTCCCATAGCATGCCTAAAGCAACGCGTTAAAACCGTTGCTATTGTGTTTTGTTTACAGGGATGGTGGAGAAGACGACTCCGTGGCACGCAGGGATTGGTTGCATTCGAATTTCGCGCGTCTAACCACTACGCGTTGGTTTTTTCCTTTTGTTATTTGTTTACTATAATATATTAATTGAAACTTAGTGGCTCAGCTGGCAGGTATACACGCTTGTGACTCTCATGACCTGGGTTCAAACCCCAGGTCTCACATATTTCTCATGTTATTTTTCTATACCTCATTCCATGCAGCGCTCATAGTGAAAAACACCATATTCCCTCACCATCAAGCCATACACGTGCCCAACGTCCACAATCACAAGGCTGAGGATGGAGGAACACGCTACTCTCAGGTCAACACACCCACGCGCTATGCAAAAAAGTCAAAGGAGGCTTCAGAATTGGGCCAGACTATTCCAAATCACACCTCACTTTGGGGCCTGAACCCCCCCCCTGGTTTGCTTTTCTTTTCATATTTTTTTAATTGTTATGTTATTTATTTTTTATTTGTTTTAATTAATTAATTATTTTTTACAAAATATGAAAAATATCATAAAATCAGAAAAAGGCAAAAAATATTTATTTTATTTTAATTATTTTTATAGATAAATTGCATGTAAATAAATTTAGTTTTAATTAGGTCATAATTTTAATCCTTTTAATAACTAAAATCCAAAAATAGAATTAGGCTTAATTTTTATTCCTTTTAATTTCCTTTTTACAATAATATTGCTTATTTTATTTATTTTCATAAATTAAATTTTTGCATGTAAATTAACTTAGATTTAAATTAGGTTAAAACTTAATATTTTTACAATAAACTTAAAAAACATTAGAATTAGGGTTTGACATTTTATTTTAATTTCAATCAATTTTTTTTCTTCTTTTAAATCTTAAAAAACACAAAAATACCAAAACATTTAATTTTTATTTTTTTAATTCTAATTCCTCATTAAATTTAGTTTTTTTGCAAAAGGGTCCAACGCCCATTGTTTTAATTATTTTATTTCGCACATTTACTTTATTGCTTATTATTCATTATGTACATGTCGCAAAGCCTTGTAACGATTATACTTTTCGCACTCTTACTTCGCTTTCTTTATTTTCCGTCAAATCGGGTCCGGCTTAATTTTGGCGATGTGGACCCGCGCCATTTGTAATAGCTGTAGATTTATTTTCCCGCAAACTTTATAACTGTTAAAAAGCATGCAAGAATGAATGGCCTAATTAAAATCAAGCGTAGAACACAACAAACATGACAAGACAAACAAATGAAAACGACACACAATTCGCACACACCACCCCTAGGGTACGCCTCACTGTTGCCTTGCCTCGAAAGGTGATCGTCGAGTAGAGGATGTCTTAGTAAGTCCTCATGATCCGGGAACCTGGCATGAGGGTAGCTTCTAAGGTGTCTTCCCATTGCTCTGGTGATCACCATGTCCCGAACCTCGAATTGACCCGAACACCTCCAACGGTGGTGCTACCTATCTCTCAATGGTGGGATGGCACTACTTTAAAGGACATTTACACAGACGAATTCCTTAGGGTAGGTAGACGACTCGTAGATACTTGCTCTCTTCAAAAACAAACAAAAATCTTTTCACACCGACACTTTTCAAAAGCTTTCAAAGCAATTTTTTCAAACACTCTGACACAAGAGTCGAACTGGAATTTTCAAAGAAACTTTTTAAAACCCACAGTTGAAAAGCAAACAGACTATTTTGAAAACACAAATGAGCAAGTATCTGAGAGCCCATGGATAACCATGGATAGAAAGGGTGCTAACACCTTCCCTTTCTATAAATCTACCTCCCGAACCGAGAGCAATCTCTTTAAGGAATTTTTCTGTGCTTTTGTCCTTTCCATTTGGAGAAAATAAAAGACGGTGGCGACTCTTGCTTCCGCGACATTTCGCAAACCAGCGTTAAACAGTCGGTTCCAGATCCACCGATCACAACCTCTATGCCACAGGGGTACGTGGAGCTCATGGTAACCTTTGGTGAATATACTGCCAGCAGGCAAGTCAAGGTGCGCTTCCTGGTCATAGAATGCCCATATCTCTACAACTGCTTCCTAGGGAGACCGACACTAGCAGAGTTGACCGTGGTAGCCTCCACCGTCCATCTCAAGATGAAGTTCTACACAAAAAGGGCATCGCCACCATCCAGGGCGACCTAGAAGCTGCCTGAAGATGCTTCAATGCGGAAGCTAAGGTACAAAGCACGATCGACACTGGGGAACGGCCGGCTAAGAGAGCTACAACACCGCGACCAAAGCCACGGCAATCAGAGCCACAACCCATCAAGACAGAAGTACAGAGTTCTCTTTAATAGGTCGACACAATCTCGTTGGGCACCCACTTCGACCAAGACGAAGCACCCAACGGCGAGCAGGGGCTCCTCCGACCAATTCCAGATGGGGACTTCGAGCTCGTCCCTCTCGGTGAAGACCCGAACAAAGGGGTGAAGATTGGCACCGAACTCCCTGACCTGGCGAGGAAGCAGATCAAGGCTTTCTTGAGGGAGAATGCAGATCTGTTCACGTGGAGTGTTGTGGAGATACCCGGTCTCGACCCTGAGGTCGCCTGTCACCCACTCGCCATTGATCTAGCCGCTAAGGCAATAGTACAACGTAGGCGTAGACAGTCCCCCGAGAAAACGGAGGCTGCTGAAAAAGCTATAAAAGACCTCCTAGAGGAAAATTTTATTTCTGAAGCCCGATATTCAACCCGGCTGTCAAATGTTGTACTTGTTAAAAAGAATAATGGAAAATGGCGTATGTGTGTTGAATATACCGATCTTAACCGGGCATGCCCCTAAGATGCCTTCCCCTTACCTAATATTGACATGCTGGTCGAGAACTCGACCGACTATAAAATTTTATCTTTCTTGGACGCCTATTCGGGCTATAACCAAATCCGAATGACAATGAGCGACAAACATTGCACTGCCTTCATGACCATCTCGGGAAATTATTACTAAAACGTAATGTCCTTCGATCTGAAAAATGCGGGGGCAACATACCAGCGGATGATAAACAAAGTCTTCCACAACGAGATCAAAGATATGCTTAAGGTATACATGTACGACATGATCGTCAAATCTCGAGAAGACACTGACCATGCTTCTCATCTCAGAAAAGTCTTTGCCCAAGAAAGGCAATGTAGAATGAGGTTCAACCCTGAGAAATGCACCTTCGGGGTTAAGGCTGGCAATATCCTCGGATTTTACCTTACAGAATGAGGAATCAAAGCCAACACCGACAAGTGTCGGGCGTTCTCCAACCTCCCTACACCTAATTCAAAAAAAAATCCATACAAGTCCTGAACGGTATGCTCGCCTCGCTCTCCCGTTTTGTCACGAAATCCGCTCAACACGCCCTTCCATTTTTCAAACTCCTGCGCAAGGAGGCATCTTTTGAGTGGACCGAGGAGTGCGAGCGATCCCTCCTCCATCTCAAGCAAAGCGTTTCACAGTCGCCCGTACTATCACGGCCACTAGACGGGGAGACGTTATTCCTGTATTTGTCCATCCACGTCGAAGTTGTCAGTGCGAGCCTCATTCGTGAGACTCTTGACCATCAAAAACCCATGTATTTCACGAGCAAAGCGATCCAGGGACCCGAGGTCAGATACCAACAGATCGAGAAGGTGGCTTTGGCCCTCGTCAATGCAACGAGAAGGCTCATACACTATTTCCTCGCACACACGATCATCGTACAAATAGACCAGCCCATGAGATATCTCTTAGGCCGACCATACATGGCAGGACGAATGCTAAAGTGGTCCTTAGAGCTTTCAGAATTTGACATCCAGTACAAAAGCAGTAAGGCCCTAAAGGCCCAAGCTGTGGCCGACTTCGTCTTGGAGATGACCGCTTACAACCCCGCCACAGAGAAGGAGCACAAGTGGACCATCTTTGTGGACAGAGCGTCCAGCTCAACTGGGAGTGGAGTAGGAATCCTCCTTAAAAACGAGGAAGGCTTCGTGATCGAACACTCTCTCACTCTCTCCTTTCCGACCTCAAACAATCAGGCAGAATACGAGGCTCTGCTCGCAGGTCTAAGACTGGACGAGGATTTGGGTGCTTATGAGATACAAATTTTCACTGATTCCTAACTTATTTCATATCAAGTTCAAAGTGGATATCATGATAAGAACAATAGCCTCATTGCATATTTGAACTTGGTCAAAGAACATATGAAAAAGTTAGACCGAGCAGAAATCACACATGTACCACGCGAACAGAACATAAGAGCCGATATACTTTCAAAGCTCGCGAGCACGAAAAAGAAAGGCAGAAACAAGTCAGACATACAAGAATCCCTGTGTGATACGGTTATAGAACCGACTGTTATACTGTTTTTGCGTTTGTATTTGCAAATGTTGCGGTAAGCAAGAGTTGCCATCGGCTTTTCTTTTATCCAAATTAAGGAAAGGGTGAAAAGAACAGAAAAAGACCTTTTCGAGAGTTTTCTGAGTAAGGGGGTAGATTATGGAAAGGTAAGGTGTTAGCACCCTTTCTATCTGTAGTTATCTACGGGCTCTTAGATGCTTAGCTCATTTTCAAAATACCTTGTGATTTGTGCTTTGAAAAAAGGTAGTTATGAAAATTCCTTAGTGTGGTGATTCGCTTTATGATAACTCTTGTATCAGTCCTCAAGAGTGTTGACAAAGCGAATGTTTTTGAAAGTGTTTTGAAATGTTTTGTGTACGTGCAAAAAGTTTTTTTTGAGCAAGCATCTAACAGCTATCTACTTGTTCTCGAAAAGGTCGTTCTTTTCCTCCTATCCTTTAGACAGTGCTATCCTATTATTAGTGAGTAGGTAGCTGTTGTACCCCAAAATTTTCCCTCTCACTTATCAAGAATTTTCTTACAAGATCTCCTTTGGCTCAAGACTGCACTAGGGTTGATCAACTCAAGACACCTCCTTAAGCACTGATGACAAAAATTAGGGTTTGAGATTGCACAAGGATTTTTGAACTTTCAATGCTTCATATGACTTTCATGGATCATTATAGACCCCCAATATTACTCATGTCAAGTTTCAAGCCTTGGATCACACTTTTGCTCAGTCAATTGAGCAGTTGACCTAAAAATCAACTGTATTGGGGAAAAAGTCAACTATGGCCAATTTACAGTCAAACTTCATAATTTGTTTATCCACATCAACAATTTAAACTCATGTATCATTTGATCAATTTTGGACCACAACTTCTCAAGAAATTTGATCAAATCTCCAAAAGAGCAAAATGGTCAAAATTAGGGTTTTGACTGGGAAAGGGAAATTTCTGATTTTTGACCTAGAAAATGATCAATTGGTTTAAGGAATGATCTCAAGAGTCCAATTGCATCATTTTGACCTAATGACATGGCTCAAAACATTGCAAGTCCAATATATTGACAGATGAATTTTTCAGTCAACTGATCAAAAGTCAATTGTATGATGAAAAGTCAAACTTTGACTTTTTGGTCAAATTCAAATGCAAAAGATCACAATTCACCAAAACATATCAAAATATGAAACTTATTCATCAATAAATCCAAAATTCAAAATTTTATTTTTGAAAAGTAAAATTTTCTAAACTTAGAAATTTTTCTAAGTGTTGGAAATTTCTTATTTTTTTCACAACTTTGAACAAAATTTTCACCATGATGCAAGATGATTCAGGAGAAACTTCCAACATGAAAGTTGTAGATCTCCATGAAATCTACAACTTTGCTTTACACAACTCCTTCCAAAATTTCTTGGATCTCAAGTTATAATTTTAAGAATACATGGTCATGAAATAAAAGACTTAGTGAAATATTTTCCCTAATTGGGTCAGGATTTTGACCCAACTTCATGGCACTTTTTCATATATTTCCAAGGGTAATTTTCAAAAGCAATTCAAATATGGGTTGTAGAGCACATTACAAGCGTTCCAAAATGTCCAATAACTCCTTGAGATCATTCTTGAGTATGGAGAATCGAAGAGATAAAGTTAGGGTTTTATCACTTGAATTACAAGGCATTTTATGATGAACAAAATTCAAATTCAAAGTTATGTTGCATAACCTCTACTTTGCAGGCCTCAAAATTGTTAGGCATTCCATAATTAATTGCTTGCACAATTGTTAGAGGTCTCATTTCAAGCATTCAATGCAAGGCCATGCTTTATATCCATTTTAGGAAGAAAGTGCACATTGTCATTTTGATAAAGTGACTTTTTGCACAAAACTTGTTCTTGAGCCTTGCACTTGTTCTCTTCTGATCATACAAGTCCTATAACTCATAGGAAACTTGTTAGACACTTACAATCACTCAGCCCATGCTTGTGCCTCCTCTTGAAACTTGTTTTCCCATTTTTCTTGAAAATCAAGTAACCTAGCAATTAGTTGAAAACTTGTACTTCTGATTACCCAAAGCTCTCAAACACTTTTGCTTATACATACACAAACCATTTGCCACAGATAGACGAATGTTTAAGCCCTCAAACACTTTGAAATCAGAACTTGCACCAAAAACTTCCATTACTTGTCATTTTTGACCTTGAACTTCAAATACACAATCCACTCATGTGTTTTCACATTTAATCAATCACAAAGCTTCTATAACTCATATAGAGGCTATCCAAACCCTTACTACACAACTATAACACCATTTGCACCATACTCCATTTTCAAAAACAGGGGTCTGCAAGTGGACTTCTCCAGAACTCCTCAGCCACTTCCAGCTCAAGTTAAGCATCCCATTAGCTTCCTGGGGACTTGAGGAAGCTAACCCAATCATTGGAACTCACTGAAAGCTTCTCAAACTCCAAACCCGATACCCTCTTACAAGGTAAGTTTTCTAACTTTGGAACTTTTCATACATGCATCATCAATGATTTATTTGTGAATGAAACATGTAGATATCATTGCCCTAAAGCTAACCATGTTCATAGTTTTCATTAATTTTGTTTGAGCTTAGAGAATTTTAAGATTGAAATTTCTGAGATTTTTAGGGTTCATTTTTGTTGAGAAATGAAAAAGTTACAGTTGGTCTGGCTAGAGGTGGAAGATGAAGTGTAAATCAGGGCGCGTTTTGTATCATATATTTATTGTTTTGCTTATGTTAACGGATGTATAGCTACCCCAGTGGTAGAAGCGCGCGTTTGTAACCTTTGGGACCTGGGTTCGAGCCCCAATGGTACCCTTTTGATTTTTTTTACATTGTTTTGCTTTCTGACTTCTTTTTTGGCAGGTTCTGGGCCTCCTTGGGCCTTGTTATTTTTATTTTTGCTTGATAACCCCCCTGTTTAATTTACATACCCCTGGTCGTGATCCAGGCTTCGCAATTTCTCACTTCTTATCTGGTCGTGCTCTAGGATTCAGAAGGAATTAAGTTGTTATCCGGTCGCATTCGGGCTTCACCATGAATTTAAGGTATACTAATATCCGGTCGACTCTGGGCTTCTTAGTAATTGGCCAGGTAAACTGCTATTTGGTCGAAATCCAAGCTTCACGGTGTCTTCTACTGTTATCTGGTCGATTCCAGGCTTCAGTGTCTTTTGTCGCTATCTAGTCGTAATCCAGGCTTCACGGTGTCTTATACCACTATCTGGTCGAATCCAGGCTTCATGGTGTCTTGTATTGCTATCTGGTCGATTTCCAGGCTTCACAATAACTTGCTGAGGATTAAGCTGTTTTCCGGTCGATCTTCGGGCTTCACAACTTGTGTTTATGATATACCACTATCTAGTCGATTCCAGGCTTCATGGTGTCTTGTACTACTATCTGGTCGATTTCCAGGCTTTATAGTAACTTGCTGAGGATTAAGCTATTTTCTGATCGATCTTCGGGCTTCACAGCTTGTGCTTATGATATACCACTATCTGGTCGATTCCAGGCTTCATGGTGTCTTATACTGCTATCTGGTCGATTTCCAGGCTTCACAGTAACTTGCTGAGGATTCAACTATTCTCTGGTCGGTCTCCGGGCTTTATAGCTTTGAATTTGGGGTATACCATTATGTGGTCGATTCCAGGCTTCATGGTGTTTTGGAGAACTCAAGATATTATCCAGTCGAATCTGGGCTTCATAACTTGAACTAGAATAGAAATCTTAGTATCGATTTGACTGAACCAGAGAAAACTTGTGAGAATTTGATTGTATCTTTCCCTGAAAGGTAAGGAGTTAGTCGTATGTAATGTCATGATGTATGACATGTATTGAGTAACAATGTTCTCAAAATAAATGAGATTGTGTTGTATGATGCATATGCGTATGCCATGATGTATGGATATGCAATATTTTTGTGATATTCTCTAGTTGGGGAAAATGAATCTCAGACTGCTGCTGGAGAATATAAAGAGTTGAGTTCTTTGTTCTTGCTAGGGGTAACGACCGAAGATGATTTGAGAATAAATTGGAGAGCGAGTGACTCTGTGGGGAAGAGAGATACTCTGCTAGAAGATCTATTGATTTGGAGAAATAACCTCAGCTGGGGATGAATTATTGTTGCTGGTGATAATGAACCCTGTCAGGGATTGAGTTTCTGCCGGTGGAAGAAATAAACTCCACTGGGGGTAATCTTCCTTTGGTGGTGATCGATGAACTTTGTTTAGGGAGAATTGACACCAATGTTTTTTGATAGCTTCTACTCTGCGGGGAGTGTATGTACCTTTAGTCATACTCTCAAGCTGGCTTTGTCCCTATACCTGATGGATAGAGCAACTGTAAGGTTTGGACATTTCTTGTTTGCCCTTGTTCCTGGAATTACAAGCAATTGTCTTTTGTTTCGTATGTAAATATTTATGAGCAGCAATTATTGTCAAATGCATATATCAAAAATGAACCATTGGACGTTCTTGCAAAACAAAACAGAAAAGAAAACATAAATTGAAATTTCTTTGTGAAAATGAATTGTATTGATTTTGGAAGTTAGCCTGTAATAGGCGTTTTGTACAAAGGGGATGACGTCCTAGTAAGAGAACACCGCTGAAAGATAGAATTTATACAATTTGTGTGTAAAAGAAAGAAAAACAGTTATGTGAACAACCCCATTGGGTTCCAACTCTGTTATTGCCTTTATATCTCCGAGCATCTCATCACTTTGCTACTTGGTTGAAGGTAGATCAGATTGATTAGCGTCGTCCGAGCTTGATAGTCGATACCGAAGTCTACTTGCAAGATGACCCAATGAGACATAGTGTTACGCTTCAATCCCTAATTTTTTCTTGAACCGCCCTTTTGGGTTTTTAGTCCATCGGGATACCCTTTTTTGCCCAAGCCGCCTTTTCAGGTTTTCGACTTGCCGGGTGTACAGTTTTTTTCATTTTTATCCCTTATTTTTGCCTGAACCCTTTTGGTTCGCCGGGAAGCCCTTATTTTTGCCTAGGCCAGTCAACCTAGCGGGTCTTTGATTATGCGTAGTATTTTTTCACTATGTCTGCATTGACGGGGTGAGGAAGGTCGTCACCATCCATGGTGGTTAGAATCATAGCTCCTCCTGAGAAAATGTTCTTAACCACAAATGGCCCTTCGTATGTGGGGATCCATTTGCCCCTGGGATCACCTTGCCGTAGTATGATGCGTTTGATCACCAGATCCCCTACTTGATACTCTTGACATATGACTTTCTTGTTAAATGCCTTAATCATTCGCTTTTGATACGTCTGACCATGACAAATAGCAGTAAGTCTCTTTTTGTCGATTAGGTTCAGCTGATCAAGCCGGGTCTGGATCCAGTCTTCTTCGCTCAAACCCGCATCCTTCATAATCCTGAGAGAGGGTATCTGGACTTCAATGGGTAGGACTGCCACCATGCCATACACCATAGAATAGGGTGTTGCCCTTGTCGACGTCCACGTTTAGGTACGGTACCCATGAAGAGAAAATGGTAACATCTCATGCCAGTCTTTGTATGTCACTATCATCTTCTGCACAATCTGCTTGATGTTCTTATTAGCTGCTTCAACAACCCCATTCATCTTCGGCTGGTAAGGAGAAGAGTTGTGATGCTGAATCTTGAACTGTTTGCAGAGCTCAGTGATCATTGTATTGTTGAGATTTGTACCATTGTCCGTAATGATTCTCTCTGGTACACCATATTGACAGATCAAATTATGTTGGATAAACCGCGCCACGACGTTCTTGGTTATTGTAGCAAAGGAAGCTGCCTCAACCCACTTCATAAAGTAATCAATTGCTACCAGAATGAAACGATGCCCGTTCTCGCCAATCATAAAAAATATAAAAATAGTAGATTTGTATTTTGACAAAATTTATTTATTTTTTCTCACAAAAAATTATTTCATTTAATCAATACTTTATTTATTTTACTAATTATCTTTGTAAATTTAATTAAAAATAGGTTTTAGCTATTTTCTTTTACACCAATTTAAATATATTATTTTAATATAAAAAAAGGCCAAAATTATTTTATGACACTATAATTATTTTCAAGACAAAAGTACCAAAAATATTTTTCTTATAAACTTAATTTCTTTTTAATCAATTAATACATTTAGGGTTTTATTTAAAATCTTTTCTTAGTAAATTTAGGTTTTACTTTTAATTAATTATTTTCTTCTAGCTAATTAGGTTAAAATCAAAACCCCTTTTCTCATGAAAAATCAAACAAATATCTATTTTATTTGCATTTACATTCTTGCATACTTATCTATTTTTGTACATTTAATTATTCAATTCTTGTACCAATTCAATATGGTTCTAATAGATTAATTAGGTTTATTTTCTTGCAATCCCCGTTTACAATTTGTACACCCCCTCCCATAAGTATTGTAATAGCGTAGTAACTTTAAATTCCGTAATTTATCGCTTTATATATAACATGCTAGTAATTAGGGTTTGTATGGAAAGACTAAAACCAATACTTAGAAAACCCTAATTCAAGACAAAATCAAGCATGAAAACAATACACTTGCACACAAGCACCCCTAGGGTAAATCCACTTGGTTGCCTTTACAAAATGGCTATATTGAACATGTGAGGTATCGTAGAAAAAATAAGGCAAAATACAAGATCATAGTCCCTCGATGGCGCTATCTATGTTGCCATTCAAATGATATTAGTCCCTAAAAGAGAATGCTAAGATACCTTGCAACATTGCTAATCATGGTTATACGATGACCCACGCCCATCCCGTTTACATCCAAAAATAGGGTTACTTACCAAATCAATGGTAAGATAACAATGTTAAAGGAAAAGAAAATGAACAAGAAAGACTTTTGAGTAGGTAGAATGCTCCTAATTACTTGCTCAATTTCAAAACATCCTTGTTATTTTCAAAACAAACACCTACACTTTCAAAACCTCTTACAAACTTGAAAACATTTTCAAAAGATCAAACATCTTTGTATACATTCTTACGAACGAGAATCATTACAAAGATTGCCTAAACGATGGCCTCTTTACAAAATACTTTCAAAAACCACACAAAGCACAAATTCAAACAAAAAACAAGTGATCTAGCAAGTAACTAAGAGCCCATGGAAAACCATGGATGAAAAGGGTGATAATACCTTCCCTTTTCATAATCTACCCCCCGAACTCAAGAAACAATCTCAAAGTTCTTTCCTGTGCTTTTTTACCTTTCCTTTTGGATAATAGAAAAGTCGGTGGCGACTCTTGTTAACCGTAACATTTGTGATCAAATGCAAAACCTTCAAGTCAGTTCTCCCACCGTATCACAGAACTGACAACTGGGCAAGAAGCTTTAGTAACTACCCTAGGGTTCTAAGATCATATTTTTACCGAGGCAACGTCGAGAGATTCATTGAGGGACTTATGATCTTTTTGAACCAGAGGGTAGCCACTAAAACCTCTCATGTTTCAAGAGTTATGACTATTTTCCGAAGGCAACCGAAGTGGGCGTACCGTAGAGGTGTACTTGTGCAATTGTGTTGGTTTTTAGTTATTTTAGGCTTGTGTTAAGTGTGCTAACGCTTTGTTTACAATTTTTCCATACAAGCCTAATTATTAACAGTTAATATCTTGCAGAAATTTAAAGTGCGGGAATTGTAAATCCTACGCTATTACAATGCTTCGGGGAGGGGGTATTTACATGTCCAAATGGGGGAAAGAAAATAAAGAAAAGCAGTAAAGCCCTAGTTTAATCTATTAGATACTGTCAGCAGGTACATTATTATAAGAAATGCGAGAATAAGATAATGTGCGCGAAATAGAGACGAACGTCTAAAACCCTAAGAAATTGCTAAGTAAACATAAAAATCTTTTTTGGTTTTGTTTATTTTGAGAAAAAAACTAAATATAATTCTAATTAATTAAATAAAAGAAAAATGATTGTTAATTAAAATTAATTCTAATAAAACTAATTCTACTATTTTTTGTATTTTTGTTAAGAAAATATTTGAATTATAAGAACTTAGTTCTAATTATTTTTAAATCATAAAATAATGTCAAAATAATTAAAATTAATTCATTTACAAAATTAAAATTAATTAGAAAATCCTAAGTCTAATATTTTATGGTTTTTTGTATTAGTTTATTGATTAAAATAAATAAAAAATGAATTAAAAGAAATAAATAAAATGAACAAAACAAGAAAATAAAGGCGGGCCTAGTAGCAAAAGTAAACAGGGGGTGCAATCATCAGAAATCCCTAGGCCCGAATCTTTGAAAGCTTCATGTCCTAACCATGGTGTTTTCAGATTCTTGCGTGGAACCTCTGATTCAACCATCCATAATTGTTCTATATAAACTCAAATAAATGTTAGCATGCCATGAAATATGATTAAAATTAGAGATTCGAAGTTTAAAATTTTACCAAACCGGTGTTGTCAAACGGGGGCGTGCTACGCGTGTGATGGACTGCTCTTGGGCCTTGTAAGACTCTTGGGGACTTCAGGAGGATGGTATGATGCTTGGTGACAATCGAGGGAGACCGGAACCTTGATATATGACTTGCACCAATTCTTCAATTTTTGTAGAGCTTTTTGAAGAGCTTTTGGAGAGCTTTTTAGAGAGGAATTTCGTGCTCCCTTTGTATTGTAATGTTATGTATTTATATAGGGAAGATATGAGTGAACAAACATGGTAAAGAATCAATGCATTCATGACCTTGGAGACAAGGATAAAACACATTGAAAAATGTCCATATTTGTGATATCTTTGCCTCTTTGGTCACTTGCATGAACCTGGTCCCTTTTGATGTATCTTTCACGAAAATACAGGCCTTCTAATAGATCAAATCAAACCCAAATGTCATGGCCCATTATTCCTTGTATTTTTATTTGATTTATTTGATTTAATTTATATTTAAATGAATAAAAATTCAAATAAATAGAAATAAAAATCAAAATAGTTCATTTTTAGATTTAGAGGTCCTTGGGTATGTCATAAACATGTTTTAACCCTAAAAGTTAGGTCCATTAACCTAAAAATGCAATTTTGTTCAAAGTTGACTTCATGCATTTTTTACAAATTTGCCCAACTTGTGAAAACCATAACTTGCTAAACTTTCATATTTTGAAGATCATCTTAGACTTTTTGTAAATCCAAATATGTATACTTCAATACCTCTTTTGATGAATTTTGCATTTGAAGATTTATCTTGATGTAAATGGTCTTGACAAAAAGTGTCTTTTGTTGACTTTCTGAAAATGACCTGTAATGTATGAGCTTGTATCTTTCAAATGGTGCATTTCTTGGACTTGAGGGCAAAAGAGAAGTTGTAGGGAATTGGATTATCTTAAAAATTACCTTTGGTTGGGGCAAAAATGGATGAATTATGTAAAAGTTATGCCTGGTCAAATTTCAGTTGACTTTTCCTATAGAAACCCATATTTAGCGATTCTTGACTTTTGATAGATTAGGAGCATTTCTCGAGGAATCATGATCAAACCTTAATTAAATGATGGATATCACTTAAAAGTGTTGATGTTGACCAAAAACCTTGAAGTTTGACTGTATATGGGCCACAATTGACTTTTGACCTAGTATAGGTGATTTTCAAACATTTGAGCAATTGACTGAGCAAACTTGTAGTGTAAGACATGAAATTTGTCATGGACAATCTTGAAGGCATATTAGGACAATGGAAAACGATTGAGACCTTTGGATCTCACACATCTTGATGAAAAGTGAAACCCTAATTAGAGGTTCATTACTTAGGAGGAGAATTTGTCTGATCAATTCTTAGTCAACCTTGAGCAATTGAGGACTTCTAGGAGCATGTCTTGAGTAAAAATGGGAGGGAAAATTTTGGGGTACAACACTCTGTCTTTCCCGAGCACTGAAAGGTCCACGGCTCTACTCAAAGTGAATTCCATCGGGGATAGCTCATATTGGATGACCCTGGTGTTCAACTTTCTGACAAAAGGGGAACTTCCCCTAGACCAAAGGGAGGCAGCCATTACCAAACGACAGGCATGCTCGTACGTGGTTCTCGAACACAGACTTTACCGTCAGAGATTCTCCATCTCACTCCTCAAATGTGTTAAAGAGTCTGCCATCCTTGAGATACTGCGGGAAATCCACGAGGGAATCAACGCCCAGCATATGGGGGAAGATCACTAGCACGAAAGGTGTTGCGAGCAGGGTACTATTGGTCGACCGTGCAACAGGACACGAAGGAGCATGTCAAGAAATGCGACAAGTTCCAGAGGCACGCGTACATGCACCTCGCACCTTCACACAAGCTCAGAACACTATCCTCCCTGTGGCCATTCGCGTGGTGGGAATTGGATATCCTCAGACCTTTCATGCAAGGAACCTATCAACAAGTTCCTTATTATAGTTGTCGACTACTTCATAAAATGGGTAAAATCTGAAGCTCTGGCTAAAATCACGTCGCACAACATCCTCCGTTTCTACAACTGAAACATACTTTCCCGATTCAGAATACTGAGAGCACTCATCACTGACAATGGCATGCAGTTCACCGACCAAGGTTTCCAAAGCTTCATTACCAAACTCGGCACTAAGCAACATTTCACCTCGGTCGAACACCCCCAAACTAATGGGCAAGCCGAGGCTGCAAATAGAGTCATCCTACGAGGATTCAAATGCAGGTTGGGGGAAGCTAAGAGGGGATGGGTCGAAGAGTTGCACAACGTCCTACGGGCCTATCGAACAACGCCTCATTCGATGATTGGTGAGACGCCATTACGACATACCTACGGCACTGAGGCCGTCATTCCGGTAGAAATCATGGAGCCATCTAGGCAAACTGAAATGCCCATCGATGAGGAGATGAACAACGAGGCCCTCGGAGATGAGCTCGACCTGGTCAAAGAAATCCGATCAGGATCAGCTCTTCGCGAGGCCATGCTAAAACAACAGGTAGCCCTACACCAAGACAACAAAGTCATAAAGTGCGAATTTCAGATCGGCAGCTGCCCCTGTTCAATCTTCTTAAACCTGAAGAGTTATGTTGATATTTGTAAATGTATAATGTTAAGAATATTTGTATGTAGAATAGTCCCACATCGATTATATAGTGTAATTAGTTGTAATCTCTATATATATAATAAAGTCTCCATAGTGCTTTCATTACACACGGTTTAACCTAAATGTCTCTTAGTTTCTCCTAATTCAATATGGTATCTAGAGCCTTCTAAGAGGCAATTCTTCGTCGTGCTTTACCCGGTTGACCCACTGTCTTCCGGTAAGAAATTTTCTTCTGCAAACCGTGTCATCATTTCGGTTTGCCTCACATTTTTTCCAGCGACCTCTGCCAAGCACAATCCACGAAAAAAAAATTTGGAGGACTACTGCTCACCGTCGCCGCTACTTTTCACGGAAAAAAAATTTTCTCTTTCGGAAAATCGCCTTCCTCCTCTAGTTCCAGATCCGCCCTCGGTTTTCGTTTTCGACTCACAGAAAGTCGTACTCTCGAAAAGTCGTACACTATGCAGACTTCACCTTCTCTTTAGAACCCTACGCCAAGCTACGAGGATTTTCTCAGGTGGTGTCAGACTAACCAGGCCTTTGGTCCCACGACTTCGTTTGCACACACTGGTAATTCATCTGTTTGCGGCTCTCAATCATCTCCTCTTGATCCTTGGGTCCTCAACTCTGGTGCGTCTGATCATGTTACCGTTAATAAAAATATTTTCTCTTCCCTTTCTACCTCTGGTTTCTTACCGAGTATAACTTCCGCAAATGGTTCTCAAACCCGATCCCAAGGGATCGGTACTGTTCAAATTCTACCATCTCTCTTTGTTACTTTTGTCCTATCTGTACCTAATTGCCCATTTAATCTACTGCCATTCAGTCATTTAACTCGTTCCCTTAATTGTTCTATCACTTTTACTAATAGTGATGTTATTCTGCAGGATCAAAGTTCGGGACAGACGATTGGCGTCAGATGTGAGTCTCAAGGCCTCTACTACTTCTCTACGTCATCTACCACATGCTCCACCACAGATTCTCCACTCATTATACATGCGCAGTTAGGTCATCCAAGTCTTCCCAAGCTACAAAAGTTGGTGCCCAGTTTATCTAAATTATCCACTTTACAGTGCGAGTCTTGTCAATTAGGGAAACATACTCGTAGTCACTTTCATGATCGAGTCAATAAACGGGTTGCGTCTCCTTTTGCTTTAGTTCACTCTGATGTTTGGGGTCTATCGCGTACTGTGTCTACTTTTGAGTCTAGGTATTTTGTAACATTTATTGATGATTTTTCACGTTGCACGTGGCTATTTTTAATGAAAAACAGATCTGAATTATTTTCTATTTTTGAACAATTTTATCGAGAAATAAGAACCCAATTTGGTTTGTCCATTCGTACCTTAAAAAGTGACAATGCTCGTGAATATTTATCCCAACAATTTCAAACTTTTATGTCATCCAATGGTATTCTACACCAAACATCTTGTCCTCATACACCTCAACAAAATGGGATAGTCGAACGCAAAAATCGGTATCTCGTAGAAACCACTCAGACTCTACTTCTCCATGGTAATGTCCCTCACAGATTTTGGGGGGATGTTGTGCTCACAGTGTGTTATCTCATAAATCGCATGCCCTCATCTGTCCTTAATAATAAAATCCCTCATTCAATCTTGTTTCCAAACTCTCCTCTTCATACAATTCCTCCTCGAGTCTTCGGGTCTACATGTTTTATGCATAATCTCTCCCCTGGTCTTGATAAACTATCAGCTCGATCACTAAAGTGTGTCTTTCTTGGTTATCATCGATCCAAAAAGGGTTATCATTGCTACTCACACACTCTGCAACGATACCTGATATCGACCGATGTTACCTTCTTCGAGTCTGTGCCATATTTTGCGTCCACCCAAGTCACTCCGGAACCCCTTCAGGAAAGTACTCCCACACCTCTTTCGGACGTACCATTTCCTATTATTTCGCATCATTCTAAGGAACCTGTCCCACGAGAAACCCCTATGGTTGACCCCCCCCCCCCCCCCCACTTCTCGTCCACTTCAAACATATCAGCATCGTAAACCAACGTTTGTCATACATGTCCCTGAGGTTGTACATGTCCCTGAGATCGTACCTGCCCCTGAGGTCATTGCAGACTCTCCTTCGACGCTATCGCCATCACCAGATTCGATCCTGCAACCTGAGTCTGATCTTCCGATTTCCCTTCGCAAAGGTATACGTCAAACACGAAATCCTTCTCCACATTATATTGATTTATGTTACCATCGTCTTTCCCCTTTGCAGTATACTTGTTTGTCCTCTTTGTCTTCTGTTTCTTTTCCTAAATCTCCAGGTGAAGCATTATCTCACCCTGAGTGGAGGCAAGCAATGATTGATGAAATGTGTGCTCTTCAAAGTAGTGGTACCTAGGAACTGGTTCCTCTACCCACTGGAAAATCTTTAGTAGGTTTTCGTTGCCTTTATACAGTGAAGGTTGGTCCAGATGGTAAGATTGATCGTTTTAAAGCTCGCTTTGTAGCCAAGGGATACACTCAGATTCTTGGGTTGGATTATAGTGATACCTTCTCGCCTGTAGCCAAGATAGCATCTGTTATACTTCTTCTAGCCATTGCAGCCATTCGACACTGGCCTCTTCATCAACTTGACATCAAAAATGCATTTTTACATGGTGATCGTGAAGAGGAAGTATATATGGAGCAACCACCTGGGTTTGTTGCTCATGGGGAGTCATCGAATATGGTTTGTAGGTTACGCAGGTCTCTTTACGGTCTTAAGCAATCTCCGAGAGCTTGGTTTGGCAGATTCAGCATTGTAGTACAACAATTTAATATGGTCCTTAGTGAAGCTGACCATTCTGTCTTTTATCGTCACTCAGTACAAGGGCGTATTTATCTTATTGCGTATGTAGATGATATTGTTATAACTGGTAGTGATGATTCGGGAATACTCCAGTTGAAACAACATATTTCAAATCAATTTCAGATAAAGGATCTTGGTAAACTCCGGTATTTCTTGGGTATTGAGGTAGCCCAATCTAAAGATGGTTTGGTGATTTCTCAGCAGAAATATGCTATGGATATTTTGGAAGAAACAGGTTTGTTTAACGCTAAACCAGTTGATACTCATATGGATCCAAGTGTCAAACTACTACCCAATCAGGGGGAGCCTCTATCAGACTCGGGAAGGTATAGGAGATTGGTTGGAAAGTTGAATTATCTCACAGTCACTCGTCCAGACATTTCTTTTGTAGTCAGTGTGGTAAGCCAATTCTTAAATTCCCCTTGTCAGGAACACATGGATGTTGTTATCCGGATTCTAAGATACATCAAATGTGCTCCAGGAAAAGGTTTAGTGTATAAAGATAAAGGACATACTTAGATAGTTGGATACTTTGATGCTGATTGAGCAGGGTCACCAATTGATAGACGATCCACCTCTGGGTACTGTGTACTTGTTGGAGGAAATCTTATTTCCTGGAAAAGTAAGAAACAAAATGTAGTTGCAAGATCAAGCGCCGAGGCAGAGTATAGGGCCATGGCAATGGCAACATGTGAACTCATTTGGTTAAAACAGTTGCTCAAAGAACTTAAAATTGAAGAAGCAAGACCAATGACACTTGTATGTGATAATCAAGCTGCATTGTACATTGCTTCAAATCCAGTCTTCCATGAGAGGACCAAACATATTGAGATAGACTGTCACTTTGTCAGAGAGAAGATCGAATCTGGCGACATCGTCACAAGCTTTGTCAACTCTAATGATCAATTGGCAGATGTGTTTACGAAATCTCTGCGAAGCCCTAGAACTAATTATATATGTGGCAAGCTTGGTGCATTTGACTTATATGCTCCAGCTTGAGGGGGAGTGTTGATATTTGTAAATATATAATGTTAAGAATATTTGTATGTAGAATAGTCCCACATCGATTATATAGTGTAATTAGTTGTAATCTCTCTATATATAATAAAGTCTCCGTAGTGCTTTCATACACATGGTTTAACCAAAATGTCTCTTAGTCTCTCCTAATTCAATAAGTTAGATTGGAACGCCTGCCATTCGTGACTTAAAGGTGGAAGATGATTGAACACTAGAGTGCCCAGAAATTTACACTTGATGATGTGTTAGCTGGCTATGCAGGGAATGGGCTTAAAGATGCCATTTGGAGGGATGATGGAGAGTTTGTTGGAGATGAGCTTATAGATGCCATCCAAAGGTGACTGTGGAAGGTATCAGGATAAATCTTTTGGTTGATTTATACTGAAATAATAGATGTCTTTTTGGTTGTTTTAATCTGGAAGAACTAAATCTAACCAGAAGAGGTCTTTGATTCGCCTGTTATTAACTGGAAGAAATAAATCTAACCAGGAGAGGTCTTTGATTCTTTAATTTATGATGGGCCTGTGTAGGGATGCTTCAGGATGAGTCCATGTAAAACTTCATCTAGAAATGTATGAGAAGGAACCTAGGTAGGGTAACTTCAGGATGAGTCAGTGTAAAACTTCATCTGGAAATGAGAATGAACCTGGGTATGGTTACTTCATGATGACTCCATGTAAAACTTCATTTGGAAATGTATGGGAAGGAACCTGGGTAGGTTAACTTCAGCTGGTCGAGTAGATAGTTGTCTTGTCTGGTTTCAGGTATTAATCTCTGACCTGAGAAAGAAAGATAGTTTTCCTGGCTTGTTACAGGTAGTAATCTTCAATCTCCTCATGTAGATAGTTTTCCTGGCTTGTTACAGGTATTAATCTACAATCAGTCGTCCATAGATAGTTTTCCTGGCTTGTTAGAGGTATTAATCTGGAACTTAAAAAGGTTGGTCGTTGAGATAGTTATCCTGTCTAGTTTCAGGTATTAATCTCTAACCCGAGAAAGAAAAATAGTTTTCCTGGCTTGCTACAAGTATTAATTTTCAATCTCTTCATGTAGATAGTTTTCCTGGCTTGTTACAAGTATTAATCTACAATCAGTCGTCCACAGATAATTTTCCTAGCTTGTTACAGGTATTAATCTGGAACCTAAAAAGGTTAGGTCGTTTGAGATAGTTGTCCTGTCTGGTTTCAGATGTTAATCTCTGATCTGAGAAAGAAAGATAGTTTTCCTGGCTTGTTACAGGTATTAATCTTCAATCTCCTCATGTAGATAGTTTTTCATGGCTTGTTACAGGTATTAATCTATAATCAGTCGTCCACATATAGTTTTCCTGGCTTGTTACAGGTATTAATCCGGAACTTGAAAAGGTTGGTCATTGAGATAGTTGTCCTGTCTGGTTTCATGTATTAATCTTTGACCTGAGAAAGAAAGATAGTTTTCCTGGCTTGTTACAGGTATTAATCTTCAATCTCCTTATGTAGATAGTTTTCCTGGCTTGTTACAAGTATTAATCTACAATCATTCGTCCACAGATAGTTTTCCTGGCTTGTTATAGGTATTAATCTGGAACCTGAAAAATTTAGGTCGTTTAAGATATTTGTCCTGTCTGGTTTCAGGTATTAATCTCTTACCTGAGAAAGAAATATAGTTTTCCTAGCTTGTTACAAGTATTAATCTTCAATCTCCTCATGTAGATAGTTTTCCTAGCTTGTTACGGGTATTGATCTATAATTTGTCGTCCACAGATAGTTTTCCTGGCTTGTTACAGGTATTAATCTCGAACTTGAAAAGGTTGGTCGTTTAGATAGTTGTCCTGTCTGCTTTTAGGTATTAATCTCTGACCTGAGAAAGAAAGATAGTTTTCCTAGCTTATTACATGTATTAATCTACAATCTCCTCATGTAGATAGTTTTCCTTGCTTGTTACAGGTATTAATCTACAATCAGTCATCCACAGATAGTTTTCCTGGCTTGTTACTGGTATTAATCTGGAACTTGAAAAGGTTGGTTGTTTAGATAGTTGTCCTGTCTGGTTTCAGGTATTAATCTCTGACCTGAGAAAGAAAGATAGTTTTCCTGGCTTGTTACAGGTATTAATCTTAAATCTCCTCATGTAGATAGTTTTCCAGGCTTGTTACAGGTATAATCTACAATCAGTCGTCCACAGATAGTTTTCCTGGCTTGTTACAGGTATTAATCTGGAACCTGAAAAGGTTAGGTCGTTTGAGATAGTTGTCTTGTCTGGTTTCAGGTACTAATCTCTAATCTGAGAAAGAAAGATAGTTTACCTGGCTTGTTACAGGTATTAATCTTCAATCTTCTCATGTAGATAGTTTTCCTGGCTTGTTACATGTATTAATCTACAATAAGTCGTCCACAGATAGTTTTCTTGGCTTGTTACAGGTATTAATCTGGAACTTGAAAAGGTTGATGATAATTATCAGTCAACTGATCTTTCCTGAAAAGGTAAAGGGTTAGCTATATGAAATGTCATGATGTATGAAATGCATTATGTTATATGATGTATGAATGTGAAGTATTGTTGAAATCTATCTTTGCCTCGGAAAATAAATCCTTGACAAGTGTCGGGGAGTCATTAAATCTCGGACTGTTGTTTGAAGAGTAGGTGGGTCTTCTTTGTTTAGAATGTTTCCGCTGGTGATTCCTGTTTTGTTGTTTGAGGAGAAACTCCGTTGGGGAATACTGATTTTGCTTGAGAAGAAAACTCTATAGAGGACGTTGATTTCTGCTTGGGGAAAGCAGTTCAGGAGTCTTAGTCGTCTGTTGCTCTACTGGGGAGTTATCTAGGGGAAGATTAAATTAACTGTTATTTGGTCGTATTCCAGGCTTCGCAAAAAATTTCTTGGGGAGAGTTAATTTAGGTTGTTATCTGGTCAGATTCCAGGCTTCGCAATAACTTACTTGAAAGGATGAAGTTAAACTGATATTTGTGTTGCACCCCAAAATTTTCCCTCCTAATTTCTTCTATCTAGCTTAGACGTTTACATCCATCTGTATATATTCCATTAGGTCATTAACACACATTTACAATTGACTAAGGAGTATATGTTTAATAAAGCTTGATTCTTCGGGTTATCCTTCAAGCAGTAAAATGTGGAATTAGGTTTGTAACATATGGTTATTGAGGGTTATGTTCTCTTCAAGTTAAGGGGCTATTACTCATTCAGATGCATTCAAGACAAGAGTCGGTTTTTTTCTCCACCAAGTTTATGCTTGTCAGTGTTTCATCAACTGAGGTTCATTAGGTTTTTAAGTCATGGCCATCTTGGTTATATTTCTTTATGTATTCCCATGTTCATTTCCAAGTTATTCTACGAGGTCATCTAAGGGCTACTAAATCAGACATTCATTATTTTCTTGTTGTTTTACCCCAAACTTTACCCTCTCACTTATCAAGAATTTTTCTCACAAGATCTCTTTGACTCAAGACTGGATTAGGGTTTGACCAGCTCAAGACATCTCCTCATGCACTGATGACCAAAATTAGGGTTTGAGTTTGCACAAGGATTTTTGGACTATCAATGCTTCATATGACTTTCAAGGATCATTATGGGCCCCTAAGATTACTCATGTCAAGTTTCAAGCTTTAAATCACACTTTTGATCAGTCAATTGAACAGTTGACCTAAAAATCAGCTGTATTGGGGAAAAAGTCAACAATGGCCAATTTACAGTCAAACCTCATAATTTTTTATCCACATCAACATCTTAGACTCATATATATCATTTGATCAAGTTTGGACCACAATTCCTCAAGAAATTTGATCAAATCATCAAAAGGGCAAAATGGTCAAAATTAGGGTTTTGACTGAGAAGGGGCAATTTCTGATTGTTGACCTAGCAAATGATCAATTTGTTTGAAGAATGATTTCAATATTTCAATTGAATCATCTTGACCTAATGACATGGTTCAAAACATTACAAATCCATTGGATTGACAGATGAATTTTTCAGTCAATTGATCAAAAGTCAATTGTATACTGAAAAGTCAAACTTTGACTTTTTGGTCAAGTTCAAATGCCAAAGATCATAATTCATCAAAACATGTAAAAAGTTGAAACTTTTTCATCAAGAAACCAAGGATTTAAGATTTGGTTTTGAAAAGTTGAAATTTCTTAACTTAGAAATTTTTCTAAGTATAGAAAATTTCTTATTTTTTCTCAACTTTGAGCCAAATTTTCACCATGATGCAAGATGATTGAAAGGAAATTTCCAACATGAAAGTTGTAGATCTCCATTAAATCTACAACTTTGATTCACACAATTTCTCCTAAAAATGCTTGGATCTCAAGATATAATTTTGTGAATACATGCTCATGAACTAAAATAACTTAGTGAAATTTTGCCCTAGTTAGGCAGATTTTTTACCTAACTTCATGCCATTTTTTCACATAGTTTCAAAGGGAATTTTCTAAAGCAATTCAAAGATGAGTTGTATAGCACATCGCAAGCTTTACAAAATTTCCAAGAACTCCTTGAGATCATTCCTGAGCAGGGAGAATCGAAGAGATGAAGTTGATGATTTATCACTTTGATTTCAATCAATTTCATGATGAACAAAAATTCAAATCCAAGCCTAGGCTGCATAATATTTGCTTTGCAGGCCTCAAACTTGTTTCTCACTCCATAATTAAATGTTTACACTGCTGATAGAGCTTTAATCCAAGCACTTGAGCCTTTATCCAAGTTACAATTCCATTTTTGGCACAAAGTTGTCATTTCTATTTTGATAAAGCATTACTTTTGCAATTTTCAACTTCTTGAGCCTCTCAATTGTTTTCTCTGCACACAAGCAAAGTCAAAACCAAAAGAAACTTTCCTAAAGCCTCTACCAACTCAGATCATGCTTGTACAAACTTAGGGACTTGTCTCCTCACTTTTCTTCAAAAGCAAGTTATAGAGCCAAAATGCTATAACTCAGAAATCTGGAGTGGAGTTAATCTCTAACCTTTTCCATACATATACACAAATGTATTTCAACATAACACACGGATGCTAAGACTCCAAAACACTCCCAAACACTCTGCAACTCAGAATCTGCCATAGCTTGACATTTTTGAACCTTACACAGCCATCTCTAAAACCACTCGTGCGTTTTGAGTTTTAACCACCTAAACACTTAATATACCTCATATCTAAGTGATCCAGACCCCTGTTTCCTCACTGTAACTCCTTCTCCACCATCCACCATTTTCAAATGTCAAGCTTGCAGGTTGACTTGAGTAGGGAGATTCAGGGACTTTCAGGACAAAGTAAGGATTGGAATACACTCAGGGAGGTCCAGGCAAGCTAAACAGATCCTCAGGCCTTTTCAAAACTTGCTCAAACTCCATTCATGATCCCAGCTGAAAGAGGTAAAAACTTAAACTTCTATCTCTTCATACAAGCATCATTTGGTCCTGATTTGTGAAAGTAAAATGTAGATATCTTTGCCCTAAAGCTAACCATGTTCATAGTTTTCATTTATATTAATTGTGTATAGAGAATTTTGGATTTGAAATTTCTATAAAAATTAGGTTTCAAATTAGGGCAAGTAAAATTAGCTTTGATCTTTTACTTTTAGTTTACATAAATTATATGGTTGAACTCGTGGGAAGAAACACCATAACTTTCATGTTTGAACTTTCCATTTTTATGGAGAAATGAAGAAGATACAGGTGATCCGGCCATGGCTCAAGGTTGAAGATGAAGTTGCCTTCAAGGGGTATTTTCTAATATATATATTTATGATTGTGTTTATATAAACGGATGTACAGCCACCCCAGTGGTAAGGCAGTGCGCGTAAATGCTATAGGTCACGGGTTCGAGCCTTAGCGCGCTGCCTTTTGCAATTTTTTCATATTTTTTCCATTTTTTTGTTGTTTTGCCGCGCATGGGCTTCTAATTCTTGGGCCGTGTTTTTTCTATCCTACCTCCTGCTTACTCTTAACACCCCTGGCCCAACATAATTTTATTTATTTATTTTACTTTCATTTAATTTATTAAATATATTTTTCTTAATATTAAAAATCATAAAAAATATAAAAATGATAGATTTATATTTTAGATTATTTTATTTTATTTTTCCCACAAAAATATTTTTTTTATTTAGTTATATATTATCCATTTTTATTAATTAAATTTGTAAAATTAAATTAGAACTAGTTTAAATATTTATTTTTCTTCACACCCATTAAACATATTATTTTAGTATAAAAAATACCAAAATATCTCATAATGCCATATATTATTTTCAAGATAAAAAATACTTACTTTTTCTTAAAGAAATTTATTTCCTTTTAATCAAATAGAATTAGGGTTTATTCAAAAATTCTTTTTCTAAAATAATTTCTTTTCTTAATTCATTTAAGTTAATCTTGATTTATTTATTAGGTTTAGGTTAAAACTTTTTTCACATAAAAAACCAAACAAAAATCTTCTTTGCATTTACATACCTTTGCATATTTAATTCATCTTGTATATTATTTATTCCATTTATTTGTACATATTCAATTTGGTTGTAATAGATTAATTAGGTTTATATTATTGCAATCCCCATTCATAAATTGTATACCCCCCTCCCACAAGTGTTGTAATAGCGTAGTAACTTTAAATTTCGCAATTTATCGCTTTTACATAATATGTTAGTAATTAGGGTTTGTATGGAAAAATAAAACTAATCAAACAGAAAACCCTAATTCAAGACAAAATCAAGCATGAAAATGACACACTTGCACACAAGCACCACTAGGGTTACTCCATTTGGTTGCCTTATACAAAATGGCCATATTACGCATGTAAAGTGTCTTATAAAAAACAAACAAATACAAGATCATAGTCCCTCGATGACGCTATTCAAAGTTGCCTTACAAAAATGATCTTAGTCCCCAAAAAATGCTAAGATACCTTGCAACATTGCTAATCATGGCTATACGATGACCCACGCCCGTCCCGTTTACATCCAAAGATACGGTTTCTTACCAAATCAATGGTAAGACAACAATATCAAAGGAAAAGAAAATGAACAAGAAAGACATTTGAGTAGGTAGATTGCTCCTAATTACTTGCTCCATTTCCAATAAAACATCCTTGCTATTTTCAAAAACAAACACCTACACATTTTAAAACATCTTATAAACTTAAAAACATTTTCAAAAGACCAAACATCTTTGTATACATTCTTACGAAAGAGAATCATTACAAAGATTTCCTAAACAATGGTCTCTTTTACAAAATACTTTCAAAAACCACACAAAGCTCAATTTCAAAAAAAAAGAAAGTGATCTAGAAAGTAACTAAGAGCCCATGGAAAACCATGGATGAAAATGGTGCTAATACCTTCCCTTTTCATAATCTACCTCACGAACTCAAGAAACAGTCTCAAAGATCTTTCCTGTGATTTTTCACCTTTCCTTTTGGATAAAAGAAAATTCGGTGGCGACTCTTGCTAACCGTAACATTTGCAATCAAACGCAAAACAACTAAGTCAGTTCTCCCACCGTATCACACTTGTACTCAACATCATCCTTTGATTAGGGTTTATTTCTCTAAATCATGTACCATTAAAGAGAGGTTTCTCTGTGAAGCTGTGATTATCAGGCAAGGCTATCATCAGGGGATATCGTCCATGAATAACTAGGGTTTCAATGGATATATCTTTGGCAAATAAGAAGGAAATCATTTCTTGAATCTCTAGTCATGTGGGTAACAACTCTATTATAGAGAAGAAGATTCAGTTGGACCTTCTTCTCGAATTAGGGTTTGTATGCATTATAATGCAAAGCTCTTCATCTAGTCGATTGACTTACTTGTGATATAATCTATTTTCTTCGGATTTCATTTCAAGGCTTTGAGATCAAAATCTAAAAGCTTTGTATGCAATATTAGGATTTATATCCTATCGTACTTGGGTTTATCCACATCTTCAATGGAGGTTCAGGGGATGATAAGGCGTGATATAAGGATGTCATTTTAAATTCATTAAGATCAAGGCAGTTTGGTTCTCTTATTGTTTATTACACAAGATTGATGGGGATCAACGTGTTGGATCCATTCTCTCACGAAGGACAGAGGGTGATGTTAGGGACCATTTGGTTCATGGTCATCAATTGAAGATTGGGCTCGCTTCATGGCTTATGATATAAGTCATTTGCTTTAGGGTTCATTCAAGAAGGTGGAATTCTGATCATGGAGTTTGCTTTGGATTATTTCAAGAGAAATATCATGTGAATTCAAGTTTTGATCAAGAATTGGATTAAAGTTCATTTACCAAGCATGCAAGGTTAGAAAAGGAATCATGTGGATTTATTGAGAAACTAGTTATTTGAAATTTAGAGCAAATATCAAGTTCATGCATGTACAAGGACACTCAAGAATTATTCAAGGCTATTTCAGATTTCAAGATAACAGATCCAAATTTCATTCACCGTTCAAGTGACCATGATGTAAAATCGCAAGTTTCAATTGGTTTAAGATTCAAAATTCCAAGTTCAAAACCATTGAGTTCCAGTTGACAAAAATGCAATATCATTCAAGGTTTTCAAGCATTTTTAAGACAGGATTTTAAGTGGAAATTCCAAAAGTATGTGTATCACGACTCAAGTTTGCTTAACATATAAATTTCAATATTCTTAAGAACCAATTCAAAATATGAGGCCTTTTCGTGTTATCGTTCGTTACACATTCAAAGTTTCAAAACAGTTTCATTCACAATCGTCCATGGAAGCCTTGAACAAAAAAAAGAACATTACAAAAGCAAAAGCATGGCTAGCTCTAAGTTCTAAGCCTAAATAGAATCTTCCTGAGTCAATTCGTGAGTGCAGACTTTTCCTTGTGTTCAAGCTCTACCATACTTGCAAAGCTAGCCATAAATCCCTGCAAAAAAAATAGCACACATTACATCAATTTCAAAGGATGTTATCCAAGTTATCCAACAAAGTCCGGCCTAACCTGGCACAAATCAGTTAATCAGTGTTGCGCATACATGTTCCATCAACTCATAGCTCGTATAAAAATACAGCAGACCAGAAAACAGGATTGGCATTTGAAGGGACAGGTACTTACACTTGCACTTGATAAGTCTTTATCAATTGAGGCCTTCTGTTGTACCCCAAAATTTGCTCTCTCATATTTCTCAAAATATTGCAAGAAAAATCTCCAAGTTGCCCAAGGTTGCTCAAGAGTGGGTCAGACAAGTCATCTCCTAAGGCAGTCAACCCAAATTAGGGTTTTGTGTTGCATAAAGATCCTTGAGTCCAAATGACCTCAAGTGCTCCCTAATGTCCTAATATGCTCCCAAGATCATCCATGTCAAATTTCAAGCCTTGTAGAGGAAGTTTGCTCAGTCAATTGCTCAAGGGGCCCAAAAATCGACTGTGCTAGGGCAAAAGTAAACTGTGACCTATAAACATTCAAACTTCAATATTTTTTGTCAACATTATCATTTTGAAGGATATTTAATCATTTTATCAAGGTTTGATCATGATTCATCAAGGATTGCTCAAAATTCATCAAGACTCAAAAGTTGTTAAATTAGGGTTTTGTAGGAAAACTCAACTCAACTTTGACCAAGCATAACTTTCTCATACTTTATGATAAATGACCCATCCAAAGCTCATTTTTAAGAGGAAATTTCCTACAATCCATCTTCATACCCAAAGATCAAAAAATTCACTCACAAGAAGTTATAAATTTGGATATTATAGGTCATTTTTGAAAGTCAACAAAAACACCTTTTTTTCCAAAGCTTATAACATGAACATGGAATATCAAAATGAGATGAGACCAAAAGGGTTGGTTAGAGGACATCTCAAGCTTTCTAAAAAGTCCAAGAACACTCCCAAAAGTTCAAAATTGAAGACGTTATGCATTGTTGAAGTTGGACATTTTTGCAAAATTGCCAAAAGTCAACTATCCCCAAAACTTCAAATTTTGTCAAAAAGGCCCATTCTTTTCCACTTGATTTGAGCTTGCATAATTTCTCACGTGTCCTAGCTTCAGCCATGAGCTCATATTTCATTTTTATTATTTAATTTGATTTTTTATTGAATTTATTCATTTTTAATCATATAAAATCTAAAACTTTGATAACATGAGATTTTTTGCTATTTCAGGCTTTGATTATCATCATTAACATCATCAAATTCGTATCAAGCCAAACCATGTGCAAAAAGATTGAGATTGGACAAATTTGGAAGGTTTTAAAGAAGAGATCAAATCAAATATGTATGCATTGATATGGGAAGATTTGATCCATAATTTCTACCCTAATACACCACACAATACATAAGCAAGAAAAGGCAATCGAAATAAGGGTTGGAACGTGCAGGCATAGGCAGAACAAAAGTTGGAAAATTCATCAAAAAGCTTGAGATCAAAACCATAGCTAGAGGCATTTTCAAGGGATGAGACATGTCCCAAACGCTTCCTGGACATCCACTCAAGTGAAACCAATCAGAATCACACATTTTCCAGCTTCCTAAGGCGCTGTAAGTGGTTCACGAGTTCACTCCATTCTTGAAATCAATTTGTGTTATTCTTGCATCTACAATGAAAACTAATTGCATATTTTGATTCACCATGCCATTTGCAGTCTTTTGACATTATTCAATTTCATTCATCTAACCTGTATTATGATTCACCATAGCTAGGGTTTCAAGGTTTGGTTTAGGGGTTTTCGTTTCAGATAAAATCAGCCTTAGTAATGGCTATAGGCATGACCGGAAGAGGAAGGCGAGTTTAACCATGGCATCAGAAGGCATTTCTATGGCCTAGGGAGGATTTTGGAACATGAAAGGCTTGTAGCGACGGACCTCCGCCCGTAGGTATAGCTTCCTTGGTTTTTAGCAACGGATGAAGGACAAGGGTGATGAGTTGTCATCCACTCATTCTCCTATTCAAATATGGCACGCATATTTTGTTTTCTGACCCATAAATTGTTGTTTTATTTTATTATTATTGTTTTGTATTCATATAACAAGCAAATCATCATGGCCTAGTGGTAATCGTGCACGTCCAAACTCTTTCAGGACCTGGGTTCGAATCCCAGTCCCCCACTTTCTCAATGTTTTTATTCTTCAGGTGATTTAGTGCATATGCCTAGCTACAACATACCATGCGCCCTCGTCCATTCAATAGCCAGATGGCCAAAGGCCAAATCTGATGGTTCCAGGCTGATGGTCCACCAAGGCGCAAGTCCACGCATGCTCACCAGATCTCAAAAAGTCAACAAGGGCCAACGCTTTTGGGCATCCCAATTGCTATCTCACACCACCATTTCAGGCCCAAACCCCTCTCTCTTTCTATTTTATTTGTTTTGTTTTTATTAATTGTTTTAATTTTTTTTGTTTAAATTTTAACCAATCACAAAATCTTTTTTTTTTCATAAAATAAAATCACAAAAATATTAAATTTCACACTTTTATTTTTCTTAATAAACACTACTTAATTAATTTAGGTTTTAATTAGAATAACTTTAACCTATTTTTTGTAAATAATTAAAATTAAATTAGATTTAATTAGGTTTTAATTACTAACATTAATTATTTTATTTTTCTTTCTTAAAATAACAAACACCCAAAAATAATTTTTCCTTTAATTAATTAATTTATTAATTTAGTAATTAATTTAGGTTAATTTCTTTGTTAAAATAAAAAAAACAAAAAGATCTATTCTTTAACAAAAAGGGTCAAAACCCTAATCTTGCACTCGATTTAATTTTCCGCACGTGATTTATTTTCTTTTATCCAATAATGTACCTGCTTCCGGATTGTAATAGTTAATAGGACTTTTAATTATTTTTTATCGCTTTGTTTATTTTTAAAGGGTTTGTCTTTGGCGATGTAAATACCCGATGCCTTGTAATTTAAATTCCGCATTTTATTTTCCGCAATTATAACTGTTAGATGTTTGATAATAGGGTTGCATGACAAGACTGAATGTTTTAACCTAAAATCAACTTAGATCACCCTTAACATGTACAAAGATAAAAATAACCGAAATCAACACACTCGCACATGCACACTCTTAGGGTACACCCCACTTGGTTGCCTTCGTAAGCGGTCATTGAGTATAGGTCGTTTTAGAGGTCGTCCTCTTGTCTAAAAGATCATAGTCGCCTCGAAATGGTTGCCTCGGATATTGTTGCCTCAAAACAAATGATCTAAGACATTAGGGTTACCGCTAAGGCGTCCTAACATTGCTTTAGTGACCGTAAGTCCCTAAATTTGAATTGACCCTTAAACTCCAACGACGGTGCTACCTACTCATTAATAGTGGGATAGCATTGTCTAAAGGAAATTAGCATAGAACGATTCCTTTTTCGAGTAGGTAGATGGTTCTTAGATACTTGCTCTTTCAAAAACAAAAACTTTTCACACTTACACTTTTCAAACAAAGTTTTCAAAAACACTTCATACGCTCTTGAGGACAGAAGCAAGAGTTAAATCGAAGTTTTCAAAACAAAAACTTTTTTCAAACCCACAAGCACAAAGAAAACAATTTTGAAAACAATGAGCAAGTACCTAAGAGCCCGTGGATAACCACGGATAGAAAGGGTGCTAACACCTTCCCTTTCTATAATCTACCCCCCGAACCCGAGAAATATCTCGAAAAAGGAATTTTTCTGTGCTTTTTTCCTTTCCTTGTTGGATAAAATAAAAGTCGGTGGCGACTCTTGCTTACCGCGACATTTTGCAAAAACAAATGCAAAACGCAAACCAGCATTCCAAAAAACAGTCAGTTCTTCCCACCATATCACACCTTCAAAGTAAATGTGCGGAGCCATCTCTTTATTAATAACCATGTGATTCTCGGTGGCCAGTTATTAAACCAGAACTGTTATTCCCGTGTTCTCAGTCGTCTTGCATTAGATGTACTATAGGCAATAATAGAAACTGTTAGCAAAGTTCACAAGAACGTGCAATATGTGAAATCTTCAAAACCTATTGAAGAGAGGTTTGGGAAGCTTAAGCAACAACTTCAAGTTCCTTGTAAGATGAATCTTTTAGTTGACAACAAAAATAAATGGGACACTGTTGTACCCCAAAATTTTCCCTCCCATATTCTTCAAGATTTGCCAAGAGCATGCTTCAAAATCTCCCAAGGGTTGCACAGTTCAATGGCCTCCTAACAGTCAAAAATTAGGGTTTTGGTTCTGGCAGAGAAATTGAAGTTTCCAAGGGTCCAATCAAGTCCCACATGCCTATAAACATTGTAAAGCATCCTTAGGCCAAGTTTCAAGACTCACAGCACAAAATTGCACAGTCAAAAACCCTAATTGCTCAACAGTCAACTGCAGGGGCAAAATGGTCATTTGACAGTCAAAAGTCCAAATTTTTGGTCAACATCTTATTTTGAAGCCACAAACATCATTTGATCAATTCTTGATCATGATTCTCAAGGCATGGCTCAAAAAGTCTCAAGATGCAAAAGTTTCCATATTTGGACAGTTGAAAAAGTCAACTGCAACTTGACCAAGGCATAACTTCCACATGGTTCATCAGAAAAATTCCATCCAAAGCTCATTTTGAAGAGAATGACATTTCCTACAACTCATATTCACACTTCAAGTCCAAGAAATGCTCTCACAAAAAGTTATTAATCTCAACATTATAGGTCATTTTCAAAAGTCAACAAAAAGGCACTTTAAGTCAAAGACCATAACTTGAGATTGGTAAATCAAAATGACATGGGACCAAAGGCATTGGTTAGAGGACTTCAAGACCTTTCCAAAATGTCCGAGAACATGATCAAACTTAAAAATTTAGCAAGATATGCCTTGTGGAAGTTGGGAAATTTTTGGGATTTTTGAAAAGTCAACTTTGCTTCAAATGCCTCAAAATTGCTAATGGGCCTCAATTTCTTCCAAGAATCATCACCCAAAAGCTATGCACGACCCATTGACCCAAAGGGGAGTTATTTCATCATTTTTTATTATTTATTTGAATTTTTATCACCATTAATTCATTTAATTAAAATAAAATATGACAAAAATAGCAAAGCATGTGTTTTAAATCTTTTTGCAGCATATTCTCTCATTTACTCACTCAAGATTTCGTGCACACCCCAAAAAGGCAAGAATCTTCATTTGATTGGCATGAGAAAGGTATGAAAAAGATTGAAAAATCATGGAAGATCACAAAAATTCAAAGGCATTAAAACTTGGATGTTGGGCTTGTTTTGTTTACCTAAAACATTCACATACATATACATATTGCAACCCTAATGCACAAAAGGAAGAAGTTGCGCTCAGAATCACAAACAAACTTTGCACTTTTCACTAAAAATTTCAAAACTGTAAACTGTATTGCAGGGTGTTTCAAGGCAAAAGAACGATCCCATAAGCTTGCTAAGGTTACCAGGGATCTATCCCAATCAAAAACACAGCCTCTAACCTCAAGAATCGGTAGAATGAAGCTGCCCTGTTCTTGATATATTGCATATTCGTATTTGAATTTATACATATTTTTCATGCATTCTAATGTTTGATCTATACTAATGTGATGATTCTAAAGCTAATGGCGTGATTCAATTGGAGAATGGTTGTCTGAATAGAAAGTTACCATGAATGTCTTTTAGGGTTTCAGGAACTCTAAAAGGGGGTTTCTTTCATAAGGAAAAATTAGGCAACGAGACCAAGACTATTGAACTCAGGGCATCTGGACGATTCAATCCCACTAGTCGCGCCCTTTTTATGTTTGCGTATGGCCTAATCGTTATTTTCGTGTTCTTCACTTAGTGGGGGTTTAAAACCCCCGCTATCCATTCTGTTTTTTTTCCAGGCCAAAGCGAAGAAGTGGAGAAGAAGATGGGTTGTCATCATATGGTTGGCTGATTCAAAAGCTTGGCGCGCGTTTTTGTGTTTTATACCACTTGCACTTACTTTTATTATATTAATTGTGTTTCATTATAATAACAAAGTTGCCAAATAGCTCAGTTGATGGAAAGTGATGTTTGCAAGCCTTGGGACCTGGGTTCGATTCCCAGGTCCCCTATGTTCTTCATAATTTTGTTCAATACGCGTTCAGGTGTAATTCTCTGCCTAGGGTCCATCATGCATCCAGTACCTTGGCGCGCCACATGGCTTCAGAGATCAATCTAATGGCCAGATCACGCAGATCACCATGCCCACTAGTCAACCATGCACACGTGAACGCTGAAGGTCAAACAGGCCAAGCTTCTATTGGGCCAAATTGCTTCAGTCAAACCTCCAAAAGGGTCAACAAACCCCCTTGTTTGTATTTTCTTTCCTTTATTCTTTCCCTTTTTTATTTTGCTTTAATTATTTTCTTTTAATTCTTTAAATTAATTTTAAATAATATAAAAATACAAAAAAATCAGAAGGTCAAAAAATAAAAATATATTTTATTATTTAATTCACTAATGTTTTATTTTGTAAATAAATTTAATAATTAACTTAGTTTTAATTTTAGGTTTAATTTTAATGCTTTCTTAATAAAATAAAAAATGTAGAAATTGGGGTTTTTATACTTTTATTCCTTTTTCCTCTTTTACCATTATTAATTATTAATTATTTTTGTAAATAAATATGCCATTAAATAATTAGGTTAAAACTAGGTCAAACTTAAACATTTTTTTAATAAATTAAAAATAGTTTAGAATTAGGGTTTTAATTCCACTTAATTTTCTCGTTAAATTCCATAAATACAAAAACTCCAAAAAATAAGTTCTTGCTTTTATTTAATTTAATTAATTTACGATTTCGATTTAATTTCTTTAAAAGGGTCCAACGCCCTCGCATTCTCGATTTTATTTCTTTTCGCACATTTACTTTTATTTCTTTTTTTTTTAAATTTCATGTACTTGCCCCAAAGCCTTGTAATAGATTAATTAGGGTATTTACTTTCCGCATTTTATTTATTCAAATCGGGTCTTGGTTTAATTTGGCGATGTAGACCCGTGCCTTTGTAATAGCGTAGGACTTTTATATTTCCGCACCTTTTAACTGTTAATAACCACATGAAAGAATGAATGCCAAAAATAAAAACAAAGCGTAGATCACCAATGCATGAACAAGATAAACATAATTGAAAATGACACACAAATCACACACCACTCCTAGGGTACGCCTCACTGTTGCCTTGCCCCTCGAAAAGTGGTCGTCGAGTAGAGGACGTTTTAGTAAGTCCTCATGTCCATGAACATGGCATGAGGGTAGCTTCTAAGGTGTCTTCCTATTGCTCTGGTGACCACACTGTCCCGAACCCTCGAATTGACCCGAATACCTCCAACGGTGGTGCTACCTACCTCTCAATGGTGGGATGGCACTATCTTAAGGACATTTACACAGACGAATTCCTTAGGGTAGGTAGATGACTCGTAGATACTTGCTCTAAATTCAAAACAAATCAAAAAAACTTCTTTTCACACCGACACTTTTCAAAAAGCTTTCAAAAAACAACTTTTCAAACACTCTTGAGGACTGATACAAGAGTCGAACTGAAATTTTAAACGGAACTTTTTCAAACCCACTCACCTTGAAAAGCAAACAAACATTTTTTGAAAACACAAATGAGCGAGTATCTAAGAGCCCATGGATAACCATGGATAGAAAGGGTGCTAACACCTTCCCTTTCTATAAATCTACCTCCCGAACCGAGAGCAATCTCAATAAGGAATTTTTCTTTGACTTTGTCCTTTCCATATTGGAGAAAATAAAAGACGGTGGCGACTCTTGCTTCCGCGACATTTCGCGAACCAGCGTTAAACAGTCAGTTCCAGATCCACCGATCACAGAACTGGCGACTCTGCTGGGGAAATCTTAAAGTGAGGTGTACCTTAGGATAGTTCATAACTGTGTTTTCAATTGTTTTGACTTGTTTGCTTTAAATTGTGGGTTGCATCGGAGTTACATAGATCCTAACCCGGATCTGGGGATACCCTGTTTAGGTAGCATAAGCTGTGAGGGACCTGTCCGGCGTAGACCGACATGGGTGAAGCAATGGCTACGTTGGTGTGGCGCCTTGGTCTGTACCGATATCCCTTGTGTCGCAACGAGGAGAATATGGGTCTTCTGAGGAGTCATTAAGCACCAACAGACCTTAGAACCTTAAATAACCCAACTTGGCCAATAGAACAGTAGCAGTATGCTACGCCCATTGAGGCTAAACTCTCGTGATGGTTCTGGCCGCAAGAAAAGATTGCGATGCTGGAGTTATGACCGATTGAGGGTAGTCAATGATATTGGGATCCTCTAGAACCCGGTTACTTTTGATAGGACAGGTCTTACCCAACAAAACTTCAAGAGGGTAGTACCCCAAACTTCATGCTGGCCTAAACTCTAAGGGCTCTCTGTGTGATTTGTGTGCCTTCCAACTTGACTACTTGCATGCTTGTTATCTGACACTTGAATTTCTTGCAGGTTTTGTTTATAGTCCTTAATTGGGACTCATAACAGGGTTCACTTGAATTTCTTGCAGGTTTTGTTTATGTCCTTAATTGGAACTCATAACAGGGTTTACCTACGTTCCCCCATGCATAGCATAACATCATACCATTGCATACATCCTGCATAAAGACTAATCCATTTCAAGGATCTCAAGGGCTTGTGATGCAGGTCATGATGAATCAAACGTCTAACAAGGGGCAAAGAGGATTTATTTTCCTCTAGCCAAGGTTGTCAGAGGCTATGACCCACTTGATATGGTGAGCTTTGACACTTGAAGAAGGTTCCCCGAGCCAAGATTGTCAGGGGCTATGACCCATTAGATATGGTGAGCCTTGACCCTTGAAAAAGGACTCTCAACAACAAGGAGTTCCTTCAATCAAGCTACAAATCCAAATGCTAATAATCTTCTTGTTTACCCTGCGAGGTCCTTGAAAACATTGCATACATATCATACATATCATTGCATTACAGGTACCCTCTTGACAGGTCACTCACCATCTTCGTTGTTTATTTCAGCAATGGCTTCCCAACAATACAACCAGGACTTCCATGCTCAAGAGACTCGGTTCGGGGAAATCCTCCTGAATCTATCCAAGGGGTAGGAGGAGTTGAGAGCACTTCTCATGGGGACTTTGGTCAGGAACAGTGCTGAGGATGAACGGCTGAAACACCTGCAAGCTGAAATGGATACAATGAAAGCCCAGATGCTGGGGAAGATGACTATCATTCAAGGCTTAGCTCAAAGACAAGAAGAGCTCGGGGTTCTCGTCAACCAATTGCTTCGGAGTAACCAACTGGGGCAAACATCTAAGGGTAAAAAGTCAGTCATCATTCAACCACCTTTGAGACAAGGGGATAAGGGGAGAGCTCCTCAAATGGCTTCAGTGCCACAAATTCAGCATCAACCTCACCAGCTTCAGGCAGACAAGCCCAAAAGGCAATTCATCCAGCTCAACATGTCGTTGTTTCAAGCCTTACAACGCTTGTTGAGATTGAATTTGATCACATTAAGGGCTCCCCTCCGGAATCCCAACACAGCAGCTCCTAACTATCATCCCAATAAAAGGTGTGCCTACCATTCTGCCAGCCCGGGACACGACACAAATGAGTGTTGGGCTCTGAAGAACAAGATCCAGGACCTGATCGATGAAGGAGCATTGGAGTTTACACAAGATGGTCAGGCTGAGTTTTTCTACCATCCCTCCAAGGCTCACCATTTGAAGTGACAAACCCTGAGAAGAAAAGACTTTTGTTCAGTAGGATTTTCAAGTTGTAATTTTCTTTTGTTCAAACATTTACTCATGTTAAACGTTGTTATTTCATTAATGCATCGCATATGTCTGTTTTGAAGCAATATATTCGTATTCACTATAAGCAAATTATTTTCATATTTTTTCTGATGATCAACGCTCGATTAATAGTTCTAAGCCTCTTGAGGGAGGATGACGAAAATGATACCACGATCCTTACAGTATGCTTTTGAACAGACCCCGCTGATGAGGTACAGGCATTGTTTCAATCCCTAAACACTGGAGTTATAAGGAAGATAATCCCTCGTCAACCCCTCTGAGCCAAAGAAGTAGGAGTTTTTTTTCTTTTCGAAAATTAAAAACCCTTTATCATAACCTGGGGCAGGGTAGTTCTCTCAGTTGATCCAAGTGCATAGCAAATAGCACCAAAGAGGGCCTTACAAAAAAAAAAAGAAGACAGTGATGATTTCGAATAATCATAAGGATAGGCAGTCCTTATATCTCAAAAATAAAAACCCAATAAGTCAAAACCTACGAAGGAGACTTACAAAACTGGGGCATCCCGCTGACTGTAATCACAAAAGAAACAGTTCAGGCAAAATTTAGGGATAGTAAAATCAAAAAGAAAGAGGTCATACAAACCCTCAACAAAAACAAAAAATGGCTGCCTATTCAGAATAAATCATCAATATCTGAACCATCACTGGTATATCAAAGCAGAGACTCAAAAAAGGTCTAACGCACGATCAACTGAGTTTAGGTTTGAAGAACATCACGAAGAACGGGTGGGTACAAATAATTTGAGCCTTTTTTCCTTTGTTTTTTAGACCGTGAACCAAGCCACGTTATAACCCTAAAAAGTCCTAGCTGAAGCATGGGTTAGTTCGAAAGCATACTGTTATGAAAGGTATCCTGACTCCTTAAGGCCTACTGTAAATACAGAGTTGACATCACGTTTTACAAACATTCACTTGTTTTATGAAAAAGAATGCATTTTCAAAATCTTCAAGACAGACATAAGCTTTGCATTTTTGATATAACATTGCTTGCATATGACTATTTGTTTGAACAGCAAGGAAATTCGCACGATGAGTACCTAGTGAACAAAAGCACTCCCAATCAAGGGGCATGGCATGATCATTGTCCATAATCTGGGGCAGTCCAGTCAAGATTCAAGGAATCTCTCAAGGCCAAGTATCCTGGGGAAAATCTCCGCCTGAGTCACTTGGGGCACTCCAGCAACGAATCTTGCATAATCAAACATCTTCTGGTGGCATGGCAAAACACTTCTAACAGGGGCAACTCCCTACATTCTGAGAGCATGGACATAGTCAAAAAATACTACGCCTAATCAAAGACCCGCTAGGTTGACACACCTAGGCAAAAATAAGGGCCTCCCGACGAACCAAAAGGGTTCGGGCAAAAATAAGGGATGAAAATGAAAAAATTTGTACACCCGGCAAGTCGAAAACCTGAAAAGGCGGCTTGGGCAAAAATGGGTATCCCGGTGGACTGAAAACCCGAAAGGGCGGTCCAGGCAAAAGTTAGGGATCAAAAGCGAACAACTATATCCCGGCATCTCGTCACTTGCCTACCAGAAGAAGGTCTGTCCATCAATAACTATCAGCACCTCACAGGTCTTCCTCTCCCGTCTCAGAAACAGGGGCAATAACGAGCTGTCTAAACGGTCTAATGGTTCTTCCCATCAAGGTACCAAGGTAAGTTCAACCGAAGAACATAACCAACATACCTTAATTCCCCAGAGAGTGAGCCAGCAAGTCAATGCACTCTCCCCAAGCAGAGTTATCCTGTCAGTCTTAAGGAAGTTGGGTATCCTCCAGCAGATCTCAACATTCCCCGGCACATCATACGAATACTCTTAACAAGCACCCCCGGCAGTCTTGATCTAAGATTGTTCCCCGGCAGTCAACAAGACATTCAGTGGAGCCACTTCCCCAAACACATCTCAAAAATTTCCCCAGGAGAGTCCAGTATAGTTCAGGATTTCCCCAGGAAAGTTTGAATCATCTCCCCAGCATGAAGCTTATCCCCAGTAGATTCGGGAAGCTTGCCCCCTACAGAGCACGAACGCGTCCCCCGACTTTATTCAAAGGTTATTTCTCTATCAGAGCTTTTAACTGGGTTATCCTCAGCTAATTGCCACGGAAAGATCGTCCCCGAAGAAGTCTTCCTATCCCCCAGTGGAATTCATCCAATCTTTAACATAACACAACAATGGTATCCCCAGCGGAGTTACCATCAGCATCTCAATAAGATACCTCTCTTCCCACAGAGTATTGTTCCCCAGCAAGATCGCTAGAGTAGTTATTCCCCGCAGAGTAATCTCTTTATCAAGTTTATTCCCCAACGAAGTCATCTTCTCCTACCGGTTTTCTTGAAATCTTCATCCCCAGTGGAAACAAAAGCTCTACATCAGCCCAGGATATGACTTCCCGGCACCCGTCAAGGATTTATTTTCCTCGACAAAAACATACATTCATAAACATCGCATTTCCATACATTATAGCATGCATGAACGCATCATATCTTACAATCTCATTTATGTTGAGAACATCATTGCTTGATCCATATCATGCATTGCATATGACTGACCTTTACCTTTCAGGAAAGATCCAGTTAAGTTCTCAGCTATATCCAAGACCTTGTCTGGTTCAGTTAAATCGATTCCTAAAGATTTTTCTGATTCTTATCCAGTCAAAGGCCTTCCCTGGTTCAGTCAGATCGACCCTAAGATCTCCCTGATTCTTATCCAGTTGAAGATTTCAAGACCTTGTCCGGTTCAGTTAAATTGACTCCTAAAGATTTTTCTGATTCTTATCCAGTCAAAGGCCTTCTCTGGTTTAGTCAGATCGACCCTAAGATCTCCCTAATTCTTATCCAGTTGAAGATTTCAAGACCTTGTCCGGTTCAGTTAAATCGACTCCTAAAGATTTTCCTGATTCTTATCCAGTCAAAGGCCTTCTCTAGTTCAGTCAGATCGACCCTAAGATCTCCCTGATTCTTATCCAGTTGAAGATATTCCAAGACCTAGCCTGGTTCAGTTAAATCGACCCTAAGATTTTCCTGATTCTTATCCAGCCAAAGGCCTTCTCTGGTTCAGTCAGATTGACCCTAAGATCTCCCTGATTCTTATCCAGTTGAAGATTCCAAGACCTTGTCCGGTTCAGTTAAATCGACCCTAAGATTTTTCTAATTCTTATCCAGTCAAAGGCCTTCTCTGGTTCAGTCAGATCGACCCTAAGATCTCCCTGATTCTTATCCAGTTGAAGATATTCCAAGACCTTGTCCGGTTCAGTTAAATCGACCCTAAGATTTTTCTGATTCTTATCCAGTCAAAGGCCTTCTCTGGTTCAGTCAGATCGACCCTAAGATCTCCCTGATTCTTATCCAGTTGAAGATATTCCAAGACCTTACCCGGTTCAGTTAAATCGACCCTAAGATTTTCCTGATTCTTATCCAGTCAAAGGCCTTCTCTGGTTCAGTCAGATCAACCCTAAGATCTCCCTGATTCTTATCCCAGTAGAAGACATCCAAGATTCTCTCAGCGTTCCTGTTGAGGTAGTAATCGTCCAAGGTTCTCTCAGCGTTCCTGTTGAGGTAGTAATCGCCCCAAGATTCTCTCAGCGTTACTATTGAGGTAGTAATCACCCAAGGTTCTCTCATCATCCCGTTGAGGTAGTAACCATCCCTGGTTCATTCATCACCTTTTGAAGCTCCAGATTCAATTCCTGTAACCAGTCAGGGCACATCTACACAAAGAGTTTGAAGACCAGCTCCTGTAATAGGCCAGGTAATCATCTTTCTTTTTTCAGGTACGCAGGTTCTCGCTAAGGAATCTCTTACGCGATCGACACCCAGATGGCATCTATAAGCCCATCCACCTATCCGTCACCTCTCAACATGGCATCTATAAGCCCATCTTCCTATCCACTAATCTCCAAATGGCATCTATGAGCCCATTCCCACCATCACACTACTATGTGAGCGCAAATTTCTGGGCACTCTAGTGTTCAATCATTTTCCACCTTCGGATTACGAAAGGCACGTCAGCCAATCTACATCCTCAGGTCTAAGAAGATTGAACAGGGGCAACTGTTGTACCCCAAAATTTGCCCTCCCATATTCTTCAATATTTGCCAAGAGCATGCTTCAAAATCTCCCAAGGGTTGCACAGTTCAATGGCCTCCTAACAGTCAAAAATTAGGGTTTTGGTTCTGGCAGAGAAATTGAAGTTTCCAAGGGTCCAATCAAGTCCCACATGCCTATAAACATTGTCAAGCATCCTTAGGCCAAGTTTCAAGACTCACAACACAAAATTGCACAGTCAAAAACCCTAATTGCTCAACAGTCAACTGCAGGGGCAAAATGGTCATTTGACAGTCAAAAGTCCAAATTTTTGGTCAACATCTTATTTTGAAGCCACAAACATCATTTGATCAATTCTTGATCATGATTCTCAAGGCATGGCTCAAAAAGTCTCAAGATGCAAAAGTTTCCATATTTGGACAGTTGAAAAAGTCAACTGCAACTTGACCAAGGCATAACTTCCACATGGTTCATCAAAAAAATTCCATCCAAAGCTAATTTTGAAGAGAATGACATTTACTACAACTCATCTTCACACTTCAAGTCCAAGAAATGCTCTCACAAAAAGTTATCAATCTCAACATTATAGGTCATTTTCAAAAGTCAACAAAAAGGCACTTTAAGTCAAAGACCATAACTTGAGATTGGTAAATTAAAATGACATGGGACCAAAGGAATTGGTTAGAGGACTTCAAGACCTTTCCAAAATGTCCAAGAACATGATCAAAGCTTAAAAATTGAGCAAGATATGCCTTGTGGAAGTTGGGAAATTTTTGGGATTTTTGAAAAGTCAACTTTGCTTCAAATGCCTCAAAATTGCTAATGGGCCTCAATTTCTTCCAAGAATCATCACCCAAAAGCTATGCACGACCCATTGACCCAAAGGGGAGTTATTTCATCATTTTTTATTATTTATTTGAATTTTTATCACCATTAATTCATTTAATTAAAATAAAATATGACAAAAATAGCAAAGCATGTGTTTTAAATCTTTTTGCAGCATATTCTCTCATTTACTCACTCAAGATTTCGTGCACACCCCAAAAAGGCAAGAATCTTCATTTGATTGGCATGAGAAAGGTATGAAAAACATTGAAAAATCATGGAAGATCACAAAAATTCAAAGGCATTAAAACTTGGATGTTGGGCTTGTTTTGTTGACCTAAAACATTCACATACATATACATATTGCAACCCTAATGCACAAAAGGAAGAAGCTGCGCTCAGAATCACAAACAAACTTTGCATTTTTCACTAAAAATTTCAAAACTGTAAACTGTATTGCAGGGTGTTTCAAGGCAAAAGAACGATCCCATAAGCTTGCTAAGGTTACCAGGGATCTATCCCAATCAAAAACACAGCCTCTAACCTCAAGAATCGGTAGAATGAAGCTGCCCTGTTCTTGATATATTGCATATTCGTATTTGAATTTATACATATTTTTCATGCATTCTAATGTTTGATCTATACTAATGTGATGATTCTAAAGCTAATGGCGTGATTCAATTGGAGAATGGTTGTCTGAATAGAAAGTTACCATGAATGTCTTTTAGGGTTTCAGGAACTCTAAAAGGGGGTTTCTCTCATAAGGAAAAATTAGGCAACGAGACCAAGACTATTGAACTCAGGGCATCTGGACGATTCAATCCCACTAGTCGCGCCCTTTTTATGTTTGCGTATGGCCTAATCGTTATTTTCGTGTTCTTCACTTAGTGGGGGTTTAAAACCCCCGCTATCCATTCTGTTTTTTTTTCCAGGCTAAAGCAAAGAAGTGAAGAAGAAGATGAGTTGTCATCATATGGTTGGCTGATTCAAAAGCTTGGCGCGCGTTTTTGTGTTTTATACCACTTGCACTTACTTTTATTATATTAATTGTGTTTCATTATAATAACAAAGTTGCCAAATAACTCAGTTGGTGGAAAGTGATGTTTGCAAGCCTTGGGACCTGGGTTCGATTCCCAGGTCCCCTATGTTCTTCATAATTTTGTTCAATACGCGTTCAGGTGTAATTCTCTGCCTAGGGTCCATCATGCATCCAGTACCTCGGCGCGCCACATGGCTTCAGAGATCAATCTAATGGCCAGATCACGCAGATCACCATGCCCACTAGTCAACCATGCACACGTGAACGCTGAAGGTCAAACAGGCCAAGCTTCTATTGGGCCAAATTGCTTCAGTCAAACCTCCAAAAGGGTCAACAAACCCCCTTGTTTGTATTTTCTTTCCTTTATTCTTTCCCTTTTTATTTTGCTTTAATTATTTTCTTTTAATTCTTTAAATTAATTTTAAATAATATAAAAATACAAAAAAATCAGAAGGTCAAAAAATAAAAATATATTTTATTATTTAATTCACTAATGTTTTATTTTGTAAATAAATTTAATAATTAACTTAGTTTTAATTTTAGGTTTAATTTTAATGCTTTCTTAATAAAATAAAAAATGTAGAAATTGGGGTTTTTATACTTTTATTCCTTTTTCCTCTTTTACCATTATTAATTATTAATTATTTTTGTAAATAAATATGCCATTAAATAATTAGGTTAAAACTAGGTCAAACTTAAACATTTTTTTAATAAATTAAAAATAGTTTAGAATTAGGGTTTTAATTCCACTTAATTTTCTCATTAAATTCCATAAATACAAAAACTCCAAAAAATAAGTTCTTGCTTTTATTTAATTTAATTAATTTACGATTTCGATTTAATTTCTTTAAAAGGGTCCAACACCCTCGCATTCTCGATTTTATTTCTTTTCGCACATTTACTTTTATTTTTATTTTTTTTTAAATTTCATGTACTTGCCCCAAAGCCTTGTAATAGATTAATTAGGGTATTTACTTTCCGCATTTTATTTATTCAAATCGGGTCTTGGTTTAATTTGGCGATGTAGACCCGCGCCTTTGTAATAGCGTAGGACTTTTATATTTCCGCACCTTTTAACTGTTAATAACCACATGAAAGAATGAATGCCAAAAATAAAAACAAAGCGTAGATCACCAATGCATGAACAAGATAAACATAATTGAAAATGACACACAAATCACACACCACTCCTAGGGTACGCCTCACTGTTGCCTTGCCCCTCGAAAAGTGGTCGTCGAGTAGAGGACGTTTTAGTAAGTCCTCATGTCCATGAACATGGCATGAGGGTAGCTTCTAAGGTGTCTTCCTATTGCTCTGGTGACCACACTGTCCCGAACCCTCGAATTGACCCGAATACCTCCAACGGTGGTGCTACCTACCTCTCAATGGTGGGATGGCACTATCTTAAGGACATTTACACAGACGAATTCCTTAGGGTAGGTAGATGACTCGTAGATACTTGCTCTAAATTCAAAACAAATCAAAAAAACTTCTTTTCACACCGACACTTTTCAAAAAGCTTTCAAAAAACAACTTTTCAAACACTCTTGAGGACTGATACAAGAGTCGAACTGAAATTTTAAACGGAACTTTTTCAAACCCACTCACCTTGAAAAGCAAACAAACATTTTTTGAAAACACAAATGAGCGAGTATCTAAGAGCCCATGGATAACCATGGATAGAAAGGGTGCTAACACCTTCCCTTTCTATAAATCTACCTCCCGAACCGAGAGCAATCTCAATAAGGAATTTTTCTTTGACTTTGTCCTTTCCATATTGGAGAAAATAAAAGACGGTGGCGACTCTTGCTTCCGCGACATTTCGCGAACCAGCGTTAAACAGTCAGTTCCAGATCCACCGATCACAGACACGGTCTATCATATGTTTGTTTCCACCTGTGGATTAAAGGATGTTTTTTCCTGTTTTTATGTATATGATCATCCAAGGGACACAAATTTCGTAATGACAAGGAAGTTGCCTCTTCAAAGGGAGATGAAAATTATCTTCATCCCAAATCCAAGCTTGCTGAAAAAGGATTCAAGCCTATAAGTAAGTATGATGAAATCAGTCTACCGAGGGATAGCCATGGCAATCGCTCACCAGGAAGAGAAGAGCTTACTTCTCCGAAAGGTGGCTACTGGAAGGAGGGTAGTATGCTAAAGCCAATAGGATCTTCTTCTCAGGATAAGAGAGTACAACAGTGCAAAGATGGTGTTGATTTACATTATAGAAGGGGGAATGTTGTCCGTGTAAGAGAAAACTAGGACTCTGCCACTGCTATGAAGTCTCCTAGTCATGCAGGATTTCATTCCAAGAACAATTTGAATGAGCCATTTGTTGTTAATCATGGCGGCCTACCTGATCTTGATAACTCTCAGAGAAAAGTTCAAAAGGATGAAACTCCTAGGTTAAAGCCTTACTACGGTAATGCAATCCCACCACCTTATGTAAAGCCTAATTCTAAACTCAAGACCAGCACACAAAGAACTGAGTCAGTATCTTTACATTTTGAAAATAATGCCAACTCAAAATCTCCTAACTGTTCAAACAGAAGAAATCTAACCCCATAATTTCCTAACAGAATTCCTATCTTCTAACTACCTAACTGATTTCATAACAGTTTCTAACCGCGTAACTAACCAACAAAACTGATGCTAACTAACTTCCTAATTCCTAACAGTCTAACAAAGATTTCTCAACAGAATGACAGAAAAGCAAACCTGCAGAATTCCCAAAAAAACTAAATCAAAACAGAATTTTTATAACTATAAAAAACAACTAACAGAACTCTAAAAATCTCCTAACAATTTCTAACATAACTCAATTCCCTAACCTCATCTCTAACCAATTCCTAACTAACTACCACTTCCAATCTCATCCATCAAAGTCCCTAACTAACGTTCGCATTAACGGTTCAGATTGATTCACCTCTAACAACCTCTAACCAACTTCTAACAAGCTATATAAACTGAAAACTCACCAGATGGAAGAGATCCTGGATTCTGCAGAGAAGCGACTCTCTAAAACTCTCTCTTTCTCCCTCGAAAATTCTCTCTTTACATGGATTCTTCTTCATTCTCTATCTTCATCTTCATTCTCTAAAAATCACAGAAAAAACTCTCGTGTCTTCTCTCTACTCTCTTCCTCCATCTTCAACCACAGACTCACTTTGTAACTTGCACCAATGATTCCGCACTAGATTTTAACGGTGATCTGCAACACAACAACACGCTCAGAAGATCAAGCAACGAGAAGACGCGGAAAGTAGAGGAAGAAGAAGTGTATTAAACGAAGAAAAATAAGAAAGTAGAGGAAATTGATACATGATAGAAGCATCAGAATCTTCTCTCTGGTTTCTATTCTTTCCATTTCCAAGATCGCCGCAAGTAAGTCATCGTCACCTCTATAATTTTGTTGTTTTGAGTTTGTGTGCGTGAAATCGAATTTTGCTATTCTATGCGTGCTTCGTCTTTGTTATGAGTGTCTGGGTGTATTTTGAAACAATCATGGATGGATGAGAGATCTCAGACGATACGAAATCGAAACTCCATGGATATGATAAAACAGAACGAAGCGTGAGAAGATTTGTTTTGCGGTAGAGATAGAGCGCGCCGTAATCAAATTGAAGAAGGTTGAAGCGAATCTACAGGGCTTCGATCAGAATCAGAATGGAATGCGAGGTTGAATCAATTTGAGACGAAGAAGAAGATGCGATGAGGAAGAGAGCGTTGTTCACCATGAGATGAGCGTCGTTGCAGAATATTGATGGAGAAGAGAACCTTTGTACCCTTGCGTTCACTTGAAATCATAAAACCTAGTTCACGTGCCAAACGACATTGTCCCCTTTCAATCTTCTTTCATTTACTTTAGTTTTTTTATTATTATTATAATAAAAATAATTTTGAGCGATCAGGTGATATTGTTTAGATCGGGCCATACGTGCCTATCATGAGCCCATAGCCTGTGTTTTTTTTGGGAGTTTTGGTTGCAATAGAACAAAAAAGAATATTGGACCGAGTTGCACCTCCTTAAGTCCAATACACTGTCCCTTTTTTTGGCATTTGAATGGTGTACAACAAAAAAAAACTGCCTCATGGACTCTGTTTGTCTGGGCCTAGCGCCCAGATTACTTCTACACCCCTGGATTTTGGCTGGCACCCCTGAATTCTTTCTTTTAATGTTTTCCTTTTGATAGCTGTTTAGTTTTGTTGAACTTTCTTCTTTACATGATAAAAATGATAAAATCAATAAAAATTTATATATTTTTATTTTATTTTTTAGTTTTAGGAATTAAATTTCGATTATCCGATTATATTTGAAATTCGCGATTCACCTTTGCTTGGTGAGATTTGAGTCTTATGCAGGTTTATTATGCAGATGCGCTTGAGACTTTGATTGTGATTTATTTTCACAATCGATGATACGTCGATACTTATTCCGGGAATTTGATTTCTAACTCTTTTCTTTGAATGGTGAAGCTTTCACGAAGATCGTCGGATTTCTTTGCTTTTTGCTTTGCTCTACGGGCTAGTACTTGTTTGGTATATTCTTTCTACTTTCTCTCCGCATTTATCGCTTCCTAGAGATCATGTGAAGTATGACAACATTAGTTTTAAAAATAGGCTAGTCTCCCTTTGACTTTTCTTTCCCCTTTTGCATATGCATTTAAAACAAAAACTTCTTTTTCTTACAAACTTCAAAATACTTAAAAAAATTACTGACGAGAATCATATCTTTGTTAAGTATGAGAGATGATAAGCGGTTTTCTTCTCGGCCTTATTGTTCTATCATTCTAAGCTTTGGTGTGGTTCAAGTCTCAAAGACTTATTTCATGAATAAGTAGAAAATGGCTAATATCTCTCTCTTGAGATTAACTAGTTGTTATCCACAAGCAAAATCACCAACCAACACAAATTATTTTTGCCTACGGGCCTTCCTTTCAAAACTCTTTTCAAAAGAGCGTGTTAATTCACTTTTGTGCTGACGCGTAAGTCTCTAAAGATCGAGTTGGGGCAGAAGGCGAAATTAATATTGTTCATTATAAAATACAAACCAACAAAAACATGTGAGCCGAACTATGGCTGCTCTGATTCCTTAAAAGGGATACATAGGCATCGGGGTAGGGCCTGAACGAGCACAATTTTATTTTCCCTACATTCTTTTCTCTTTTCTTTTGCATGCATTTCCCCTTCAGTAGTATAGTAAACAATAAGCATAGATTTAACACACCCATAAGATAGATAACAAGAGTAGATACCGTAGAGTACTACAGGCATGTGGGGTGCTAATACCTTCTCCTCACGTAATAGACTCCCTTACCCGATCTCTCGGTCGCAAGACCGTGACTTCTCCCTTCTCAGGTTTTCTCGATGTTTACCTCTCCCTTCATGTGGGATAAAAAACGTTCGATGGCGACTTTATTGTTTGATGATTTCAGCTGGTTGTTTCAATCTGGTCGGGTCCAGGCTTCACAACAACTTATTAAAGTTCACTGTTATCTGGTCAGTTTCCAGGTTTTGTAGTAACTTGCTGGGGATTGTAGAGCAGTCTACTAGGGAAGAGGAGTTGTAGTCCCTTGATTTGTAGCAATCGAAGAGGCAAACTCAAGCTGGGGAATCTGTAGTTGGTTGGGGAAATAAACCTTGTCGCTAGTATGTTGGGGAGGTGTCTTCTTTTGGCAGAAATCCTCGAGGATTCTTGAGATCAACTCAGTTGGGGAGGAGTTTTCAGAGATTGAAAACCGGGCCGGGGGTCATCCTATGAACAGGATCTTAGGGGAGATTCATTATTGCCCCTAGTAGTAGGTGTTTGTGGTACTGCCAAGAAGTGTTTGACTGTACGTAACCCTTTGTTGGGATTCGCGTTCATTGCCCCAAGTGATTCAGATGGAGACTTTCCCCTGGTATATTCAACATTTCTTGAGAGATTTATTGGAATCGTGACTGGACCGCCCCAGGTTTGTTGGTTAGTGACACATCATGCCCCCTTGCTTATAGAATATCTGTTATTGGAAGTGTCTTCCTACTTGAAATGATTTTGCTCATTGAAAGGGTTTTTGTTCACTAGATATTCGTCGTGCGAATTTCTCTGCTGTCAAACAAATAGCTATATGCAAACAATGATATTCAAATAATGCGAAGTTTATGCTTGTCTTAAAGTTTTGAAAATGTGTTTTAGCAGATAAAATAATTTTTGTAAGAAAATTCAACTCAGGATTTAGAGTAAGCCTTGCAGGAGTCAGGATACCTTTTGCAAAAGTATGCTTTCAAATTAACCCATGCTTAAATTAGGACTTTTGAAGGGTTTTAGCGTGGCTTGGTTCATGGTTTAAGAAAAAAAGGATAAGGATCAAAGTGTATTTGTACCCGTTTTTTCTTCGTGATGTTCTTCAGTCCTAAACATAGTTAATTGTGCGTTTGAACTCCAGTTGAGTCTGGAATGATGTTTTGGTGGTGGTTCAGACAGATTAAATTTTTCAGAAGGCCGCCATTTTTTGCAACATTTTTCATGTTGGTCGAGGATCTATAGTGACCTCTTTTTGATTTATTACCCCTGATTTTTCCTGGTTGTTCTTGTTTTTGAGATTATAGTCAGCGGGATGCCCCAGTTTTTTCTTAAGTCTCCTGCGTATGTTTCGACTTAGTGGGCTTTTCTTTTGAGAGATAATGATTGCCTATTTGATAGGGAACCATCACCGTCTTTTGATTCCTAAGGAATGTTTTTTATGTCATTCGTTGTATACGAAGTGAAAGTTTGTGACTGAACGCGCATTGGAATTAACTGAGAGACTACCCTGCCCCAGGTTTTGATTAAAGGTTTCAATTTGTGTAAAAAAAGAAAACTCCTACTTCTTTGGCTCGAAGGGGTTGACTAGGGATTATCTTCCTTATAAATCCAGTGTTTAGGATTTGAAAGAATGCCTGTACATCGTCAACAAGGTCTGTCCAAAAGCATAATGTATGAGATTATGGCATTGTTTTTGTCATCCTCCCTCTAAAGGCTTGCAACTTTTAGCAAGAGTTGAATGTCATAAAGAGAGTCAAAAGCATAGTTTAAATATAGTGAAAACGAATGGATGAATTTAAAACAAACATATACAATGAATTAATGAAACAAAGTTTGACATTAATAGATAAAGTTTTGAACAATTAAAGAAATTACAACCGAAAATTCAAATGAACAAAAACCTCTTTGTCTGAACCTGTCACTTCAGGTGGTGAGCCTTTGAGGGACGGCAGAAGAATTCAGTCTGACTGTCTTGTGTGAACTCCAGCACTCCTTCGTCGATCAAATCTTGAATCTTATTTTTCAATGCCAAACACCTATTTGTATCATGTCCAAGACTATTGGAATGGTATGCACACATTGTATCAGGATGATAGTTAGGAGCGGGGGTATTGGGATTTCGAGGAGGATCCCTCAACGTAATCAACTTCATCTTCAACATGTGTTGCAATAATTGAGCTAATGACATGTTAATGTTAGTAAACTGTCTCTCGATATTATTTTGCCTTTGCTGATTTTCCTATTGATGTTGACGAGGTCGTTGTTGGGTCCATGACGTGGCAACAAGTCGAAAAGGTTTGTTCTCCCCTGAACCAACTTCTTGTCTCATGGGCGGATGAATAGTGACTTGATCCCCAATCTTGACCATTTGTTTCATACGGTTGCAATTGTATTGATGAAGTTGGTTGACAAGGGCTCTTAGCTCTTCTTGTCCTTGATCCAGGTTTTGGATAAGGGTCATCTAGCCCACCATTTATCCCATCATTTGGACCTTCATTATGGCTATCTCGGTTTGTAGCCGCTTCAGCTGGTTATCCTTGTCGTCCTCAGGATTTCCCATGATCATGCCCCTAGTGAGGAACGCTTCCACCTCTTCTTGTCCCTTAGATAGGTTCAAGAACATCTCTTGAAGTTGAGAATTTTGAATCTGAATGCCCTTGATAGTCAGTTCTAGAGCCATCTCTTACTGAAATAAACAGTAAGCAGATGAGGGACTTTCACGGGAGAAATCTGTCATGATATGACGCATGTTATATGGATGCAATGTTTTCAAGGATTTATGAAAATTTAAATTTGTCTAGCCAAAGAATGAACAAACGTCAAATTGCATTAATTAGTTCAAAATGGTTACAATGTGCCTCTTGGGCTTACAAGATAAATTCCTAAGACAAAAAGGTCGAACGCATCCTCTTTGGTACAAGGTAGGCGTTCAAGCTTTGTTCTTCATGAAGTTGCCTTGTAAGCTCCAAAACCCTTTTCTTACTTGCGTAGAATTGAGCTTCGAAGGTATCTCGCTCTTCCTTTAGTTAAATCCAACCCTTTTGCAAGTCTTCAAGAGAAGTAGGCGTGTCGGGATGGAAGACGGTGTACGGGATTTCTCCTTCAGCAACAGGCTCCTTGATAATAGGTAAGATGGAGGGGTAAGGCATCACGAGCTTCTGAGCACGAGCTCATACCCACCTAAGGTAAGGCTCAAGGGGAATAGAATTATTGCGTCCCAGCGTCTTACTATCCACTTTGTTTACCCTCCTCCAAGCTCGCACAAACCTCTGACGGTAGCCTTGATCGTCGCTCTCGTAGTCGAATACCACTCCTTATATGAGCATATCATGCGGGCCATCTCTTCAGGCATACCCAAACTGTCGCAAAGCTAAGAAAGGGTTATAATTGATACCTCCCCTAATTCCAAGAAAAGGGACATTAGGGAATTCCCCATAACGGTCGGTGATAGTATTATTCTCCAAGGATCTCGAACACCAATGAATATCCAAATTCCTGAGTGACATCAACCTTTGGGACCATCTCAAACCTTACTCGTTTTTCAACACGGATCAGGGGAGATGAGAAACAAACTATCTATCCAATAGATGAGTGCAACACATAAGGGTCCCTCTTTTCCTTATAGTGCGAGAGTGGAGAGAATGTAGGATATTTCCCAACAAAGTAGGCACCGGATTGTGAGACATGAAGATTTTGACAGCCTTTACATCTATAACTTGGTCAGGGTTTGGAAATAAAACCATCCCATAGATGAGAAGGGCCAAGATTTCTACAAAAGCTTGTAAATCTAAAGAATTCCAACAATCTTGAGCTTTTACAAACAAGAACTTGGCTAGGAACCCTTTGACACCACTTCTTGTTTCCCAATTAGTCGTGACATCGGATTGTTGCAAATGTAGCGCTCGGGCAATCTCTTCAGGGCTTGGATCTCTTTTCGTACCGTTGAAAGGTAGTTGATTGAGAATAGGAATCCTCAAGAGTTGAGCGAATTCTTCCATAGTAGGTAAAAGCTGGTAATCAGGAAATGTGAAGCAATGGTGCAAAGGGTCGAAGAACTGGAAAAGCACTTCCATCATATCTTCATCAATGTTCGAGGTAACCAAGTTTAAGAGTCGAACATGTATTTCGGTGAATGAAGAATTCTCAGGAACCCTTGATGCTAACTCTTTGAGTTGAGAAGGAATTCTTACGAGATTGACTTGGATAGTATTCCTGCGGGTGGAGGTCATGTCCTACAAAACAGAACAAAGATAAATCACAATAATCCTTGAAATGGCTAGTGCAAAAATGTAATGGTATGATGTTATGATGTTATGTACAAGTAAGCATATACACGCAAAACAAACAAGTCATTAGGTTTAGGCTTGCATGGTGTTTTGTAGGTAAGTACCCTCTTGAAGTTTGGTTGGCTCAACCTATCCTAGTAATAGTAATTGGGTTCTAGGGGATCTAAATATCACTGATCTTTCTCATCAGGCATTGTTTCAGTGCAAGCATCTTTAATGGCGACCGAAATATCCCGAAAAGTATGATCTCAATGAGTGTAGTATCGAGTATCAACCAACTTCGGACTGCACCAAAGCCAGCTACCTCACTATTTCCTAATGGCCAAGTTGCTCAAGTAAAGGTTCTAAAGTCAGTTAGTGCTTCACGACACAACACATCGGCCCCGTATTCTCCTTAACTACTCAAGGGTTACCGGTACCAACAAATGTGTCACACTAACGTAGCTATTGCTTAGACTATGTCGGTATACCCCGCACATTTTCCACAATGTATTGCTACTTACCTATAAGGTGTCCCAGATCCGGGTAGAGGATCAAAACAAGCTCAAACGAGGAACCAAAATGTAAAGCAAGCAAGTCAAATAATGAAAGCCAGTAAAGGTGATATAGCCCTTAAGGTAACCCCACTTTACAGAATCCCCAACAGAGTCGCCAGTTCTGTAATATGGTGGGAGAACTGACTTGGGATGTTTTGCGTTTAATCGCAATTGTTGTGGTTAGCAAGAGTCGCCACCGACTTTTCTTTTATCCAAAAGGAAAGGCTGAAAAGAACAGGAAAGACCTTTGGGATTATTTTCTTGAGTTCGGGGGGTAGATTATGAAAAGGGAAGGTATTAGCACCTTTTTCATCCATAGTTATCTGTGGGCTCTTAGTTGCTTGCTAGATCACTTGCTTTGTTTGAAAATGTGCTTTGTGTGGTTTTTGAAAGTATTTTTGAAAAATGCATTCATTTAGGAAAACTTTGTAATGGTTCTCGTCTTGAAAGAACGAATACAAAGTGTTGGACTTTTAGAAAATATTTCATGTTTTTTGAAAGTGTTTGGTGTGTATTTGTAAGGATGTTTGTTTTGAAAGTTGTGATACGGTGGGAAGAACTGACTGTTTTTGGAATGTTGGTTTGCGTTTTGCGTTTGTTTTTGCAAAATGTCGCGGTAAGCAAGAGTCGCCACCGAATTTTATTTTATCCAACAAGGAAAGGAAAAAAGCACAGAAAAATTCTTTTTTCGAGATATTTCTGAGTACGGGGGGTAGATTATGGAAAGGGAAGGTATTAGCACCCTTTCTATCTGTATTTATCTACGGGCTCTTAGGTACTTGCTCATTGTTTTCAAAATTGTTTTCTTTGTGCTTGTGGGTTTGAAAAAGTTTTTGCTTTAACTTCAATTTAACTCTTGCTTCTGTCCTCAAGAGTGTAATAAAGTGTTTTTGAAAACTTTGTTTGAAAGGAGTGTAAGTGTGAAAAAAGTTTTGTTTTGAAAGAGTAAGTACTTAAGAACTAATCTACCTACTCTAAAAAGGAATCGTTCTATGCTAATTTCCTTTAGACAATGTTATCCCACTATTAGTGAATGGGTAGCACCGTCGTTGGAGTTTGAGGGTCAATTCGAAAGAGGGACATGCGGTCACTAAAGCAATGTTAGGACGTCTTAGCGGTAACCCTAGTGTCTTAGATCATTTATTCGAGGCAATGATATACGAGGCAACCGTTTTGAGGCAACTATGATCTTTTAGACAAGAGTGCGACCTCTAAAACAACCTATACTCAATGACCGTTTACGAAGGCAACTAAGTGGGGTGTACCCTTGGAGTACGCATGTGCGAGTGTGTTGATTTCAGTTATTTTTATCTTTGCACATGCTTAGGGTGATCTAATTTGATTTTAAGATTAAGCATTCATTCTTGTCATGCAAACCCTATTACCAAATATCTAGTAGTTGAATATTTGCAGAATTAAAATGCGGAATTTTAAACTAAACTATTACAAGGCGTCGGGTATTTACATCACCAAAAGCAACCCTTTAAAAATAAAATAAAGCGGTAAAATAAATAAAAGTCCTATTTAAAACTATTACAAGCCGGGAGAAGATACATCAATAATTGAATAAATAAAGAATAAAGCGCGCGAGGTGAAATTGAATCGAATGCGAGTTAGGGTTTTGACCCTTTTAGTTAAAGAAAATGTTTTTGTTGTTTTTATTTTAAGAAAAGAAATTAAATCCTAAAAATTAAATGCTAAATTAAATATTAAATAAATTAATTAATGAAAAAATAATTAATGACATATTTTTGGAGTTTTGGTTATTTTAGGAAAAGGAAATAAAATAATTAAAATTAGTAGTTAAAACCTAATTAATTATAATTGATTTTATTTATTTACAAAAATAAATTAAGGTTACCTAATTAACATCCTAATTAATTAATTAGTATTTATTAATAAAAAATAAAATTCTGAATTTAATTGGACAAAAATGTTTTTTTGTGATTTTTTGATAAAAAAGAAATTAATTTTAGTTAGTAACTAAATTAAATAAGATAAAATAAATAAACTAAAATAAACAAAATATAAAAAAAGGATGGGATGGGCCTGTTTTTGGAGGTGTGGATAATAATTTCGTTGGCCCATTAGCATGCAGTCCATTGGACTTTTTGGGATCCCCTGCGTATGCGTTGACTGGCTTATGGTATGCCTTCCATGCTTGACCACCAGATCTGGCCATCTGGCCATCTGGCATGTTGATTGGTGAGGGAGTATGATGGAACTCCTGGCCTAGGCACGCATATGATCACCTGCAAGTAAACAAAAAAATGCAAATTATTGGAGGCAGGGATCGTGACCTCCAGCCTTGGGATCCTTATGCGCTGAGGTGTCTACCACTGGGCTGTTTGCTTTTTATTGTTAACACAATACAATGCAATAATAATATGTAAAACAAAAGCTATTGGCCAGAATAAAAAAAAGCGCGCAAATATTTGAACGGACAAATGGGGGAGTGCCAACGCATCGTCCCTGTCTTCTAAAAACTGCAACTTTTACCTGCGGATTTTATCCGCAACTAAAATTGTGGCGTCATTCTAAATCCTTCCCCGGGCAATATAAATGGAATCCAATACCATAGTTAGACTCGTCTCATCCCTCTGATCACAGCCATAACCATCATTAAGGCCAATTCTACCTGAAAACAAAAGCCCTAAAACCAAACACAAAACCCTAGAAATGGTGATCCGTGATACAGGTCAGATAAATGAAATTGGTTATTACAAAAAGCTTGCAAATGACATGGTGATTCAGAATATGCAATTGTTTTTCATTATAGATGCAAGAATCGTATAAATCGAATTCAAGAACAGGGCGGCTTTGTGAATAACTTACAGCGCTTGGGGGGGTCTGGAAATGCGTGATTTTGATTGGTTTATGTCCGGGAAGAGATTGAGACCAACACCAAGCCTTGAAACTGCCTCTAGACTTGATTTCGTTCCCACACTTTTTTGGTGTTTTTGAAAATTTTGTTCTTGCTCTCCAACTGATCTCCAACCCTTGTTTTGGTCTGCCCACGACCCTTATGTAATGTACAAAGCATTAGGTTTGAATTCCCTATCCAAATCTCTCTCTATCAATGCTTGGATATTTGATTTGATCTTCTTTTACAACCTTCCAATTTTGGCTTGATTTGAATCTTTTTGTACCCTTATACCTTGATACGAGTTTGATATGGTGCAAGCTGTCCAATGAATCATGGCCAAAGCTAGAGCACGTGGGCTACAATGCCAACCCAAAACAAGTGAAAAAGAATGGGCCCATTTGGCAAAATTTGAAGTTTTGGGGATAGTTGACTTTTGGCAATTTTGCAAAAAAGTCCAACTTCAACAATGCATAACTTCCTCAATTTTGATTCTTTGGAGGTGTTATTGGACTTTTTAGAAATCTTGAGATGTCCTATAATCAACCCTTTTGGTCTCATCTCATTTTGATATTCCATGTTCAAGTTAAAAGCTTTGGCAAAAAAGGTGTTTTTGTTGACTTTTCAAAATGACCTATAATGTCCAAATTCATAACTTCTTGTAAGTGCATATTTTGAACTTTGGAGATGAATATGTATTGTAGGAAATTTCATCCTCTTCAAAATGAGCTTTGGATGGGTCATTTCTCATAAAGTATGAGAAAGTTATGCTTGGTCAAAGTTGAGTTGACTTTTCCTGCAAAACCCTAATTTAGCAACTTTTGAATCCTGATGAATTGAGAGCAATCCTTGATGAATCATGATCAACCCTTGATCAAATGGTTAAATATACTTTAAAATAAGAATGTTGAAAAAAAAATATTTAAGTTTGACTGTATGTAGGTCACAGTTGACTTTTGCCCTAGCACGGTCGACTTTTGAACCTTTGAGCAATTGACTGAGCAAACTTCCTCTGCAAGGCTTGAAACTTGACATGGATGATCTTGAGAACATATTAGGAAATTGGTGAGCACTTGGGGTCACTTGGACTCAAGGATCTTGATGCAACATGAAACCCTAATTTGGGGTAGACTGCCTTAGGAGAGAGCTTGTCTGGCCAACCCTTGGACTACCTTAAGCAACTTGAGGATTTTTCTTGAAATGTTTTGAGAAATATGGGAGGGAAAATTTTGGGGTACAAAAGCTGCCCCTGTTCAATCTTCTTAAACCTGAGGATGTAGATTGGCTTTCGTGCCTTTCATAATCCGAAGGTGGAAGATGATTGAACACTAGAGTGCCCGGAAATTTGCACTCACATGCAGTGGTAATTGTCATGTGATGTCGGGAATGGGCTTAAAGATGCCATTTGGAGATTGCTGGCGAGGGGATGGGCTTAAGGATTCCATATAAAGGAGTGTCAATCGCATAAGAGATTCCTTAGCGAGAGCTTGTATACTTGTTGTTGTGGAAGATTTCGTTGGGGAAGTCTGATCTTTGTTGAGAGAAGTAGAAATTTAGGAGCTTCGGCGTCTGTTATTCTGCTGGGGAGTCGTCTTTGTTGATATTTAGGAACTTTGATCATCCGTACTTAATTGAGGGAATAGTTTTGTTGAGATTTAGGAGTTCATCCGTAATTCAACTGAGGAAACATCTCTACTGAGATTTAAGAACTTGTCCGTAATTCAACTGGGAAAACTTCTCTGCTGAGATTTATGAACTTGTCTGTAATTCAACGGAGGAACACTTTGTCGAGATTTAGGAACTTGCCTGTACTTCAACTGAGAAAACTTCTCTGCTAAGATTTAAGAACTTGTCCGTAATTCAACTGGGGAAACATCTTCGTCGAGATTAAGAACTCGTCCGTAATTCAACTGAGAAAACTTCTCTGCTGAGATTTAGGAACTTGTCTGTAATTCGACGGAGGAACACCTTTTGTCGAGATTTAGGAACTCGCCTTTACTTCAACTGAGAAAACATGTCTGCTGAGATTTAAGAACTCGTTCGTACTTCGACTGAGGTAAAAGCTTCATAGCTTTTAATTTTATGAGAATTTAACCGCATCCTTCCAGAAAGGTAAAGGTTAGCTGTATGTAATGCATGATATGTATCAAGCAATAATGTTCTCAAAATAAATGATATCGTTCCATATGATGCGTATATGCATGTGTCATGATGTATGGAAATGTAATGTTTTTAGCTGGGGAAAATAAATCCTGGATAGCTGCTGGAGAAAAGAGTTGAGTTCTTCGTTTCCGCTGAAGATAGTGGATGAAGATGATTGTGAGAATAAACCTGCAGGAGAGGATAACTTCGCTATGGAATAAACTGATGAGGAAATAGCTTTGTGGGAAAGAGATGCTCTGCTAAGGATTATGTTGGTAAATTCAGATGGGGATGAATTACTGTTGCTCGTGATACTGAATCCTGTTGGGGATTGAATTCTTGTTTGTGAAAGGAATAAACTCCGCTGGGGATGATCTTCAGTTTTGACTTCACTAGGGATAACCTTTTAGGCTCTATTGGGGACAATACTCCAAAGTCTACTAGGATGATTCTCCACACTCCACTAGGGATGTTTTTTCAGACTGCGCTGGGGAAAAATTTCAAACTCCACTGAGGATATTTTATACTCCGTCGGGGGTAATAAGACTTTTCAGTGCTGATGGTAGATAAACTCTGCTTAGGGAGACTATTACCGATTCATTCACAGTTGCGAGTCTCAGTTGGGGAGAGTTAACATTACTGTCCTTTCTTACTCTGCGGGGAGTGAAAGTACTTCAACCATATTCTTCAGCTGAATCTACCTTTGTACCCGGTGGATAGAGCAACTGTAAAGCTTGGACAAATCTTATTTGCCCCTGTTTCTGATATTACGAGTAATCGTCTTTTGTTTCGCATGTAAATATTCATGAGCAGCAATTAATGTCAAATGCATATATCAAAAATGAACATTGGACGTTCTTTGCAAAACAAAACAGAAAAAGGAAAAACAATTTGAAATTTCTCTGAAAATGAATTGTATTGATTTTGAAGTTTGGCCTGTAAATAGGCGTTTTTGTACAACAGGTTGACGTCCTGGTAAGAGAACACCGCCGAACAACAGAGTTTATACATTTGTAAAAAACAAAGAAAAACAGCTATGTGAATAATCCCAATGGGTTCCAGCTCTTCTATTTCCTTTATATCCTCGAGCATCTCATCACTTTGCTACTTGGTTGAAGGTAGATCAGATTGATTAATGCCATCCGAGCTTGATAGTCGATACTGAAGTCAGGTTGCAAGGTGATCCAATGAGACATAGTGTTACGCTTTAATCCCTGATTTTTTCCTGACCGCCCTTTCGGGTTTTCAGTCCACCGAGATACCCTTTTTTGCCCAAGCTGCCTTTTCAGGTTTTCGACTTGCCGGGTGTACAGATTTTTTTATTTTCATCCCTTATTTTTGCCCGAACCCTTTTGGTTCGCCGGGAAGCCCTTATTTTTTCCTAGGCCAGTCGACCTAGCGGGTCTTTGATTATGCGTAGTATTTTTTCACTATGTTCGCATTGACGGGGTGAGGAAGGTCGTCACCATCCATGGTGGTTAGAATCATAGCTCCTCCTGAGAAAATGTTCTTAACCACAAATGGCCCTTCGTAAGTAGGGGTCCATTTGCCCCTGGGATCACCTTGAGGTAGGATAATGCGCTTGATTACCAGATCCCCGACTTAATACTCTTGTCGTCTAACTTTCTTGTTAAATGCCTTGATCATCCGTTTTTGATACGTCTGACCATGAGAAATAGTAGTAAGTCTCTTTTAGTCGATTAAATTCAACTGATCAAGTCGGGTCTGAATCCAGTCATCCTCGTTCAAACCTACATCCTTCATAATCCGAAGAGAGGGTATCTGAACTTCAATGGGCAAGATTGCCTCCATACCATATACCAAGGAATAGGGTGTTGCCCTTGTTGACGTCCGCACTGAGGTACGGTACCCATGAAGAGCAAATCGTAACATCTCGTGCCAGTCTTTGTATGTCACCGTCATCTTCTGCACAATCTTCTTAATGTTCTTATTAGCCGCTTCAACAGCCCCATTCATCTTCGGCCGGTAGGGAGAAGAGTTGTGATGTTGTATCTTGAACTGCCTGCAGAGCTCGGTGATCATCTTATTGTTGAGATTTGTACCATTGTCCGTAATGATCCTCTCTGGTACACCATATCGATAAATCAGATTGTGCCGAATAAACCGTGCCACGACGTTCTTAGTCACTGTAGCAAAGGAAGTTGCTTCAACCCACTTTGTAAAGTAATCAATAACTACTAGGATGAAACGATGCTCGTTGGATGTCGTGGGTCTGATCTCGCCGATCATATCAATGCCCCACATTGCAAAAGGCCACGGAGTTGTCAATACGTTCAGAGGTACTGGAGGTATATGCACCTTATTAGCATAGACTTGGCACTTGTGACAGGTCCGAGAATGTTGATAACAGTCGGCTTCCATTATGGACCAATAATATCCTGCCCGTGGGATTTTCTTTGCCATGGTGTGTCCACTAGAATAAGTTCCGAAAGTACCTTCATGTAACTCTGCCATGATTCTTTCTGCCTCGTTTTTATCCCTACATCGCAGTAAGGTCGAATCATGGTTACGCTTGTAAAGGATGTCATTACTGATGAAGAACTTCGCCGCGAACCTCCTCAGAAAATTCTTGTCATTAACAGATGCACCCTTGGGGTACTCCTGAGTCTCAAGGTATCTCTTCACCTCATGAAACCAGGGTTTATCTGCTACCTCGTCAGTCTCAATGTCACAGCAATGTGCAGGTTTGTCCAACCTTTCAATGGTAATCTGGGGAGCTTCGTTGTCCCAATTGACTTTGAACATAGAAGACATCGTAGCTAGCGGGTCCGCCAACTGATTCTCCTCTCTAGGGAAGTGTTCAAAAGTTATCTCCTCGAAGTGTGGAAGCAATGTCAATACATACTCCTTGTAGGGAATAATATTTGGGTGTTTCTTATCCCACTCGCCTTTGATCTGACTGATCACGAGAGCGGAATCTCCGAACACACTCAAGAACTTAATCCTTAGGTCAATTGCTGCTCGAAGACCCATGATACACGCTTCATACTCCGCCATATTGTTGGTGCAGTTGAAACATAGTCGGGCGGTGAAAGGAGTATGAGAGCCTTTAGGAGATATGATCACGGCACCAATGCCATTACCCAAAGCGTTCGAAGCTCCATCAAAGTACATAGACCATCAGGATCCTTCCTCGGGTCCTTCATCTGGTCCAGGTGTCTCACAATCAGTTACCAACATGATATTCTCATCCGGGAATTCAAAGTTCATAGATTGGTAATCATCCACTGCTTGATGTGCCAAATGATCCGCCAATACACTTCCTTTGATTGCCTTTTAGGTCGTGTACTGGATGTCATACTCAGTCAAGATCATCTGCCATCTTGCTATTCTTCCGGACAATGCAGGCTTCTCGAAGATATACTTGATTGGATCCATCTTTGATATCAATAGAGTAGTGTGAGTCAGCATATACTATCTCATCCGGCGAGCAGCCCATGCCAAAGCGCAGCAAGTTTTCTCGAGCAACGAGTATCGGGTCTCGCAGTCGGTAAACTTTTTGCTAAGGTAATAAATAGCATGCTCTTTTCGGCCAGACTCGTCATGCTGCCCCAACACGCACCCTATTGAATTGTCGAGTACTGTCAAGTATAAGATCAGAGGTCTCCCTTCAACTGGAGGCATCAGAATAGGTGGCTCTTGGAGATACTCTTTGATCCTTTTGAAAGCAGCATGACATTCATCATTCCATCTTACCACTTGATCTTTCTTCAGTAGCTTGAAGATTGGCTCACAAGTAGCAGTCAGGTGTGAGATGAATCGGGCAATATAGTTCAGACGTCCTAGAAAGCCTCTGACTTCTTTTTCTGTTCGTGGAGCTGGCATTTCTTGTATAGCCTTCACCTTTGCAGGATCCACTTGAATACCTTTATCGCTTACGACGAAACCTAGCAGTTTACCAGATATCACCCCGAAGGTGCACTTGTTCGGGTTTAACCTCAGTCTGTACAACCTCAACCTGTCAAATAACTTCTGAAGGTGATCCAGATGCTCTTCTTCAGTCTGGGATCTTGTAATCATGTCGTCAACGTATACCGCAATCTCATGATGGATCATGTCATGGAACAAAGCGACCATGGCGCGCTGATACATTGCCCCAGCATTCTTCAATCCGAAAGGCATGACTTTGTAGCTAAAGGTACCCCACTGCGTGACAAACATTGTCTTCTACATGTCTTCGGGAGCCATTTTAATCTGATTATAATCGGAGAAACCATCCATAAAGGAGAAGACCTTATGTTGTGCGGTGTTGTCAACCAGAACATCGATATGAGGTAGAGGGAAATCATCTTTGGGGCTCGCCCTGTTCAGATCCCTATAGTCAACACACATTCGAACCTTACCATCCTTCTTCGGCACAGGAACCACGTTGGCCACCCACTGTGGGTAAGAAGTAACTTCTAGAAAACCGGCATCAAATTGTTTCATAACCTCAGCTTTGATTTTCTCGGACATCTCCGGGCGCATTCGACGGACCTTCTGTTTTACTGGAGGACAATCTTCCTTGGTAGGTAGGCGGTGAACCACAATATCGGTATCCAACCTAGGCATGTCTTCATAAGACCAGGCAAATATCTCAACGTAGTCACGCAGCATATGAATCAACTGTTGCTTCACACTAAGCTCCAGATTTGCACTGATCTTGACCTCTTTCTTGTCTATCTCTGTACCCAGATTTACTGTTTCCACGGGCTCCTCATGCGGCTGTATGGCCCTCTCTTCCTGAAGTAACAGTCTTGCAAGTTCACCAGGCACTTCGCAATCTTCTTCACCTTCGTCTTCGGTTAAGTTGATCGTACTTTCGAAGTCATAACTGACAGTAGCAGAGTTTTTATCGGTGGGATCCAGAGTGGATGTAGACCTGTATATGTGAGTGTGTGTAAAATAGCTGTTTTGTAAGATAGAAAAAGAAAGACAAGGAGCGTAAAATTTGAAATGCAACAAAAACGTCCAATGCTTTTATTAATGATATATGGAGATGACAAATATAATGCCCTCATAAACAAAGCTACGGTGCCTCGGGTAAGACATCGGGTCGTAAAGTTCAAAAATTGTTTGTTACAAACTTTAAAACAAAAGTCTCATTACTGGGTAATAAAAGAAATTGGGACAAAGTCCTTTGCCATCCAATTGCTTAATCCACCGTCGGTAGTTGGGTAAATCCAACTGTCAAACTCAGACTCTTCAACATCGTCTTCAATGGCATTCACTCCTGAATTGCTGATAAACAGGGGAGGTCCTCTGATCCGCGCACGCCGAACAACCCTTTGAGCTTCTGCAGTGAAACCCAAACCAAACTTGTTAGTCTTATGTGTGAAATCAGGGAGTTGGCCCCAATTTGCACACCCACCTTTCTCAACAACAGCTCGGGCATCCTTGAGGGAATCCATCTTTATTGGAGGATCTTCAGTAACAGTTTCAGTCGACGCCAGTGTTTGGGGGACTTCTTCAAAATGTTGACACGGGGTTTCAATGAACTCCCCATCCATTTCCACATACCGAAAAGAGTTGAGGTGGCTCACCATGTATTCCTCTTCTCCTCGTACTGTAACAATTTTCCCCTTCACTGGGTATTTCAGCATCTGGTGGAGCGTAGAAGTTACTGCCCCAGCTTTGTGGATCCACGGGCGACCCAGCAAACAAGAATAGGATGGCCGAATGTCCATCACATAGAATGTAGACGCGAAAATCTGAGAACCAACCTTAACTGGAATATCCACTTCTCCATGTACCATCCTCTTGGACCCGTCAAAGGCCCTAACTACAATGTTGTTTGGCTTCAGTACCAACCCTTCACAGTCCAACTGGTCTAACGCCTTCTTGGGTAAAACATTTAACGAGGACCCAATATCCACCAACACGTGAGCCAGAGTAGTGCCCTTGTACTCGATTGAAACATGTAGAGCGTCATTATGATTCTTCCCCTTGGCAGTCAAGTCTGCGTTGGAGAAACCCAACCCGTTATCAACAGTTAAACTCGTTGCACAGTCTTTGAACTGATCAGCAGATGTTTCTTGCGGCACATGTGCAGTTTTCAGGAAAGCAATCAGAGCCTTGGCATGGGCTTCTGAGCATAGCAGTAAAGATAACATAGAGATTTTTGACGGGGTTTGCCCCAGCTGCTCGACTACATTGTAGTCGCTCTTTTTGATGATCTTCAAAATTTCCTCTATCTCTTGTCTAGAGGCTTCAACAGTAATCTTCTTCGGTGCCTCTATCCGGGCAGGCTCACCAGTGATCCCTTTGCCCCGAGTGTCAGATGACTCGGCAACAGGGGTAAGGATTGGAACATGAACAGGGATAGTAGCAGGTGTACTGGTAGGTGTAATAACAACAGGATTCCGAATAGTTGGTGCAGAGATCTCAGGGGAGAAAAGTCTTCCGCTGTGGGTGACTTTACTAGATCCAACAATATTGCTGATGTCAGTATCAACCTCTTCAGCATTCAAGTCATGTTTAACTCCGTGATAATACACGTCAGCCCCGTAGTGCCAAGGGACAACCTCATCTGACGTATAGGGGATATGCCCAGGAATGGTAATGATCAGAGGAGCGATTCTTGGAACGCATGTAATTCTAACAGGCTTTTTCGAGGAAGCCTTGGAAGAATTGTCGAAAATGGTGATTATAGAAATGTCTTCAAAAGGAACCAATGGAACAAAAGTTTTCTCAAACAAAATTTCTTTGTTATATATCATGCGTTGGACACCTGACTTCAAAAGATGGCAACCAGTAGGTAGGACGGCACACAGACGGCAAACTTTGCCACGGCCCAGAAATAAACTGGCTAACAGAAGGTTCTTCTTCACAGTCATCAACGGAGTAGGAATGTATTTTACAGAAGTCACAAACAAGTCTTCATCTACAGCATTCACTCCATGCTTGGGCATAGGAGCAGTCATAACATTAGGTTTTTCAGGCGCTTCGAACTCAATCTCCTTAGCGTCAATCAGATCCTGTACTTTATTCTTCAAGACCCAACAGTCATTCGTATCATGCCCCGGGCTATCGGAATGAAAAGCACAGCGGGCGTTCGGATTGTACAGCGGTGATATTGTATTGGGATTCTTCGGGGCTTCCTTCGGAATCACCAAGTTGGTCTTTAACAACTGCGGCAGAATCTGAGACATGGTCATATGGAGCTGAGTGAACTGTCTTCGCGGTATCTCGGCTCTTGGTTGATTGTTGTGCTGTGGGGCAACAGCAGGTCTTCATATAACAACCGCATTGACTGCTTGGCGGCGCTCAGGTCTATTATGGCTCTTTGAGATGTAAACAGCGTTGGATTCCTTCTTAAAAGGCTTCTTTTAGGTACTTGATGAAGCACCCTTCTGTATTTTACCGCTCTTGATACCAGCCTCAACTCTTTTCCTGGTCATAATCAGCTCAGTAAACCCGGACGATGAACTTCCAATCAGATGGTTGAAATATGGACCAGACAAGGTCCCCAGAAATATATCAACTAACGCCATCTTCTGGGGAATTCCTGAAGTCTTCTACTGGGGAGTACCAATCTAGTAGACTTAATGCTGGGGAGGTAAGACTGAGAGTCTTCAGCTTGGAGGGAAGTATCTTTGGAGATTTCACTGGGGAACTCAAGATTTTTCTTCCTAGAACTCTGTGGGGAGAAGGCTCAATAGTCTGGCTCCGCTGGGGATAAGTTTGAAGTTTTAAACTCTGAGGGGGAATGAGTTCTGGAGGATTCTTCGGCTGGGGTTAACAAAGACAAACTCCTCTGGGGATTGTGTTGATAAATTGTGCTGGGAGACTCGATGAACTCCGCTGGGGACAGGAAGAACTTTGGCGAACGCGATCTTCCGTGATTGTTAGCTGAGGATAACCCAGTTATAATCCTTTGTGAGGAATATCTTTGGATAAAACTTGGGAGGGACGTCTGTACTCTGTGGGGAAATATCCTTCGGAACTTTACTGGGGGTAAGCTTCGAGAACCTGTTGGAGGTAAACCTCAGGGTTGGCTAAGGATATGGATTCCACATCTCTCGGGGGTTTCCTTCGAAAGGGTGTCAAGATATCCATATGTACCTTCATCCTATCAGTAATTTCTTTCTTAGGTTCATTTAGGAAGTGATTATGTTTCAAATGCATATGCCTATTCAACAAAACATTGGACGTTTCTCAAAATAAAACAAGTAGTGTAAGAGAAAAAGAAAAGGGGAATGACACAAATTTTTGGGAAGAGTATTTGTATTGATTTTCTTTGAGTATATTTGTACAACGGAGACAATCATCCTAGTAAGAGGATTCTGTCGTAAATATTGAAAGATTTATACGAAATAAAGGATGGCTATGTGAAATAATTCCATGGGATTCCATTCCGCTATAGCTTTCACAACTCTGAATATCTGTCCATTCAATGCTTCGTTTGCCGATGACTGGATTGATCAGAAACCTGGAACCGGTTGATGAAGAGATTGTCTTTGAAGTGATCCGACGAGACATGGTCATACGCTTTAATTCCCTAACTTTTGCCTGAATCGCCCTTTCGGGTTTTCGATTCACCGGGAAACCCCTTTTTGCCCAAGCCGCCCTTTCGGGTTTTCGACTTGCCGGGTGTACGGATTTTTTTGCTTTTATCCCTAATTTTTGCCTGAACCGCCCTTTCGGGTTTTCGGTTCACCGGGATGCCCATTTTTGCCCAAGCCGCCCTTTCGGGTTTTCGACTTGTCGGGTTATTTTATGCGTAGTATCTTTTAACTATGTCTGCGTTCACAGGGTGCGGCAAATCGTCGTCGTCCATGGTGGTCAGAATCATTGCACCACCAGAAAATATGCTCTTGATCACAAATGGTCCTTCATATGTAGGAGTCCATTTTCCCCTGGGATCACTTTGCGGCAAGATAATCCGCTTGACTACTAGATCTCCGACTTGATATACTTGACGTCTGACTTTCTTATTGAAGGCCTTGATCATCCGTTTTTGATACGTCTGACCATGGCATATAGCAGCAAGTCGCTTTTCGTCGATCAGGTTGAGTTGATCAAATCGGGTCTGCATCCAATCATCTTCATTCAAACCTGCATCCTTCATGATCCTTAGAGAAGGGATCTGGACCTCCATAGGCAAGACAGCTTCCATGCCATAAACCAAAGAAAATGGGGTTGCCCCAGTTGAAGTACGTATCGTCGTACGGTATCCATGCAGAGCAAATGGTAACATCTCATGCCAGTCTTTGTAAGTGACTGTCATTTTCTGAATGATCTTCTTAATGTTTTTGTTCGCAGCTTCAACAGCACCGTTCATCTTCGGCCGATAAGGAGATGAATTGTGATGATAAATCTTGAACTGCACGCACAAAGCAGTGATCATTGTGTTATTCAGATTTGTACCGTTGTCTGTGATGATCCTGTCTGGAACACCATACCGACATATGAGATTTTGCTTGATAAAGCGGGCAACCACATTTTTGGTAACAGAGGCGAAGGAAGATGCTTCGACCCATTTAGTGAAGTAGTCAATGGCAACCAGGATGAAGCGATGTCCGTTGGAAGCCGTGGGCTTGATCTCTCCAATCATATCAATGCCCCACATTGCAAAGGGCCAAGGAGCAGTCAGGACGTTGAGAGGAACCAGAGGGATGTGGACTTTGTCAGCATAGACTTGACACTTGTGGCAAGTACGGGAATGCTGATGGCAATCAGCTTCCATGGTAGACCAGTAATAGCCTGCCCTCAGGATCTTCTTAGCCATTGTGTGCCCGCTTAAGTGAGTGCCAAACGTGCCGCTGTGTATATCAGTCATGATCAACTCTGCTTCAGCTTTATCCACACATCGGATTAATACACAATCATGGCTTCGTTTGTAAAGGATGCCGTTGCTCAGGAAGAATTTAGCAGCGAATTTCCTTAAGAACTTCTTGTCATTTACGGAAGCTCCTTCAGGATAATCTCTAGTCTCGAGATACCTTTTGATTTCATGGAACCAAGGTTGTTCCACTATTTCTTCGGTATTAATCTCGTGGCAATGTGCCGGTTCATCCATTCGCTTGATGGTGATTTGGGGAGCCTCGTTATCCCAGTTGAGTTTAAACATGGAGGACATTGTGGCTAGAGCATCTGCTAGCTGATTCTCTTCTCGCGGGAAATGCTCGAAGGTAATTTGCTCGAAGTGAGGCAACAATGTCAGGACATGTTCTTTGTATGGGATAAGATTAGGATGCTTGGTATCCCACTATCCTTTGATTTGACTGATAACCAAAGCCGAGTTCCCAAATACGATCAAAGATTTGATCCCCAAGTCTATAGCAGCCTTGAGACCAAAGATGCAAGCTTCATACTCCGCCATGTTGTTTGTGCAGCTGAAGCAAAGTCGGGCCGTGAAAGGTGTGTGACAGCCTTCCGGAGAAATGAGTATTGCGCCAATACCGTTTCCAAGCGCATTTGAAGCACCATCAAAGTACAGGGTCCATCGGGATCCCTTTTCGGGTCCGTCATACGGTCCGTTACCTTTAATGTTGTCCAAATTCATGATGTCCTCGTCTGGGAAGTCAAATCTCATGGGTTGATAGTCTTCGATAGCCTGATGAGCCAGATGGTCAGCTAGTACACTCCCTTTTATAGCTTTTTGGGTGGTGTACTGGATGTCATATTCAGTTAAGATCATTTGCCATCTAGCTATCCTTCCAGATAAAGCGGGCTTCTCGAAGATATACTTAATAGGATCCATTTTGGAAATCAACAAGGTAGTATGAGTCAGCATATACTGTCTTAGTCGGCGAGCAGCCCATACCAAAGCGCAGCAAGTTTTCTCGAGCAGTGAGTAGCGAGTCTCACAGTCGGTAAACTTTTTGCTAAGGTAATAAATAGCATGCTCTTTTCGACCAGCCTCGTCATGCTGGCCCAAAACACATCCCATTGAATTATCCAAGACGGTCAAATACATGATCAATGGTCTTCCTTCGACGGGTGGCATCAGAATAGGAGGTTCTAGCAAATATTCCTTGATTCTATCAAAAGCAGGTTGACAATTGTCGTTCCATTCCACTACCTGATCTTTCTTAAAGAGTTTGAAGATTGGTTCACAGGTAGAGGTCAGGTGTGAGATGAATCTGGCAATATAGTCTATGCGCCCCAAGAATCCTCTAACTTCCTTTTCAGTACGGGGAGCAGGCATCTCTTGTATCGCTTTTACCTTTGCTGGATCGACTTCGATGCCTTTGTTGCTTACAATGAATCCCAAGAGTTTACCAGACCTAACCCCAAAAGTGCATTTACTTGGATTCAGCCTGAGCTTGTATTCTTTCAATCTGGCAAACAGCTTTTCCAGATGTTCAAGGTGCTCTTCCTCTGTTTGTGACCGAGCTATCATATCGTCTACGTAAACTTCAATCTCATGATGTATCATATCATGAAATAAAGCCACCATGGCGCGTTGATAAGTTGCCCCTGCGTTCTTCAGCCCGAACGGCATCACCTTGTAACAGAAAGTGCCCTACTGTGTGACAAAAGTTGTTTTCTCCATATCTTCGGGGGCCATCTTGATTTGGTTATAGCCCGAGAATCCATCCATGAAGGAAAACACTTTGTGCTGAGCTGTATTGTCGATCAAGATGTCAATATGAGGTAGCGGGAAATCATCCTTAGGGCTGGCCCTATTCAAATCCCGGTAGTCCACACACATTCTGACTTTGCCATCTTTCTTTGGTACTGGCACAATGTTAGCGACCCATTGAGGATAGGACGTAACAGCAAGAAAGCCAGCATCGAATTGTTTCATTACTTCTGCCTTGATCTTTTCGGACATGTCAGGCCTCATTCGGCGAACTTTTTGCTTGATTGGTGGGCAATCTTCTCTTGTGGGGAGACGGTGAACCACGATGTCTGTGTCTAGACCCGGCATGTCTTCATAGGACCAAGCGAAGATTTCAACATACTCGTTCAACAACTGTACCAAGCGCTCCTTGACTTTTGGTTCCAGATTGGCACGCACTTGTACCTCCTTCCGATCCTCCTCGGTCCCCAAGTTAACAGCTTCCAATGGCTCTTCATGCGGTAAGATGGCCCTTTCCTCTTGTTGCAAAAGTCTGGCTAGCTCCCCTGGTACTTCACAACCTTCGTCATCTTCATACTCGGCTAGATTGACCAGATCCTCAGAGTTATTGAAAGATATAGCAGAATAGTCACCCATGGAATCCGGAGTGGATGGGTACCTGCATTGGTGAGTGTGGGTGTGTGTAAGGGATAGCCATCCTTAAACGAAAATGCAAAAAGAAAAGAAAATGAGCATAAGCAGTTTATCAAATGAAAAACGTCCAATGAATCGTTAAACATGGCATATGAATATGAAAAATAGTCAAAACCCTTACAAGTGGACCTACATGCCCCGGGCAAGGCAGGAGGTGAAAAGACAGTGTACGGATTGTTTGAAAATAAAATATTACAGACCAAATAGGAAATGTTTAATAGATAAATTACTGATGAATAAAAGTGATGGGGACAAAGTCTTTAGCCTCCCAATTGCTCAATCCTCCTTCGACAGTTGGGTAAACCCACTCTTCAATGTTGCTCTCCCTGTCTTCATCTTCCAAGGCGTTGATTCTACGGGGAGAAATCTTGACCGGCGCCCTCACAATCTTCGAACGGCGCATAGCTCTCTGGCCAGCGGCTGTGAACCCTAATCCAAACTTGTCAGTCTTATGCGGAATGTCAGGTAACTGCCCCCATGCTGAATTTTTCCCTTCTTTGCCTGCAGCCCTTGCATCCTCCAAAGATGCCATCCTGGCCATCTGTCTTGGTGTCTCAGCTGCCAACTTTGCCACTGCTATTTCAGGAAGAACTTCTTCGAAATGTTGAAACGGTGTCTCAATGAACTCTCCTTCAACCTCCACATACCGGAAAGAATTTAAGTGACTAATCATGTACTCTTCTTCGCCGTGGACAGTGATGATCTTTCCCTTGACGGGATACTTCAGCATTTGATGCAAGGAGGAGGTGACTGCCCCAGCATGGTGTATCCAAGGTCTACCCAGCAGGCAGGAGTATGATGGACGGATGTCCATTACATAGAAAGTGGACTTAAATACCTCAGTACCTATCTTGATGGGAATTTCAACCTCTCCGTGGACCATTCTCTTCGAACCATCGAAAGCTCTGACAACAATATCACTCGGCTTCAATTCCAACCCTTCACAATCTAGCCGATCCAGGGCCTTCTTAGGAAAAACATTCAGCGATGAACCGGTATCAACCAACACATGTGCAAGGGTGGTTCCGCGACACTCGATCGAAATATGCAAAGCATCATTGTGGTTTCGGCCCCTGGGAGTTAGATCGGCATCAGAAAAACCTAATCCATTGTCCGCAGTCAGGCTAGCCACGCAATGTTGGAATTGATCCGCAGAGGTTTCCTGGGGCACATGGGCTGCCTTCAGAAACTTAATCAAAGCTTGAGCGTGCGCTTCTGAGCAAAGCAGTAGTGCCAGCATGGAGATCTTGGAGGGGGTTTGCCCCAACTGTTCCACCACATCGTAATCACTTCTCTTGATTATCCTCAAAATCTCATCCATTTCATTCTTGGAGGCTTCCGGGATCACCAAGGGTGGAGCCCTCGTCCTGACGGGCTCATCTTGTATTCCCTTTCCTTTATCAGCAATGGTAGGAGAGACAGCACTAGGAACAACGACTTCTTCAATCAAAGGGGTTCTAGCAGAGAGTCTTACTGGCACAGGGATGACTTCTTTAGCTGATGAGGGTCCAAAGACTGCTCTTGGAGGGGCAATCTCTGGAGAAAATATTCTCCCGCTCCTGGTGACTTTGCTGGTGCCCGCAATGTTACTAATGCTGGCTTCTTCATCATCTGAAATTTCTTCAGTTACTTCAACTTGCTTGATACCATGGTAATAGATGTCACCACCATAGTTCCAAGGTATCGACTTCTCAGAAACAAAGGGAATAGGCCCTGGCATTGTTATCTTCAAAGGTATAGATTTTGCAGCTGGTGTAATCTTAACAGGCTTTTTGACGGCCTTGGAAAGATTGGCGTGAATGGTTATGATTGAGATATTTTCAACATGAACTGGGACAGCAGGAACTTTTTCGAACAAGATTTGTCGGCTATCCATAAGGCTTTGGATGCCTTTCTTTAGTAACGGACAATCAAACGGCAGAGAGTAGCAACAGTAGCAGTCTTCTTTACATACCTGGAAGATCCCGGCCCTTAACAAGTTCAACTTAATGGTTAGCAGTGGAGTAGTCAGATCACTAACGTCAGCAACATATAGATCCTCTTCAATGTCATTGACATTCCGACCGTGCTTCGGCATAGGTGCAGATATCACATTGGGTTTTTCTGGAGCGTCAAACTCTACCTCCTTAGCCTCTATCAGGTCCTGGATCTTATGCTTGAGTGCCCAACAATCATTGGTGTCGTGTCTAACACTGTCTGAATGATAGGCGCACTTAGCATTGGCATGATAATGCGGAGAGGATGTATTTACATTCTTTGGTGCCTCCTTGATGGTGGCCAGGTTCAACTTCAGTAGATGGGGAAGCACCTGCGCTGGAGTCATATTAATACGGGTGAACTGCCGTTGTGGCCGTTCCACCCGTTGCTGATTTGGTCTGGACTGGTTATAACGAGGCTGCTCATTCGGAGTGTTTTGAATCATTACGGCCCCCACAGTTGGCCGACGCTCCACCTTCCCTGCTCTTCTTTGAGAATATACCATAGCTGTCTCCTTCTTGAACGGCTTCTTCTCAACACTTGCAGCAACACCCTTCTGAATATTTCCTGACTTGATGCCAGCTTCTATTCTTTCGCCTGTTAAGATCAAATCGGTAAACCCCGCGGAAGAGTTACCAATTAGATGATTGAAAAATGGCCCAGATAGGGTCCCAAGAAACATATCAACGAGCTCACGATCGGTTAAAGGAGGCTGCACCCTGCCAGCCAAATCCCTCCATTTTTGTGCATATTCTTTAAATCCCTCGCTTGTTCCTAGTGACATACCCTGAAGTTGGGTACGAGTAGGAGCAAGATCAGAATTATACTGGTATTGTTTGTAGAAAGCGGTGGCCAAGTCTTCCCAATTTCTGACACTGGTTCCTTCTAGCTGATAAAACCACTCCAACTGAGCTCCCGATAGGCTGTCTTGAAAGAAATGAATCCAGAGGTTCTTATCTGCCGTATAGGGTTGAATCTTTCTCACGTAGGACCTGAGGTGCATTTTGGGACAGGACAGCCCATCATACCTTACAAACACTGGCACTTTGAATTTTGGAGGAATCACAATTCCGGCAACCAAGCCCATGTCTTCAAAATCCAAACCCGGTACCCTTTGCAATTCCATGGCAGCCAATCTGTCTTCTAAACCCTTGTACTTATCATCAGCTGGAGGGTATTGTTGGTCAGAATAATCTTCATCCTCTTCAACTTCTTCCTCTTCCGCATCAGACTCGGAAGGCACCGCAACCCGATCTCTTTTACTAGTCCCTTCATCAGAAGTAGGAGGAAATTCAAGCACTCTCCGAGCTTCTCTGTCAAATCTTCTCCCCAAAGTAGCCACTCCGACCCTCTTTTTCTTCTTCACTGGGTCCTTATTCTCCAAATGAGCCTTGATGTCCTCTTGACTCTTAACCAAAGTCATCAAGAGTTGCTGGAACTGTGCATTCTGAGCCTGTAGGTCTTTGACTGTTTGCTCGAGATCCATCCTACTGAAATAAACAGCAGATAGATAAGGAAACCTGGAGTGAGACCTGCTTATGCACATGATGAATGGTATGTTTATGTATGCAATGCATTCAAGGATTTAGAACATTCAAAATTGTTTCAGACAAAGAAGAACGCACGTCATATTAATAAGAAGAAATTTGTTAGTACATACATGCCCCACGGGCCAAATATTACAAAATAAACTTCTTAAGGCAGAAAGACATTGCGCATCCTCTTTGGTGCGATGTAGGTATTGAGGGCCTCTTGCTCGTGGAGTCGGCGGGTAAGCTCTAGAACCTTCTTTTCACTGGCGTAGTAGCTAGCTTCAAAAGTGTTCTGCTCCTCCTTGAGCTGAATCCAACTTTTCTGCATTTCCTCCCACGATGTAGGCATGTCTGGATGCAGGATGGTGTAGGGAACCTCTCCTTCATTGACGGGCTCTTTAATCACCGGGAGTACATGAGGATAAGGCATCATTAGACTTTGGGCTTGGGCTCGTACCCACTTGAGATAGGGCTCAAGAGGGATGGAGTTCTTGTGTCCCAGAGTCTTGCTATCAACCTTGTTGAGTCTTCCCCAAGCTCTGATGAATCTTTGGCGAAGTCCTTGCGCATCGTTGTCGAAGTCAAAAACTAGGCTAGGAATCAACAGGTCATAAGGGCCATCCCTCCGTGCATATCCAAATTGCCTCAAAGCTAGGCAAGGATTGTAGGTAATACCTCCTCTGATTCCAAGTAAAGGAACATTAGGAAACTCTCCACAACGATCGACGATGATGACATTTTCTCTGGACTGAGAACACCAATGCACATCAGAATGAGTGAGAGTCATCAGCCGTTGGGACCACCTTATACCTTGGTCATTCTTCAAGACAGATTGTGGAAGGTGCGAAATAAATCACCTTGCAAGGAGAGGAGTACAGCACATGAGAACACCCCTCTTTCTCATTGTTCGTGTGTAAAATGAGCGAAGAATGTCCCCAAGCAATGTTGGTATCGGATTTCTGGACAAGAAGATTTTGACGGCGTTGACATCTACCAATTGGTCAGGATTTGGGAACAAGACCAACCCATAGATAAGGAGGGCCACAATCTCTTCAAAGGCTTGTAGATCCAATGAATTCCAACATTCCTGTGCCTTCTCAAACAAGAATTTTGCTAAGAATCCTTTGACGCCGCTTCTGGTTTCCCAATGCCCCTTGATTTCTGATGGTTGTAGATGTAATGCTCGAGCAACATTTTCCGGCTTTGGTTCCTTTTCCGTACCGTTGAAGGGTAGTTGATTAAGGATAGGAATTCTCAGGAGTTGAGAAAACTCCTCCAAAGTGGGTACCAACTGATAATCATGGAAAGTGAAGCAGTGGTGGAGAGGGTCAAAGAACTCGAATAGCACTTTCATCATGTCTTCTTCAATGTTGGTGTTGACTAAGCTGAGCAGTCTACCATGTCTGTCACTGAAGGATGAGTTTTCCGGAATTCTTGAAGTGATCTCTTTGAGTTGAGGAGAGATCCTCACAAGGTTGACTTGGATGGTATTTCTGCGAGGAATTTCCATGACCTACAAAACAAGAACAAAGATGAAGATCCAAACCCTTGACATGGTTAGTGAATGCATATGATGCTTCATGATGTTTATGATGTATGCACAAAACATATGTACAAGCAAATCACACCAAACCCTAGTTTCAGGCTTGCATGGGGTTTCATAGGTAAGTACCCTCTTGAGTGTAGTTGGCTTAAAAACCTGTCCAATAAATAGTAACCGGGTTCTAAGGAGCTCAATATCACTGGATTGTTTTCATTGTTCATTGTTTTGGTTTAGCCACTTAACTAGCGACCAAAATATCCCAAGAAAACAACCCTCAATGAGTGTAGTATCGAGTATCTACCAACTTCGGACTGCACCAAAGCCGGTCATCTCACTACCCCTAATAAAAGGCCAAGATGGTCAAGTAAGGTTCTAGGTCATTAGTGCTTAGTGACATCACTCAGCGGCCCCGTACTCTCCTTGATTGAACTCAAGGGTTACCGGTACTCACAAATATGTCACACTAACATAGCTATTGCTTAGACCGTGTCGGTATACCCTGCACAGTTTCCACAACGTATTGCTATCTATGAATGTTTCCCAAAAATCCGGGTGGAGGATTGTAAACCCAAACAATAGAGCCCAAGTATAAAGCAAGCAAAGCAAACAAAATAATCATGCAAGAGAGTGATCTAAAAAAAAACCCTAAGGTAACCCCACTTTTAAGTTATTTTCCCCAGCAGAGTCGCCAGTTCTGTGATACGGTGGGAGAACTGACTAGTGTTTTGCGTTCGTATTCGCACTTGTGCGGTTGAGCAAGAGTCGCCACCGACTTTTTATTTTATCCTAAAGGAAAGGTTAAAAAAAGCACAGCAAAAACCTTTTGAGATATTTCGTGGGTTCGGGGGGTAGATTATGAAAAGGGAAGGTATTAGCACCCTTTTCATCCATGGTTATCCATGGGCTCTTAGTTACTTGGTTTTTTAGATCACTTGCCTTGTTTTTCGATTGCTTTGAAAATGGTGTGTGTGAGTGCTTTTGAAAATGTTTTGGAAGAAGATGCCTTGTCTTAGGCTAACCTTGTAACAATTCTTTACTCGAATGTTTTACAAAGGTGTGTATCTTTTCGAAAAGATGTTTCAAAATGTTTTGAGAATTTGTTTTGAAAGTGTTGTGGATTGTGGTTTTTTGAAAAGAAGGCAAGTGTTTTTGCAAGTCTGATCTCAAGTAACTAAGAGTTTATCTACCCTATTGTACTCAAAGGTTTTTTGTCATGTTTTAACCCCTTTTAACAATTTTGTTCCACCATTGAATTTGGTGGACAATTTTGCGTTTAGGAAGTTTATTCGGGACGGGCGCGGGTCATCGTATGGACCATGAATGCAATGATGCCAAGCGTCTTTGGCAATTTGTTTTGAAGGGACTATGATCATTCCGTTTAGGCAACATTTTGAGACTTATGATCATTTGATTTTATTTTGCCAAAGATACTCGACGTGCAAGCATGGCCCATTTTGGAAGGCAACATGTGGGATTATCCTAGAGGGTGCAAGTGTGATTGTGTATTGATTACATGTATTTGTCTTGTATTAGGTTATCTAGCGTTTGATTTTATGTACATACAAACCCTAGATCTAACCATGGTATAATTGAAAGCGATAAATTGCGGAAATATAAAATCTACGCTATTACAAATAGGATCCGGGAATGGGGGTATAAATGTACAAATGGGGATGAGACTTAGGATCGTAGGATCCAATAGATTAACCGAATCGAACCAATCAAGTGTAAATGTAACGAATGTCAATATAAGCAAACGTATAATGTATCAAAATGCCAGCATATTGTGCAGGTGTATATGTATTGTGTGTAATTATTTACAGGTTTTGAGATGTGAATTTAAATATGTATTAGGTGTTTGACCTAAATAAATGTTTACTTAGTCTTGTATTTTGTATTTTTTTTAATATGTGCAGAAAAGAAACTGTTTTAATCGAATGTTCTTATTTTAATTAAATTATGTATAAAATGTATCATGGTTTATCATATACAAAAAAAAGTATTTTAATCAAATGTTTGTGAATTTTAATATTAGAAAAAGGTATTTAAATTGTTATGTACAAATATGTATGTTAATTAAAAAGTTTTCAATTTTAATTATATGATAAAAAAAAAGTATTTTATTATTTTATATACAAATATATACTTAAAAAGATATTTTAACTATATGATAAAAAAAATGTATAATATGTACAAAATATATTTTAAATAAAAGAGTAAATAAATAAAAAGAAGCAAGTATTTTCAATTTTAATATATAAAAAAAATGTTAAGTTAGAAAAATATATGGTTTAGTATTAATAAAAATATTTTGTAAAAGAAAGGTTAAGTTAGTTAATAGAAAAGAAAACAATTTGTTTTATGTAAAAAGAAAAGGGTTTGTTTTGTATAAGTGGGTTTAGGGCTCTTAATGGACTTTTAGAGATGTCAAAAACGGGTTAGGCCCATGGTTTGAAGCAAACGATTTAGGGTTTTGTATCATTCTGGGTTAGGGTTAGGCAATACAGAGGCGCCGTTCGTGTTTTTCGCTCATCTTCGTCTTCCTCGTTTGCTGTCTCAGTGCTCCCTTCGCTTCGAGGCCACCAGCGCTACCCTCAAACCTCTCTTCCCTCCAGCTCAGTGGACTCGTGATTCAAGGTTCGATTTCAACGTTTTATGTTTCCTTTCCCTTTTACGAACTTGCGTGCGTTGTTTTGATTTGAGTTTTGATTCTTAAATTCATACTATTATGAGGTGGTGAAGAAGAAAGGGAGAGAAGATTGGCTACCTTCGTTCTTTGGAGATGGAGGAGAGGCGGAGGACTGGCGCTCAGGAGGCCGGAACGAGCGGAGGGAGCGTGACGAATCTTTGCTTCTTGATGACCCTGGTTAGGTTTTATGATGTGTTGATTTGCCTGAAAACCTGGTACTGATTTAACTCTTTCTTCTTCTTTCGTTGCCTTTACTGTCTTGAGTTGGATGCCTTTGGAAATATTATTGCCCAATGATGTTCATACTGAGGGCCTAGGATTTTTGATTTGGGAATGCTTGTTGAAAACGTGTTTCTAGATGTTTGTTTATGGTGAAAGGGTTCTGAGTTCATTTCTTTCCTCTTCTCTATTGCTCATTTTGCCTTTGGATATGCTTGCCTATGATGAAGAAATTCTGAGGCTTGGGTTTAGTTTTGATTCAGGTGAGTTAGGCTTGTGCAGATTTGTTGTTGGATCAATGGTTTTCTGGTTTTGGATATCAGGCCAGGTTTGAGTTTGACAGGTTGAGGTTCATGCTTCAGATTTGAACTTAGTTTTTGGTTTGGATGTTGTACATACAGGTTAAAGGCTTTGGGATGTGTTTGATGGTTTTGAGTTGCTGGTTTAATGCTTGACAGTAGGTTTTAAACTTTTGTTTAGGATTGAACTTGCAGGTTATGTGAGGTTTGGCCTTGGGTTTGAACTTGGTAGCAGGTTCTATTTAGGCTTGGCTTAACAGAGTTTTTGGTTCTTGACAGGACGCAGGTTTTTGGTTCTTTGTGGGTTAATGCAGGTTATGGTAGTGCAGTTTATGTGTTTGGCATTTTTTGAATGATTTTTGACAGGTTAATGGTTGTTTCTTATGGTTATGAGATTGGATGGTTTTAGTGATGGTTGAGGTGTTTGGTTTGACAATTGACAGTAGGCAAGTTGTTTTTTGCTTGTATGGTTCTATATTTGTGATGTTGGTGCTTGGCTCAATCAGGTTTTAAGCTCAGTATATTTTCTTTTTGTTCTTTTGTCTTCTTTCTCTTGGTCTTTGGCACCTAATACTTATTCAAACCTTGGTCTTTTTCTTGATCCAAGTTGCTGGTTAATTTTACAAAGTTTCTTGGCACTTTTCTGTTTTGGTAATTGCCTCTGTTGTGTACTTCTGCCCAGTTTTGAGTAATGCTGAACTAATGCTTCTTTTAACTTTTGCCTTACTGTCTAAGCCTGAAAAACCTGCTTCTATCTCTCTTTTTCTCTCTCTATGGTACAGTAGGACATTATAATATGATTTATGCCGTACTTTCTTTTCTGAAAGGGCTATTGGTGGGAAGTGATGATTTGAGTTAGCTTGCTTGCATACAATTTCTCTGCATCTTTATCTCTTTTTGACAGCTTGGGTGGACTTTTTTTATATTTTTTACAGTAGGTTGCACTTTTGGCTTTTGATGGAAAGTGGTAACTTGGATTTTTTCAGTTTGGTTTGAATTTGAGATTTTGAGATTTTGAAACTATGCAGTTTGATATTCTATGCATTTTGACATTTGCATTTTTCAACTTTGCATAAAAAATTCTTCCCTCTCTGTGAACCGGGAAAAATCCCGTGATTTGCAGAGAGGGTTAACTGATCCCAGTCAGTGGCCCTTAATGATGAGTCTAATTTTAACTGTCCTTTTTTTTTCAACTGCTTTCTGACTTTTTCCTTTCTTTTTTTGCAGATAAATAATGGAGCACCGGAGCGAAGTGAAGAATGAAGAATATTAGAATTAGGATAGTTTTCTTTTTTCTTTTTATTTAATATTTAAATTAATGTAAATTATTGTTTGTAATTTAAGTTATAAACAACAATTTGTACAAATAATTCAAATATCAATAAAATCTTTATTACCCAATTAATTCTAATTTTCTTTCTTTATTGTTTATTTATTTATTTAAAACTCTTTGAATTAAAACAATTGAAAAATAAATTTCAATCATTCAATTTTAGAATAATAAATAACTTAAATAAAAACAATATTGATCAATTAAACCTGTCTCTTCCAATATCCAAAGCAAAGCAGCAGTCAACCAAAATAAACCGATCAAGCGCATTCCTTCTTCACTGATTTTCCATAAACACTGTGAATCCAATACTGCATACTGTATTTGACTGGCTCAAGGAAAACAACATGAATTCAAACCACTGTCTCTTTCACTGATTAAATCAAAACAATGCGAATTTTAACCCGAATCTCGGAATAAACTGCAAAGTGCTGTGGAATCGAAATCCTTCTGAGAACATGCCCCTAAGACCTTAATTCCTGATTAAATGCCAAATAACGCTTGCCTGATCAAAATTGAACCAAAAATCAACCAAAATCCTAAGCCAACTGTGAAACAATCCAGAGCCCTGAAAATCAGTAAAAACCCTAATTTTGCTTGACTGACAAGAAAAGTCCGTTTGTCCGATTCTTGAGCCAGTTTGAAGAATCAGGAAATGCTTGAAGCTGATATTTCTTGGGGAAAAATGCGAGGGCAAATTTTGGGGTACAACAGTTGCCCCTGTTCAATCTTCTTGGACCTGAAGAGTTAGATTGGCAAGTTTGCCTTTCGCGACTTGAAGGTAAAAGGAGATTGGACACTAAAGTGCCCAGAAAATTTGCACTCGTCGATGCGATGGTAGATGTGAATGGGCTTGCAGATGCCATTTGGTGATGGGCTTAAAGATGCCATCTGGTGCAATAGAATTTTGTCGGGGAATGGGCTTAGAGATGCCATTCGGTGATGGGCTTAAAGATGCCATCTGGAATGAGTATCAGGAAGGTGTCCATGCTTTGGACCATCTTCGAACTGGGGGTCTGAATAAACAATAGATTGACATCCGTTATTGGGAAGAATCCATAAACGGTTTTCAGAAGTCTTGAAGAAGAATCTGGACAAGCGACAGGTTAACGTCCGTTACTTGGAGAACCTGTAAACTGTTTTCAGAAATCTTGAGATTGAATCAGCAATGGAGCAGCATCCGTTGTTGGGAAGCGTCCTTAAACTAATTTCAGAGGTTGCATCTGAACAAGCTGATAGATTAACATCCGTTACTTGGGAAGAATCCATGAACTGTTTTCAGAAGTCTGGAAGAAGAATCTGAACAAGTGATAGGTTAACATTCGTTTACTTGGAGAACCCGTGAACTATTTTCAGAAATCTTGAGATTGAATCAGCAATGGAGCAGCATCCGTTGTTGGGAAGCGTCCGTAAACTAATTTCAGAGGTTGCATCTGAACAAGCTGATAAATTAACATCCGTTACTTGGGAAGAATCCATGAACTGTTTTCAGAAGTCTGGAAGAAGAATCTGAACAAGTGATAGGTTAACATCCGTTTACTTGGAGAACCCGTGAACTATTTTCAGAAATCTTGAGATTGAATCAGCAATGGAGCAGCATCCGTTGTTGGGAAGCGTCCGTAAACTAATTTCAGAGGTTGCATCTGAACAAGCTGATAGATTAACATCCGTTACTTGGGAAGAATCCATGAACTGTTTTCAGAAGTCTTGGAGGATAATGGTTTTAGTCTGTCGACTGATCCTACCTGAAAAGGCAAAGAATTAGTTGTATGCAATGTTATGATGCATGATACAACGTATGTTATGTACTATGCGTATAAATGGATGCGCATGTAAGCTGGAGAGCTGTCTTGCAAATGATAGATGAATCCGGGATAGCGGGAGATAGAAATATCCTGGCTGCTGCTGGGGAACAAAGAGGTTGGGTTGTATACCCATCTTCTGGGGAATTCCTGAAGTCTTCTACTGGGGAGTACCAATCTAGTAGACTTAATGCTGGGGAGGTAAGACTGAGAGTCTTCAGCTTGGAGGGAAGTATCTTTGGAGATTTCACTGGGGAACTCAAGATTTTTCTTCCTAGAACTCTGTGGGGAGAAGGCTCAATAGTCTGGCTCCGCTGGGGATAAGTTTGAAGTTTTAAACTCTGAGGGGGAATGAGTTCTGGAGGATTCTTCGGCTGGGGTTAACAAAGACAAACTCCTCTGGGGATTGTGTTGATAAATTGTGCTGGGAGACTCGATGAACTCCGCTGGGGACAGGAAGAACTTTGGCGAACGCGATCTTCCGTGATTGTTAGCTGAGGATAACCCAGTTATAATCCTTTGTGAGGAATATCTTTGGATAAAACTTGGGAGGGACGTCTGTACTCTGTGGGGAAATATCCTTCGGAACTTTACTGGGGGTAAGCTTCGAGAACCTGTTGGAGGTAAACCTCAGGGTTGGCTAAGGATATGGATTCCACATCTCTCGGGGGTTTCCTTCGAAAGGGTGTCAAGATATCCATATGTACCTTCATCCTATCAGTAATTTCTTTCTTAGGTTCATTTAGGAAGTGATTATGTTTCAAATGCATATGCCTATTCAACAAAACATTGGACGTTTCTCAAAATAAAACAAGTAGTGTAAGAGAAAAAGAAAAGGGGAATGACACAAATTTTTGGGAAGAGTATTTGTATTGATTTTCTTTGAGTATATTTGTACAACGGAGACAATCATCCTAGTAAGAGGATTCTGTCGTAAATATTGAAAGATTTATACGAAATAAAGGATGGCTATGTGAAATAATTCCATGGGATTCCATTCCGCTATAGCTTTCACAACTCTGAATATCTGTCCATTCAATGCTTCGTTTACCGATGACTGGATTGATCAGAAACCTGGAACCGGTTGATGAAGAGATTGTCTTTGAAGTGATCCGACGAGACATGGTCATACGCTTTAATTCCCTAACTTTTTCCTGAATCGCCCTTTCGGGTTTTCGATTCACCGGGAAACCCCTTTTTGCCCAAGCCGCCCTTTCGGGTTTTCGACTTGCCGGGTGTACGGATTTTTTCGCTTTTATCCCTAATTTTTGCCTGAACCGCCCTTTCGGGTTTTCGGTTCACCGGGATGCCCATTTTTGCCCAAGCCGCCCTTTCGGGTTTTCGACTTGTCGGGTTATTTTATGCGTAGTATCTTTTAACTATGTCTGCGTTCACAGGGTGCGGCAAATCGTCGCCGTCCATGGTGGTCAGAATCATTGCACCACCAGAAAATATGCTCTTGATCACAAATGGTCCTTCATATGTAGGAGTCCATTTGCCCCTGGGATCACTTTGCGGCAAGATAATCCGCTTGACTACTAGATCTCCGACTTGATATACTTGACGTCTGACTTTCTTATTGAAGGCCTTGATCATCCGTTTTTGATACGTCTGACCATGGCATATAGCAGCAAGTCGCTTTTCGTCGATCAGGTTGAGTTGATCAAATCGGGTCTGCATCCAATCATCTTCATTCAAACCTGCATCCTTCATGATCCTTAGAGAAGGGATCTGGACCTCCATAGGCAAGACAGCTTCCATGCCATAAACCAAAGAAAATGGGGTTGCCCCAGTTGAAGTACGTATCGTCGTACGGTATCCATGCAGAGCAAATGGTAACATCTCATGCCAGTCTTTGTAAGTGACTGTCATTTTCTGAATGATCTTCTTAATGTTTTTGTTCGCAGCTTCAACAGCACCGTTCATCTTCGGCCGATAAGGAGATGAATTGTGATGATAAATCTTGAACTGCACGCACAAAGCAGTGATCATTGTGTTATTCAGATTTGTACCGTTGTCTGTGATGATCCTGTCTGGAACACCATACCGACATATGAGATTTTGCTTGATAAAGCGGGCAACCACATTTTTGGTAACAGAGGCGAAGGAAGCTGCTTCGACCCATTTAGTGAAGTAGTCAATGGCAACCAGGATGAAGCGATGTCCGTTGGAAGCCGTGGGCTTGATCTCTCCAATCATATCAATGCCCCACATTGCAAAGGGCCAAGGAGCAGTCAGGACGTTGAGAGGAACCGGAGGGATGTGGACTTTGTCAGCATAGACTTGACACTTGTGGCAAGTACGGGAATGTTGATGGCAATCAGCTTCCATGGTAGACCAGTAATAGCCTGCCCTCAGGATCTTCTTAGCCATTGTGTGCCCGCTTAAGTGAGTGCCAAACGTGCCGCTGTGTATATCAGTCATGATCAACTCTGCTTCAGCTTTATCCACACATCGGATTAATACACAATCATGGCTTCGTTTGTAAAGGATGCCGTTGCTCATGAAGAATTTAGCAGCGAATTTCCTTAAGAACTTCTTGTCATTTACGGAAGCTCCTTCAGGATAATCTCTAGTCTCGAGATACCTTTTGATTTCATGGAACCAAGGTTGTTCCACTATTTCTTCGGTATTAATCTCGTGGCAATGTGTCGGTTCATCCATTCGCTTGATGGTGATTTGGGGAGCCTCGTTATCCCAGTTGAGTTTAAACATGGAGGACATTGTGGCTAGAGCATCTGCTAGCTGATTCTCTTCTCGCGGGAAATGCTCGAAGGTAATTTGCTCGAAGTGAGGCAACAATGTCAGGACATGTTCTTTGTATGGGATAAGATTAGGATGCTTGGTATCCCACTATCCTTTGATTTGACTGATAACCAAAGCCGAGTCCCCAAATACGATCAAAGATTTGATCCCCAAGTCTATAGCAGCCTTGAGACCAAAGATGCAAGCTTCATACTCCGCCATGTTGTTTGTGCAGCTGAAGCAAAGTCGGGCCGTGAAAGGTGTGTGACAGCCTTCCGGAGAAATGAGTACTGCGCCAATACCGTTTCCAAGCGCATTTGAAGCACCATCAAAGTACAGGGTCCATCGGGATCCCTTTTCGGGTCCGTCATACGGTCCGTTACCTTTAATGTTGTCCAAATTCATGATGTCCTCGTCTGGGAAGTCAAATCTCATGGGTTGATAGTCTTCGATAGCCTGATGAGCCAGATGGTCAGCTAGTACACTCCCTTTTATAGCTTTTTGGGTGGTGTACTGGATGTCATATTCAGTTAAGATCATTTGCCATCTAGCTATCCTTCCAGATAAAGCGGGCTTCTCGAAGATATACTTAATAGGATCCATTTTGGAAATCAACAAGGTAGTATGAGTCAGCATATACTGTCTTAGTCGGCGAGCAGCCCATACCAAAGCGCAGCAAGTTTTCTCGAGCAGTGAGTAGCGAGTCTCACAGTCGGTAAACTTTTTGCTAAGGTAATAAATAGCATGCTCTTTTCGACCAGCCTCGTCATGCTGGCCCAAAACACATCCCATTGAATTATCCAAGACGGTCAAATACATGATCAATGGTCTTCCTTCGACGGGTGGCATCAGAATAGGAGGTTCTAGCAAATATTCCTTGATTCTATCAAAAGCAGCTTGACAATTGTCGTTCCATTCCACTACCTGATCTTTCTTCAAGAGTTTGAAGATTGGTTCACAGGTAGAGGTCAGGTGTGAGATGAATCTGGCAATATAGTCTATGCGCCCCAAGAATCCTCTAACTTCCTTTTCAGTACGGGGAGCAGGCATCTCTTGTATCGCTTTTACCTTTGCTGGATCGACTTCGATGCCTTTGTTGCTTACAATGAATCCCAAGAGTTTACCAGACCTAACCCCAAAAGTGCATTTACTTGGATTCAGCCTGAGCTTGTATTCTTTCAATCTGGCAAACAGCTTTTCCAGATGTTCAAGGTGCTCTTCCTCTGTTTGTGACCGAGCTATCATATCGTCTACGTAAACTTCAATCTCATGATGTATCATATCATGAAATAAAGCCACCATGGCGCGTTGATAAGTTGCCCCTGCGTTCTTCAGCCCGAACGGCATCACCTTGTAACAGAAAGTGCCCCACTGTGTGACAAAAGTTGTTTTCTCCATATCTTCGGGGGCCATCTTGATTTGGTTATAGCCCGAGAATCCATCCATGAAGGAAAACACTTTGTGCTGAGCTGTATTATCGATCAAGATGTCAATATGAGGTAGCGGGAAATCATCCTTAGGGCTGGCCCTATTCAAATCCCGGTAGTCCACACACATTCTGACTTTGCCATCTTTCTTTGGTACTGGCACAATGTTAGCGACCCATTGAGGATAGGACGTAACAGCAAGAAAGCCAACATCGAATTGTTTCATTACTTCTGCCTTGATCTTTACGGACATGTCAGGCCTCATTCGGCGAACTTTTTGCTTGATTGGTGGGCAATCTTCTCTTGTGGGGAGACGGTGAACCACGATGTCTGTGTCTAGACCCGGCATGTCTTCATAGGACCAAGCGAAGATTTCAACATACTCGTTCAACAACTGTACCAAGCGCTCCTTGACTTTTGGTTCCAGATTGGCACGCACTTGTACCTCCTTCCGATCCTCCTCGGTCCCCAAGTTAACAGCTTCCAATGGCTCTTCATGCGGTAAGATGGCCCTTTCCTCTTGTTGCAAAAGTCTGGCTAGCTCCCCTGGTACTTCACAACCTTCGTCATCTTCATACTCGGCTAGATTGACCAGATCCTCAGAGTTATTGAAAGATATAGCAGAATAGTCACCCATGGAATCCGGAGTGGATGGGTACCTGCATTGGTGAGTGTGGGTGTGTGTAAGGGATAGCCATCCTTAAACGAAAATGCAAAAAGAAAAGAAAATGAGCATAAGCAGTTTATCAAATGAAAAACGTCCAATGAATCGTTAAACATGGCATATGAATATGAAAAATAGTCAAAACCCTTACAAGTGGACCTACATGCCCCGGGCAAGGCAGGAGGTGAAAAGACAGTGTACGGATTGTTTGAAAATAAAATATTACAGACCAAATAGGAAATGTTTAATAGATAAATTACTGATGAATAAAAGTGATGGGGACAAAGTCTTTAGCCTCCCAATTGCTCAATCCTCCTTCGACAGTTGGGTAAACCCACTCTTCAATGTTGCTCTCCCTGTCTTCATCTTCCAAGGCGTTGATTCTACGGGGAGAAATCTTGACCGGCGCCCTCACAATCTTCGAACGGCGCATAGCTCTCTGGCCAGCGGCTGTGAACCCTAATCCAAACTTGTCAGTCTTATGCGGAATGTCAGGTAACTGCCCCCATGCTGAATTTTTCCCTTCTTTGCCTGCAGCCCTTGCATCCTCCAAAGATGCCATCCTGGCCATCTGTCTTGGTGTCTCAGCTGCCAACTTTGCCACTGCTATTTCAGGAAGAACTTCTTCGAAATGTTGAAACGGTGTCTCAATGAACTCTCCTTCAACCTCCACATACCGGAAAGAATTTAAGTGACTAATCATGTACTCTTCTTCGCCGTGGACAGTGATGATCTTTCCCTTGACGGGATACTTCAGCATTTGATGCAAGGAGGAGGTGACTGCCCCAGCATGGTGTATCCAAGGTCTACCCAGCAGGCAGGAGTATGATGGACGGATGTCCATTACATAGAAAGTGGACTTAAATACCTCAGTACCTATCTTGATGGGAATTTCAACCTCTCCGTGGACCATTCTCTTCGAACCATCGAAAGCTCTGACAACAATATCACTCGGCTTCAATTCCAACCCTTCACAATCTAGCCGATCCAGGGCCTTCTTAGGAAAAACATTCAGCGATGAACCGGTATCAACCAACACATGTGCAAGGGTGGTTCCGCGACACTCGATCGAAATATGCAAAGCATCATTGTGGTTTCGGCCCCTGGGAGTTAGATCGGCATCAGAAAAACCTAATCCATTGTCCGCAGTCAGGCTAGCCACGCAATGTTGGAATTGATCCGCAGAGGTTTCCTGGGGCACATGGGCTGCCTTCAGAAACTTAATCAAAGCTTGAGCGTGCGCTTCTGAGCAAAGCAGTAGTGCCAGCATGGAGATCTTGGAGGGGGTTTGCCCCAACTGTTCCACCACATCGTAATCACTTCTCTTGATTATCCTCAAAATCTCATCCATTTCATTCTTGGAGGCTTCCGGGATCACCAAGGGTGGAGCCCTCGTCCTGACGGGCTCATCTTGTATTCCCTTTCCTTTATCAGCAATGGTAGGAGAGACAGCACTAGGAACAACGACTTCTTCAATCAAAGGGGTTCTAGCAGAGAGTCTTACTGGCACAGGGATGACTTCTTTAGCTGATGAGGGTCCAAAGACTGCTCTTGGAGGGGCAATCTCTGGAGAAAATATTCTCCCGCTCCTGGTGACTTTGCTGGTGCCCGCAATGTTACTAATGCTGGCTTCTTCATCATCTGAAATTTCTTCAGTTACTTCAACTTGCTTGATACCATGGTAATAGATGTCACCACCATAGTTCCAAGGTATCGACTTCTCAGAAACAAAGGGAATAGGCCCTGGCATTGTTATCTTCAAAGGTATAGATTTTGCAGCTGGTGTAATCTTAACAGGCTTTTTGACGGCCTTGGAAAGATTGGCGTGAATGGTTATGATTGAGATATTTTCAACATGAACTGGGACAGCAGGAACTTTTTCGAACAAGATTTGTCGGCTATCCATAAGGCTTTGGATGCCTTTCTTTAGTAACGGACAATCAAACGGCAGAGAGTAGCAACAGTAGCAGTCTTCTTTACATACCGGGAAGATCCCGGCCCTTAACAAGTTCAACTTAATGGTTAGCAGTGGAGTAGTCAGATCACTAACGTCAGCAACATATAGATCCTCTTCAATGGCATTGACATTCCGACCGTGCTTCGGCATAGGTGCAGATATCACATTGGGTTTTTCTGGAGCGTCAAACTCTACCTCCTTAGCCTCTATCAGGTCCTGGATCTTATGCTTGAGTGCCCAACAATCATTGGTGTCGTGTCTAACACTGTCTGAATGATAGGCGCACTTAGCATTGGCATGATAATGCGGAGAGGATGTATTTACATTCTTTGGTGCCTCCTTGATGGTGGCCAGGTTCAACTTCAGTAGATGGGGAAGCACCTGCGCTGGAGTCATATTAATACGGGTGAACTGCCGTTGTGGCCGTTCCACCCGTTGCTGATTTGGTCTGGACTGGTTATAACGAGGCTGCTCATTCGGAGTGTTTTGAATCATTACGGCCCCCACAGTTGGCCGACGCTCCACCTTCCCTGCTCTTCTTTGAGAATATACCATAGATGTCTCCTTCTTGAACGGCTTCTTCTCAACACTTGCAGCAACACCCTTCTGAATCTTTCCTGACTTGATGCCAGCTTCTATTCTTTCGCCTGTTAAGATCAAATCGGTAAACCCCGCGGAAGAGTTACCAATTAGATGATTGAAAAATGGCCCAGATAGGGTCCCAAGAAACATATCAACGAGCTCACGATCGGTTAAAGGAGGCTGCACCCTGCCAGCCAAATCCCTCCATTTTTGTGCATATTCTTTAAATCCCTCGCTTGTTCCTAGTGACATACCCTGAAGTTGGGTACGAGTAGGAGCAAGATCAGAATTATACTGGTATTGTTTGTAGAAAGCGGTGGCCAAGTCTTCCCAATTTCTGACACTGGTTCCTTCTAGCTGATAAAACCACTCCAACTGAGCTCCCGATAGGCTGTCTTGAAAGAAATGAATCTAGAGGTTCTTATCTGCCGTATAGGGTTGAATCTTTCTCACGTAGGACCTGAGGTGCATTTTGGGACAGGACAGCCCATCATACCTTACAAACACTGGCACTTTGAATTTTGGAGGAATCACAATTCCGGCAACCAAGCCCATGTCTTCAAAATCCAAACCCGGTACCCTTTGCAATTCCATGGCAGCCAATCTGTCTTCTAAACCCTTGTACTTATCATCAGCTGGAGGGTATTGTTGGTCAGAATAATCTTCATCCTCTTCAACTTCTTCCTCTTCCGCATCAGACTCGGAAGGCACCGCAACCCGATCTCTTTTACTAGTCCCTTCATCAGAAGTAGGAGGAAATTCAAGCACTCTCCGAGCTTCTCTGTCAAATCTTCTCCCCAAAGTAGCCACTCCGACCCTCTTTTTCTTCTTCACTGGGTCCTTATTCTCCAAATGAGCCTTGATGTCCTCTTGACTCTTAACCAAAGTCATCAAGAGTTGCTGGAACTGTGCATTCTGAGCCTGTAGGTCTTTGACTGTTTGCTCGAGATCCATCCTACTGAAATAAACAGCAGATAGATAAGGAAACCTGGAGTGAGACCTGCTTATGCACATGATGAATGGTATGTTTATGTATGCAATGCATTCAAGGATTTAGAACATTCAAAATTGTTTCAGACAAAGAAGAACGCACGTCATATTAATAAGAAGAAATTTGTTAGTACATACATGCCCCACGGGCCAAATATTACAAAATAAACTTCTTAAGGCAGAAAGACATTGCGCATCCTCTTTGGTGCGATGTAGGTATTGAGGGCCTCTTGCTCGTGGAGTCGGCGGGTAAGCTCTAGAACCTTCTTTTCACTGGCGTAGTAGCTAGCTTCAAAAGTGTTCTGCTCCTCCTTGAGCTGAATCCAACTTTTCTGCATTTCCTCCCACGATGTAGGCATGTCTGGATGCAGGATGGTGTAGGGAACCTCTCCTTCATTGACGGGCTCTTTAATCACCGGGAGTACATGAGGATAAGGCATCATTAGACTTTGGGCTCGGGCTCGTACCCACTTGAGATAGGGCTCAAGAGGGATGGAGTTCTTGTGTCCCAGAGTCTTGCTATCAACCTTGTTGAGTCTTCCCCAAGCTCTGATGAATCTTTGGCGAAGTCCTTGCGCATCGTTGTCGAAGTCAAAAACTAGGCTAGGAATCAACAGGTCATAAGGGCCATCCCTCCGTGCATATCCAAATTGCCTCAAAGCTAGGCAAGGATTGTAGGTAATACCTCCTCTGATTCCAAGTAAAGGAACATTAGGAAACTCTCCACAACGATCGACGATGATGACATTTTCTCTGGACTGAGAACACCAATGCACATCAGAATGAGTGAGAGTCATCAGCCGTTGGGACCACCTTATACCTTGGTCATTCTTCAAGACAGATTGTGGAAGGTGCGAAATAAATCACCTTGCAAGGAGAGGAGTACAGCACATGAGAACACCCCTCTTTCTCATTGTTCGTGTGTAAAATGAGCGAAGAATGTCCCCAAGCAATGTTGGTATCGGATTTCTGGACAAGAAGATTTTGACGGCGTTGACATCTACCAATTGGTCAGGATTTGGGAACAAGACCAACCCATAGATAAGGAGGGCCACAATCTCTTCAAAGGCTTGTAGATCCAATGAATTCCAACATTCCTGTGCCTTCTCAAACAAGAATTTTGCTAAGAATCCTTTGACGCCGCTTCTGGTTTCCCAATGCCCCTTGATTTCTGATGGTTGTAGATGTAATGCTCGAGCAACATTTTCCGGCTTTGGTTCCTTTTCCGTACCGTTGAAGGGTAGTTGATTAAGGATAGGAATTCTCAGGAGTTGAGAAAACTCCTCCAAAGTGGGTACCAACTGATAATCAGGGAAAGTGAAGCAGTGGTGGAGAGGGTCAAAGAACTCGAATAGCACTTTCATCATGTCTTCTTCAATGTTGGTGTTGACTAAGCTGAGCAGTCTACCATGTCTGTCACTGAAGGATGAGTTTTCCGGAATTCTTGAAGTGATCTCTTTGAGTTGAGGAGAGATCCTCACAAGGTTGACTTGGATGGTATTTCTGTGAGGAATTTCCATGACCTACAAAACAAGAACAAAGATGAAGATCCAAACCCTTGACATGGTTAGTGAATGCATATGATGCTTCATGATGTTTATGATGTATGCACAAAACATATGTACAAGCAAATCACACCAAACCCTAGTTTTAGGCTTGCATGGGGTTTCATAGGTAAGTACCCTCTTGAGTGTAGTTGGCTTAAAAACATGTCCAATAAATAGTAACCGGGTTCTAAGGAGCTCAATATCACTGGATTGTTTTCATTGTTCATTGTTTTGGTTTAGCCACTTAACTAGCGACCAAAATATCCCAAGAAAACAACCCTCAATGAGTGTAGTATCGAGTATCTACCAACTTCGGACTGCACCAAAGCCGGTCATCTCACTACCCCTAATAAAAGGCCAAGATGGTCAAGTAAGGTTCTAGGTCATTAGTGCTTAGTGACATCACTCAGCGGCCCCGTACTCTCCTTGATTGAACTCAAGGGTTACCGGTACTCACAAATATGTCACACTAACATAGCTATTGCTTAGACCGTGTCGGTATACCCTGCACAGTTTCCACAACGTATTGCTATCTATGAATGTTTCCCAAAAATCCGGGTGGAGGATTGTAAACCCAAACAATAGAGCCCAAGTATAAAGCAAGCAAAGCAAACAAAATAATCATGCAAGAGAGTGATCTAAAAAAAAACCCTAAGGTAACCCCACTTTTAAGTTATTTTCCCCAGCAGAGTCGCCAGTTCTGTGATACGGTGGGAGAACTGACTAGTGTTTTGCGTTCGTATTCGCACTTGTGCGGTTGAGCAAGAGTCGCCACCGACTTTTTATTTTATCCTAAAGGAAAGGTTAAAAAAAGCACAGCAAAAACCTTTTGAGATATTTCGTGGGTTCGGGGGGTAGATTATGAAAAGGGAAGGTATTAGCACCCTTTTCATCCATGGTTATCCATGGGCTCTTAGTTACTTGGTTTTTTAAATCACTTGCCTTGTTTTTCGATTGCTTTGAAAATGGTGTGTGTGAGTGCTTTTGAAAATGTTTTGGAAGAAGATGCCTTGTCTTAGGCTAACCTTGTAACAATTCTTTACTCGAATGTTTTACAAAGGTGTGTATCTTTTCGAAAAGATGTTTCAAAATGTTTTGAGAATTTGTTTTGAAAGTGTTGTGGATTGTGGTTTTTTGAAAAGAAGGCAAGTGTTTTTGCAAGTCTGATCTCAAGTAACTAAGAGTTTATCTACCCTATTGTACTCAAAGGTTTTTTGTCATGTTTTAACCCCTTTTAACAATTTTGTTCCACCATTGAATTTGGTGGACAATTTTGCGTTTAGGAAGTTTATTCGGGACGGGCGCGGGTCATCGTATGGACCATGAATGCAATGATGCCAAGCGTCTTTGGCAATTTGTTTTGAAGGGACTATGATCATTCCGTTTAGGCAACATTTTGAGACTTATGATCATTTGATTTTATTTTGCCAAAGATACTCGACGTGCAAGCATGGCCCATTTTGGAAGGCAACATGTGGGATTATCCTAGAGGGTGCAAGTGTGATTGTGTATTGATTACATGTATTTGTCTTGTATTAGGTTATCTAGCGTTTGATTTTATGTACATACAAACCCTAGATCTAACCATGGTATAATTGAAAGCGATAAATTGCGGAAATATAAAATCTACGCTATTACAAATAGGATCCGGGAATGGGGGTATAAATGTACAAATGGGGATGAGACTTAGGATCGTAGGATCCAATAGATTAACCGAATCGAACCAATCAAGTGTAAATGTAACGAATGTCAATATAAGCAAACGTATAATGTATCAAAATGCCAGCATATTGTGCAGGTGTATATGTATTGTGTGTAATTATTTACAGGTTTTGAGATGTGAATTTAAATATGTATTAGGTGTTTGACCTAAATAAATGTTTACTTAGTCTTGTATTTTGTATTTTTTTTTAATATGTGCAGAAAAGAAACTGTTTTAATCGAATGTTCTTATTTTAATTAAATTATGTATAAAATGTATCATGGTTTATCATATACAAAAAAAAGTATTTTAATCAAATGTTTGTGAATTTTAATATTAGAAAAAGGTATTTAAATTGTTATGTACAAATATGTATGTTAATTAAAAAGTTTTCAATTTTAATTATATGATAAAAAAAAAGTATTTTATTATTTTATATACAAATATATACTTAAAAAGATATTTTAACTATATGATAAAAAAAATGTATAATATGTACAAAATATATTTTGAATAAAAGAGTAAATAAATAAAAAGAAGCAAGTATTTTCAATTTTAATATATAAAAAAAATGTTAAGTTAGAAAAATATATGGTTTAGTATTAATAAAAATATTTTGAAAAGAAAGGTTAAGTTAGTTAATAGAAAAGAAAACAATTTGTTTTATGTAAAAAGAAAAGGGTTTGTTTTGTATAAGTGGGTTTAGGGCTCTTAATGGACTTTTAGAGATGTCAAAAACGGGTTAGGCCCATGGTTTGAAGCAAACGATTTAGGGTTTCAGTGTTTTGTATCATTCTGGGTTAGGGTTAGGCAATACAGAGGCGCCGTTCGTGTTTTTCGCTCATCTTCGTCTTCCTCGTTTGCTGTCTCAGTGCTCCCTTCGCTTCGAGGCCACCAGCGCTACCCTCAAACCTCTCTTCCCTCCAGCTCAGTGGACTCGTGATTCAAGGTTCGATTTCAACGTTTTATGTTTCCTTTCCCTTTTACGAACTTGCGTGCGTTGTTTTGATTTGAGTTTTGATTCTTAAATTCATACTATTATGAGGTGGTGAAGAAGAAAGGAAGAGAAGATTGGCTACCTTCGTTCTTTGGAGATGGAGGAGAGGCGGAGGACTGGCGCTCAGGAGGCCGGAACGAGCGGAGGGAGCGTGACGAATCTTTGCTTCTTGATGACCCTGGTTAGGTTTTATGATGTGTTGATTTGCCTGAAAACCTGGTACTGATTTAACTCTTTCTTCTTCTTTCGTTGCCTTTACTGTATTGAGTTGGATGCCTTTGGAAATATTATTGCCCAATGATGTTCATACTGAGGGCCTAGGATTTTTGATTTGGGAATGCTTGTTGAAAACGTGTTTCTAGATGTTTTTTTATGGTGAAAGGGTTCTGAGTTCATTTCTTTCCTCTTCTCTATTGCTCATTTTGCCTTTGGATATGCTTGCCTATGATGAAGAAATTCTGAGGCTTGGGTTTAGTTTTGATTCAGGTGAGTTAGGCTTGTGCAGATTTGTTGTTGGATCAATGGTTTTCTGGTTTTGGATATCAGGCCAGGTTTGAGTTTGACAGGTTGAGGTTCATGCTTCAGATTTGAACTTAGTTTTTGGTTTGGATGTTGTACATACAGGTTAAAGGCTTTGGGATGTGTTTGATGGTTTTGAGTTGCTGGTTTAATGCTTGACAGTAGGTTTTAAACTTTTGTTTAGGTTTGAACTTGCAGGTTATGTGAGGTTTGGCCTTGGGTTTGAACTTGGTAGCAAGTTCTGTTTAGGCTTGGCTTAACAGAGTTTTTGGTTCTTGACAGGATGCAGGTTTTTGGTTCTTTGTGGGTTAATGCAGGTTATGGTAGTGCAGTTTATGTGTTTGGCATTTTTTGAATGATTTTTGACAGGTTAATGGTTGTTTCTTATGGTTATGAGATTGGATGGTTTTAGTGATGGTTGAGGTGTTTGGTTTGACAATTGACAGTAGGCAAGTTGTTTTTTGCTTGTATGGTTCTATATTTGTGATGTTGGTGCTTGGCTCAATCAGGTTTTAAGCTCAGTATATTTTCTTTTTGTTCTTTTGTCTTCTTTCTCTTGGTCTTTGGCGCCTAATACTTATTCAAACCTTGGTCTTTTTCTTGATCCAAGTTGCTGGTTAATTTTACAAAGTTTCTTGGCACTTTTCTGTTTTGGTAATTGCCTCTGCTGTGTACTTCTGCCCAGTTTTGAGTAATGCTGAACTAATGCTTCTTTTAACTTTTGCCTTACTGTCTAAGCCTGAAAAACCTGCTTCTATCTCTCTTTTTCTCTCTCTATGGTACAGTAGGACATTATAATATGATTTATGCTGTACTTTCTTTTCTGAAAGGGCTATTGGTGGGAAGTGATGATTTGAGTTAGCTTGCTTGCATACAATTTCTCTGCATCTTTATCTCTTTTTGACAGCTTGGGTGGACTTTTTTTGTATTTTTGACAGTAGGTTGCACTTTTGGCTTTTGATGGAAAGTGGTAACTTGGATTTTTTCAGTTTGGTTTGAATTTGAGATTTTGAGATTTTGAAACTATGCAGTTTGATATTCTATGCATTTTGACATTTGCATTTTTCAACTTTGCATAAAAAATTCTTCCCTCTCTGTGAACTGGGAAAAATCCCGTGATTTGCAGAGAGGGTTAACTGATCCCAGTCAGTGGCCCTTAATGATGAGTCTAATTTTAACTGTCCTTTTTTTTTCAACTGCTTTCTGACTTTTTCCTTTCTTTTTTTGCAGATAAATAATGGAGCACCGGAGCAAAGTGAAGAATGAAGAATATTAGAATTAGGATAGTTTTCTTTTTTTTTTTATTTAATATTTAAATTAATGTAAATTATTGTTTGTAATTTAAGTTATAAACAACAATTTGTACAAATAATTCAAATATCAATAAAATCTTTATTACCCAATTAATTCTAATTTTCTTTCTTTATTGTTTATTTATTTATTTAAAACTCTTTGAATTAAAACAATTGAAAAATAAATTTCAATCATTCAATTTTAGAATAATAAATAACTTAAATAAAAACAATATTGATCAATTAAACCTGTCTCTTCCAATATCCAAAGCAAAGCAGCAGTCAACCAAAATAAACTGATCAAGCGCATTCCTTCTTCACTGATTTGCCATAAACACTGTGAATCCAATACTGCATACTGTATTTGACTGGCTCAAGGAAAACAACATGAATTCAAACCACTGTCTCTTTCACTGATTAAATCAAAACAATGCGAATTTTAACCCGAATCTCGGAATAAACTGCAAAGTGCTGTGGAATCGAAATCCTTCTGAGAACATGCCCCTAAGACCTTAATTCCTGATTAAATGCCAAATAACGCTTGCCTGATCAAAATTGAACCAAAAATCAACCAAAATCCTAAGCCAACTGTGAAACAATCCAGAGCCCTGAAAATCAGTAAAAACCCTAATTTTGCTTGACTGACAAGAAAAGTCCGTTTGTCCGATTCTTGAGCCAGTTTGAAGAATCAGGAAATGCTTGAAGCTGATATTTCTTGGGGAAAAATGCGAGGGCAAATTTTGGGGTACAACAGTAAGCAAGAGTCTCCACCGACTTTTATTTTATCCAACAAGGAAAGGAAAAAAGTACAGAAAAATTCCTTTTTCGAGATATTTCTGAGTACGGGGGGTAGATTATAGAAAGGGAAGGTATTAGCACCCTTTCTATCCGTAGTTATCTACGGGCTCTTAGGTACTTGCTCATTGTTTTCAAAATTGTTTTCTTTGTGCTTGTGGGTTTGAAAAAAGTTTTTATTTTAACTTTGATTTAACTCTTGCTTTTGTCCTCAAGAGTGTAATGAAGTGTTTTTGAAAACTTTGTTTGAAATGAGTGTAAGTGTGAAAAAAGTTTTGTTTTGAAAGAGCAAGTACTTAAGAACTAATATACCTACTCGAAAAAGGAATCGTTCTATGCTAATTTCCTTTAGACAATGCTATCCCACTATTAGTGAGTGGGTAGCACCGTCGTTGGAGTTTGAGGGTCAATTCGAAAGAGGGACATGCGGTCACTAAAGCAATGTTAGGACGTCTTAGCGGTAACCCTAGTGTCTTAGATCATTTATTCGAGGCAATGATATCTGAGGCAACCGTTTCGAGGCAACTATGATCTTTCAGACAAGAGGGCAACCTCTAAAATAACCTATACTCAATGACCGTTTACAAAGGCAACCAAGTGAGGTGTACCCTAGGAGTGCGCATGTGCGAGTGTGTTGATTTCAGTTATTTTTATCTTTGTACATGTTTAGGGTGATCTAATTTGATTTTAAGATTAAGCATTCATTCTTGTCATGCAAACCCTATTACCAAACATCTAGCAATTGAATATTTGCAGAATTAAAATGCGGAATTTTAAACTAAACTATTACAAGGCGTTGGGTATTTACATCGCCAAAAGCAACCCTTTGAAAATAAAATAAAGCGGTAAAATAAATAAAAGTTCTATTTAAAACTATTACAAGCCGGGAGCAGATACATCAATAATTGAATAAATAAAGAATAAAGCGCGCGAGGTGAAATTGAATCGAATGCGAGTTAGGGTTTTGACCCTTTTAGTTAAAGAAAATGTTTTTGTTGTTTTTATTTTAAGAAAAGAAATTAAATCCTAAAAATTAAATGCTAAATTAAATATTAAATAAATTAATTAATGAAAAAATAATTAATGACATATTTTTGGAGTTTTGGTTTTTTTAGGAAAAGGAAATAAAATAATTAAAATTAGTAGTTAAAACCTAATTAATTCTAATTGATTTTATTTATTTACAAAAATAAATTAAGGTTACCTAATTAACATCCTAATTAATTAATTAGTATTTATTAATAAAAAATAAAATTCTGAATTTAATTGGACAAAAATATTTTTTTGTGATTTTTTGATAAAAAAGAAATTAATTTTAGTTAGTAACTAAATTAAATAAGATAAAATAAATAAACTAAAATAAACAAAATATAAAATAAAAAAAAGGATGAGATGGGCCTGTTTTTGGAGGTGTGGATAATAATTTCGTTGGCCCATTAGCATGCAGTCCATTAGACTTTTTGGGATCCCCTGCGTATGCGTTGACTGGCTTATGGTATGCCTTCCATGCTTGACCACCAGATCTGGCCATCTGGCCATCTGGCATGTTGATTGGTGAGGGAGTATGATGGAACTCATGGCCTAGGCACGCATATGATCACCTGCAAATAAACAAGAAAATGCAAATTGCTGGAGGCAGGGATCGAACCCCTGACCTCCAGCCTTGGGATCCTTATGCGCTAAGGTGTCTACCACTGGGCTGTTTCCTTTTTGTTGTTAACAAAATACAATGCAATAATGATATGTAAAACAAAAGCTATTGGCTAGAATAAAAAAAGCGCACAAATATTTAAACGGACAAATGGGGGAGTGCCAACGCATCGTCCCTGTCCTCTAAAAACTACAACTTTTACCTGCGGATTTTATCCGCAGCTAAAATCGTGGCTTCATTCTAAATCCTTCCCCAAGCAATATAAATGGAATCCAATACCATAGTTAGACTCGTCTAATCCCTCTGATCACAGCCATAACCATCATTAAGGCCAATTGTACCTGAAAACAAAAGCCCTAAAACCAAACACAAAACCCTAGCAATGGTGATTCGTGATACAGGTCAGATAAATGAAATTGGTTATTACAAAAAGCTTGCAAATGACATGGTGATTCAGAATATGCAATTGTTTTTCATTATAGATGCAAGAATCGTATAAATCGAATTCAAGAACAGGGCGGCTTCGTGAATAACTTACAACGCTTGGGAGGGTCTGGAAACGCGTGATTTTGATTGGTTTAGCTTGTGGAGATGGCCAGGAAGAGATTGAGACCAACACCAAGCCTTGAAACTGCCTCTAGACTTGATTTCGATCCCACACTTTTTTGGTGTTTTTGCAAATTGTGTTCTTGCTCTCCAACTGATCTCCAACCCTTCTTTTAGTTTGCCCACGACCCTTATGTAATGTACAAAGCATTAGGTTTGAATTCCCTGTCCAAATCTCTTGCTATCAATGCTTGGATATTTGATTTGATCTTCTTTTACAACCTTCCAATTTTGGCTTGATTTGAATCTTTTTGTACCCTTATGCCTTGATACGAGTTTGATATGGTGCAAGTTGTCCAATGAATCATGTCCAAAGCTAGAGCACATGGGCTACAATGCCAACCCAAAACAAGTGAAAAAGAATGGGCCCATTTGGCAAAATTTGAAGTTTTGGGGATAGTTGACTTTTGGCAATTTTGCAAAAAAGTCCAACTTCAACAATACATAACTTCCTCAATTTTGACTCTTTGGAGGTGTTATTGGACTTTTTAGAAATATTAAGATGTCCTATAATCAACCCTTTTGGTATCATCTCATTTTGATATTCCATATTCAAGTTAGAAGCTTTGGCAAAAAAGGTGTTTTTGTTGACTTTTCAAAATGACCTATAATGTCCAAATTCATAACTTCTTGTAAGTGCATATTTTGAACTTGGGAGATGAAGATGGATTGTAGGAAATTACATCCTCTTCAAAATGAGCTTTGGATGGGTCATTTCTCATAAAGTATGAGAAATCTATGCTTGGTCAAAGTTGAGTTGACTTTTCCTGCAAAACTCTAATTTAGCAACTTTTGAATCCTGATGAATTGAGAGCAATCCTTGATGAATCATGATCAACCCTTGATAAAATAATTAAATATACTTCAAAATGAGAATGTTGATAAAAAGTCTTGAAGTTTGACTGTATGTAGGTCACAGTTGACTTTTGCCCTAGCCTAGTCGACTTTTGGACCTTTGGGCAATTGACTGAGCAAACTTCCTCTGCAAGGCTTGAAAATTGACATGGATGATATTGAGAACATATTAGAAAATTGGTGAGCACTTGGGGTCACTTGGACTCAAGGATATTGATGCAACATGAAACCTTAATTTGGGGTAGACTGCCTTAGGAGAGAGCTTGTCTGGCCAACCCTTGGACTACCTTGAGCAACTTGAGGATTTTTCTTGAAATGTTTTGAGTAATATAGGAGGGAAAATTTTGGGGTACAACAGATGCCCCTGTTAAATCTTCTTAAACCTGAGGATGTATATTGGCTTTCGTGCCTTTCGTAATCCGAAGGTGGAAGATGATTGAACACTAGAGTGCCCAGAAATTTGCACTCACATGTAGTGGTAATTGTCTTGTGATGTCGGGAATGGGCTTAAAGATGCCATTTGGAGATTGCTGGAGAGGGGATGGGCTTAAGGATGCCATATGAAGGAGTGTCGATCGCATAAGATATTCCTTAGCAAGAGCTTGTATACCTGTTGTTGTGGAAGATTTCGTTGAGGAAGTCTGATCTTTGTTGAGAGAAGTAAAAATTTAGGAGCTTCGGCATCTGTTATTCTGCTGGTGAGTCGTCTTTGTTGATATTTAGGAACTTTGATCGTCCGTACTTAACTGAGGAAATAGTTTTGCTGAGATTTAGGAGTTCGTTCGTAATTCAACTGAGGAAACATCTCTGTTGAGATTTAAGAACTTGTCCGTAATTCAACTGAGAAAACTTCTCTGCTGAGATTTAGGAACTTGTCTTTAATTCAACGGAGGAACACTTTGTCGAGATTTAGGAACTTGCCTGTACTTCAACTGAGAAAACTTCTCTGCTGAGATTTAAGAACTTGTCTGTAATTCAACTGGGGAAACATCTTCGTCGAGATTTAAGAACTCGCCCGTAATTCAACTGAGAAAACTTCTCTGCTGAGATTTAGGAACTTGTCTGTAATTCGACGGAGGAACACCTTTTGTCGAGATTTAGGAACTCTCCTTTACTTCAACTGAGAAAACATCTCTATTGAGATTTAAGAACTCGTCCGTACTTCGACTGAGGTAAAAGCTTCATAGCTTTGAACTTTATGAGAATTTAACCGCATCCTTCCTGAAAGGTAAAGGTTAGCTGTATGTAATGCATGATATGTATCAAGCAATGATGTTCTCAAAATAAATGAGATCGTGTCGTATGATGTGTATATGCATGTGTCATGATGTATGGAAATGTAATGTTTTTAGCTGGGGAAAATAAATCCCGAATAGCTGCTGGAGAAAAAGAGTTGAGTTCTTCGTTTCTGCTGAAGATAGTGGATGAAGATGATTGTGAGAATAAACCTGCAGGAGAGGAAAACTTTGCTGGGGAATAAACTGACGAGGAAATGGCTCTATGGGGAAGAGATGCTCTGTTGAGGATTCTGTTGGTAAATTCAGCTGGGGATGAATTACCGTTACTGGTGATACTGAATCCTGTTGGGGATTGAATTCCTGTTTGTGAAAGGAATGAACTCCGCTGGGGATGATCTTTAGTTGCGACTTCACTGGGGATAACCTTTTAGGCTCTACTGGGGACAATCCTCCAAAGTCTACTGGGATGATTCTCCACACTCCACTGGGGAAGTTTTTTCAGACTGCGCTGGGGAAAAATTTCAAACTCCACAGAGGATATTTTATACTCCACCGGAGGTAATAAGACTTTTCAGTGCTGATGGTAGATAAACTCTGCTTGGGGAGACTATTACCGATTCATTCACAGTTGCGAGTCTCAGTTGGGGAGAGTTAACATTACTGTCCTTTCTTACTCTGCGGGGAGTGAAAGTACTTCAACCATATTCTTCAGCTGAATCTACCTTTGTACCCGGTGGATAGAGCAACTGTAAAGCTCGGACAAATCTTATTTGCCCCTATTTCTGATATTACAAGTAATCGTCTTTTGTTTCGCATGTAAATATTCATGAGCAGCAATTAATGTCAAATGCATATATCAAAAATGAACATTGGACGTTCTTTGCAAAAGAAAACAGAAAAAGGAAAAACAGTTTGAAATTTCTCTGAAAATGAATTGTATTGATTTTGAAGTTTGGCCTGTAAATAGGCATTTTTGTACAAGAGGCTGACGTCCTGGTAAGAGAACGCCGCCGAACAACAGAGTTTATACATTTCTAAAAAACAAAGAAAAACAGCTATGTGAATAATCCCAATGGGTTCCAGCTCTGCTATTTCCTTTATATCCTCGAGCATCTCATCACTTTGCTACTTGGTTGAAGGTAGATCAGATTGATTAATTCCATCTGAGCTTGATATTCGATACCGAAGTCTGGTTGCAAGGTGATCCAATGAGACATAGTGTTACGCTTTAATCCCTGATTTTTGCCTGGACCTCCCTTTCGAGTTTTCAGTCCACCGGGATACCCTTTTTTGCCCAAGCCGCCTTTTCAGGTTTTCGACTTGCCGGGTGTACAGATTTTTTTTATTTTCATCCCTTATTTTTTCCCAAACCCTTTTCGTTCGCCGGGAAGCCCTTATTTTTGCCTAGGCCAGTCGACTTAGCAGGTCTTTGATTATGCGTAGTATTTTTTCACTATGTCCGCATTGACAGGGTGAGGAAGGTCGTCACCATCCAAGGTGGTTAGAATCATAGCTCCTCCTAAGAAAATGTTCTTAACCACAAATGGCCCTTCGTAAGTAGGGGTCCATTTTCCCCTGGGATCACCTTGAGGTAGGATAATGCGCTTGATTACCAGATCCCCGACTTGATACTCTTGTCGTCTAACTTTCTTGTTAAATGCCTTGATCATCCGTTTTTGATACGTCTAACCATGACAAATAGCAGTAAGTCTCTTTTCGTTGATTAAATTCAGCTGATCAAGCCGAGTCTGAATCCAGTCATCCTCGCTCAAACCTGCATCCTTCATAATCCGAAGAGAGGGTATCTGAACTTCAATGGGCAAGACTGCCTCTATACCATATACCAAGGAATAGGGTGTTACCCCTGTTGACGTCCGCGCTGAGGTACGGTACCCATGAAGAGCAAATGGTAACATCTCGTGCCAGTCTTTGTATGTCACCGTCATCTTCTGCACAATCTTCTTAATGTTCTTATTAGCCGCTTCAACAACCCCATTCATCTTCGGCCGGTAGGGAGAAGAGTTATGATGTTGTATCTTGAACTGCCTGTAGAGCTTGGTGATCATCTTATTATTGAGATTTATACCATTGTTCGTAATGATCCTCTCTGGTACACCATATCGACAAATTAGATTGTGCCGAATAAATCGTGCCACGACGTTCTTAGTCACTGTAGCAAAGGAAGCTGCTTCAACCAACTTTGTAAAGTAATCAATAGCTACCAGGATGAAACGATGCTCGTTGGATGCCGTGGGTCTGATCTTGTCGATCATATCAATGGCCCATATTGCAAAAGGCCACGGAGCTGTCAAGATGTTCAGAGGTACTGGAGGTATGTGTACCTTATCAGCATAGACTTGGCACTTGTGACAGGTCCGAGAATGTTGATAAAAGTCGGCTTCCATTTTGGACCAATAATATCCTTCCCGTAGGATTTTCTTTGCCATGGTGTGTCCATTGGAATGAGTTCCGAAAGTACCTTCATGTAACTCTGCCATGATTTTTTCTGCCTCGTTTTTTTCCACACATCGCAGTAAGGTCGAATCATGGTTACGCTTGTAAAGGATGTCATTACTGATGAAGAACTTCGCCGCGAACCTCCTCAGAAACTTCTTGTCATTAACAGATGCACCCTCGGGGTACTCCTGAGCCTCAAGGTATCTCTTCACCTCATGAAACCAGGGTTTATCTGCTACCTCTTCAGTCTCAATGTCACAGAAATGTGCAGGTTCATCCAACCTTTCAACGGTAATCTGGGGAGCTTCATTGTCCCAATTAACTTTGAACATAGAAGACATCGTAGCTAGTGCGTCCGCCAACTGATTATCCTCTCTAGGGAAGTGTTCAAAAGTTATCTTCTCGAAGTGTGGAAGCAATGTCAATACATACTCCTTGTAGGGAATAAGATTTGGGTGTTTCTTATCCCACTCGCCTTTGATCTGATTGATCACGAGAGCGGAATCTCCGAACACACTCAAGAACTTAATCCTTAGGTCAATTGCTGCTCGAAGACCCATGATGCACGCTTCATACTCCGCCATATTATTGGTGCAGTTGAAACATAGTCGGGCGGTGAAAGGAGTATGAGAGCCTTGAGGAGATATGATCATGGTGCCAATGCCATTACCCAAAGCGTTCGAAGCTCCATCAAAGTACATAGACCATCAGGATCCTTCCTCAGGTCCTTCATCCGGTCCAGGTGTCTCACAATCAGTTACCAACATGATATTCTCATCCGGGAATTCAAAGTTCATAGACTGGTAATCATCCACTACTTGATGATCCAAATGATCCGCCAATACACTTCCTTTGATTGCCTTTTGGGTCGTGTACTGGATGTCATACTCAGTCAAGATCATCTGCCATCTTGTTATTCTTCCGGACAATGCAGGCTTCTCGAAGATATACTTGATTGGATCCATCTTTGATATCAATAGAGTAGTGTGAGTCAGCATATACTGTCTCATCCGGCGAGCAGCCCATGCCAAAGCGCAACAAGTTTTCTCGAGAAACGAGTATCGGGTCTCGTAGTCGGTAAACTTTTTGCTAAGGTAATAAATATCATGCTCTTTTCGGCCAGACACGTCATGCTGCCCCAGCACGCACCCCATTGAATTGTCGAGTACTGTCAAGTATAAGATCAGAGGTCTCCCTTCAACTGGAGGCATCAGAATAGGTGGCTCTTAGAGATACTCTTTGATCCTTTTGAAAGTAGCCTGACATTCATCATTCCATCTTACCACTTGATCTTTCTTCAGTAGCTTGAAGATTGGCTCACACGTAGCAGTCAGGTGTGAGATGAATCGGGCAATATAGTTCATACGTCCCAGAAATCCTCTGACTACTTTTGCTGTTCGGGGAGCTGGCATTTCTTGTATAGCCTTCACCTTTGCAGGATCCACTTGAATACCTTTATCGCTTACGACGAAACCCAGCAGTTTACCAGATCTCACCCCGAAGGTGCACTTGTTCGGGTTTAACCTCAATTTGTACAACCTCAATCTGTCAAATAACTTCTGAAGGTGGTCCAGATGCTCTTCTTCAGTCTGGGATCTTGCAATCATGTTGTCAACGTATACCTCAATCTCGTGATGGATCATGTCATGGAACAAAGCGACCATGGCGCGCTGATACGTTGCCCCAGCATTCTTCAATCTGAAAGGCATGACTTTGTAGCAAAAGGTACCCCACTGCGTGACAAACGTTGTCTTCCCCATGTCTTCGGGAGCCATTTTAATTGATTATAACCGGAGAAACCATCCATAAAGGAGAGGACCTTATGTTGTGCGGTGTTTTCAACCAGAACGTCGATATGAGGTAGAGGGAAATCATCTTTGGGGCTCGCCCTGTTCAGATCCCTATAGTCAACACACATTCGAACCTTACCATCCTTCTTCGGAACAGGAACCACGTTGGCCACCCACTGTGGGTAATAAGTAACTGCTAGAAAACCGACATCAAATTGTTTCATAACCTCAGCTTTGATTTTCTCGGACATCTCCGGGCGCATTCGGCGGACCTTCTGTTTTACTGGAGGACAGTCTTCCTTGGTAGGTAGGCGGTGAACCACAATATCGGTATCCAACCCAGGCATGTCTTCATAAGACCAGGAAAAGATCTCAACGTAGTCACGCAGCATCTGAATCAACCGTTGCTTCACACTAAGCTCCAGATTTGCACCGATCTTGACCTCTTTCTTGTTTATCTCTGTACCCAGGTTTACTGTTTCCACGGGCTCCTCATGCGACTGTATGGCCCTCTCTTCATGAAGTATCAGTCTTGCAAGTTCACCAAGCACTTCGTAATATTCTTCACCTTCGTCTTCGGCTAAGTTGATCGGACTTTCGAAGTCATAACTGGAGGTAGCAGAGTTGTTATCAGTGGGATCCAGAGTGGATGTAAACCTGTATATGTGAGTGTGTGTAAATAGCTGTTTTGCAAGATAGAAAAAGAAAGACAAGGAGCGCAAAATTTGAAATGCAACAAAAACATCCAATGCTTTTATTAATGATATATGGAGATGACAAATATAATGCCCTCATAAACAAAGCCACAGTGCCTAGGGTAAGACACCGGGCCGTAAAGTTCAAAAATTGTCTGTTACAAACTTTAAAACAAAAGTCTCATTACTGGGTAATAAAATAAATTGGGACGAAGTCCTTTGCCGTCCAATTGCTTAATCCGCCGTCGGTAGTTGGGTAAATCCAACTGTCAAACTCAGACTCTTCAACATCGTCTTCAATGGCATTCACTCCTGAATTGCTGATAAACAGGGGAGGTCCTCTGATCCGCGCACGTCGAACAACCCTTTGAGCTTCTGCAGTGAAACCCAAACCAAACTTGTTAGTCTTATGTGCAAAATTAGGGAGTTGGCCCCAATTTGCACACCCACCTTTCTCAACAATAGATCGGGCATCCTTGAGGGAAGCCATCTTTATTGGAGGATCTTCAGTAACAGTTTCAGTCGACGCCAGCGTTTGGGGGACTTCTTCAAAATGTTGACACGGGGTTTCAATGAACTCCCCATCCATTTCCACATACTGAAAAGAGTTGAGGTGGCTCACCATGTATTCCTCTTCTCCTTGTACTATAACAATTTCCCCCTTCACTGGGTATTTCAGCATCTGGTGGAGCGTAGAAGTTACTGCCCCAGCTTTGTGGATCCACGGGCGACCCAGCAAACAAGAATAGGATGGCCGAATGTCCATCACATAGAATGTAGACGCGAAAATCTGAGAACAAACCTTAACTGGAATATCCACTTCTCCGTGTACCATCCTCTTGGACCCGTCAAAGGCCCTAACTACAATGTTGCTTGGCTTCAGTACCAACCCTTCACAGTCCAACCGGTCTAACGCCTTCAGTACCAATCCTTGGTGAATCATGATCAACCCTTGATCAAATGATGAAATATACTTCAAAATAAGAATGTTGACAAAAAATCTTGAAGTTTGACTGTATGTAGGTCACAGTTGACTTTTGCCCTAGCATAGTCGACTTTTGGACCTTTGCGCAATTGACTGAGCAAACTTCCTCTGCAAGGCCTGAAACTTGACATGGATGATCTTGAGAACATATTAGGAAATTGGTGAGCACTTGGGGTCACTTGGACTCAAGGATGTTGATGCAACATGAAACCCTAATTTAGGGTAGACTGCCTTAGGAGAGAGCTTGTCTGGCCAACCCTTGGACTACCTTGAGCAACTTGAGGATTTTTCTTGAAATGTTTTGAGAAATATGGGAGGGAAAATTTTGGGTTACAACAAAAGTGAGCAAGCAACTAGGAATGTTTCTACCTACTCAAAAGTCTTTGTTATTTTCCTCCTTTCCTTTGATATTGCTATCTTACCATTGATTGGTAAGAAGCCTTATCTTTGGATGTAAAAGGGACGGGTGTGAGTCATCGTATAGTCATGATAGCAATGTTGTGAGATATATTAGCATTTCTCTTTCAGGGACTAATATTATTTGAAAGGCAACATTTGAAGCGTCATCGAGGAACTATGATCTTGTATTTTGATTGTTTTACTAAAACGTCTCTCATGCATAACATGACCATTTTTTAGGCAACAAGTGGAGTTACCCTAAGGATGCATGTGTGAATAGTGTGTTTGATTTGCATGCATTTAATCTTTGATTAAGGGTTGTCTACTTATTTATTTTATCTTCCCATACAAATCCTATTTTACTAGCATTTATATGAAAGCGATAAATTGCGGAAGGTAAATATTCTACGCTATTACAATCATTAGGGGGATGAGGTGTACAAATTTACAAATGGGGATTGCAAGAAATTAAAGTCCTAATTATCTATTACAACCATATTCAAATAATGTATAAGAAATGTCAAAATAGACTTGTTTTGTTTTGGTTAAGAGAAGAAATAAATAGGCTTAGGAAAATATTTTTAATCTTTTTTTTGTTTTAAAAGAAAATAAAACAAAGTGTATGAATATAAAGATATTTTTGGTGTTTTGATTAATGAAAATAAAATGATGATAAAAATAATAATATGAAAAAGGGTCAGAATCAGCACATTGCTGAAATAAGAAGCTCTGACTCTGGTGCGCTGCAAGTCAGAAGGAAAATGTTAGCAGAAAAGGGGACGGTCAGAAGTTCTGGGTCCGGATACACTAAAGTTCTAGGGTTGCTGGGAACAAGGGAAATCCTAGAAGTTCTGATGCAACTGGCAGCTTAGAAGTTCTAATATTACTGGGAGGTTAGAAGTTCTGGTTATTGAGAGAGTCTGGAAATTATGATGCAGTTGGAAACCTAGAAGTTCTAGTGTCACTGGAAAGCTAGAAATTCTCATAATGGATATGTGAGGTGTCAATGTTGTTGGATGGGAATGTCTAGAAGTTCTGGTTCAGGGTCACTATTTTGACAAATAAATGGGAGGGGTTTTACCTAGAAGTTCTGATCCAACTAATGGGATAAAAAATGCCAGGAGATAAACATAAAAAAAAGTGTTTCTGGGGTTAGAACTCAGGACCCTTAACACTAATGTTTTATGCATGCGCTCTCTACCATTGGGGTAGTTATACATCCGGTATTAGAAGCAAAAATATAAACATATATCACAAAGTAAGTTCTGATGATGAACTTCATCTCTTTCTCCTTGCCATTCAGGGCATCTGCAGCTTAGCCATTTCTCAACAAAACAGAAAATGCAAACATAGCAATTATGGAAAGTTTCATCATGATTTCAGAAATACAAAGTATCAAAACTGTAAATCAGAAGCAAGCATGAATTTTTCTAATCCTAATTCTGGATCCTAAGTTCCTCAAGAAGTTCTCAACTGAAACTTTCTCTACTTAGACAAAAATACATGAAATCTATAAGTATATACAGAATCAGAGCCAGGATGTCTACATTGTATTTTTAAACATGCAAGCCTATCAATGCCTAAGTAATGAGATACAAATCAGAAGAAATTTACCTTGCAGCTGGAAATTGTTTTGTGAGCTAGAACCTGGTTCTGACTGTGGCGATGCTCTGATCAGGTTCCCTCAATTCTCAGAAAGCTAGAACAAACCTTAAGTATTTATCAAACAGAAAATCTGAAATATGAGATTATGTATCATAGCTTAATCTGGATCAGCAGTTCAGCATCATCGCAACTTAGAACAAATATCCAATCTTCTGATCTTTGAATCTCCTTGCTCCAGTATGTTCTGAAGGAGTTCTCAGACTTTTCAGAAAGCTTGTATCATGCTTTGCAAACCTTCTTTAAATTACCCTTGCAAATTCTGATTGAACCTTTGTGAAATCTAGCCCAGAAGTTCTAACCAAAATCTGTTCTTGGAAATGCCCAGAATTTAACTGAGTGCTTTAGTTTCATGGACGTGTCTTCAAGGAGTTATAACTTGAAATCCCAGCATTTCTAGGAGAAGTTTTGTTCTGTAATGTTTTAGATGTCATTGAGATCTACAACTCTGGTGTTAGAAGTTCTTCCAGAATCAACTTGCATCAAGGTGAACATCTGGTCAGAAGTTCTGAACTTATCATATTTCCTAAACACTTAGAAAAATTTCTAAGTATTTAGAATTTTGACTTTTCCAAAGTAATTTTGACTTTTAATTTTCTTGATGAAACAAACTTCATATTTCAGCATGTCTTGATGAAACATGATTCTTGAAACTTGATTTTGACCCAAAAGTCAAAGTTTGACTTTTCAGTGTGGAATTGACCATTTTTCCCTTGTGGCAATTCCAACCCTAAATTGATGTATCAGTGTTGCAAACTTGATGTCATGGGAGATATTGTGAGAAAATTCTTGAGAAATGAGAGGGAAAATTTTGGGGTACAACAGCAGCCTAATCTTGCAAAGAAACTAGAAGGATTCCCGCAAAGGGAAGTTGGCCGCAAACTGGGAGGGGTCTTACCGCGTCCAATGAGCTACGGGAACCGGAGCATATTACCTCGAGCAATTGAACAGAGAACCACTACCTCGATCCTGGAATGCTGCAAAGCTAAAAAAATATTATAGCTAAGTCCCTCACCTGCTGAGGACTTTTGCCGTTGAATATTCCTCTTCAACCGACAAAGGGAAAAGCTCGACTACGTAGACGCGTCGAGGTACGGATGCGACCTCTAAACTAATAAAAGGCGAGATGTTGTTCATTTTGACGAGAAACATCCTAGCCCGACAGGGACACCTCGATCGAGCTCTATTCTCAAAGTACCCCAACATGGAAGGACACATAGCTCGCGATGGGTAGTTCATGCCATGAGCGTAGGATCCCTACCGCGATCATACGCTCGTCCCGCGGATCCCTACTTCGCGCCCTCGACACATTTCAACATGTGTCGAACAAATATTAGGGTCGAGCACACATCTCCACGTGGAAAACACGAACTTAATAGAAAAATTTATAACAACCACAACAATGGTCGAGCATATACTTCCACACATGATATACAAGTATTCATGAAATAACCAAGTCAAAAATAACGAAAAATATAAATAACAATAAGCTGGAAATAGTAAAGATAAACATCAAAACAAAGCAAAATAATTGTCTATGGCGACCACTTGGGTCAAGATGTCTGAATATTATAAATGTTAGGGGCACACAAGCCCAAATACAAATAAATGAGAAAACAAAAATGTCAATCGCTCCCAGGAGTACTCATTTCAACCTCGGGAGAGTCATGAGGGGGAACCACCCGGACATCAATCACCTGGGATAAAACTCTGGTTCCTTCAGTGTTTAATCTCGGGTTCAGCACAGACAGTTGATTCATGGTAGATTCAAAGCCCTCGGCCAAGGCGTCAATGCAGTCCGACTCTAGAAGTTGAATTCGAGCAATGAAGTCGGCACGCATACGCAAATCGGCTACACCCTCAGGTTCACCCTCCGCAGGCATCATAGCAGACTTTAGATCTGCAACCTCCTTCTCCAGCCGTTGGTTATCACTCTTCAACTGTTCTTTATCGAGCTGGAGGCAGTCTTTATCCTCGATGGCTTTCTCGGCTATCTCCTTCTCCCCCGCCAGCATGTCAGCCTGCTCGTGAAACATTTCCTCGCTTTGTTCAAGAGCGGTCTTCAGCTTGCGTGTCTTCGTCATAAGAGTATCCTTATCCGACTCCAGTTCCTTGACCCGATCGAAGGAGTCGGACCCTTCGCCCTCCAGGACAACGACCATTTCTGCCATGTTCACCACCCCGACCATGCTGGAGGCAAGGTGCTTCCTTCGACCTTCCTTATCGAGCCGCTTGATGATGTCGGACTCATTATCAGACATAGTCAAAAGGAAACCCTCGAAGAAGTCTTTTTCCATGAAGCAGGGTGGTAGGCTGAAGGCCCGGGAACCCGCCCCTCCATCAGTTACATCAGCACTTCCATGACTCCGCATCTTGCTCAACAACACGGCTTGGCGCTGGGCGTCACGAGAACCCGAGGACCCATTAGATCCTTCCCTGGTCTGCTCGGAGGATGAACCCATGCGCGTAGCTTGATGAGGTTTCACCAATCTCTTGTGGCTCTTTTTCTCCATAGTCAGCTTCAGCAATCTCTCGCGGCGCTCCTCCATGTGACCTGCAAAAACAAAGAAAATGTGTCCGAGTCAGCTTCGTCGAAGAAACAAAAGAAGGCAAACAATAGTAAAAGTAAGCAAAAAAACCTAAGAGATCCACGGCCTGCCCGTAAGATTGATACTCGACGAGCGCCTTTGTATTAATTGAACGCGCCTCGAACATCGGATCGTCGTCTTCGTCCAGGATGTTGCGCCCTTCCTGTGTGACCCATTTGGCGTGGAAGAAACCATCAACGAAATGATTGAGGACACCATATGCCTCTTCGTCTTCGACACTCATACCACTGGAGGAAGTGTGGTAATGCCCGGAACCATGATCGTAGTGGCCCGAACACCAATGAATGGGAAACTTTGAGATTCTCCCAATCTCAGGATTTCCTTCGGTGTCCAAGCAAGAATCCCCATCCTCGTCCATAATGGTAGCCGGGTCGAATAGAGAATCCAAGGTTGTTTGGGTAGATGGTTGCAAGATATAACATTTGTCCTTAAAGTCCCGGACAGAATCCATATACATCCCAAACAGCCTCTTCGATTGTTTAAGGGATACCCAACTATGTTTCTCTACTCGGGACTGCCATTGCAAGTGAAAAACCCTGAAGAACAGGGAAATGGTCGCCTCAATCCTCAGGAACCGACATGTAAGTTTGAATGCTCTGATAAAGGCAATCGCGTTAGGATGAAGTTGGGAGGGTGCCAAGCTCAAATGACTGAACACCCCCATCTGGAAGTCGTTAAAAGGAAGTCGAAGTCCAAGGTCTTTCAACACGACCTCGTACATGGGGAAGGCGTCCTCGATGTACTCCGAGCATATGCGAGCATCTTGCGCTGGTCTCAGGATTTTGAAGTTTCTCTGAAAACCTTCCTGGCCGGCTCCGTACTCGACGACTGTGTAGGCTTTCCTTCGAGTATGATTGTAGATCAATGCCATCCCTTGGGGCTCGGCACCGACCCAATATAATTCAAGGTCGTCGATTACATCGACCAAATTAATATTCTCCTCGGCGGTGCTGGTCCCTTCAGTCTCCATATTCTCTGATGATTCAGGAGTGTCAGCCATTTACCTACAAAGCAGAGGAAACTAGTGAATTTGACAGCAAATCCAAATCCACCTTTCCAATGACGTAGATGAAAAGGATAGGCAACTCTCAAACAAAGTCGACGGTCATTCGCACAAAAAGGGGAAATACATGGACCTCGACTGGCCCATGAAAATCATGCCAATCCTCTAAGATCATACAACAATCCTAACGACGAACGCCTGTTTTTCATAAATAAATCGGGCACATGAAGAATATGGCGAGCAGATCATGAATCTCACGACCAAGTTCATAAATTTGTTAGCCAAACACATGGAGATCATGGGGAAGACAAACATAAGTACCGACGAAAGGATGAATATCACGGGCATAATCACAAATCATATGCCTAAACGCATGAATTCCCCGGGAAGAACCCCCCAGATGCGAACCCATATGCGAAATCCTACTACTAAACATCATAAAAATCTATCTACGCACAGGATATCAAGGAAAAAGAATGCTTACTTGAAGAATAGATGAAGAACAACGGTGGTTAAGGAAAAGTACGGAGCGGACTCTGCGGCGGTTTCAAGGATTCTAGAAAACGGCACGGTGTTGACAGCGGAGAAAGTGGAGAGTGCGAAAATATGAAAGTAAATTATGAGCCTTAGAGCCCTATTTATAGAGCTGACATGGAATGTGAAACGTCGCGTCGGGCAGCTCACAAGCCGTCTTTCTCCTCGACACCTACATGCCTAGTCAATGATGATCCCTATTTCCTAGGCCATCATTGTTATCCCAAAGGTCACGCCACGTGTATGACAAATGTACTACCTCCTCCCCGCGAGTCGAGTAACAATTAGAATGAAGCCACCTCAATTCCTGGCTGAACAATGCTCGGGTAAACAGCATACCGATGACACTCTCCTTCATTTAATGAAATCCCTACGTCGAGCAACACACCTCGCAAAAGAACAAGTTGGAAATTAAGTCATAACTCCATCAGGAGCAACGACTTGGGGGGCTCCTGTTCTGGATTGGGTCTTCCCTTGGCCCAACTACGTGTGAGGCCCAATCCAATTGTGTCGTCCAAGGTGTGTTGGTCGATTCTGTCCTTGATACCGACGAGTAGCAACTACTCCCCACGAGGAGACATAGCTCACTGCACAGGGAGGAACCCAGTTATCCTCAGGAGGATCATCACCGGTCAGGAGGACCTCAAGGACTCACTCCAATCCTCTCCTCGACCATAAAGGTCCTATCACACGACCTCGCGATCAGTAGAGCATCCATGATGAGCAGAAGCACCTCGCGAGCATCCTACTCGTATGGATGACTATTAATGTCTCTGAATATCATGGAGTCTTCATGGCCCCGGAAAGATCGCGTCCATATCCTCCTGATCTTGCTGAACAAGTCATCCAGGTAGGGGACCACGTGCGGGTCCCCACTACTCATGTAGGACCTAGCAGTCTCTATGTTGGGCCTTCTTGACCAGCCCAATATAGAGATCTTGGCCCAGCGCTGGGGCTATAAATATCCTCTCTTTCGAGAGGGTCAGGTATTCAACAGTTTCTTACTCTCGCGCTTGCTTGCTCATTCCGCAACTTACTTTGGCATCAGAGTGTCTTGTAGGTACCCCCCCCCCCCTCCACCTCACTCAAACTCTGCTCGGTGAAGCTGTGACGGTCCATTCTGATCATGTACGATCAATTACCAAAACCAAGAGATCATGGACATCAACCAAAGATGTAAATCAAAACACGACCGGACAATAAAATCCTACAATAATAAAGTTAAACCACTACCTTTTTGCAAGAGCCAAACATTTTTACGATTTTTATCAAACCCAGGGGCTTTGATGGCACATACCTAAAGAGTAAAACCATGAAAAAAATATCAAATTAAATAAGCAAAACTAAGAATTCAAAAATTAAAATACCAAAAATTAATGTAAATTGCTGAAAATGTAAAAAGCATGGACATGGCCAGAATGTTAGAATGCATATATTTTACAGCCAAACAAAAAAAATTGTTTTAGACTTCCCATAAATAGTTGTCAATGTTACATCAGAAACAATGACACAAACACTTTGGATTCTTTGCTTTAATGTAATATATATCAATATTTCAATCTTTGGTCAGAATTACAAACTATACACACAAATTTGGGTCTAAAAGAAGTTTGAAATTTTAAGACATACCGGTGATCAAAAATAAAATTCTTTCCTTTGAAAAAACCACCGTCATGGAATTGCTTTGAGTTTGTACTCCCGCATCCATCAAATTTGAAGTTAGGTTTTCGACAACAAATTTGATTTCAATGCAATGAAATCTTTCCAACCCCATACGAAGAGGCATCGCGTGTCTTATATCATCGCTTGATTTAACTTTGTTTCAATTAAAAAAATAGGTAAAAGAAGAAAAAGAAAAAAGGAGATAAAATGAAGGAAGAGAGAAAGAAAGAGAAAGCAGACAATATGAAGAATAAGAAGAAGAAAGGAGGCGGAATGGGAAAATGAAGCGGTAGTGGATTAATGAGTTAGGATCGTGGTTGATGAGTGAGGACGGTTTGTGTACACGAAGAAACACATATGAGAAGGGGAAAAGAATTGAAAGATGATTGGTTATGTTTTGTAACCAGTGGTTTTTATGGACAACGAAAAATGCAACGAAAAGAATATACTTTTTTGTTTTGAAACATAACAAATTAAAACCTCAAATAACCTATCCACGAGTTCTGATTTTAGAACAACAATACAAAATATAGTTTTTGGATAAATATACTTTTCTTATATTATAGATTACTAACCATTCATAATATAATCAATAACTTTGATCTAATTTTTAAGAATAAATAAATCAAACAGAAGAAAGTAAAAATTCAAAACATATAAAAAAATTAGAGAAAATCAAACAAAACACACAAAAATAAAAATTAAAGAGGTTATTCTACCAAACAAATATAATAGAGAACAAAAACTTACAGGACAATAAATATTCCACTGATGATATACTTTATATCTTTTATTGCCTTCACGTCCAAAATATTTTCTAGATCTGAAAAAGAAAATAGAAGACAAACAAAAACATGAGCTTCAATCTATTAAATATCAAATCAATTTTAAATTTTCAAAGAGAAAGAGATAGAAATTTACAAGAAACTTTATATACATAAATTTTAACAAACACCAAAGGAGATAAAGTTGAAACTCTTAAATTATATCTTTGTGTTGAAGAAACACAAAAACTCAAGAACATAAAACCACACCTTAAACATTCAAATCTATCTTCAACCTGAAAAAAAATAAGTGGAAAATGTGTTAAAAAGAAGGAGAAAATATAATGATTTTGAATAAAAAATGAAGACAAGTCATATGGATTTAAGTTGGAGAAGAATTAGTGAGAGATAAGAGTGTTTGCGGTTCGATTTGGACCAGTTTTAAGGCAAAAAAACTCATCTGATTCAAAGATAAATTTTTTTACGATTTGGTTCAATTTTAGATAATATATTAAAAAATCCAATTTAATCTGATTCAATTTTATACGATTTAATTTAGATCGGTTTTTGAATATCAAAATTACACATTATATTTTTATTAATATTATAAAATTATTAATAAATTATAGATTTAATATAATATATAACATATAGTATATTAAAAGTCAATATTATAAAAGGAGAATGATCAATTATAATTGAAATAATAAAAATAAATAAATTATACTAAACTAATAAATATTAATAAAAAAATTATTATCATCTAATAATAAATTCACGTAACATATCATACTAATAAAAAGTAAATAAAAAACAAATAAATATATATATATATATATATATATATATATATATATATATATATATATATATATATATATATATATATATATATATATATATATATATATATATATATATATATATATATATATATATTGTTGCACCCCAAAATTTGCCCTCCCATATTCTCCAAGAAATTGCCAAGCCAAGCTGCAAAGTTCCCCAAAGGTGGCACAGTGCAAAGGTCTCCTATACAGTCAAAACTAGGGTTTGTGTTCTGATCAAGAAAATGAAGTTTTCAAAGGCCCAATCAAGTCTCACATGCCTACAAATATGGTCAAGTATCCTCATATCAAGTTTCAAGACATTCAGCTCAAAATTGCACAGTCAAAACCCTAAATTGCACTACAGTCAACTGTAGGGGCAAAATGGTCATTTGACAGTCAAAAGTTCAAATTTTTGGTCAACATATAATTTTGAAGCCACAAACATCATTTGATCAATGCTTGATCATGATTCTCAAAATTTGGCTCAGAAAATCATCAAGATGCAAAAGTTTCCTTATTTGGACAGCTGAAAAAGTCAACTGAAATTGACCAGGGCATAACTTTCACATGGATTATCAGAAAAATCCCATCCAAAGCTCATTTTGAATAGAAAGACATTTCCTACAACTCATCTTCATACTTCAAGTCCAAGAAATGCTCTCACAAAAAGTTATCAATTTCAACATTATAGGTCATTTTCAAAAGTCAACAAAAAGGGACTTTAAGTCAAAGGCCATAACTTGAGATTGGTAAATCAAAATGACATGGGACCAAAGACATTGGTTAGAGGACTCAAAGACCTTTCCAAAATGTCCAAGAACATGAGAAAAGCTTAAAACTTGAGCAAGTTATGCCTTGTGGAAGTTGGGAAATTTTTGGATATTTTGAAAAGTCAACATTGATTCAAATGACCTAAAAATGCTAATGGGCCCATTTTTCTTCCATGATTCATCATTCCAAGCATGTGCACGACCACTTGGCCCAAAGGTAAGTATTTTCTCATTTTTTATTTATTTATTTGAATTATTATTTATATTAATTCATTTAAATCATTTAAAATATATGAAAAATATTTAGTCCACCCTAACAAATCTTTTTATACATGTTTTGCCATCAAGATTTCGTGCACATGCTAATTAGGAAAGAATTGGATTGATTGGATGCTAATTGGCACAAGAACACTTGAAAAAGATTGAAAAAAGATCCTTAACAAATCAAATCTCCAATTCATGAATTCAAGAGATTTTGAGCAATATTTTTGACCTAATGCCTTCAGTACAAATGCTAGATGAGAACCCTAATCACCACAGACTCTAAGCTGCGTTAAAAGGCCATTGAAGAACTTGAAATTTTCTCCATAAAACTCAATTCTGAAAACATTGTTAGAGGACGATTCAAGCCCTAATTTTCATTCCAATAGCTTCCTCAAGGTCTACTGATCACGTTCCAATCAAGCACAGCCATCAAAATCTCAAGAATTGGTATTTTGAACTTAAACTGTACAGCAAAAATTCCATAATCGTATATCATGTTTTAAGCATTTTTACAGCATTCTATTCATGGAATCATGTTTGTTATGAGTTTCTGAAACTAACCATACAGATTGATTGCGTTTTTGTTCCATATACGCGATTTAGCCATTGATGCAGTTTAGGGTTTCTTGGGTTCCCAATTAGGGGTTTCCTAATAACGTAAAATTCGACCACTACAATGTCATGGATGGATTCAGTGAGTTGAGACGAAGAAGAGACACTCATCGCGATGAATTTATATGCTGAGAAGAGCTAATCGCTATTTTCTCAAAGGACCCCTTCTGCAACGCGTGGAAAACCGTGGCCAATACGTTCTCGTTTCAGAAAAAAAATAAAACAATGAGGACGATGACCTCGTGGCGAACGATGGTTGGTGCGTTTGAAAATTCGCGCGCTGACTCCCACTAACCTTGTTTTTCTTTTATATTATTTGGTTATTATCATATATTAACGATGCGCAGTTGGCACAGATGGCAAGCATAAAGATTGGCAAAACTCAAGACCTGGGTTCGAACCCCAGGTCTTCAATAATTTCTATATTATTTTTCAATAACGTTTCCAATGCAGCTTCAGTAACATAGACACACCATATGCCTCCAAGATCCAGCTGGCCACGCGTCCAGTATGTCAATCCAAAGGCTGAGGGTTGAAGAACACACTAAGTCCCAGTCAACGCACCACACGCTTGCACAAAAGTCAATCAGGCCTTGCAAGGTTGGGCTCAATTTACTGGATCCATACCTCCTAATTTGGGACTGAACCCCCCCCCCCCCCCCCCCCCCGGTTTGCAATTCTCCACTTTTTCATGTTTTATTTTAATTGTTATTTTACTTTCTTTATTTGTTTTGATTTAATTAATTATTTTAACAAAATACAAAAAAATACATAAAAAGCTCAGAAAAAGATAAAAAAATATAATGATTATTTATTTTGATATTTTCATGTAAATAAATTAACTTAGATTAGAGTTTTTTAATTTTAATTCTTTTAATAATAAAAATACAAAAATATAGAATTAGGTTTAATTAATTTTTATCCCTTTTTAATTTCTTCCTTTTTTACCATAATATTTATTTATTTATTTTTATAACTAAATTTGCATGTAAAATAACTTAGGTTTAAATTAGGTTAAAAACTTCAACATTTTTCTTAATAAATTTAAAATAAATAGAATTAGGGTTTGCATTTTATTTTAGTCTTAATTGATTCTTTTCCTACTAAATCTTAAAAAACATAAAAATACCAAAAACATTTTCTTTTAATTTTAATTTTTATTAATTCATGTAATTCTAATTTTTTGCAAAAGGGTCCAACGCCCATATTGTTTAATTGTTTAATTTCGCGTATTTATTTTATGTCGTTTAAATAATTATGTATCTCTCCCAAAGCTTTGTAACAATTACTTCTCGCACTTTACTTTACTTGCTTTATTTATTTTCCGTCAAATCGGGTCCGGTTTAATTTTGGCGATGTGGACCCGCGCCATTTGTAATAGCTTTAGATTTACTTTTCCGCAACTTTTTTAACTGTTAATAATTGCATGCAAGAATGAATGTCTAAATAAAAACAAACGCATAGATCACCTTGACATGAATAAGACAAAATAACTGAACATGACACACAAATCACACACCACCCCTAGGGTACGCCTCACTGTTGCCTTGCCTCGAAAGGTGATCGTCGAGTAGAGGATGTCTTAGTAAGTCCTCATGATCCGGGAACCTGGCATGAGGGTAGCTTCTAAGGTGTCTTCCTATTGCTCTGGTGATCACCATGTCCCTATAAACTCGAATTGACCCGAACACCTCCAACGGTGGTGCTACCTACCTCTCAATGGTGGGGTGGCACTACTTTAAAGGACATCTACACAGACGAATTCCTTAGGGTAGGTAGACGACTCTAGATACTTGCTCTAATTTCAAAAACAAATCAAAAAAGTACTTTTCACACCGACACCTTTTCAAAAGCTTTCAAAATAATTTTTCAAACACTCTGACACAAGAGTCGATCTGAAACTTTCAAAGAAACTTTTTCAAACTCACTCACAATTGAAAAGCAAACAAACCATTTTTGAAAACACAAGTGAGCAAGTATCTAAGAGCCCATGGATAACCATGGATAGAAAGGGTGCTAACACCTTCCCTTTCTATAATCTACCTCCCGAACCGAGAGCAGTCTCTTTAAGGAATTTTTCGGTGCTTTTGTCCTTTCCATTTGGAGAAAATAAAAGACGGTGGCGACTCTTGCTTCCGCGACATTTCGCGAACCAGCGTTAAACAGTCAGTTCCAGATCCACCGATCACAGAACTGGCGACTCTGCTGGGGATTCAAACTTAAAGTGAGGTGTACCTTAGGGCTAGCTCATAACTGTGTTTTCAATTGTATTGCTTTGCTTACTTTATTATTGTGGGTTGCTTGGGAGTTCTATAGATCCTAACCCGGATCTGGGGGATACCTTCTTAGAAAGTAGCAACAAGGCTGTGAGGGAACTGTGCGGGGTATACCGACATGGTTGAAACAGTCTGCTACGTTGATGTGGCACTTTGGTGTGTACCGGTAACCCTTGAGTTCAGTCAAGGAGAGTACGGGGCCTCCGCGTGGTGTCGTGAAGCATCAACAGACCTTAGGAACCTTAATTGAACTATCTTGGCCTCTTTAGGGTAGTGAGATAACTGACTTTGGTGCAGTCCGAGGTTGGTTGATACTCGATACTACACTCAATTGAGGGTTGCTTTCCTGGAATATTTCGGTCGCCAGTTCAGTGGCTAAATCGAAACGATGAACAATGAAAGCAATCCCGTGATATTGGGAACCTTAGAACCCGGTTGCTTTGATTAGGACAGGTTGAACCCACCAACTTCAAGAGGGTAGTACCCCAAACTTCATGCTGGCCTAAACTCTAAGGGCTCCCTTTGGTGTGACTTGCGTGCCTTCGTACTTGACTACTTGCATACTTGTTATCTATCTGACACAGGAACTTCTTGTAGGTTTTGTTTATAGTCCTTAATAGGGACTCATAACAGGGTATACTAAGTTTCTTACAAATTTTGTTTATAGTCCTTAGTTGGGACTCATAACAGGGTGTACTAACCACTTGCAGGTTTTGTTTATAGTCCTTAATTAGGACTCATAACAGGGTTTACTGAGTTTGCTTGCAGGTTTTGTTTATAGTCCTTAATAAGGGCTCATAACAGGGTTTATCCACATTACCCCATGCATAGCATAACATCATACCATTGCATACATCTTAACCCATTTCAAGGGTCTCAAGGGCTTGTGATGCAGGTCATGATGAATCAAACACCCAGCAAGGGGCAAAGGGGATTTATTTTCCTCTAGCCAAGGGTGTCAGGGGCTATGACCCACTGGATATGGTGAGCCTTGACCCTTGGAGAAGGACTCTCAACAACATGAAGTGCCTTCAATCAAGTTACCGGTTCTCAACTCTAACGATTTCTCTGTTTACCCCGCGAGATCCTTGAAATCATTACATGCATGTCATACATCTCATTGCATTGCAGGTGTCCCTTTGACAGGTTGCTTACCCTTCTTCGCTGTTTATTTCAGCCGATCGTCATGAATCCTGAATCATCAGCTGAGCAGTCCATCAAGGCCCTCCAGGCTCAGAACGCCCAGTTCCAAGGGTTGATCATGAATTTGACCCAGGGGCAACAAGATCTGAAGGCTCTCCTCTTGAAGAAGGAAAAGAAGAAGAAGAGGACTGTTTTGTTCAGCCCTAGACGCAGATCTGGGAATACACCGCAGATTGAAACTGAGAGGACAACTCCATCTGTGAGGGAAAGCAGTCACCATGAGAGAGAGGTGCCTAGTCCAGTGGTCTCCGACAACGAGACAGATTTCAACGACGAACAGTACCCTCCGGCTGAGGACAAGTACAAACAGTTGGAGGATAGGCTGAATGCTATGGAGATCCAACAGGTACCTGGGCTGGATTTTGGAGATCTGGGTTTGTCAACTGGTGTGATTATTCCTCGAAAGTTCAAAGCACCATCCTTTACCAAGTATGACGGGGCGTCTTGTCCCAAGTTACATCTCAGGTCCTATGTTCGGAAGATTCAACCATATACGGTGGATAAGAATTTGTGGATCCACTTCTTCCAGGAGAGTCTTTCAGGGACTCATCTCGAATGGTTCTATCAGCTAGATGGGACCAAAGTTCGTAACTGGGAGGAGTTGGCTACTGCTTTCTACAAGCAGTATCAATATAATGCCGACCTTGCTCCTACGCGTACCCAACTCCGGGGTATGTCGTTAGGATCAAGTGAAGGTTTTAAAGAATATGCGCAGAAATGGAGGGATCTTGCTGGAAGGGTACAACCACCTCTGACTGATCGGGAACTTGTCGATACGTTCTTGGGGACCCTGTCTGGTCCGTTCTACAACCACCTAATTGGGAATTCGTCTGCTGGATTCACAGATCTTATCTTGACTGGAGAGCGAATAGAAGCTGGTATCCGGTCTGGGAAAATTCAAGAGGCTGCACCTTCTGATAAAAAACCTCATCATGGAAAGAAAGAATCCAATGCTGTGCACGGTAAAAAGAGCCGTCATGAGGTAGGGGCAATCCAGATCTCCAATCCTGGACCTGCTCAACAAGGACAGGGGCAGCAGCGCAAGGAGAAATGACAGTATACCAAACTCAACATGTCGCTGGATCAAGCACTACAACAAATGTTGAAGGCAGGGCTGATCACCTTAAGGGCTCCCCTTCGGAATCCGAACACTTCTGCTCCCAACTATCATCCCAATGATAGGTGCGCATATCATTCTGATAGCCCGGGGCATACTACGGACAACTGCTGGCCTCTCAAGAACAAAATTTAAGACATGATCGACGCCGGGGAGATTCAGTTTGAAGTGCCTGAGACTCCGAACATAATCACTGCTCCGTTACCCAATCGTTGAAGACCTTTTGTTTATTTGAATTTCTGAGTCGTGTTTTTCTTTGCTTATATAAACAATTAATGTCATAGCAAACTCTTTTATTCTATTAATGCATCGCATATGTCTGTTTTGGGAATTAATACAATTGTTTTCATTATATTCAAAATTCTTTTCATATTTTTTCTGATGATCAACTCTTGGTTAATAATTCTGAGCCTCTTGAGGGAGGATGACGAAAACGATACCGCTATCTTTACAGTATGCTTTTGAACAGACCCCGCTGATGAGGTACAGGCATTGTTTCAAATCCTAAACACTGGAGTTATAAGGAAGATAATCCCTCGTCAACCCATCTGAGCCAAAGAAGTAGGAGTTTTATTTTCGAAAATTGAAACCCTTAATCATAACCTGGGGCAGGGTAGTTCTCTCAGTTGATCCAAGTGCATAACGAATGGCGCCAAAGAGATCCTTCCGAAAAAAAGAAAGACAGTGATGGTTCTGAACAATCATAAAGAAAGGCAGTCATTACTTCTCAAAATAAAAACCCATTAAGTCAAAACCCATGAAGGAGACTTACAAAACTGGGGCATCCCGCTGACTGTAATTCCAAAAAAAGGAAACAGTTCAGGCAAAAAAAGAAAGGGATAACAAAAATCAAGAAAGAGGTCTCAAAAACCCTCAACCAAAGCAAAAAATGACTGCCTATTCAAAAGAAATCATCAACATCTGAACCATTATTGGAACATCAAAGCAAAGACTCAAGCAAGGTCTAACGCACGATCAACTGAGTTTAGGTTTGGAGAACATCACGAAGAGCGGGTGGGTACAAATAATTTGAGCCTTTATCCTTTGTCTCTTAAACCGTGAACCCGGCCACGTTATAACCCTCAAAAGTCCTAGCTGAAGCATGGGTTAGCTCGAAAGCATACTGTTACGAAAGGTATCCTGACTCCTTAAGGCCTACGGTAAATACGGGTTGACATCACGTTTTACAAACATTCACTTGTTTTATGAAAAAAAGAATGCATTTTCAAAATCTTCGAGACAGACATAAGCTTTGCATTTTTAACATAACTTTGTTTGCATATGACTTTTTGTTTGAACAGCATAGAAATTCGCATGACGAAAGTCTAATGAACAAGAGTATCTCCAATCAAGGGGCACGGCATGATCATGGTCTATCATCTGGGGCAATCCAATCAAGATTCGGAGAATCTCTCAAAAGGCCAATCAGCCTGGGGCAAATCTCCTCATGAATCATTTTGGGAATTCCAGCAACAAATCTTGCATGACCAAACGTCTTCTGATAACGGGGCAACACAAACAGCCAGGGGCACCTACCTGCATTCTAAGAGCATGGACATAGTCGAAAAAATACTACGCATAATCAAAGACCCGCTAGGTTGACATGCCTAGGCAAAAATTAGGGCTTCCCGGCGAACCAAAAGGGTTCGGGCAAAATGAAGGGATGAAATGAAAAAATCTGTACACCCGGCAAGTCGAAAACCTGAAAAGGCGGCTTGGGCAAAAATGGGTATCCCGGTGGACTGAAAACCCGAAAGGGCGGTCCAGGCAAAAGTTAGGGATTAAAGCGTACGACTATGTCCCGTCTTCTTGTCACCTGCCTACTAGAAGAAGGTTTGTCCATCAACAACTATCAAGCACCTCCACAGGTATCTTCCGCTCCCACATCAGAAACAGGGGCAATAATGGGTGGTCTAAGCAATCTGATTGCTCTGTCCTCTGAGGTGTCAAGGTAGGGTCCGTTGAAGAACATAACCAATACAGTTCAATACTTCCCCAGGAGAGTCTAATCTAGTTCCCCAGGAAAGTTGGAATCATCTCCCCAAGCAGTAAGCTTATCCCCAGTAAGTTACGGAAGCTTACCCCTCTCAAGGCACGAACGCGTCTCCCGGCTTTATTCAAAGAGTTATTTCCTCAACAGGATATAACTGGGTTATCCTCAGCCAAAAGCCACGGAAAGAGCGTCCTCGACGAAGTCTTCCTACCCCAGCAAAGTCCATCAGCATTTCCAACAACAAGGGTATCCCCAGTAAGTTATTATCAACAATTCAGCAAAAGTATCTCTCTTCCCACAGAGTATCGCTTCCCAGCATGGTCACTAGAGTATCTTTGCTCCCCGTAGAATCTTCCATTTGCCAAGTTCATCCCCCAACGGAGTCATCTTCTCCTACCGGTATTCTTGCAGTTATCATCCCCAGTGGAAGCAAAATCTATTCCTCAACATCAGCCCAGGATACGACTTCCCGGCACCCGTCAAGGATTTATTTTCTTAGACAAATATACATTCATAAACATCACATCTTCATACATTATAGCATGCATAGGCATCATACTACACGAATCTCATTGATTTCGAAGACATACAGTTCATGCATCATGATTTTGCATACAATTATGTTTTGCCTTTTCAGGAAAAAGATCAATACCAAAATGATTACTATCAACTATCGCAATTCTCTCTAGATATAGTTTCAGATGTAAACCAGATGTGGTGACGTTCTGATGCTGCTTCCAGATTTCCTTCTAAGATATAGTTTCAGATATGACCCAGAGATGGTGACGTTCTGATGCTGCTTCCAGATTTCCTTCTAGATATAGTTTCAGATATGACCCAGATATGGTGACGTTCTGATGCTGCTTCCAGATTTCCTTCTAAGATATAGTTTCAGATATGACCCAGATATGGTGACGTTCTGATGCTGCTTCCAGATTTCCTTCTAGATATAGTTTCAGATATGACCCAGATATGGCGACGTTCTGATACTGCTTCCAGATGTCCTTCTAGATATAGTTTCAGATATGACCCAGATATGGTGACGTTCTGATGCTGCTTCCAGATTTCCTTCTAGATATAGTTTCAGATATGACCCAGATATGGTGACGTTCTGATACTGCTTCCAGATGTCCTTCTAGATATAGTTTCAGATATGACCCAGATATGGTGACGTTCTGATGCTGCTTCCAGATTTCCTTCTAGATATAGTTTCAGATATGACCCAGATATGGTGACGTTCTGATACTGCTTCCAGATGTCCTTCTAGATATAGTTTCAGATATGACCCAGATATGGTGACGTTCTGATGTTGCTTCCAGATTTCCTTCTAGATATAGTTTCAGATATGACCCAGATATGGTGACGTTCTGATGCTGCTTCCAGATTTCCTTCTAGATATAGTTTCAGATATGACCCAGATATGGCGACGTTCTGATACTGCTTCCAGATTTCCTTCCAGATATAGTTTCAGATGTAAACCAGATATGGTGACGTTCTGATGCTGCTTCCAGATTTCCTTCCAGATATAGTCCAGATATGAACCAGATATGGCGACGTTCTGACACTTATTCCAGTTGAAGACATTTCGAGACCTAGACCGGTTCAGTTAATCGACCCTAAGATTCTCTATTGTTATCCCGTCCAAGGCCTTCTCTAGTCCAGCTAAATCGACTCCCAAACAGATTTTTCTGATGAAGACTCAGTAGAAGTTATCCCAGATGGTCCCCTCTCCGACGGCGAATGAGGTGGTAATTCCTTTTCAGATGTTTCCCTCTCCGACGGTGAGTGAGGTGATAATTCCTTTTCAGATAGTTCCCTCTCCGACGGTGAGTGAGGTGACAATTCCTTTCCAGATAATTCCCTCTCCAACGGTGAGTGAGGTGATTCCCTTTCAGATTATAATGACCTATGGTTCTCTTCACGATCCTGCGAAGATGGTATTTCCCACCAAGATTTTCTCAACGAGCGTTGTTGAAGTTAAAATCACCCAAGGTTCTCTTACCATTCATGATAGGGCAGTAACCATACCTGGTTCATTCATCATCTTTTGAAGCTCCAGATTCAGCTCCTGTAACCAGTCAGGACACATCTGTATCAAGCATCTGAAAATCAACTCCTGCAACGTGCCAGGTACTCATTTTTCTTTTGCAGGTATGCAGGTTCTCGCTAAGGAGTCTCCTACGCGATCAACATCCAGATGGCATCTATAAGCCCATCATCCTATCCATCAACCTCCAAATGGCATCTATAAGCCCATTCCCTCCATCACACTGCTAACATGTGAGCGCAAATTTCTGGGCACTCTAGTGTCCAATCGTCTTCTACCCTCGGATTACGAAAGGCACGTCAGCCAATCTACATCCTCAGGTCTAAGAAGATTGAACAGGGGCAACTGTTGCACCCCAAAATTTGCCCTCCCATATTCTCCAAGAAATTGCCAAGCCAAGCTGCAAAGTTCCCCAAAGGTGGCACAGTGCAAAGGTCTCCTATACAGTCAAAACTAGGGTTTGTGTTCTGATCAAGAAAATGAAGTTTTCAAAGGCCCAATCAAGTCTCACATGCCTACAAATATGGTCAAGTATCCTCATATCAAGTTTCAAGACATTCAGCTCAAAATTGCACAGTCAAAACCCTAAATTGCACTACAGTCAACTGTAGGGGCAAAATGGTCATTTGACAGTCAAAAGTTCAAATTTTTGGTCAACATATAATTTTGAAGCCACAAACATCATTTGATCAATGCTTGATCATGATTCTCAAAATTTGGCTCAGAAAATCATCAAGATGCAAAAGTTTCCTTATTTGGACAGCTGAAAAAGTCAACTGAAATTGACCAGGGCATAACTTTCACATGGATTATCAGAAAAATCCCATCCAAAGCTCATTTTGAATAGAAAGACATTTCCTACAACTCATCTTCATACTTCAAGTCCAAGAAATGCTCTCACAAAAAGTTATCAATTTCAACATTATAGGTCATTTTCAAAAGTCAACAAAAAGGGACTTTAAGTCAAAGGCCATAACTTGAGATTGGTAAATCAAAATGACATGGGACCAAAGACATTGGTTAGAGGACTCAAAGACCTTTCCAAAATGTCCAAGAACATGAGAAAAGCTTAAAACTTGAGCAAGTTATGCCTTGTGGAAGTTGGGAAATTTTTGGATATTTTGAAAAGTCAACATTGATTCAAATGACCTAAAAATGCTAATGGGCCCATTTTTCTTCCATGATTCATCATTCCAAGCATGTGCACGACCACTTGGCCCAAAGGGAAGTATTTTCTCATTTTTTATTTATTTATTTGAATTATTATTTATATTAATTCATTTAAATCATTTAAAATATATGAAAAATATTTAGTCCACCCTAACAAATCTTTTTATACATGTTTTGCCATCAAGATTTCGTGCACATGCTAATTAGGAAAGAATTGGATTGATTGGATGCTAATTGGCACAAGAACACTTGAAAAAGATTGAAAAAAGATCCTTAACAAATCAAATCTCCAATTCATGAATTCAAGAGATTTTGAGCAATATTTTTGACCTAATGCCTTCAGTACAAATGCTAGATGAGAACCCTAATCACCACAGACTCTAAGCTGCGTTAAAAGGCCATTGAAGAACTTGAAATTTTCTCCATAAAACTCAATTCTGAAAACATTGTTAGAGGACGATTCAAGCCCTAATTTTCATTCCAATAGCTTCCTCAAGGTCTACTGATCACGTTCCAATCAAGCACAGCCATCAAAATCTCAAGAATTGGTATTTTGAACTTAAACTGTACAGCAAAAATTCCATAATCGTATATCATGTTTTAAGCATTTTTACAGCATTCTATTCATGGAATCATGTTTGTTATGAGTTTCTGAAACTAACCATACAGATTGATTGCGTTTTTGTGCCATATACGCGATTTAGCCATTGATGCAGTTTAGGGTTTCTTGGGTTCCCAATTAGGGGTTTCCTAATAACGTAAAATTCGACCACTACAATGTCATGGATGGATTCAGTGAGTTGAGACGAAGAAGAGACACTCATCGCGATGAATTTATATGCTGAGGAGAGCTAATCGCTATTTTCTCAAAGGACCCCTTCTGCAACGCGTGGAAAACCGTGGCCAATACGTTCTCGTTTCAGAAAAAAAATAAAACAATGAGGACGATGACCTCGTGGCGAACGATGGTTGGTGCGTTTGAAAATTCGCGCGCTGACTCCCACTAACCTTGTTTTTCTTTTATATTATTTGGTTATTATCATATATTAACGATGCGCAGTTGGCACAGATGGCAAGCATAAAGATTGGCAAAACTCAAGACCTGGGTTCGAACCCCAGGTCTTCAATAATTTCTATATTATTTTTCAATAACGTTTCCAATGCAGCTTCAGTAACATAGACACACCATATGCCTCCAAGATCCAGCTGGCCACGCGTCCAGTATGTCAATCCAAAGGCTGAGGGTTGAAGAACACACTAAGTCCCAGTCAACGCACCACACGCTTGCACAAAAGTCAATCAGGCCTTGCAAGGTTGGGCTCAATTTACTGGATCCATACCTCCTAATTTGGGACTGAACCCCCCCCCCCCCCCCCCCCCCCGGTTTGCAATTCTCCACTTTTTCATGTTTTATTTTAATTGTTATTTTACTTTCTTTATTTGTTTTGATTTAATTAATTATTTTAACAAAATACAAAAAAATACATAAAAAGCTCAGAAAAAGATAAAAAAATATAATGATTATTTATTTTGATATTTTCATGTAAATAAATTAACTTAGATTAGAGTTTTTTAATTTTAATTCTTTTAATAATAAAAATACAAAAATATAGAATTAGGTTTAATTAATTTTTATCCCTTTTTAATTTCTTCCTTTTTTACCATAATATTTATTTATTTATTTTTATAACTAAATTTGCATGTAAAATAACTTAGGTTTAAATTAGGTTAAAAACTTCAACATTTTTCTTAATAAATTTAAAATAAATAGAATTAGGGTTTGCATTTTATTTTAGTCTTAATTGATTCTTTTCCTACTAAATCTTAAAAAACATAAAAATACCAAAAACATTTTCTTTTAATTTTAATTTTTATTAATTCATGTAATTCTAATTTTTTGCAAAAGGGTCCAACGCCCATATTGTTTAATTGTTTAATTTCGCGTATTTATTTTATGTCGTTTAAATAATTATGTATCTCTCCCAAAGCTTTGTAACAATTACTTCTCGCACTTTACTTTACTTGCTTTATTTATTTTCCGTCAAATCGGGTCCGGTTTAATTTTGGCGATGTGGACCCGCGCCATTTGTAATAGCTTTAGATTTACTTTTCCGCAACTTTTTTAACTGTTAATAATTGCATGCAAGAATGAATGTCTAAATAAAAACAAACGCATAGATCACCTTGACATGAATAAGACAAAATAACTGAACATGACACACAAATCACACACCACCCCTAGGGTACGCCTCACTGTTGCCTTGCCTCGAAAGGTGATCGTCGAGTAGAGGATGTCTTAGTAAGTCCTCATGATCCGGGAACCTGGCATGAGGGTAGCTTCTAAGGTGTCTTCCTATTGCTCTGGTGATCACCATGTCCCTATAAACTCGAATTGACCCGAACACCTCCAACGGTGGTGCTACCTACCTCTCAATGGTGGGGTGGCACTACTTTAAAGGACATCTACACAGACGAATTCCTTAGGGTAGGTAGACGACTCTAGATACTTGCTCTAATTTCAAAAACAAATCAAAAAAGTACTTTTCACACCGACACATTTTCAAAAGCTTTCAAAACAATTTTTCAAACACTCTGACACAAGAGTCGATCTGAAACTTTCAAAGAAACTTTTTCAAACTCACTCACAATTGAAAAGCAAACAAACCATTTTTGAAAACACAAGTGAGCAAGTATCTAAGAGCCCATGGATAACCATGGATAGAAAGGGTGCTAACACCTTCCCTTTCTATAATCTACCTCCCGAACCGAGAGCAATCTCTTTAAGGAATTTTTCTGTGCTTTTGTCCTTTCCATTTGGAGAAAATAAAAGACGGTGGCGACTCTTGCTTCCGCGACATTTCGCGAACCAGCGTTAAACAGTCAGTTCCAGATCCACCGATCACACATATATATATATATATATATATATGTGTGTGTGTTTCGGTTTGATTTGAATCGATTTTAAAAAATTAATCTGAAATCTGATCTGAACCGATCGATTTTCATAAAATAATATTAAAATATATTCAGTAAAATTTAATTTTTTACAATTTTCGATTTTTTAAATTAATTTTTAATTTTTTATTTAGATTAGTTTGAATTTCAACACATGACAATATATACAAAAGATATGATGATTTGTAAAAAAAAGTATGATAGATGAAAACAGCAAGGATGAAAGTGATAAGATTTATTTAATGAGAAAGAAGGTTTAAAGAGAGTTGTATAGATGCAGGTTACTTTTAAACGGTTAAAGATTTAATGCAATATATGAAAGGATATTTGGAAAAAAAATAAAAAACTTCTATACAATAAAAAAAGAAACTTAGCAAATAAAGAGTTGTTGAACTATGAAGTAAATTACGTAGAAACTTATAAAAAAATATAATCGAATCAAGCATGGTTTTGTTTTGTTTGTTTTTGAGACCACGTGGTTCATATCATTCTAAATAGTTATGGTAGGTGTAGGACCCTATTATGTTCCTCGAGAAACACGTGATATGTTAATAATAACGCGAATATTAAAAGGAATAAAAAAATGTGCTTTGTTGGATTTTTTTCCTATTTAATAGTAGTAGTACTAGTATTTTCAAGTAAAAGAAATTGCTACATCCATTTCAAATTAAATTATTTAATTTTAAGAAACAGTTGTTTTAAAATGATTTTTTTAATTCTTAATATGATATTAACTTTTATCTGTACTCTTTTAATAAGTAATATTTGAATCACTTTCAATATCTTCAAAAAAAAAATTATCGGATACGAACACTTGTTGGTCTGAGGAAGTGTTTGTTTGATGAATAGAAATAAGATTTTTGAAAATTTAAAATTGAAAATCTTATATTTTCATGTTCGTTTGAAATTTTAAGAAATTATTCTTATGTATTTTTGATTTTTTTAGAATAAAATTTTCATGAAATTTTAAAATTTTATTTTTACGTTAATGGATAGAAATATTATTATTCTTATGGAAATAAAAAGTAATCATTTATAATTATATTCTTATATATTATTTTAATATTTTAATATTTATTTTTTTAATTTAAAATTATAAATAAAATAAATTTTAAAATATTCTTTGGAACTTATTTTTCCAACAATAACATTTCTAAAAATAAAACTTTTGAGATTAAAAATTGTATCCATCGAACAAACACACCTTTAATTTTTTCTTTGACCCACATTATATGACTTAGGCACTCAGAGAAAAAGTATATATGATAACGGAGCGCGACGGAGATAATTATTTTTTCTCTTAAATCTAAATTTAAATCCTTAAATAATTTCGATTTTCCGCCCCAAATCTAAATAAAGAGGAAAAATTCAAATTCAAATTCAACCTAAACAAGTTTGAATTGGATTCAGATAACTTCGTTTCACAACCATCTATTTAGTTAAATCAATTTTTATTGAAATAATTATTTTTTTCGAAATCAAATTACATTATAAATAATAAAATAAAACAATTTTAAATAATAAATATAAATCAAAATATCAAATCATTGATATCATGTTTAATATTCTAAATTATCAAAAATAAATAATAATATATATATAATAAAATAAACAAGACGGATACTAGTATCTCCATTATTCAATCCGTTTTCATATTTTATAATCGAAAAAAATTCAAATTTAAATCCAAACTCAATCAAAACGAATTATTCCCATCAAAATATATAAACTAATTAATACTAAATATCATATAGCATCTGTTATAAACTTGAGAAAAGATATTACCACCAAATAGTTCTACAAACCCTTTTATCTTTTTCTTTAATTGTGACACATTTGCTTTTGTAAGGGTGCTTTAGATTTTTTTTCATCACATTAAATTAGTAATATTTCAACTTTAGTTGCATTAAGTTAGTTTGATATTAATATCATTTATAAGAAAATTTATAGTCAATATCAGTTATAAATTAAGTTAGTTTGATATAATATCATTTATAAGAAAATTTATAGTCAATATCAGTTATAAATTGTTTTATTTATTGATTATTGTAGGCCAAAAGACAAAATCCCTCCACCACAATTAAGAACTAGATAAAACCAGTGTTTTTAATAATGTTTATATATAATTGAGGAAAAGATTCTATTATACTAAGTATAATTTTCTAACATTGTTTTAAAATATTGAGTTATTTTAAGAAATTATTAACACATGGAGTACGATTTATAGACACGGCAAATATTTGTTTAATAGTCCTACATACTCTTTTATCTTTTTCTTTAATTGTGACACGTTTGCTTTTGTAAGGGTGTTTTATTTTTTTTTCTCCATCACATTAAATTAGTAATATTTGACTTTAGTTGTATTAAGTTTGTGATCGTACTTAGAATGAATCGTTAAGGTCTGTGAATTTTAAATTGGGTAGCTGTTAAATGTGAAGTGGGAGGTATCTGCAAGACACTTCGATGTCAAAGTAAGTTTTAAGAAAAATACAAGCAAGTGAATATGAGTATGAGAATAAATACATGATCCTCAGAGGATATTTATAGTCCCCAGCGTTGGGCCAAGGACCCCAATGTTGGACCACGATGAGGCCCAATCAAGGAAGACTGTCAGGGCTTACGTGTGTATGGAGTCCAGTAAGTGGACTCCCCCCTGGTCAACTGCTCCGTGAGAATATGCGCTAGACCCTGGATTTCCGGAGGGCAGATAAGATGACAATGGTGAGAACGTGGGCCACGTTCCCCAACGGTTGCGTAGGGAGTTGCCCAACGGTTCTTAACTTGGGTTGCTTGTCCTTGGGCCTTATACAAGGGGTGTTGGATTGGGCCTCTCAACCGTAAGGCAAGTGCAGGCCCAGGCCAGATCAGGATCCCCCCAAGATATTGCCCTTAGGTAAAAGGGCGATGACTTAAGTTCAGCTTTTATGGTCGGGGAGAATTGGCTCGAAAAGGCAGGTCAGACTCCTCTGAAAGGAGGCGAGTCATTGCTCGTGTCGAGGATAAACTATTTGCATCGTGTCGAGGGTCTTATGGACAAACGAGCGAGACCGACCGGTTCGGGTGTTTGTCCATTGTCTGACAGGAGCGTATGAGTTACGAGGAGCCTCCACGAATTCTCTTTCGACGTGCCCGTCTTCGAGTAGTAGCCGCGATGTCGAGCGTTGTTTTGCCCTCAAGGTGGATCACGACGAATCTGCCCGTACGCATGTCTCATCCATGGTGTCGAGTGTTGTTTCGTGTGGGACGTTTGCCTCGTGCTCGCGTAGGGAGTTGTGTTAAAGTCGGGGATGTGTTCGTCTCTTGAGAATAAATATATGGCTGATTTGTTGGGCCACGTGGCTGTTTCTCTGGAGCGCCATCTCTTTATGGGGAGTTCAAAAGGCCCAACCAAATGATGACTTTTCATGATGAACCTCGTGGGGTGTGAGCCACCTATAAAAAAGGGACTCTTGAGTTTCATTTGTAATTTCTCAAGTTTTCTTCTTCAACTTCCCTTGCTCGCGCATGAATCTTCTCCTCTGCACCTTTCCAGATTTCTTTCAAGAATCCTTCATCTAAGTAAGTTTTATATCTCCTTTTTCAATGTATCTCCTTAGTGTTTATAGATTAAACACCCAATATTTGTTATGACTGGATGAATCTTGGATGAATATTCATGAGTTCTGCGATGAACACTCATGAATGTTCATCGAGATTCATGAGTTTATGAAGTCGGGGTCAACCTCCCCGAGTAGTGGTCATAATAACGGGGATGGTTTCCCCAAATAATTGGGGTTGATTCGGGCTTCTTGCTCGTTTGACTGGATATTCCCAACGAAAGTGGAGTTTGCTTTGGCATGTGTTGTACCCCCAAATTTGCCCTCCCTTTTTCATAAGAAATCACAACCCTAGGGTTTTTCTCTGATTTTTAAGATTGACTCAGGAATCGATCAAACATACTTTTCTTTGGCAGTAAATCAAGAATTAGGGTTTCTCTCGCATTTCTCAGAAGAAATTGAATCCTCGGAAATTCAGTTAACTGTTACATTGTTTTCACACTTTTTAAGTTTGCTGAAAGATTAACTGGTTGTTCTCGAGGCCTGATTATCTGGGATAAGAGATATGAGCTGAGACTATTTATTTGGAATATTAAGACATCTGCTTGTTAATGGAATAAAATGTTTGTCGGTTAATGGAATGCTTGCTTATTTATTATACAATGCGTATTATGTTTGGAACGCTGTTGCAAGGTTACGAGATTGCAAAGTTTTGAGATTACTTGGAATTTAAGTTATCTGTATTAAAATTGTTGAAATGAAATTTCAATTATTTTGATCTGAGAATCTTAAAAGGTTAAGTGAAGATGCAAGGAAGAATTGCAAGATATTTGACAATAGAAGAGTTTTATTGGATAAAGACTTTTTTATTCATTTCAAATATTGTTACAAAAATAATTTGTTATTCATATACTTTAAGTTTTACAACTTATAGTACTTGGAAAAATAAATTATTACAATAAATGAAAAATCTAAGTCTAAAGCCTAAGCCGCCATTGCTCCCATGCTCAAAGTCTCCGACTTCTTCTGTTTTGTCGCCGTCCAAATTGCACTCACATGAGAAAGACAAAGAAAAGAAGATTAGTACAGTTAATTGAAAAGAATTTTCAAAGAAAAAAGAAAAAGAAAAAGTCATCATTAAAGTTTGCCGTCCGAAATCAGAGTGCTATTTGTTCATCATATTTTTATTTTTCTCTTTGCAAATCACAAGAAGATTGCTCTTCTTGGTTCACAAAGAGAAAAGTAAAAAATGTAAATGCAAGCATACAAAAGCAATTGGTTCAAATGCAAACATGGGCCAAACTGAAACATGTTGTACAAAAACAAGCATACAAAGGCAAATATTGCAGCAACTAAGGCAAACCAAGGCAGCACAAACTGTCAAGCAACCAAGGAACTAAGGCAAACTGTTATGCAAACATAGCAAGGCGCCAAAACTGCATTACAAAGCATGGCATACAAAACAAAACTTCATTACAAAACAAGACAAGTTGGATGCAAGACATGTTGTACAAAACAAGCATACAAAGGTACAAAGCAAGTTACAGATGCAAACATGCTGTACAAAGCAAACCAAAGGCAGCAACAATGCAACAGTACACAATGCAGCAGGATAGCAGGCTAAAAGCAAAGAGCAGGAGGAAAACCAAATCACAAGCAAAAAAAAGCTTGTCATAGCTATCATCATTTTCCAGACATAGGAAACTTTTCAGAAAATAAAATTAAAAGCAAAAATGCTTTGTCATAGAGAGAGAAAGAGAGAAAAGGATATCACCTTTTTGAAGTGTACAGTTTGGAAAAGTAGGCTATCACAAGTTGCAAGCAAAAAAAGCTAAGAAAGATATAAAACTATCAAACTGCATAACAGTTTGAAGGGAGAGAGAACATTGGGCCAAGCCTGAAAAACTCAAAAACATAAGAAAAACTCTCCAGCCATATCAAACAAAATTGCATACCAACTACAAAGCTCCCAACCTGCATAACAAAGCTCAACCAAGCTAACAACAAATCACCAAGTTACAAAAACCTGTAACAGTTCCACAAACAAACCACTGAGCCTGCCCAACTGCAGCAAACCACCCAAACTGTGAACAACCAAGCTACACAAAACTGCACAGCCTTAAACCACAAAACATCAAACCTGTACAAGCTAGCAACAATCATCCAAAACTGTAAACCTGCATAACTTGCCAAACTGCAACAATCTGCCAAACCACAAAACTAGCTGGCTAAACAGGTATCCAAACCTGTTAACAAACTTCAAAACAACCACAAATCACAAAAAAAACTGTACAACCCAACTGCATATCAGTTCAAAAACAAACTACATAACAGTTTGAGAAACTGCCAAACCAACAAAAGTTTCAGAAACTTGCAGAATAGACGTCATCATAAACAATCCAATCCATCAACACTCAAACTCAAGAAAAATAACCAACCAAAGGTTTTAAAATCAGTTTCAGAAATACTTCATCATCAACATCAACATCCAAGAGAAAAGAAGAGAGGAAAAGAATTTCAGAAGCAATCAACAAACCAGTTTCAGATAATCATCATCAACATTCAAGAAGAGAGGAAAAGGGTTTCAGAAGCAAAAAGCAAAGTTTCAGAAATACATCATCACCAACGAAAAAAACATCAACAATAATCAGTTTCAGAATATTTATCATCATCAACATTCAACAATCAAGAACAAAGAACAAAGTTTCAGAGCAGTAATCATCATCAACAAAAAGGGTTACTAAAAAGCACGCTTAGGCCATCATCCTCTCCTCCTCCTCTAAGCCACCAGGAACGCCGCCACCAGCTCCATCTCACCTTTCCTCTCCATTTTTCCCGAAAATCCCCAAGGTACGTTCTTCTCAAACCCTTACTGTGTTTTAGGCATATAAAAAACCATAGGTTAATCAAACATGAACAAAGCGAATCAAACAATGAAGCTGTAAAATCAAACATGTGAATCAAACAACAAACTGTTAAGATCAAAACGAACCATACCTTTTGCAACCAAGGCCTTTGTATGTTAGGAAGAGGATAGAGAGTGAGGGGGTGGCGCTCTGGTGGCTTAGGCTTAGTTAGGAGGAGAATCAGAATCACGCTGAGAAAGATGAAGAGAAGATGCGAGAGAGAGAGAGAGAGAGTGGCGCCGCTGTAAAACATGAACCCTAATTTCTTGAACCCTAACAAAAACATTGTAAACTTTGCTTTGGGCCTTCGCCCCCCAAACGACCCTTAGGCCCATACGAAATGATAGCGCCTCCCCCATTCTTTCTCCATTCTGACTTGTTTCTTCTTTCCATTTTCATTTGGGCCTAACCCCAAACAATGCCATAAGCCCATCCTTTTTTCTTTTAATTTCTTTTCTTTTGATTAACAAATGCTTTTTTTTAAATTAATTCATTTAAAATTAATTTTTTTTATTTTCTTTTATTAACACTAATAATATTTAAAATAATTTTGATTTTTTCTTAATTAGTTTTAGTCATTTTTCATTTTATTATATTTAACAAGAAAACACCAAAAAATAATAAAGATCTTCATTTAATTAATTTTTATTCCTTTTAACTTTTTAATTAATAGAATACAAAAATAATAATATAATACTTAATCTTTCTTTTTTGTAGAATAGATTTTTATTTTGTTTATTTTTAAATAAATACATGCATCTCATAATATTATTGATTTCTTCATTTGTTATGATTTTATATTGCAACAATTCAATTTGGTTGTAACACTTAATATTTGGACATTGTTATCCTTGTGAGATTCACCCCCATTTGTAAATAATTGCACCCCCATCCCCGGATACTTTTGTAATAGCTTAGATTTTTAATTCTCGCACTTTATGCTTTTAAATATGCCATGATTAGAGATTAGGGTTTGTGTGCGAAAATCCAAAATCAATTGCTAGATGACTTAATACAAGACTTAAATGCATGAAAATGACAAACACAATTCACACGCGCACCTCTAGGGTAACCTCACTTGTTGCCTCAGAAATGCAATCATGTCCCTCGAATATGAGACACTCTAGCAAATGCCCCTTTGATAAACAAAGATCGTAGTCCCTCGATGACCCTCGATGTTGCCTTCGATAAAACGATCTTGTCCCTTACAAAGTTGCTAGAGCGTCTCACAAGTTGCTTTCAATGATTGTATGCGATGACCCGCTCCTGTCCCGTTTAACATCCTAATACAAGGTTGTTTACCAAATGCAATGGTAAAACAACACTGTCAAAAGGGTTAAAAACATATAGGAAAGATCTTTGATTAAAATAGGGTAGACAACTCTTAGTTACTTGATCAAAACTTGCAAAACATCCTTGCTATTTCCAAACACACTTCATAACATAATTCAAAACACTTCCCAAATTAAACTTTCAAACATTGGAATATCTTTTCAAAAAAGACAAACACCTTTGTATATATTCAAACAAGAATTATTACAAAGGTTGCCACAACGATGGCCTCTTTTTCAAAGCATTTTCAAAACCACACACACAGAGCACCATTTCAAACAATTGAAAAGCAAAAGCAAGTGATCTAAACAAGTAACTAAGAGCCCATGGAAAACCATGGATGAAAAGGGTGCTTGCACCTTCCCTTTTCATAATCTACCCCTCGAACCCAAGAAAACATCTCAAAGGTCTTTCCTGTGCTTTTTGACCTTTCCTTTGGATAAAATAAAAAGGTAGTGGCGACTCTTGCTAAACCGCACAATTGCGAACACAAACGCAAAACCTCAAGTCAGTTCTCCCACCGTATCACAGAACTGGCGACTCTGCTGGGGAATAATTCTAAAAGTGGGGTTACCTTAGGGTTTTAGATCACCTTTGCATCCTTATCTTGTTTGCCTTGATTGCTTTTAATTTGGTTCTATTGTTTGGGTTTGAAATCCTCTACTCGGATTTGGGAAACATTCATAGGTAAATAGCAATACATTGTGGAAACTGTGCGGGGTATACTGACATGGTTGAAGCAATAGCTATATTAGTGCGACATATTTGTGGGTACCGGTAGCCTTTGAGTTAACCAAAGAGAATACGGGGCCGCTGAGTGATGTCACGAAGCACTAATGGACTTTTAGAACCTTTACTTGACCAACTTGGCCTTTTTAGGGGTAGTGAGATGACCGACTTTGGTGCAGTCCGAAGTTGGTAGATACTCGATACTACACTCATTGAGGGTTGTTTTCTTGGAATATTTCGGTCGCCAGTAAAGTGGCTAAACTGAAACAATGAACACAAAAAATAATCCGGTGATATTGAGCTTCTTAGAACCCGGTTACTATTTATAGGACAGGTTGAGCCAACAAACTTCAAGAGGGTACTTACCTATGAAACCCCATGCAAGCCTGAAACTAGGATCTTGTGTGATTTGCTTGTACATATACTTGTGCATACATCATGAACGTCATGAAGCATCATTTGCATCCACTAACCATTTCAAGGGTTTGGATCTTCATCTTTGTTCCTGTCTTGTAGGTCATGGAATCTCTTCGCAGGAAAACAATTCAAGTCAACCTTGTGAGAATCCCTCCTCTGCTCAAGAAGCTTACTTCCAAGATTCCAGAGAATTCTCCCTTCAATGAAAGACATGGTAGACTTCTAAACTTGGTCAACTCCAACATTGAAGAAGACACGGTGAAAGTTCTCTTCCAGTTCTTTGACCCCCTACACCATTGCTTTACATTTCCCGATTACCAACTAGTACCTACTTTGGAGGAATTTTCTCAACTTCTGAGGATTCCTATTCTCCATCAACTACCCTACAATGGTACGGAAAGAGAGCCAAAGCCTGAAGATATTGCTCAAGCCTTACACTTGCAACCATCTGATATCAAAGGTCATTGGGAAACCAGAAGTGGTGTCAAGGGTTTCTTGGAAAAGTTTTTGTTTGAGAAGGCACAAGACTGCTGGAATTCTTTAGATCTACAAGCTTTTGAGGAGATTGTAGCACTTCTCATCTATGGGTTGGTCTTGTTCCCAAACCCTGATCAACTTATAGATGTGAATGCTATCAAGATTTTCATATCTCGGAATCCTGTGCCTACATTTCTTGGGGACATCCTACACTCATTTTACACACGAACAATGAGGAAAAGAGGTGTTCTCATGTGCTGTACTCCTCTTCTAGTAAGGTGGTTTATTTCTCACCTTCCCCAGTCAGTCTTAAAGAATGAACAAGGCTTGAGGTGGTCGCAACGATTGATGACTCTTACACATTCTGATGTTCATTGGTGTTCTCGGTCCAGAGAAAATGTCATCATCATTGATCGTTGTGGGGAGTTCCCTAATGTCCCACTACTTGGCATTAGGGGAGGAATTACCTACAACCCTTGTTTAGCTCTGAGGCAATTTGGGTATGCCCGAAGGGATGGCCCTCATGACATGCTAATTCCTAACTTGGTTTTTGACTTTGACAACGACGCTCAAGGACTTAGACAAAGGTTTATCCGAGCATGGAGGATGTCCAACAAAGTGGATAGTAAGACACTGGGGCACAAGAATTCCATCCCCCTTGAGCCTTATCTCAAGTGGGTACGAACCCGTGCCCAGAGTCTTATGATGCCTTACCCCCACATTCTTCCCGTGATCAAAGAGCCTGTTATGGAAGGAGAGGTTCCGTATACCCTCCTACATCTAGACATGCCAACATCCTTGGAAGAATTGAAAAAGAGTTGGATACAGCTCAAGGAAGAGCGGAACACTTTTGAAGCCAGCTTCTATGCCAGTGAGAAGAAGGTTTTGGAACTTACCCGCCGACTTCACGAAGAGGAGACTCTTAACACTTACATCGCGCCAAAAAGGATGTGCAATGTCTTTTTACATTAAGAAGCTTTGTAATATTTTGCCCATGGGGCATTTATGTACTGATAAATTTCTTCTTATTAATATGACGTGTGTTCTTTTTGTCTACAACAACTTTGAGTTTTTGAATCCTTGGATGCATTACATGAATAAACATATCATTCATCATATGCATAAATAGGTCTTCACACCAGGTTTCCTTATCTTTCTGTTGTTTATTTCAGTAAGATGGATATAAAGCAGGCAGTCAAAGATCTGCAAGCACAAAATTTGCAATTCCAACAACTCCTCATGACCTTGGAAAAGGGTCAAGAGGACCTTAAAGCACTGTTAGAGAAGGAGAAAGAAAAAGAAAAGGAAAAAGGAAAAAATAAAAAGAAAAGAGTCGGGGTAGCTACTCTGGGAAGAAGATTTAAGAACCAAGCTAGAAGAGTCCTGGAGTTCCCCTCGACGTCTGATGAAGGGACCGGTAAAGGAAAAGGAGATGAAGTACCTTCCGAGTCTGAGGTTGAAGAGGAGGAATTTGAAGAGGATGAAGATTACTCCGAGCAGCAGTACCCTCCTGCGAACGATAGGTATAAGAATCTAGAAGAGCGGTTGGCGGCCATGGAGGTACAAAGGGTACCTGGACTGGATTTCGAAGAGTTGGGATTGGTTGTTGGGATCATCATTCCCCCTAAATTCAAAGTGCCTACATTTGCTAAATACGATGGTTTGTCTTGTCCAAAGATGCATCTGCGTTCTTATGTCAGAAAGATCCAACCTCAATCTTCTGATAAAGATTTGTGGGTCCACTTTTTTCAAGATAGTTTGTCGGGTACACAATTGGACTGGTTCTACCAGCTTGAGAGGGATGATGTACATAACTGGGAGGACTTGGCTGCTGCCTTCTATCGACAATACCAATACAACGCAGATTTAGCACCTACTCGTACTCAACTACAGAGTATGAGTATGGTTTCTAATGAGGGCTTTAAGGAGTATGCCCAGAAGTGGAGGGACCTGGCTGGAAGGGTGCAACCACCATTGTCTGAAAGAGAGCTTGTCGATATGTTTTTGGGGACGCTGTTTGGTCCATTCTTTAATCACCTGATAGGGAGCTCATCTGCAGGGTTCACTGAATTAATTCTGACAGGGGAAAGGGTCGAAGCTGGTATTAAGAGTGGTAAAATTCAGAAGGATGCATCTGCTTCAGCCGCTATCAAGAAGACCTTCCCAACCAAGAAGGAAAGTTCTGCTGTTTACACCCAGAGAAATCGAGAAAGAGAGGAACGCCGGCCAATAGTGGGGGTCGTATTAATTCAGTAGTCCGCATCAGATCAACCTAGAAATAGTCAACCGAGGAATGATCAACCCAGAACCTATCAGCAAAGGGTAGAAAGACCACAACGACAATATACCCCGATAAACATGACACCCGCTTAGATCCTTCCACATCTTATGAAATTAAACCTTGCTAATTTGATAGAGGCACCGAAGAATACAAATACCACTTCTCCACATTATCATCCCAATGCAAAATGTGCTTACCATTCAGATAGCATAGGGCACGACACCAACAACTGTTGGGCCCTCAAAAACAAGATCCAAGATTTAATAGATGCCAAGGAGGTAGAATTCGATGCACCCGAAAAGCCGAATGTGATTTCTGCCCCAATGCCAAAGCACGGTCACAATGTCCATGCTATTGAAGAGGATTTATATGTTGCTGTTGTTGATAACTTAATGACTCCGTTGCCAATGATCAAGATGAATCTGTTGAAAGTTGGGATCTTCCCAGGCTGTGAAAAAGATTGTTACCTTTGTTCGACCTTGCAATCCGACTGTCTGCTATTGAAGTCAGGCATCCAACGCCTGATGGATAATCAAGAGATCCTCTTTCAGAAAACTCCTGTTACTCCTATAACTCCTATCACTCCTGTTACCCCAATCAATGATGTTGCTATAATCACCATTTCCGACAATCTTTCCAAGACCTGCAAAAGGCCTGTTAAGATTACACCCGATCCAAAGTTTGTACCACTGAAGATTACCATGCCGGGGCCTATCCCATATAAGTCCAACAAGACAATACCATGGAATTATAGAGGAGAGATCTTCTACCACGGTGTTAAGCAGATCGAATCATTCAAAGAAGGTTCCTATGAAGAAACTCCTGACATAGGAAATATTGCAGGGACAAGTAAGATAACTCGTAGTGGAAGAATATTCTCTCCGGAGATTGTTCCTCCAAGGGCAGTCTTCGGACCCTCAAGTGCTCGTGTGCCAGTCAATATATCTATGCGAAGTCTAGTGATTGAAGAAATTGTTACTCCTGAAGTTGTACCCTCTGCTGTTACGACTGATAAAGGTAAGGGGATCCAAGAAGCGCCCGTCAGGACGAGGGCTCAGCCTTTGGTTATCCCCGAGACCACCCAAAAGGAAATGGAGGAAATTTTAAAGATAATCAAGAAGAGCGACTATAATATCGTAGAATAACTGGGGCAAACCCCTTCAAAAATATCCATGTTGGCTCTATTGCTCTGTTCCGAGGCTCATGCCAAAGCCTTGATCAAATTCCTGAAGATGGCGCACGTGCCTCAAGAAACTTCTGCGGACCAGTTTCAAGAATGTGTAGCCAGCCTAACCGCCGACAATGGTCTTGGTTTCTCTGATGCCGATCTAACATCTAAGGGAAGAAAGCATAACGATGCGCTGCATGTTTCGGTAGAGTGCAGAGGGACCACACTTGCTCATGTTCTGGTTGATATCGGCTCATCTTTAAATGTCCTACCAAAGAAAGCATTGGACAGACTAGACTGTGAGGGTTTGACCCTAAAGCCCAGTAATATCATTGTTAGAGCCTTCGAAGGTTCTAAGAGGATGGTTCACGGAGAAGTGAACATCCCAATTAAGGTGGGAACATAAATTTTCAACTCTACTTTTTATGTGATGGACATCCGTCCTTCATATTCATGCTTGTTGGGAAGGCCATGGATCCACAACGCTGGGGAAGTCACTTCTTCTCTACACCAAATGCTCAAATACCCAGTTCAGGGTAAAATCATAACAGTTCACGGTGAGGAGGAGTATATGATAAGCCACCTTAACTCTTTCCGTTATGTGGAGTTAGATGGTGAATTCATAGAAACACATTTCTAACACTTTGAAGAGGTTTCTCCTGAATTTGTGACGACCAAGACAATAACTTCTGTGCCTGCAATTACCAAGCCTGTGTCCCGGATGTCATCCCTTAAAGATGCGAAGGCTGTGATCGAGGAAGGAGGAAGTACAATGTAGGGTCAGCTACCAGACTTTCCTTTCAAGACAGATAAGTTTGGTTTGGGTTTCACTGCTGCTAGTCAGAAAGCTGTGCGTCACTCTCGGGCTGGAGGACCACCATTAAAGATCACTCATCACGGAGTTCATGCTTTGGAAGATGTTGAAGACGAGAGTAATTTTGAAGACTGGATCTTTCCAACCATTGAAGGAGGAAAGAACAACTGGGAGGCGAAAGACTTCGTTCCCATTACTTTCATTAATCAGTAATTTATCTTTTGAACATTTTCCGTTGGTCTGTAATAACTATTAAACAATTCGTTCACTCTTTTTGCCTTGTGCCTTACCCGGGGCATATAGGTCCATTTGTAAGGGCTTGATTTCTTCATTTTCATATGCCATTTTTAATGAATCATGGACGTTTTCATCTATAAACTTTTGTGTTCATTTTCCTTCTTTTTACATTTTATTTTGTTTAAAGGTGGCTATCCCTTACACACACTCACACTCACAAAATACAGGTACCCATCCACTCCGAATTCCATGGGTAATAATTCTACTATGGCCTTCAGTGACTCTGAAGATCTGGTCAATCATGCCGAATACGAAGGTGATGAAGACTGTGAAGTGCCTGGAGAGTTGGCTAGACTTCTACAACAGGAAGAGAGGGCTATTTTGCCCCATGAAGAGCTGTTAGAGACTATCAACTTGGGTACTGCCGAAGACAGGAGAGAGGTTAAAATGGGTGCCAACCTAAAGCAAAATGTCAAAGAGCGCTTAGTTCAGCTATTGAATGAATATGTTGAGATCTTTGCCTGGTCCTATGAAGACATTCTGGGACTCGACACAGATATTGTGGTTCACCGTCTCCCTACAAGAGAAGATTGTCCACCAATAAAACAGAAAGTCTGCCGAATAAGGCCCGATATGTCTAAAAAGATCAAAGCCGAAGTGATGAAGAAGTTCAATGTTGGGTTTCTTGTTGTTACTTCCTATCCACAATGGGTTGCTAACATTGTGCCCGTGCCTAAGAAGGACGGCAAAGTGAGAATGTGTGTGGATTACCGAGATTTAAACAGGGCTAGCCCTAAAGATGACTTTCCACTACCGCACATTGACATTTTGGTCGACAACACAGCTCAACATAAGGTATTTTCTTTCATGGATGGATTTTCAGGGTACAACCAGATCAAAATGGCCCCCGAAGACATGGAGAAGACTACTTTTGTTACACAGTGGGGTACCTTCTGCTATAAAGTAATGCCATTCAGACTGAAGAATGCCGGGGAAACCTATCAGTGAGCCATGGTAGCTTTGTTTCATGACATGATACATCATGAAATTGAAGTCTACGTAGACGACATGATAGCCCGTTCACAAACAGAAGAAGAACACCTCGACCATCTAAAAAAGCTGGTTGTCAGATTGAAGGAGTATAATCTCAGACTGAACCCTAGCAAATTCACTTTCGGAGTCAGGTCTGGTAAACTCTTGGGATTCATCGTCAGCAACAAAGGCATTGAGGTTGATCCTGCTAAAGTTGAATCTATACGAGAAATGCCTGCCCCCCGCACTGAAAAGGAGGTCAGAGGTTTCTTAGGACGCCTAAACTACATTGCAAGGTTCATTTCTCACCTAACATCTACCTGTGAACCAATCTTCAAGTTGTTGAAGAAAGATCAGGTGGTCGAATAGAATGATGACTGTCAAACTGCTTTTGATAAAATCAAGGAGTATTTGCTAGAGCCTCTTATCTTGATGCCACCCGTCGAAGGAAGGCCGTTAATCATGTATCTGACTGTTTTGGATAATTCATTGGGGTGTGTATTGGGCCAACATGACGAGTATGGTCCAAAAGAGCATTGTGATACGCTGGGAGAACTGACTTGAGGTTTTGCATTTTATGTTCGCAAATGTTTCGGTTTAGAAAGAGTTGCCACCGACTTTTTATTTTATCCTAAGGAAAGGTCAAAAAGCACAAGAAAGACCTTTGAGATGTTTTCTTGGGTTCGGGGAGTAGATTATGAAAAGGGAAGGTGCAAGCACCCTTTTCATCCATGGTTATCCATGGGCTCTTAGTTACTTGTTTAGATCACTTGCTTTTGCTTTTCAATTGTTTGAAATGGTGCTTTGTGTGTGGTTTTGAAAGATGTTTTGAAAAGAGGCCATCATTATGGCAACCTTTGTAATGATTCTTGTTTGAATGTATACAAAGGTGTTTTGTCTTTTCAATGTTTGAAAGTTTTATTTGGGAAATATTTTGAAATTGTGTTGTGAAGTGTGTTTTGAAAAATAGCAAGGATGTTTTGCAAGCTTTTGATCAAGTAACTAAGAGCTATCTACCCTATTTTACTCAAAGATCTTTCCTAATGTTTTTTTAACCCTTTTGACAGTGTTGTTTCACCATTGTATTTGGTGAACAACCTTGTATTAGGATGTTAAACGGGACAGGCGCGGGTCATCGTATAGACCATGATAGCAATTGTGTTAGGAATTTTTGGCAAATTTTTGAGGGACTTGATCATTTTTGTTTAGGCAACCAAGATAGCGTCATCGAAGGACTATGATCTTTTGTTTTGCTTTTGTTTTGCCAAAGTACTCAACATGCATAACATGGACGATTTTAAGGCAACAAGTGGATTGTAACCCTAAGGGTGCAAGTGTGTATTGTGTTTGATTTTCATGTATTTTTGTCTTTGTATTAGGTCAAACTACTTGTTGATTTTGATTTTTGCATACAAACCCTAATCTCTAATCATGGCATAATTGAAAGCATAAAGTGCGAGAATTAAAAGTCTAAGCTATTACAACATGATTATGGGGATGGGGGTACAATCTTTGAATGAGGGTGTATTTGATAAGAAACATAAACCCTAGTTTACTATTACATCCAAATTGAATTCAAATGCATAAATAAATGGACAATATTTAAATAAACAAAATAAACAAATATATCAAATGATATGAATTATGCAAAAAAGGTTTTTGTTTATTTATGTATGTAAAAATATTTAATGTAAAAATAAAAAAATAAATAAAATATTAATTTTGTTAGGTTAAGGGTGAAATCCTAATTTCTTTAAGAAAGTAAATATATTAATTATTTTATTTATATACAATAAAAATAAAATAGTATGTGTAAAAAAATAAAATATGTTTAGAAAAAGTATTTTTAAGTATATTTAATAATAAAAATAAAAGTGTAATATTTAATATTTTTATTCTAAAATATCTAATAAAATAAGAGTATATACATATATATGTATTAATTATCTTAAATATGTACAATAAATAAAATATATACAAAAATAAAAATATATTTTAGAAAAAATATTTTCAGTATGAATAAAAATAAAGAATAAAAATAAAAGTATAATTTGGATATATTTTTCAAGTTTTGAATAAATAATATAAAAGTAATTAAATTGTTTTTTTATGTTAGGAAAATAAAAATAAAATGCAAAATAAATGTGAAAAAATTATAAAAATATTTTTGAGCATTTTTTATATTTGGAAATAAATAAACAAAATCAGAAATGAAAATAAAAATACAAAAATATAAAATAACAAGAAATTGGGCCAGGGGGTGCAAAAGGAAAAAGGGGGGTGTCAATAGTGAGCCAGGTCAAGCCCAACCCACCACTTCATCTTCAACCTTCAGATTTCAAACAAACACACGCGCCTGTTATCCAACATGGACATCCTGCATACGAGCTCTATTGCAAAAACACATAACATCAAACTTGTAGAGCATTTCAAGACGAATATAACCATATAAACAACTTGTCTTAACTCTCAAAGACCAGAGAGAATTTCTCTGGCCCTAAAATCTGACCTAGTTTTTTCAGTATGTTCATGGATGAAATTCTCTTAGCATGCTTAATATAAATGAAAACTGAGCATATGTACAGCTTCATGGCAATGAATACTATATTTTTTATTCACAAACCTAAGGCTAAATGTTCCTAAATAGAGAGATAAGAAGTTGACAAAAACCTTTTTCAGTTGACTTCGTGTAGGGCAATGTAGAGCTTTTCAACAAGGCTTGAAATGTCTGGGAGCTTGCTTGGACTTCACTTGACCTTCTCCAATGACTTGCTTGCCTTGAATATCCTTGAATCAGCCTATAGAACTCAACCTGCACAAGCTCAAAATGAAAATGGCAAACTCTGTAAATGGAGTTACATTTGGTGTTTGAGGTTTGAGATAGCTTGGATGGATGGAATGGAAGGTGTTTGAACATGTTTTGGCCAAAACGCACGAGCCAAATGAGTTATGGAAGTCAAGTTGCAGGTTTTGCCCTGTTTTGCCAATGGGATGTGATTTCTGGCTATGGGGTGTTTAGAGGCTTAAGCAATCGTGTTTCTGGCTCAAACGGGTGTGAGAGAGATGTTCAAACTGTTTTCATAAGTTTATCTTGGTTGGTATTCCAGTTCTAAGGTTTTGGACAAGTTTCTTCTTTTTGAAGCAAAATGTGGAAGTGATATGTAACAGGCTTGTACATGCTATACAACCCCTTGTAACCTCTGCTCTTGGCCCCTCTAATTTGTGGATTTTATTAGCTGCAAGAGATCTTGGACCAATGCTCAAAGATTGTGGTTTGACATAAATCACATTTAAGCAAAAATGGAAATGTACCTTTTTCTACTTAAGGCTTAATTTTGTGTACAATGTCCTAATGGCCAATAGCTTAAACCAATAGATTTGCATTAAATTATTGAGTGTGAAATGGTTTAGAGGCCTGTAAACAAGTGTAAGGCATGCTGTCTTGAAATTGCAACTCGTATGAACATGAATATGCCATGGATGAAAAGTGAGTTTTTGCCAACTTCAAGCCTTCGATTCTCCCTAACCGCAAATGTGTTTCGAGAGTTCTTGGACAATTTGGAAATCTTGCAACATGATCTATAATCCATCTTTGAAATGAAACTTGAGATTCTAAGTGGAACTATGTGAAAAATGTCCATGAAGATAGGTCAAAATCCTGCCTAAACTAGGGCAAAATTTTACTAAGTTAAAAGTTTTAGGGATCCTTGTTCCAAAAATCATAACTTGAGATCCAAGATTCTTTTGAGACAACTTTGTAAACCAAAGTTTTATACTTTGTGGAGGACTACAACTTTCATGTTGGAAGTTTTGTTTGAATCCAATTGTATCATGGTGAAAATGTGGGGCAAAGTTAGGAAAAATTAAGAAAATTTCATAACTTAGAAAAATTCTAAGTTATGAATTTTTTATTTTAATTTTAAACCCTAATTTGAAAAATTAGGTTTCTTGATGAACAAGTTTCATGTTTTGACACATCTTGATTAAAAATGACCCTTGGCACTTGATTTTGACCAAAAAGTCAAAGTTTGACTTTTCAGTGTACAGTCAAATTTTGATCAGTTGACTGAAAAATTCATCGGTCCATCCAATGCAATTGAGATCTTTTGAACTTGTTGAATAGGTCAAGATGATGCCATTGAGTCCTTGAATCCATGGTTGAACTCAATTTGCCATTGGCTAGGTCAAAACTCAGAAATTGCCTTTGTGTAGTCAAAACCCTAAAAATGACCATTTTGCCCTTTTGGTGATTTGATCAAATTTCTTGTGGAATTGTGGTCCAAACTTGATAAAATGGTTCATATGAGTTCATAATGTTGATGTGGGTCAAAATTCATGAGGTTTGACTGTAAATTGGCCATAGTTGACTTTTTCCCTAATACAGTTGATTTCTAGGTCAACTATCCAATTGACTGGGCAAAAATTTGATTCAAGGATTGAAACTTGGTATGGTCAAACTTATGAGTCCAACATGAAGTATGAAATTCATTTTGGGCATTTAAAGTCCAAAAATCCCTGTGCAAACTCAAACCCTAATTTAGGTCATCAGTGCAAGGAGATGTCTTGAGCAGAGCAAAACCCTAATCCTGTCTGGAGTTCAAGGAGTCTTGTGAGGGGAAATATTGATAAAATGAGAGAGAAAATTTTGGGGTACAACAATTTCCCCTGTTCAATCTTCTTGAACCTGAAGAGTTAGATTGGCAAGTTTGCCTTTCGTGACTCGAAGGTAAAAGAGGATTGGACACTAGAGTGCCCGTAAATTTGCACTGTCAAAATGTAGCTGAGGGAATGGGCTTGAAGATGCCATTTGGAGATGGTAGAATCTTGCTGGAGATGGGCTTAAAGATGCCATCCAATATTTGTTTGTTGAAAATCAGGAGAATGAATGTCAGAATGGTATCCGTGTCTGGAACGTATCTGAGTTGTATCTGGAGATTGGATTCATATGAGCAAAAGAAATGGCGTCTGTGTCTGGAGCATATCCATGCTGTAACTGTATTTATCTCTTGAATGAATATCAGAATGACTGTCGTGTCTGGAGTGTATCTGTATTGTATCTGAGATCTGAAATCTGAATAAGCGACAGAAAGACATCAGTGTCTGGAATATCTTTGGGCTGGGGAATAGGTTTGAATGAGTGACAGAATGGCGACCATGTCTGGAGCATATCTGGACTGTATCCAAAATTGAGATCTGTATGAGTAGCAGAATGACTTTCGTGTCTGGAATACATCCGTACTGTAACTGGGATCTGGGCAAGTGACATAATAACTTCAGTATCTGAAGTGTATCTGAACCTGAAGTTGATAGTTGAATCGGAATGAGAAGTAGAATGGCTTCTGTGTCTGGAGCGTATCTAGTCTGTATCTGATTGCTGAAGTCTGAATGAGTAATAGAATGACTGCCGTATCTGGGGTGTATCTGTACTGTATATGAAATCCTTGAACATCTGTTAAAGGTAGCTTTTAATCTTATCCTGAAAAGGGAAAAATGTTAGCTAAAACACACAAAGTTATGTTGTATGACATGTATGATGCAATAAGGTGTGTCTTATCAATGATATATGAATGTAATGGATGCGTATGTAAGCTGAGTAGCCTTCTTGCTGAGGAGAAGATATCCCTGATAACTGGAGATAATGAAATTCTTGACTGCTGTCAGGGAAAATAAATCCTTGACTGCTGTTGGAGATTCAAAATCTTTGATTGTTGAGAATAAGAAATCCTTGTACCACTGTTGGGGATTGAAAATCCTTGGGGACTTGTGGGGATTAACAAGAATTTTGACAACTTCTGCGAGGAACTGAGAATACTTCATGACTTTCCTGGGAAATAAAGCAAACTCTGATGATCTCTACTGGCGAATTAAAATTTGGGAGGCTCCAACTGGAGAAAAGAGAATAAGAATCTTCGTTCTGCTGAGAAATAACTCTGCGGGGAGAATGCTTATCCTGCCGGGGAAATCAGGAGTTTGGGTGGTATGCCAATCTACTGGGGATTCCTGTTTTGTTGTTTTGATGAGAACTCCGCCGGGGATATGTAATTCAAGGTTTTAGCTTTGTTGAGGATCTGAATGACATATTGCAGGGGATTTCCTCCGGAATAGCATAAAGACGTCTTCCTATACTTTCAACCTATCAGTAATTATCCTTTCTCATTCCGTTTTATTTGTAAGCAATGATTATATTCAAATGCATATGCTCATTTTAATAAATCATTGGATGTTTTCAAATAAAACACAAGTGTAAAAAGAAAGAAAAGACAAACAAATTTCTACACTTTGAAGTATTTTTGTATTAACTTTGTGTAAGTATTTTGTACAAAGGAGACAGACATCCTAGTAAGAGAATGTTGCCAAAAAATGAGAAAAATTTATACAAAGAAAGATGGCCATGTGTAATAATTCCATGGGGTTTCCATTCTGCTATAGCCTTCACAACTCTGAGTATCCTGTCCATTCGTCGCTTCGTTCGCAGATGATTGGATTGATCAGAATCCTGGAGATTGTTGGTGAAGAGATTGTCCTTAAAGTGATCCGACGATACATAGTCATACGCTTTAATTCCCTAACTTTTTCCTGGACCGCCCTTTCGGGTTTTCGATCCACCGGGAAACCCTTTTTTGTCCAAGTCTCCCTTTCGGGTTTTCAACTTGCCGAGTATACAAATTTTTTATTTATCCCTGATTTTTGCCTGAATCGCCCTTTCGGGTTTTCGATTCACCGGGATGCCCATTTTTGCCCAAGTCGCCCTTTCGGGTTTTCAACTTGTCGGGTTGTTTTATGTGTAGTATCTTTTGACTATGTCTGCATTCGCAGGGTGCGGCAGGTCATCGCCGTCCATGGTGGTCAGAACCATTGCCCCACCAGAAAAGATGTTTTTGATCACAAATGGTCCTTCGTAAGTAGGAGTCTACTTGCCCCTGGGATGACTTTGCGGCAAGATGATCTGCTTGATTACAAGATCTCCGACTTGATATACCTGACGTCTGACTTTCTTGTTGAAAGCCTTGATCATCTGTTTTTGATACGTCTGACCATGACAAACAGCAGTAAGTCGTTTCTTGTTGATCAAATTAAGTTGATCAAGCCGAGTCTGAATCCAACCGTCTTCACTTAAACCGACATCCTTCATAATCCTCAAGGAAGGAATCTGAACTTCCATAGGTAAAACAGCTTCCATGCCATATACCAAAGAAAAAGGGGTTGCCCATATTGAAGTACGTGCCGTGGTACGATATCCGTGCAGAGCAAACGGTAATATCTCATGCCAGTCTTTGTAGGTGACTGTCATCTTTTGAATGATCTTTTTGATATTTTTATTCGCAGCTTCAACAACATCGTTCATCTTTGGCCGATAGGGAGATGAATTGTGATGTTGAATCTTGAACTGCTCGCACAGAGCGGTGATCACAGTGTTATTCAGGTTTGTACCGTTGTTCGTGATGATCCTGTCAGGGATACCATACCGGCATATGAGGTTCTGCTTGATGAAGCAGGCAACCACATTCTTGGTAACGGAGGCGAAGGAAACTGCTTCGACCCACTTGGTAAAATAATCAATAGCCACCAGGATGAAGCGATGTCCATTGGATGCCGTAGGCTTGATCTCTCCAATCATGTCGATTCCCCACATCGTGAATGGCCAAGGAGCTGTTAGAACGTTGAGAGGAACTGGAGGAATATGTACCTTGTCAGCATAGACTTGGCATTTGTGACAAGTACGGGAATATTGATGACAATCAGCTTCCATGGTAGACCAGTAGTAGCCTGCCCTTAGAATCTTCTTAGCCATCGTATGTCCGCTCAAGTAGGTGCCGAATGTGCCACTATGTATTTCAATCATGATCAACCCAGCTTCAACTCTGTCCACACAACGAAGTAGAACACAATCATGGTTGCGCTTATATAGGATACCATTACTCAGGAAGAACTTGGCAGCAAATCTCCTTAAGAACTTTTTGTCGTTGACTGAAGCTCCTTCAGGGTATTCTCGAGTCTTGAGATACTTTTTGATTTCATGAAACCAGGGTTGTTCCACTACTTCTTCAGTATTAATCTCATGACAGTGCGCAGGTTCGTCCATTCGCTCGATGGTGATTTGGGGAGCCTCATTATCCCAGTTGAGTTTAAACATGGAAGACATTATAGCTAGAGCATCCGCTAGCTGATTTTCTTCTCGCAGAAAGTGCTCGAAGGTAATCTGCTCGAAATGAGGTAACAATGTTAGGACATGTTCTTTGTATGGGGTAAGATTAGGATGTTTAGTGTCCCACTCTCCTTTGATTTGACTGATAACTAAAGCTGAATCCCCAAATATAACCAAAGATTTGATTCCTAGGTCAATCACAGCTTTGAGACCAAATATACAAGCTTCATACTCGGCCATGTTATTGGTGCAGCTGAAGCAGATTCTAGTAGTGAAAGGTGTATGGCAACCCTCTGGAGAGATAAGTATCGCACCGATACCGTTGCCAAGTGAATTTGAAGCACCATCAAAGTACAGGGTCCATCGGGATCCTTGTTCAGGTCCATCATACGGTCTGTTACCTTCAATGTTGTCCAATGTCATAATGTCCTCGTCAGGGAAGTCGAACCTCATAGATTGGTAATCTTCGACAGCTTGATGAGCTAGATGGTCATCTAGTACACTCCTCTTTATAGCTTTTTGGGTTGTGTATTGGATATCATACTCAGTCAGGATCATCTGCCATCTAGCGATTCTTTCGGATAAAGCGGGCTTCTCGAAGATGTACTTAATCGGGTCCATTTTAGAAATCAGCAAAGTGGTATATGTCAGCATGTACTGCCTTAGCCGGCGAGCAGCCCATACCAAAGCGCAACAAGTTTTATCGAGCAGTGAGTAGCGAGTCTCACAGTCGGTAAACTTTTTGCTAAGGTAATAAATGGCATGCTCTTTTTGGCCAGACTCGTCATGTTGGCCCAGTACGCACCCCATTGAATTATCCAAAATGATCAGATACATGATTAAAGGCCTTCCTTCGACGAGTGGCATCAAGATAGGAGGTTCCAGCAGATACTCCTTGATCTTATCGAAAGCAACTTGACAATTATTGTTCCATTCAACCACCTGATCTTTCTTAACAGCTTAAAGATTGGCTCGCAGGTAGATGTTAGGTGAGAGATGAACCTTGCAATATAGTTTAAGCGTCCCAAAAAACCTCTAACCTCCTTTTCAGTGCGGGGGGCAGGCATTTCTTGTATAGCTTTGACTTTGGCAGGATCAACTTCAATGCCTTTGTTACTGACGATAAATCCCAAAAGTTTACAGGACCTGACTCCGAAAGTGCACTTGCTAGGATTCAGTCTGAGCTTATATTCCTTCAATCTAACAAATAGCTTTTGCAGATGGTCGAGGTGTTCTTCTTCTGTCTGTGAACGGGCTATCATGTCGTCTACGTAGACTTCAATCTCATGATGTATCATGTCATGAAACAAAGCTACCATGGCTCGCTAATAGGTTTCCCCGACATTCTTCAGTCTGAATGGTATCACTTTATAGCAGAAGGTACCCCACTGCGTAACAAAAGTAGTCTTCTCCATGTCTTCGAGGGCCATTTTGATCTGGTTGTATCCCGAGAATCCATCCATGAAGGAAAATACCTTGTCTTGAGCTGTGTTGTCAACCAAGATGTAAATGTGTGGTAGTTGAAAATCATCTTTAGGGCTAGCCCTGTTTAGGTCTCTGTAGTCCACACACATTCTGACTTTGCCGTCCTTCTTAGGCACGGGCACAATGTTAGCAACCCATTGTGGATAGGAAGTAACAGCCAGAAAGCCAGCATTGAACTGCTTCATCACCTCAGCTTTGATATTTTCGGACATGTCGGGCCTCATTCGGCGGACTTTCTGTTTGATTGGTGGACAGTCTTCTCTTGTAGGGAGACGGTGGACCATAATATTTGTATCTAGTCCCGGCATATCTTCACAGGACCAGGCGAAGATCTCAACAAACTCATTCAACAGCTGAACTAAGCGCTCCTTGACATTTGGCTCCAGGTTGGCACCCACTTTAACCTCTTTTCTGTCTTCCTCTGTTCCCAAATTGATAGTCTCCAACAACTCTTCATGGGGAAGAATAGCCCTTTCTTCTTGTTGCAAAAGTCTAGCTAACTTTCCAGACACTTCACAGTCTTCATCACCTTCGTAATCAGCATGATTGACCAAATCTTCAGAGTCACTAAAGGCCAAAGCAGAATAGTCACCCATGGAATCCGGAGTGGATGGGTACCTGCATTTTGTGAGCGTGGGTGTGTGTAAGGGATAGCCATCCTTAAACAAAATAAAATGTAAAAGGAAAGAAAATGAAACACAAAAGTTTATAGATGAAAAACGTCCATGATTCATTAAAAATGGCATATGAAAATGAAGAATCAAAGCCCTTACAAATGGACCTATATGCCCCTGGTAAGGCACAAGGCAAAAGAGTGTACGAATTGTTTAAAAGTTATTACAGACCAACATAGTAAATATTCAAAAGATAAATTACTGATTGATGAAAGTAATGGGAACGAAGTCTTTCGCCTCCCAGTTGTTTAGTCCCCCTTCAATGGTTGGAAAGATCCAATCTTCAAAGTTGCCTTCTTCATCATCATCTTCTAAGGCATGAACTCCATAGTGAGTGATTTCTAAGGGTGGTCCTCCAGCCTGGGAGCGACACACAACTTTCTGACTAGCAGCAGTAAAACCCAATCCGAACTTGTCTGTCTTGTGAGGAAAATCTGGCAGCTGACCCCACACTGTACTTCCTCCCTTTCTGATAACAGCCTCCGCATCTTTAAGGGATGACATCCGAGACACAGGCTTGGTAATGATGGGTGCATCAGTCATTGTCTTGGCTACCGCAACCTCAGGAGAAACCTCTTCAAAGTGTTGGAAAGATGTTTCTATGAATTCACCATCTAACTCCACGTAGTGGAAAGAGTTAAGGTGGCTTATCATATACTCCTCTTCACCATGAACTGTTATGATCTTACCCTGGACTGGGTACTTTAGCATTTGGTGTAGAGAAGAAGTGACTGCCCCAGCATTGTGGATCCATGGCCTTCCCAACAAGCATGAATATGAAGGACGGATGTCCATCACATAAAATGTAGAGTTGAAAATTTCCATACCCACTTTGATTGGTATGTCCACTTCTCCGTGAACCATCCGCTTAGAATCGTCGAAGGCTCTAACAATGATATTACTGGGTGTGATCGGTGGAAATAGAACTGACTGTTTTGAAATGCTGGTTCGCGAAATGTCGCGGTAAGCAAGAGTCGCCACCGTCTTTTATGTTCTCCAACAAGGAAAGGACAAAAGCACAACAAAATTCCTTTTCGAGATGTTTCTCGGTTCGGGAGGTAGATTTATAGAAAGGGAAGGTGTTAGCACCCTTTCTATCCATGGTTATCCACGGGCTCTTAGGTACTTGCTCACTATGTTTTCAAAAATGTTTGCTTTTCTTGTGTTTGTGGGTTTTGAAAAAGTTTAGTTTAAAAAACTTCTAGGTAACTCTTGTATCAGTCCTCAAGAGTGTATGAAGTGTTTGTTTGAAAACTTTTTGAAAGTGTAGGTGCGAAAAGTTGTTTTTTTTATTTGAAAGAGCAAGTACCCAGGAGAAATCTACCTACTCTAAGGAATTAAGCTGTGTAAGAGTCCTTTAGACAGTACTATCCCACTATTGAGAAGTAGGTAGCACCATCGTTGGAGTTATTCGGGTCAATTCGATTATAGGGACATGTGTGGTCACCAAAGCAATAGTAGAACGCCTTAGCGGTAACCATAATGTCCTAGATCCTTTTTATCTGAGGCAACCGTTTCGAGGCAACTGGATCTTTAGACAGGAGGGCGACCTCTAAAACACCCTATACTTGACGACCACGTTCGAGGCAACCAAGTGAGGCGTACCCTAGGAGTGGCATGTGCATGTGTGTCAGGTTTCAGTTTATGTTTATCTTTGAACATGCATCATTGTGAGCTACGAGTTGGTTTTATTTTCATACAAGTCTTGCAGGCATAATTAACAGTTAATATTTGTGCGGGAAGTAAATTGCGGAAAGGTAAATCTACGCTATTACAAGGCGCGGGTATATACATCGCCAAAAACAAACCCGTTTGGAAAATAAATGGGAAAATAAAGGAAAGCGATAAAAGACCTAATTATCTATTACATACTCGGAGCAGATACATCAATATAATCAAAATAATGAATTAAAATAAATATGCGCGCGAAAGAATTGAATCGGGACGTCCTTAGGGTTTTGACCCTTTTTGAGAAAAGAATGGCATTTTGTCCTTTTTGCAATTAATTGAAATTAAACCTAATAACTAATTAATTACAATAAAAAAGTGTTTTTTATGTTTTTATATTTTTAATAAAAAGAAATTAAAAATCAAAAGTTAGTAAAACCTAATTCTAATTTATTTTAAATAATTAAGAAAAAAATTAAAGTTAAACCTAATTAAACTAAATTAGTTTATTAGTATTTATTTACAAAAATAATAAATAATAATAGAAATATTTTTTAGGTTTTCTGAATTTTATTGTGAAGAATAATTTATGAATTAATTAAATAATAGTAATAATAATTATTAAAAGAAAATAGAAAGAAAGAAAATAAAAAAGGGAAATAGAAACCAGGGGGGTGTTGGACCCATTAGGAGGTGTTGATTCGAAATCTGGCCCATTAATGATCAAGCCTTGTTTGACTTCTGGAATCAGTTATGCGTTGGTTGACTGGGAGCATGGTGTTCCCTCTCCTTCTGGCCTTTGGATGCATGATTATGGCCACATGGCGCCTGGGATGTGGGAGTCCATGGTGGACAATATTCAACAGCCTGCATGTGAATATATTAGCAAAAATAGAAACAAGGGATTTGGGGGACTTGGGAATCGAACCCAGGTCCCAAGGCACTTTGCACGTTTCCTCCAACCACTCAGCCAATTGCATGCTTTTGTTAGTATAATGATCAATAAATAATATATTAAGAAACCAAACAATTATGCAATAAAGCAAAACACGCGCGCCCTGATTTGAATGGACCACTCCCATACTTCCACGTCTTGTCTTCTTCGCTGAAACCTGCAAAATATCAAACAGATAGCGGGGGTTTTTAACCCCCACAAAGTAGCTTGAGGAATAATAGCGATTAGAATTCTATGCTATATAAATATGGCGCGATATGTGATTTGGATTCGTCTAATTCTCACGAATTTAACCATAGTCATGAGAGGTTCTGATTTTACTGGATGGGGAAAGCCCTAATTTTGAAGCTTGAAAAACCTAGAATTCGTCAATGGTGATTTGTGATTCTGGACACCATAATGCAACTCACCTATACCATTAGCTTCAGAGAGGTTCTAGCAATGCAAAGCACACAAAAAATCTTGATGCATGAATGATGAATTACGATTATGAAAAAGATTGACAAACTGTGGGACTGTTTCTTAGGATTCCTTGAGTGTTAGCGTGTGGTTTTGATCCCTACACGTTCCTGGGAGTGCTAGCAACGTATTAGAAACAAGAACAAGCTTTGAATCACGTTAAATTATGGAATTCAGTTTTGGGTTTTCTTTGATTTTTTCCAATATTGCATATGGCTTTCTTGCAGAGTTTTCACGTGTGATGCATTAGGGTTAGCTTCAGTATATATAATAGAACTGATTTAGGTTAAAATCTTGGTCAAAGATCCATGGAATTATGATTTGTATATTTGATTTTCAATCAAATATTTTTGCATCTTTTTGATTGAAAAACCTTGCCAAATTGGGAGATTTTGTCCCCTTGATGTGTACACGAAATCTCCAGCATATGTTGACCACTTTTGCTTCATAAAAAGATTTAGAAATCATATCTTGGTATTTTCCTACAATTAAATTAATTAAATGAATTAAAAATCAATTAAAAATCCAATTAATTAATAAAAATAAGAAAATAATTCAATTTAATCTCAATGGGTCGTGCATAGGCCTTGGACAAAGTTTCAAGAAGGAATTTGAGGCCCATTAGCAAAAATGATGTGTTTTGAGCAAAGTTGACTTTTGCAAATTCACAAAAATTTCCCAACTTATCCAATGCATATCTTGCTCAATTTTGATCATATGAACATATTCTTGGACATTTTGGAAAGGTCTTGAAGTCCTCTAACTAATGCCTTTGGTCCCACGTCATTTGGATTTACCAATCTCAAGTTATGGTCTTTGACTCAAAGTGCATTTTTGTTGACTTTTGAAATTGACCTATAATATAGAAATTGATAACTTTTTGTGAGAGCATTTCTTGGACTTGGAATGTGAATATGAGTTGTAGGAAATGTCATCCCCTTCAAAATGAGCATTGGATGGGATTTTTATGATGAACCATGAAAAAGTTATGCCCTGGTCAACTTACAGTTGACTTTTCTACTGTCCAAAAATAGTAACTTTTGCATCTTTGATGATTTTTGAGCCATCCTTGTGGAATAATGATCAAGACTTGATAAAATGATGATTGTGGCTTCAAAATAAGATGTTGACCAAAAATTCTGACTTTTGGCTGCAAAATGACCATTTTACCCCTGCAGTTGACTGTGAAGCAAGTAGGACTTTTGACTGTGCAAATTGGCATTGTGAAACTTGAGACTTGACATGTATATACTTGAGGATGTATAGAGGCCTATGGGACTTGATTGAGCCATTGAAAACCTCAAATTCCTTGAGAGAATCAAAACCCTAATTTTGACTGGCTTAGGAGATGGTTTGACTGTGCAACCCCTTGAGTAATCTTGAACCATTTGAAGATGATTCTTGATAGATCTTGAAGAATATGGGAGGGAAAATTTTGGGGTATAACACTGGGTTTTAAAGTCAAACCTTCACAATCTAGCTTGTCCAATGCTTTCTTTGGTAGGACATTTAAGGATGATCTGGTATCAACCAGAACATGAGCAAGTGTGGTTCCCCTGCACTCTACCGAAACACGCAGCGCATCATTATGCTTTCTTCCCTTGGATGTTAGATCGACATCAGAAAAACTCAGACCATTGTCGGCTGTAAGGCTGGCTACACACTCTTGAAACTGATCTGCATAAGTTTCTTAAGGCACATGCACCGTCTTTAGGAATTTGATCAAGGCTTTGGCATGAGCCTCGGAGCAAAGCAACAAAGCTGGCATAAATATTTTTGAAGGGGTTTGCCCCAGCTGCTCTATGACATCATAGTCGCTCTTCTTAATTATCTTTAAGATCTCCTCCCTCTCCTTTTGGGTGGTCTCGGGGATAATCAAAGTTTGAGCCTTCGTCCTGACAGACGCCTCTTCGATTCCCTTACCTTTATCAGCAATAACAACAGAGGGTTCAACCTCGGGAGTAACAATTTATTCAATCACTGGACTTCGCACAGAAATCTTGACAGGCACAGAAGCACTTGCGGGTCCGAAGACTTCCCGTGGAGGAGCAATCTCCGGAGAGAAGATTCTTCCGCTACGAGTTATCTTACTTGTCCCCGCAATATTCCCCACATCAAGAGTTTCTTCATCGGAATTTTCTTGGACTGATTCGATCTGCTTGACACCATGGTAGAAGATCTCTCCTCCATAATTCCATGGTATCGTCTTGTTGGACTTATATGGGATAGGCCCCGACATGGTAATCTTCAGCGGTGCAAACTTTGGATCAGGTGTAATCTTAACAGGCCTTTTGCAGGGCTTGGAAAGATTGTCGGAAATGGTGATTATAGCAATGTCAGGAGTAACAGGAGTAACGGTATCAATAGGAGTTTTCTGAAAGAGTATTTCTTAAGTATCCATCAGGCGTTGGATGCCTGATTTTAACAGCGAACAATTGGATTGCAAGGTTGAACAATAGCAACAATCTTTTTCACAGCCCTGGAAAATCCCGGCTTTCAACAAATTCATCTTAATCATTGGTAATGGAGTCATTAAGTCATCAACAACAGTAACATGAAGATCTTCTACAATGGTATGGACATTATGACCATGTTTTGGCATAGGAGCGGATATCACATTAGGTTTTTCGGGAGCATCAAACTCTACCTCCTTAGCATCTATAAAATCTTGGATCCTGTTCTTAAGGGTCCAACATTTGTTGGTGTCATGCCCCACACTATCTGAATGATATGCACATTTTGCATTTGAATGGTAATAGGGAGAAGAGGTATTTGGGTTTTTCGGCGCTTCTTTCAAGTTGGTAAGGTTCAGCTTTAACAGATGAGGGAGAACCTGAGTTGGTGTCATATTGATCAGAGTGAATTACCGTTGTGGCCTTTCCACCCTATTCTGGTTATCCCTAGGTTGACTGCTTCGAGGTTGATCGGTTGAAGAGTTCTGAATCATCACAGCCCCCACCATTGGTCGATGCTCCATTCTTCCTTGATTTCTCTGGGAATATACAGCAGAAGCTTCTTTCTTAGCTGGGAAGGTCTTCTTGACAGCAGTGGAAGTAGCTGCATCCTTCTGAATTTTACCACTCTTAATGCCAGCTTCGACCCTTTCACCTGTCAGTATTAATTCGGTGAACCCTGCAGATAAGCTCCCGATTAAGTGATTAAAGAATGGACCTGACAGGGTCCCCAAAAACATGTCAACCAGCTCTCTATCCGACAATAGTGGTTGCACCCTTCCAGCCAAATCTCGCCACTTCTCGGCATACTCTTTAAATCCTTCGTTAGAGGCCATACCCATACTTTGTAGCTGAGTACGAGTAGGCGCTAAATCTGCATTGTATTGGTATTGTCGGTAGAAAGCAGCAGCTAAGTCCTCCCAGTTATGAACATCATATCTCTCAAGTTGATAGAAACCAGTCCAATTGTGTACCCGATAAACTATCTTGAAAGAAGTGGACCCACAGATCCTAATCAGAAGAGTGAGGTTGGATCTTTCTGATATAGGACCTCAGATGCATCTTCGGATAGGACAAACCGTCATATTTAGAAAATGTAGGTACTTTGAACTTGGGAGGAATGACGATCCCAGCAACCAACCCTAGTTCTTCGAAATCCAACCCAGGAACTCTTTGTACTTCCATGGCGTCCAGCCGATCCTCTAGATTCTTATACTTATCATTCGCATGAGGATATTGCTTCTCAGAGTAATCCTCCCCCTCTTCTTCCTCTTCCTCTTCAGCTTCATACTCGGAGGGCATTGCAACTCCTTTACCTTTACAAACCCCTTCATCAGACGTCGAGGGGAACTCGAGGACCTTTCTAGCCTGGATCTCAAACCTTCTTGCCATAGTGGCCATACCAGTCCTTTTCTTCTTTTTCTCTTTGTCTTTCTCTTTTTCTAACAGTGCTTTAAGGTCCTCTTGACCCTTTGCTAAGGTCATGAGGAGTTGTTGGAACTGAGAATTTTATGCTTGCAGATCTTTAATCGTCAGCTCTATATCCATCTTGCTGAAATAAACAGCAGAAAGATAAGGAAACCTAGTGTGAAGACCTGTTTATGCATATGATGAATGATATGTTATTCATGTAATGCATTCAAGGATTCAGAAATTCAAATGTGTTGCAAACAAAAAGAACATACGTCATATTAATAAGAAGAAATTTGTTAGTACATAAGTGCCCCATGGGCAGAATATTACAAAGCTTCTTAATGTAAAAAGACGTTGCGCATCCTTTTTAGCGCGATGTAAGTGTTGAGAGTCTCCTCTTCGTGAAGTCGGCGGGTAAGTTCCAAAACCTTCTTCTCACTGGCATAGAAGCTGGCTTCAAAAGTGTTTCGTTCTTCCTTGAGCTGTATCCAACTCTTTTGTAATTCTTCCAATGATGTTGGCATGTCTGGATGTAGGAGGGTGTATGGAACCTCTCCTTCCATAACAGGCTCTTTGATCACGGGGAGAATGTAGGGGTAAGGCATCATAAGACTCTGGGCGCGGGTTCGTACCCACTTGAGATAAGGCTCAAGGGGGATGGAATTCTTGTGTCCCAGTGTCTTACTATCCACTTTGTTGGGCATCCTCCAAGCTCGGATAAACCTTTGTCGTAGTCCTTAAGCGTCATTGTCGAAGTCAAAAACCAAGTCAGGAATCAGAGTGTCGTGAGGGCCATCCCTTCGAGCATATCCAAACTGTCTCAGAGCTAAACAGGGGTTGTAGGTAATGCCTCCCCTAATACCAAGTAGTGGGACATTAGGGAATTCTCCGCAACAATCAATGATGATGACATTTTCTCTGGACCAAGAACACCAATGAACATCAGAATGTGTTAGTGTCATCAACCGTTGTGACCACCTTAAACCCTGCTCATTCTTCCAAACTGATTGGGGAAGGTGAGAAATAAACCACCTTGCTAGAAGAGGAGTACATCACATGAGAACACCTATTTTCCTCATTGTTCGTGTGTAAAATGAGTGTAGGATGTCCCCAAGCACTGTAGGCACAGGATTTCGCGATATAAAAATCTTGACAGCATTCACATCTATAAGCTGATCAGGGTTTAGGAACAAGACCAACCCATAGACGAGGAGTGCTACAATCTCTTCAAAAGCTTGTAGGTCTAGAGAATTCTAGCTGTCTTGTGCCTTCTCAAACAGAAACTTTACCAAGAAACCCTTGACACCACTTCTGGTTTCCCAATGACCTTTGATGTCAGATGGTTGCAAGTGTAATGCTTGAGCAACATCTTCAGGCTTTGGTTCTCTTTCCGTACCGTTGTAGGGTAGTTGATGGAGAATAGGAATCCTCAGGAGTTGAGAAAATTCCTCCAAAGTAGGTACTAGTTGGTAATCAGGGAATGTGAAGCAGTGATGTAGGGGGTCAAAGAACTGGAAGAGATCTTTCACCATGTCTTCTTCATTGTTGGAGTTGACCAAGTTGATAAGTCTACCATGTCTTTCACTGAAAGGAGAATTATCTGGAATCTTGGAAGTAAGCTCCTTGAGTTAAGGAGGGATTCTCACAAGGTTGACTTGAATTGTTTTCCTGCGAAGAGATTCCATGACCTACAAACAAGAACAAAGATGAAGATCCAAACCCTTGAAATGGTTAGTGGATGCAAATGATGCTTTATGATATCCATGATGTATGCACAAGTATATGTACAAGCAAATCACATAAGATCCTAGTTTCAGGATTGCATGAGGTTTCATAGGTAAGTACCCTCTTGAAGTTAGTTGGCTCAACCTGTCCTATGAATAGTAACCGGGTTCTAAGGAGCTCAATATCACTGGATTATTTTCTGTGTTCATTGTTTCAGTTTAGCCACTTAACTGGCGACCGAAATATTACAAGAAAACAATCCTCAATGAGTGTAGTATCGAGTATCTACCAACTTCGGACTGCACCAAAGCCGGTTATCTCACTACCCCTAAAAAGGCCAAGATGGTCAAGTAAGGTTCTAAGAGTTCATTAGTGCTTCATGACATCACTCAGCGGCCCCGTATTCTCTTTGATTGACTCAAAGGCTACCGGTACCCAAAAATATGTCGCACTAATATAGCTATTGCTTCAACCATGTCAGTATACCCCACACAGTTTCCACAATGTATTGCTATTTACCAATGAATGTTTTCCCAAAAATCCGGGTGGAGGATTCAACCCAAACAAGAGAACCAAATGTAAAGCAATCAAATCAAACAAGATAAGCATGCAAAGGTGATCTAAACCCTAAGGTTACTCCACTTTTAAAGTTATCCTCAGCAGAGTCGCCAGTTCTGTGATACGGTAGGAGAACTGACTTGAGGTTTTGCGTTTTGTGTTCGCAAATGTTTCGGTTTAGCAAGAGTCGCCACCGACTTTTTATTTTATCCTAAGGAAAGGTCAAAAAGCACAGGAAAGACCTTTGAGATGTTTTCTTGGGTTCGGGAAGTAGATTATGAAAAGGGAAGGTGCAAGCACCCTTTTCATCCATGGTTATCCATGGGCTCTTAGTTACTTGTTTAGATCACTTGCTTTTGCTTTTCAATTGTTTGAAATGGTGCTTTGTGTGTGGTTTTGAAAGATGTTTTGAAAAGAGGCCATCATTGTGGCAACCTTTGTAATGATTCTTGTTTGAATGTATACAAAGGTGTTTTGTCTTTTCAATGTTTGAAAGTTTGATTTGGGAAATATTTTGAAATTGTGTTGTGAAGTGTGTTTTGAAAAATAGCAAGGATGTTTTGCAAGCTTTTGACCAAGTAACTAAGAGCTATCTATCCTATTTTACTCAAAGATCTTTCCTAATGTTTTTTAACCCTTTTGACAGTGTTGTTTCACCATTGTATTTGGTGAACAACCTTGTATTAGGATGTTAAACGGGACAGGCGCGAGTCATCGTATAGACCATGATAGCAATTGTGTTAGGTATTTTTGGCAAATTTTTGAGGGACTTGATCATTTTTTTTAGGCAACCAAGATAGCGTCATCGAGGGACTATGATCTTTTGTTTTGCTTTTGTTTTGCCAAAGTACTCAACATGCATAACATGGCCCATTTTAAGGCAACAAGTGGATTGTAACCCTAAGGGTGCAAGTGTGTATTGTGTTTGATTTTCATGCATTTTTGTCTTTGTATTAGGTCAAGCTACTTGTTGATTTTGATTTTTGCATACAAACCCTAATCTCTAATCATGGCATAATTGAAAGCATAAAGTGCGAGAATTAAAAGTCTAAGTTATTACAACATGATTATGGGGATGGGGGTACAATCTTTGAATGGGGGTGTATTTGATAAGAAACATAAACCCTAATTTACTATTACATACAAATTGAATTCAAATGCATAAATAAATGGACAATATTTAAATAAACAAAATAAACAAATATATCAAATAATATGAATTATGCAAAAAAGGTTTTTGTTTATTTATGTATGTAAAAATATTTAATGTAAAAATAAAGAAATAAATAAAAGATTAATTTTGTTAGGTTAAGGGTGAAACCCTAATTTCTTTAAGAAAGTAAATATATTAATTATTTTATTTATATACAATAAAAATAAACTAGTATGTGTAAAAAAATAAAATATGTTTAGAAAAAGTATTTTTAAGTATATTTAATAATAAAAATAAAAGTGTAATATTTAATATTTTTATTCTAAAATATCTAATAAAATAAGAGTATATACATATATATGTATTAATTATATTAAATATGTATAATAAATAAAATATATACAAAAATAAAAATATATTTTAGAAAAAATATTTTCAGTATGAATAAAAATAAAGAATACAAATAAAAGTATAATTTAGATATATTTTTCAAGTTTTGAATAAATTATATAAAAGTAATTAAATTGTTTTTTTATGTTAGGAAAATAAAAATAAAATGCAAAATAAATGTGAAAAATTATAAAAATATTTTTGAGCATTTTTTATATTTGGAAATAAATAAACAAAATCATAAATGAAAATAAAAATGCAAAAATATAAAATAACAAGAAATTGGGCTAGGGGGTGCAAAAGGAAAAAGGGGGGTGTCAATAGTGAGCCAGGCCAAGCCCAGCCCACCACTTCATCTTCAACCTTCAGATTTCAAACAAACGCGCGCGCCTGTTATCCAACATGGATATCCTGCATACGAGATCTATTGCAAAAACACATAACATCAAACTTGTAGAGCATTTCAAGACGAATTCAACCATATAAACAACTTGTCTTAACTCTCAAAGACCAGAGAGAATTTCTCTGGCCCTAAAATCTGACATAGTTTTTTCAGTATGTTCATGGATGAAATTCTCTTAGCATGCTTAATATAAATGAAAACTGAGCATATGTACAACTTCATGGCAATGAATACTACACTTTTTATTCACAAACCTAAGGCTAAATGTTCCTAAATAGAGAGATAGGAAGTTGACAAAAACCTGTTTCAGCTGACTTCGTGTAGGGCAATGTATAGATTTTCAACAAGGCTTGAGATGTTTGGGAGCTTGCTTGGACTTCACTTGACCTTCTCCAATAACCTGCTTGCCTTGAATGTCCTTGAATCAGCCTATAAAACTCAACCTGCACAAGCTCAAAATGAAAATGGCAAACTCTGTAAATGGAGTTACAATTGGTGTTTGAGGTTTGGGATAGCTTGAATGGATGGAATGGAAGGTGTTTGAACAGGTTTTGGCCAAAACGCACGAGCCAAATAAGTTATGGAAGTCAAGTTGCAGGTTCTGCCCTATTTTGCCAATGGGATGTGATTTCTGGATATGGGGTGTTTAGAGGCTCTAGCAATCGTATTTCTGGCTCAAAGGGGTGTGAGAGAGATGTTCAAACTGTTTTCATAAGTTTATCTTGGCTGGTATTCCAGTTCTAAGGTTTTGGACAAGTTTCTTCTTTTTGAAGCAAAATGTGGAAGTGATATGTAACAGGCTTGTACATGCTATACAACCCCTTGTAACCTATGCTCTTGGCCGCTCTAATTTTTGGATTTGATTAGCTGCAAGAGATCTTGGACTAATGCTCAAAGATTGTGGTTTGACATAAAGCACATTTAAGCAAAAATGGAAATGTACCTTTTTCTACTTAAGGCTTAATTTTGTGTACAATGTCCTAATGACCAAAACAATAGCTTAAACCAATAGATTTGCATTAAATTATTGAGTGTGAAATGGTTTAGAGGCCTGTAAACTAGTGTAAGGCATGCTGTCTTGAAATTGCAACTTGTATGAACATGAATATGCCATGGATGAAAAGTGAGTTTTTGCCAACTTCAAGCCTTCGATTCTCCCTAACCACAAATGTGTTTGAAGAGTTCTTGGACAATTTGGAAAGCTTGCAACATGCTACATAATCCATCTTTGAAATTAAACTTGATATTCCAAGTGGAACTATGTGAAAAATGGCCATGAAGATAGGTCAAAATCCTGCCTAAACTAGGGCAAAATTTCACTAAGTTAAAAGTTTTAGGGACCCTTGTTCCAAAAGTCATAACTTGAGATACAATATTATTTTGAGAAAACTTTTTGAACCAAAGTTTTATACTTTATGGAGGACTACAACTTTCATGTTGGAAGTTTTGTTTGAATCCAATTTTATCATGGTGAAAATGTGGGGCAAAGTTAGGAAAAATTCAGAAAATTTCATAACTTAGAAAAATTCTAAGTTATGAATTTTTTTTTAAATTTTAAACCCTAATTTGAAAAATTAGGTTTCTTGATGAACAAGTTTCATGTTTTGACACATCTTGATTAAAAATGACCCTTGTCACTTGATTTTGACCAAAAAGTCAAAGTTTGGCTTTTCAGTGTACAGTCAAATTTTGATCAGTTGACTGAAAAATTCATCGGTCCATCGAATGCAATTGAGATCTTTTGAACTTGTTGAATAGGTAAAGATGATTCCATTGAGTCCTTGAATCCATGGTTGAACTCAATTTTCCATTGGCTAGGTCAAAACTCAGAAATTGCCTTTGTGCAGTCAAAACCCTAAAAATGACCATTTTGCCCTTTTGGTGATCTGATCAAATTTCTTGTGGAATTATGGTCCAAACTTGATCAAATGGTTCATACGAGTTCATAATGTTGATGTGGGTCAAAATTCATGAGGTTTGACTGTAAATTGGCCATAGTTGACTTTTTCTCCAATACAACTGATTTCTAAGTCAACTGTCCAATTGACTGGGCAAAAATTTGATTCAAGGCTTGAAACTTGGTATGGTCAAACTTATGAGTCCAACATGAAGTATGAAAGTCATTTTGGGCATTGAAAGTCCAAAAATCCCTGTGCAAACTCAAACCCTAATTTAGGTCATCAGTGCAAGGAGATGTCTTGAGCAGAGCAAAACCCTAATCTCGTCTCGAGTTCAAGGAGTCTTGTGAGGGGAAATCTTGATAAAATGAGAGGGAAAATTTTGGGGTACAACAAGCATGCCATTTATTACCTTAGCAAAAAGTTTACCGACTGTGAGACTCGCTTTCATTGCTCGAGAAAACTTGTTGCGCTTTGGTATGGGCTGCTCGCCTACTAAGGCAGTATATGTTGACACATACCACTCTGCTGATTTCTAAAATGGATTTGATCAAGTATATCTTCGAAAATCCTACTTTATCTGGAAGAATCGCTAGATGGCAAATGATCCTGACTGAGTATGATATCCAGTACACAACCCAAAAAGCTATAAAGGGGAGTGTACTAGCTGACTATCTAGCTCATCAAGCTGTCGAAGATTACCAATCCATGAAATTCTACTTTCCCGACGAGGACATTATGAAATTGGAAAACATTGAAGGTAACGGACCGTATGACGGACCTGAACAAGGATCCCGATGGACCCTGTACTTTAATGGTGCTTCAAATGCACTTGGCAACGGTATCGGCGCGGTACTTATCTCTCCAGAAGGTTGCCATACACCTTTCACCGCTAGACTCTGCTTCAGCTGCACCAACAACATGGCCGAGTATGAAGCTTGTATCTTTGGTCTCAAGGTTACGATTGACTTAGGAATCAAATCTTTGGTTGTGTTTGGGGACTCAGCTTTGGTTATAAGTCAAATCAAAGGAGAGTGGGACACTAAACATCCTAATCTCATCCCATACAAAGAACATGTCCTGACATTGTTACCTCATTTAGAGCAGATTACCTTCGAGCACTTCCCGCGAGAAGAAAATCAGCTAGCAAATGCTCTAGCTACAATGTCTTCCATGTTTAAACTTAACTGGGATAATGAGGCTCCCCAAATTACCATCGAGCGAATGGATGAACCTGCACATTGTCATGAGATTAATACCGAAGAAGTAGTGGAACAACCCTGGTTTCACGAAATCAAAAGGTATCTCGAGACTCAAAAATACCCTGAAGGAGCTTCAGTCAATGACAAAAAGTTCTTAAGGAGATTTGCTGCCAAGTTCTTCCTGAGAAATGGTATCTGTGATCGGTGGATCTGGAACTGACTGTTTAACGCTGGTTCGCGAAATGTCGTGGAAGCAAGAGTCGCCACCGTCTTTTATTTTCTCCAAATGGAAAGGACAAAAGCACAGAAAAATTCCTTATAGAGATTGCTCTCGGTTCGGGAGGTAGATTATAGAAAGGGAAGGTGTTAGCACCCTTTCTATCCATGGTTATCCATGGGCTCTTAGATACTTGCTCACTTGTGTTTTCAAAAATGGTTTGTTTGCTTTTCAATGTGGGTTTTAAAAAAGTTTCTTTGAAAATTTCAGTTCGACTCTTGTATCGGTCCTCAAGAGTGTTTGAAAAATTTGCTTTCGAAATCTTTTTGAAAAGGTGTCGGTGTGAAAAGTATTTTTGGATTTTTTTGTTTGAAATTTAGAGCAAGTATCTATGAGAACCTACCTGCCCTAAGGAATTCGTCTGCGTAAATGTCCTTTAAAGTAGTGCCATCCCACCATTGAGAGGTAGGTAGCACCACCGTTGGAGGTGTTCGGGTCAATTCGAGGTTCGGGACATGGTGGTCACCGGAGCAATGGGAAGACACCTTAGAAGCTACCCTCATGCCAGGTTCCCGGATCATGAGGACTTACTAAGACATCCTCTACTCGACGATCACCTTTCGAGGCAAGGCAACAGTGAGGCGTACTTTAGGGGTGGTGTGTGCGATTCGTGTGTCAGATTTATTTGCATTTATCTTGTCATGTTTATTGGTGTTCTACGCTTGATTTTATTTTGTCCATACATTCTTTCATGCCATTTGTTTAACAGTTAAAAAGTTGCGAGAAAAGTAAATTCTAAGCTATTACAAACGGCGCGGGTCCACATCGCCAAAATTAACCAGGACCCGGTTTGACAGAAAATAAATAAAGGAATTAAAAGTGCGAGAAGAATAATTTACATGGCTTCGGGAGAGATACATAATATTATAAAGAAATAAAAATAAATGCGAATTAATAAGAAATTAAGAACGAGGGCGTTGGACCCTTTTGCAAGAATTAAAATTAATGAGGAATTAATTAAAATTAACAGAAGGAAAGAATTTATTTTTTTGGTATTTTTTAATGTTTTAGGAATTTAATGAGAAAAAGAATTAATTAAAATTAAAATAAGATGCAAACCCTAATTCTAGTGGCTTTTAATTTATTAAGAAATATTGAAGTTTTTTAACCTAAATTAAACCTAATTTTTTTATTTTCATGCAATTTAATTATAAAAAATAAAATATTTAATTATTCAATATATTTATGAAAGAAAAAATAAAAAGAATGAAAAATTATTAATTAAACCTATTTCTACAATTTTTTAGATTTTTTTGTTAAAAGTATTAAAATTACAACTTAAATTAAAACTAAATAATTACATGCAACTTTATTTATGAAAATATTAGAAATAAAAATATTTATCAATTTAATTCTTTTCTGATTTTTTTTATGGTTTTTTATATTTATGGAAATAATAAAATTAATTACTAAAACAATAATTAAAAAGAAAAATAGAAAATAAAGAAAATAAAGAAAATGGGAAGAATTGCAAACCAAAGGGGGTTCAGATCTCAAATTAGGAGGTATTGGATAGCAATCCAGGCCCACTTAAATTGATGGCCTCTTTGACTTTTCAGGACGCGTGTACACGCGTTGACCAAGGTGTATGGTGCTCTCCAATCCAGGGCCTTTGATCTGATGAAGCTGGACGCGTGGATGGATAAATGATGAAGGAATATGATGGCCCTTAATATCACGCCTGCATGTGATTGTAAACTGAAAAATAATATTGAAACAATGAAGACCTGGGGTTCGAACCCAGGTCATATGCGTTATCTCCAGATATGCTTGCCACTTAGTCACTTCATGCATTGTTAATATTAAATAATCAACAAATATTATAAAAAGAACAGCTGCATTAGTGATTCAAAACGCGCGAAATTTTGAACCCTCCAATCAGCGTCGGCCAACACATCATCTTCTTCATGTTCCTGAAATACAAACAACATAAGCAACGGTTTTTACACCGTTGCAGAAAGTATCTTTACAGAAAATAACGATTAGCACTAGGGCACTCATAAATTAAGCGCGATAGTTCCATTATCTTCGTCCACATGCGCTGAGTTGAATGGTGGTGGTCTTGAGGGCCAATTTTTCCTCATTTAAAAATCCCCAATTTGGAGCTTCCTGAACCCTAAATATCATCAATGGCGAAATCGTGTATGGCACGTAAAAATACAATTAAACATATTGGTTAGCTTCAGAACTCCACAAGGAATGTAAATCAACAATTAAAATGCCATAAGAATGCCTATATGTCAAAACACGATCATGGATTTTTTTCTGTACAGGGGCGGTTCTTGTTACCAATTTCTTGAGCTTTGATGGATGCTTTTGATTGGAACACGTTCAGTAATCTTCAAGGAAGCTAATGGAATGGAAATCGTGCCTTGAATCAACCTGCAAAAGGGTTTTCAGAATTGAGTTTTTTAGAAAAAATTTCAAGTTTGTTTTTCAGTTTTCTCAGCAGCTGCGTGTGTAGGATGATTAGGGTTGTGTTCCTGGCTTATGTATGAATCAATTAGGTTAAGAAAAATAGAACAAATCCAATGCATTCATGGTTTTTGAAAATTTGATTTTTAAGGATCTTTTTCAATCTTTTCCATGTGTTCTTGTATCAATTATGATCAATTCACTCCAAATCTTTCCTTATTTGGCTAGGCACGAATTATTGAGAATAAAACATGTACAAAAAGATTTGTTAGGTTAAGTTAAATATTTTTCACATATTTAATTGATTTAAGTGAATTATTATAAATAAAAATTCAAATAAATAAATAAAAAATGAAAAAAATACTTCCCTTTGGGCCAAGTGGTCGTGCACATGCTTGGAATGATGAATTGTGGAAGAACAATGGGCCCATTAGCAATTTTAGGTCATTTGAATCAATGTTGACTTTTCAAAATATCCAAAAATTTCCCAACTTCCACAAAGCATAACTTGCTCAATTTTTAAGCTTTTCTCATGTTCTTGGACATTTTGGAAAGGTCTTTGAGTCCTCTAACCAATGCCTTTGGTCCCATGTTATTTTGATTTACCAATCTCAAGTTATGGCCTTTGACTTAAAGTCCCTTTTTGTTGACTTTTGAAAATGACCTATAATGTTGAAATTGATAACTTTTTGTGAGAGCATTTCTTGGACTTGAGGTATGAAGATGAATTGTAGGAAATGTCTTTATCTTCAAAATGAGCTTTGGATGGAATTTTTATGATAATCCATGTGAAAGTTATGCCCTGGTCAATTTACAGTTGACTTTTCCAGCTGTCCAAATAAGGAAACTTTTGCATCTTGATGATTTTTGAGCCAAGCTTTGAGAATCATGATCAAGCATTGATCAAATGATGTTTGTGGCTTCAAAATGATATGTTGACCAAAAATTTGGACTTTTGACTGTCAAATGACCATTTTGCCCCTACAGTTGACTGTAGTGCAATTAGGGTTTTTGACTGTGCAATTTTGTGCTGAAAGCCTTGAAACTTGATATGAGGATACTTGACCATATTTGTAGGCATATGAGACTTGATTGACCCTTTGAAAACTTAATTTTCTTGATCAGAACACAAACCCCAATTTTGACTGCTTAGGAGGCTCTTGACTGTGCAATCCTTGGGGAATCTTGAGACTTGATTTGGCAATTTCTTGAAGAATATGGGAGGGAAAATTTTGGGGTACAACAGTTGCCCCTGTTCAATCTTCTTAGACCTGAGGATGCAGATTGGCTGACGTGCCTTTCGTAATCCGAGGGTGGAAGATGATTGAACACTAGAGTGCCCAGAAATTTGCGCTCACATAGTAGCAGTGATGGTGGAATGGGCTTATAGATGCCATTTAGAGGTTGCTGGATAGGATGATGGGCTTATAGATGCCATCTGGATGTTGATCGCGTAAGAGATTCCTTAGCGAGAACCTGCATACCTGCAAAAGAAACATGAGTACCTGACACGTTGCAGGAGTTGATTTCAGATGCTTGGCATAGATATGTCCTGACTGGTTACGGGAGCTGAGTCTGGAGCTTCAAAAGATGATGAATGAACCAGGGATGGTTACTACCTTAGCATGAATGGTAAGAGAAACTTGGGTGACTTTAACTTCAACAACGCTCGTTGAGAAAATCTTGGTGGGAATTACCATCTTCGCAGTATCGGGAAGAGAACCAAAGGAAATTATGATCTGAAAGGGAATTATCACCTCATGCACCATCGGAGAGGGAACCATTGGAAATTCTAATCTGAAAAGGAATTATCACCTCACTCACCGTCGGAGAGGGAACCATAGGAAATTATAATCTGAAAGGAATTATCACCTCACTCACCGTCGGAGAGGGAACCATAGGAAAAGGAATTATCACCTCACTCACCGTCGGAGAGGGAACCATCTGAAAAGGAATTATCACCTCACTCACCGTCGGAGAGGGAACCATAGGAAAAGGAATTATCACCTCACTCACCGTCGGAGAGGGAACCATCTGAAAAAGGAATTATCACCTCACTCACCGTCGGAGAGGGAACCATAGGAAAAGGAATTATCACCTCACTCACCGTCGGAGAGGGAACCATCTGAAAAGGAATTATCACCTCACTCACCGTCGGAGAGGGAACCATAGGAAAAGGAATTATCACCTCACTCACCGTCGGAGAGGGAACCATCTGAAAAGGAATTATCACCTCACTCACCGTCGGAGAGGGAACCATCTGAAAAGGAATTATCACCTCACTCACCGTCGGAGAGGGAACCATAGGAAAATTATAATCTGAAAAGGAACCTACAATGGAAACCTCATGCACCGTCGGAAAGAGAACCAATAGGAAATTATAATCTGGGATAACTTCTACTGAGTCTTTATCAGAAAAATCTGTTGGGAGTCGATTTAGCTGGATTAGAGAAGGCCTGGGGCTGGATAAGAAATCTTTGGAGTCGATTAACTGAACCGGTCTAGGTCTTGAAATATGATTGAGAATTTCAACTGCATCTTTCCTGAAAGGTAAAGGTCAGTCATATGCAATGCATGATATGGATCAAGCAATGATGTTCTCAACATAAATGAGATTTGTATGATATAATGCGTCTACGCATGCTATAATGATGTATGTGATGTTTTATGAATGTATGTTTTCGTCTAGGAAGGTAAATCCTTGACGGGTGCCGGGAAGTCATATCCTGGGCTGATGTTGAAGGATAAGCTTTCGCTTCCGCTGGGGATGATAGTTGCAAGAATACCGGTAGGAGAAGATGACTCCGTTGAGGGATAAACTTGGCAAATGGAAGATTCTTCGGGGAGAAAAAAAAATACTCTAGCGACCATGCTGGGGAGTGATACTCTGTGGGGATAGAGATGCTTTGCTGAATCGTTGATGGTAATTTGCTGGGGATATGAAGACTGTATTGACGACGACCTTTCCGTGGCTTTTGGCTGAGGATAACCCAGTTATATCCTGTTAAGGAAATAACTCTTTAAATAAAGCCGGACGACGCGTTCGAGCTCTTCGAGAGATAAGCTTCCAGAATTTACTGGGGATAAGCTTACTGCTCGGGGGGATGGATCCCAACTTTCTTGGGAAAGCTGGATTGGACTCTTCTGGGGAGGTTTTGAATTGCAGGGAAAGTGATTCTTTTGAATGTTTGGTATACCGCCGGGGAACAATCTTTAGGTCGAGACTGCCGGGGATGCTTTTTTTATGTGTACTGCTGGGGAATGTTGAGATCTGCTGGAGGCTGCTCAATTTCCTTGAGATCGGATAACTCTGCTTGGAGATGAATGCACTGATTGCTTACTCTCTGGGGAATTAAGATGTACTTGGTCATGTTCTTTAGCTGAACCTACCTTGGTACCTTGGAGGACAGAACAATTAGATTGCTTAGACAACTCTTTATTGCCCCTGTTTCTAGTGTCACCTGTAATAAAATCCTTTGTTTCGTATGCAAATATTTATGAGTTAGCAAACTATTGTCAATGCATATATCACAAATTGAACCTTGGACGTTCTTCGCAAAACAAAACAGAAAAAGAAAAACACTTGGCACGTTTAACTGAAAATATATTTGTATTGATTTTGAATGGCCTGTGAATAGGCGTTTTGTGTACAAGAGGCTGACGTCCTAGTAAGAGGAACGCCGCCGAACAAGAGAGTTTATACAAATTTTGTACAAAAGAAAATAAAACAGCTGTGTGAAATGAATGATCCCACTGGGTTTCAACTCTGCTATTGCCTTTATAACTCCGAGCGTCTCATCACTTGATGACCTTGGTTGAAGGTGAAGCTGACTGATCGATGCCGTCTGAACTTGATGTAGATACCGGATTCTGGATGCAAAGTGATCAATGAGCCATAGTTTTACGCTTTATCCCTAATTTTTTCCTGGACCGCCCTTTCGGGTTTTCGGTCCACCGGGATACCCATTTTTGCCCAAGCCGCCTTTTCAGGTTTTCGACTTGCCGGGTGTACAGATTTTTTCATTTCATCCCTTCATTTTGCCCGAACCCTTTTGGTTCGACGGGAAGCCCTAATTTTTGCCTAGGCATGTCAGCCTAGCGGGTCTTTTTTTCATGCATAGTATTTTTTTACTATGTCTGCATTGGCGGGGTGAGGAAGGTCGTCACCATCCATATTGGTCAATATCATGGCTCCTCCTGAGAACACATGCTTAACCACAAATGGCCCTTCGTACGTAGGAGTCCATTTGCCCCTTGGATCACTCTGAGGAAGGATGATTCTATTGATTACCAGATCCCCAACTTGATATTCCTGTGGCCTGACCTTTTTGTTAAATGCCCTGATCATCCGTTTCTGATACGTCTGACCGTGGCAGATAGCAGTAAGTCTCTTTTCATCAATGAGGTTTAACTGATCAAGTCGTGTCTGGATCCAATCATCTTCGTTCAGATTTGCATCCTTCATTATTCGGAGAGAGGGTATCTGTACTTCGATCGGTAAGACTGCCTCCATACCATAAACCAGAGAGAAAGGAGTTGCCCCGGTTGACGTCCTAGCTGAGGTACGGTACCCATGTAGAGTGAACGGTAACATCTCGTGCCAGTCTTTATAAGTCACCGTCATTTTCTGCACGATTTTCTTGATGTTCTTATTTGCTGCTTCTACAACCCCATTCATCTTCGGTCTGTAAGGAGAAGAATTGTGGTGCTGTATCTTGAACTGTTCGCAGAGCTCAGCGATCATCTTATTATTCAGATTGGTACCGTTGTCTGTAATGATCCTCTCTGGGACACCGTACCGACAGATCAGGTTGTGCCGAATGAACCGTGCCACAACAGTCTTGGTTACCGTAGCATAGGAAGCTGCTTCGACCCACTTCGTAAAGTAATCAATCGCTACCAGGATGAAGCGATGCCCATTAGACGCCGTAGGTTTAATCTCGCCGATCATGTCTATGCCCCACATTGCAAACGGCCATGGCGCAGTCAGAACATTCAGGGGAACTGGAGGAACATGCACCTTATCTGCGTAAATCTGTCACTTATGGCATGTCCTGGAATGTTGGTAGCAGTCAGCTTCCATTGTGGACCAGTAGTATCCTGCCTGTAGGATTTTCTTAGCCATAGTGTGTCCACTGGAATGCGTACCAAAGGTCCCTTCATGCAGCTCTTCCATGATCCTTTCTGCTTCAGTCTTATCCATACAACGCAGTAAGGTTGAATCATGGTTTCGCTTGTACAATATGCCGTTGCTGAGGAAGAACTTCGCTGCGAACCTTCTCAGGAACTTCTTATCATTGACAGAGGCACCTTCAGGGTATTCCTGAGCTTCCAGATATCTCTTCACCTCATGGTACCAAGGCTTCTCAGTTACCAATTCAGTCTCGAGATCACAACAGTATGCCGGTTCGTCCAGTTTCCAGATGATGATCCGGGGAGCCTCATTATCCCATTTAACTTTGAACATAGAAGACATTGTAGCTAACGCGTCCGCTAACTGATTCTCTTCTCTTGGAAAGTGTTCAAAGGTTATCTTTGTGAAGTGGGGGATCAGGGTCAACACACATTCTCTGTAAGGAATAAGGTTCGGATGTTTCGTATCCCACTCTCCTTTGATCTGATTGATCACAAGAGCGGAATCTCCGAAGACACTCAGAAACTTGATTCTTAGGTCGATCGCAGCTTGAAGACCCATGATGCACGCCTCATACTCCGCCATGTTGTTAGTACAGTTGAAACATAGCCGGGCAGTGAGTGGAGTATGAGTACCTTGAGGAGATATGATGATGGCGCCGATACCGTTACCCAAAGCATTGGAGGCTCCGTCAAAGTGCATAGACCATCGGGATCCTGGCTCAGGTCCTTCATCCGGTCCAGGTACTTCACAATCAGTCACAATCATGATGCTTTCATCTGGAAACTCGAAGTTCATTGATTGGTAGTCATCTACAGCTTGATGTGCCAAGTGGTCTGCCAATACACTCCCCTTGATGGCTTTCTGGGTTGTATACTGAATGTCGTATTCCGTCAAGATCATTTGCCATCTTGCAATTCTCCCAGACAGAGCAGGCTTTTCGAATATGTACTTTATAGGATCCATTTTTGAGATCAACAAAGTAGTGTGAGTCAGCATATACTGTCTCAGCCGGCGAGCAGCCCATACCAAAGCGCAGCAAGTTTTCTCGAGCAGTGAGTATCGGGTCTCACAGTCGGTAAACTTTTTGCTAAGGTAATAAATGGCGTGCTCTTTTCGGCCAGACTCGTCATGCTGCCCCAGCACACACCCCATTGAGTTGTCCAGCACTGTCAGGTATAATATCAGAGGTCTCCCTTCAACCGGTGGCATAAGGATAGGTGGTTCTTGGAGATACTCCTTGATTCTGTCAAAAGCAGCCTGACATTCATCGTTCCAACGTACTACCTGATCTTTCTTCAGCAGCTTGAAGATTGGTTCACAGGTAGCAGTCAGGTGTGAGATGAATCGAGCAATGTAATTCAGGCGTCCTAAAAAACCTCTGACTTCCTTTTCTGTCTTAGGAACTGGCATCTCTTGAATAGCTTTGACCTTAGTAGGGTCCACTTGAATACCTTTATCACTGACCACGAAGCCTAGCAACTTCCCAGATCTTACCCTGAAGGTGCACTTGTTCGGGTTCAATCTCAGCTTGTACAGTTTCAACCGGTCGAACAACTTTTGCAGATGATCTAAGTGCTCTTCCTCAGTCTGGGACCTTGCAATCATGTCGTCCACATACACTTCTATCTCATGATGGATCATGTCATGAAATAAGGCAACCATGGCACGTTGGTAGGTTGCCCCAGTGTTCTTCAACCCGAATGGCATGACCTTGTAGCAGAAGGTGCCCCACTGAGTAACAAAGGTAGTCTTTTCCATGTCTTCAGGTGCCATCTTGATCTGATTGTAACCTGAAAAGCCATCCATGAAAGAGAACACCTTATGCTGAGCTGTATTATCAACAAGGACGTCAATATGAGGTAAAGGGAAGTCATCTTTGGGGCTGGCCCTGTTCAGATCCCTGTAGTCGACACACATTCTGACCTTTCCATCCTTCTTAGGTACCGGCACCACATTAGCAACCCACTGAGGGTAAGAAGTCACTGCAAGGAACCCGACATCAAACTGTTTCATGACCTCGGCTTTAATCTTCTCAGACATCTCTGGACGCATCCGACGGACCTTTTGCTTAACTGGAGGGCAGTCTTCCTTAGTTGGTAAGTGATGGACCACAATATCGGTATCCAACCCGGGCATGTCTTCGTAGGACCAGGCAAAGATCTCCATATAATCATGTAGCATCTGAGTCAACCGTTGCTTCACGCTGAGCTCTAGGTTGGCACCAATCTTTACCTCTCTCCTGTCTGCTTCAGTACCCAAGTTTATTGTTTCCACTGGCTCTTCATGGGGTTGAATTGCCCTCTCTTCCTGAAGCAACAGTCTTGCAAGCTCGCCAGGCACTTCGCAATCATCTTCACCTTCGTCTTCGGCTAAGTTGATCGGATTTTCGAAGTCATAATTGGCAGTAGCAGAGTTGTTATCAGTGAGATCCAGAGTGGATTGAAACCTGTATGAGTGAGTGTGTGTGTAAATACAGCTGTTTTGAAATATATGTAAAGGAAATAAAGACAGAAAAGGAGCATAAAATTTGCAATGCGAAAATACGTCCAAGATTTTCATTCATGATATATGAAATGACAATTTATATGCCCTCACAAATGAAACCACGGTGCCTCGGGTAAGACACCGGGCTGTAGAGTTTATTTATTGTTTATTACAAAATAACGAAACAAAGAAATTTATTACTGCGTCACAAAGGTAACAGGAGTATGGTCCTTAGCAATCCAATTGTTCAACCCGCCTTCAGCCGTTGGATAGATCCAGCTGTTGAATTCAGCTTCGTCCACTTCATTGTCTTCCCCCACAGCATTCACTCCTGGATTTGTAATGATCACGGGAGGTCTTCCGACCTTTGCTTTCCTCATAGCTTTCTGCCCCTCTATAGTAAAACCCAGCCCAAATTTATCAGTCTTCTGAGTAAAGTCTGGAAGCCTGCCCCAGTTAGCGCATTCACCCTTCTGAACCACAGCCCGGGCATCCTTCAGGGAAGCCATCTTCAAAGGAACACCTTCTTCTGCTGCTGTTTCTGCTACCGCTGCAATTGGAAGCACCTCCTCGAAATGCTGAAAGGGGGTTTCAATAAACTCCCCGTCCATCTCAATGTATCTGAAGGAGTTCAGGTGGCTCACCATGTATTCCTCCTCTCCCTGTACAGTGACGATCTTCCCTTTGACGGGGTACTTCAGCTTCTGGTGCAAGGTAGAGGTCACTGCCCCAGCCTTATGTATCCAGGGTCGACCCAATAGACAAGAGTAAGATGGACGGATATCCATCACATAAAAAGTAGAGCCAAACACCTGAGAGCCCACACGAATTGGAATTTCGACCTCTCCATGAACCATCCTTTTTGAACCGTCAAAGGCCCTGACGATGATATTGCTGGGTTTCAATTCCAGACCTTCGCAATCTAAACGGTCCAAAGCCTTCTTGGGCAGCACATTCAAAGAAGAACCAATATCCACTAACACATGTGCCAAGGTAGTGCCCCTGCATTCGATAGAGACATGCAGAGCATCATTATGGTCTCTTCCCTTTGCGGTCAGGTCAGCATCTGAGAAACCCAAGCCATTGTCTGCTGTCAGATTTGCTACGCAATCAGTGAACTGGATTGCAGAGGTCTCATGTGGCACATGGGCCGTCTTGAGGAACGAGATCAAGGCCTTAGCATGGGCCTCGGAACACAACAATAAAGAAAGCATGGAGATTTTGGAGGGCGTGTGCCCCAGCTGTTCCACAACATTAAAGTCACTCTTCTTTATAATTTTCAGAATCTCCTCCATCTCTTGTTGGGAGGCCTCAGCAGTTATAGGTACAGGTGCCTCCATCTGGGCAGGCTCAACTTCAATTCCTTTGCCCCGAGCATTGGATGACTCAGCAGCAGGAGAAATAACTGGATCAGCAGCAGGAACAGGTACACTGGTAGGAGTTATGAGAAGCGGTCGTCGAGCAGCAGGAGGTGCAATTTCAGGCGAGAAGAGCCTGCCACTGCGGGTAACCTTGGCTGGGCCAGTGATGTCACAGATGCTGGCGCCAGCGTTGAACTCTTGTTTAATCCCATTTACATACACATCTGCCCCATAATGCCAAGGGACAGCTTTATCTGATACATAGGGCAAGGGCCCCGGAACAGTGATAACAATAGGTGCGACGGTCATAATTTGGACGGGCTTCTTCGGGAGAGCCGGGATTGGATTATTGAAGATAGTCACCACAGAAACTTCTTCCGCCGGAACCAACCGAACAACAGACTTCTTAAACAGAATCTCCTTGCTATCCATTAGGCTTTGGATGCCTAACTTCAGCAAGGGACAACCAGATAGGGACACAGCACAGAACAGGCAACCCTCACTGCAACCCGGAAATAAACCGGCCAGCAGTAGGTTCTTCTTGACAATCTTCAGAGGAGTGGCTAGATCATCCACAGAAACAGCATAAACGTCTTCGTCAACAACATTTACCCCATGTTGAGGCATAGGAGCAGTAACTACATTCGGCCTCTCAGGCGCTTCGAACTGTATCTCCTTCGCGTCGATAAGGTCTTGCACCTTACTCTTTAACGTCCAACAGTCATCGGTAGAGTGCCCCGGGCTATCTGAATGGTAAGCACAACGAGCATTCGGGTTGTACTTAGGAGATGCAGTATTGGGGAACTTCGGAGCCTCCCTGACAGTCACCAAATTGGTGGATAGCAACTGTGGCAGGATCTGCGATAGGGTCATGCTTAACCGGGTAAACTCCCTCCGGGGTCTTTCAGCCCTTTGAGGATTGGTCGGCCGAGGAGCGGCAGCAGGCTTAGCAATCATTACCGCACTGACAGATTGGCGGCGCTCAGGTCTCTCTGATCTCTTGGAACCATACACGGCACTAGCCTCCTTCTTGAAGGGTTTCTTTTCTGAACTAGATGATGCACCCTTCAGAATCTTCCCAGACTTTAACCCAACCTCAATTCTCTCTCCAGTCAGAATCAGATCAGTGAACCCTGCAGACGAATTCCCGATGAGATGGTTGAAGAATGGCCCAGATAGGGTCCCCAAGAACATGTCTACCAACTCCCGATCAGTCAATGGTGGCTGCACCCTTCCAGCCAGGTCTCTCCACTTCTGAGCGTACTCCTTAAAACCTTCACTTGCATCTAACGACATACCCTGGAGTTGAGTACGTGTAGGGGCAAGGTCGGCATTATATTGATACTACTTATAGAAAGCAGTAGCCAACTCCTCCCAGTTACGAACCTTGGTCCCATCCAGCTGATAGAACCATTCGAGATGAGTCCCTGAAAGACTCTCCTGGAAGAAGTGGATCCACAAATTCTTATCCGCAGAGTACGGTTGAATTTTCCGAACATAGGACCTTAGATGCAGCTTGGGACAAGACGCCCCGTCATACTTAGAAAAGGATGGTGCTTTGAACTTGTGAGGGATAATCACACCAGTAGACAAACCCAGATCTCCGAAATCCAGCCCAGGTACCTGTTGAACCTCCATAGCTTTCAACCTATCCTCCAGTTGCTTGTATCTGTCTTCTGCAGGAGGGTACTGCTCTTCATCAAAATCAGTCTCGTTGTCGGAGACTACCGGACTAGGAACCCTTGCTTCTGCCTGAGGACTACTCTTGCCAACAGAAGAACCAGCCTCTTCCTGCTGCAGAGTATTGCCAAACCTTCGGCCCGAGTTGAACAGAACAGTTCTTCTCTTCTTCTTCTTCTCCTTCTTCAGGAGCATAGCCTTCAGCTCCTCCTGGCCTTGAGCCAAACCCTTGATTAATTCCTGAAACTGCGCATTCTGCGCCTGAAGAGCCTTGATGGAAGTCTCAGTTGATGAAGAGTCGGGATTCATGATGCTGAAATAAACAGCGAAGAACTGTAAGCAACCTGAAAAGAGGAAAAACTTGCTATGCACATGATGTATGAAATGCGTATGATTTATGTTTTCAAAGACAATCGGGAGTCAACTTTGTAAACAAAAAGGAACACACTTCATTAGATTTAACTTTGAAACTGAAATTATTCAACAGGTTACCCTTAGGCGTTACATGAAAAGAAATACTGAAAAGGAAAATAAAACTGTAAAAGCACATCTGGGGCTCCTTATTGATCCCATGGTCTCCTCTTCTCAGTACGGATGTAGGCATTCAGAGCTCTCTCATTCTCCAACTGCTTGGTCAGCTTCTGGATCTTTGATTCCTGCTCGTTGAACTTTTCCCGGTAAGAATCCCGCTCTTCTCGCAGTTGCGACCAAGATCTCTTCAATGTCTCATAATCAGTAGGTATCTGAGGAGGGAGGATAGTTGGAGTAACACCATCTTTGTCAGGACACTCAAGAATGACGGGTCTGACAGCTTCATACGGCATACCTAATGTGATCGGTGGATCTGGAACTGACTGTTTAACGCTGGTTCGCGAAATGTCGCGGTAAGCAAGAGTCGCCACCGTCTTTTATTTTCTCCAATTGGAAAGGACAAAAGCACAGAAAAATTCCTTTAAAGAGATTGCTCTCGGTTCGGGAGGTAGGTTATAGAAAGGGAAGGTGTTAGCACCCTTTCTATCCATGGTTATCCATGGGCTCTTAGGTACTTGCTCAATGTGTTTTCAAAAATGTTTGCTTGCTTTTCAATGTGGGTTTTAAAAAGTTTCTTTGAAAAATTTCAGTTCGACTCGTACGTCAGAGTGTTTGAAAAATTTGCTTTGAAAGCTTTTGAAAAGTGTTGGTGTGAAAAGTCTTTGAATTTTTGTTTTGAAGAGAGCAAGTATCCATGAGAACCTACCTACCCTAAGGAATTCGTCTGTGTAAATGTCCTTTAAAGTAGTGCCATCCCACCATTGAGAGGTAGGTAGCACCACCGTTGGAGGTATTCGGGTCAATTCGAGTTTGTAGGGACATGGTGATCACCAGAGCAATGGGAAGATACCTTAGAAGCTACCCTCATGCCAGGTTCCCGGATCATGAGGACTTACTAAGACATCCTCTACTCGACGATCACCTTTCGAAAGGCAACAGTGAGGCGTACCCTAGGGGTGGTGTGTGCGAATTGTGTGTCATTTTCAGTTTATTGTTTGTCTTGTCATGCATTGGTGATCTAACGATTCGATTTTATTTTTGGGCATTCATTCTTTCATGTTATTTTAACAGTTAAAAGTGCGGGAATTTAAAGTGCGGAAAAGATAAAAGTCCTACGCTATTACAAAGGCGAGGGTCTACAACGCCAAATTAATCCAGACCCATTTTAAAATAAATTGCGGAAAAGAAATGTCTAATAACTATTACATGGCTTTGGTACAGGTACATTATTATTTACAAAAGAAATAAATGAAACGCGCGAAAAAAAAGAAAATAATCAAATGCGAGGGCGTTGAACCCTTTAAAAGAATTAAAATAATTAAGTTATCTAAAATTAAAATTAAATGAAAAATGGTATTTTTGTGTTTTTTAGATTTAAAAGAAGAAAAAAAAAGAAAGAAAAGTTAATTAAAATTAAAATCCTAGTTCTAATGTCTTTTAAGTTTATTATGAAAATATTGACTTTTAACCTAATTTAATTCTAAATTAATTTATGTGCATTAAATAAATAAATAATATTATTATTAAAAAAAAAAGAAAATAAAAAGTTATTAAACCTAAACTCTATTTTTTTGGATTTTTAGTTATTAAAAGAATTAAAATCTAACCTAAAATGCAACCCTAGTTTAATTATGAAAAACACTAATACTATGGCAAAAAACAAGGAAAGTTAAAAGGAAAAAGTCATTAACCTAATTCTATGTTTTTGTTTTTTGATTTTTATTAAAAGGAATTAAAGTTGAAAACTTAATTAAAACTAAACATTTTACATGTTATTATTTATACAAAAAAAAACAATATTTAAAATAAAATAATTATTAAAATTTTTGACTTTTCTGATTTTTTTGAATGTTTTTTATATTTTATAGTAAAAATAAACTAATTATGTTGAAACAATAAAATAAATAAAATAGCAAAAATAAAGGTAAGAAGAAAAATATAAAACATGCAAACCAGGGGGGGGGGGGTAGCCCCAATTTGGAGGGTCCAGGCCTGGAATTTGGCCCATTAGACTTTGAAGTCCATTGACCTTTTGGCTTGTGTATCAGTGCATTGACTTTTGTTCATGGTGCACCTTGACTCTGAGCCCTTGGATGATCATCTGGGACACGTGTATGTCTTGAGGACGGAGGCATATGGTGTACCTGGAAGTTAGTAAAGCATAGAATTTTGTTTTGAAAAATAATGTGGAAATTGGCCAGACCTGGGACTTGAACCCAGGTCGTGAGAGTCATACGTACGCTTCCTTGTCCACTGAGCCAGTTGTGTTTCAATTAACATATAATATAATAAAAATAATATAAAAGAAAAGTGGCACAACTCTTGGAACGCGCGCGAATTTTTAAACCTCCCAATCCCTGCATGCCACCACATCATCATCTTTGTTCTTCTTTTTTTTTTTCTGAAACACAAAAAGCAATAAGCAACGGTTTTAACCCGTTGCTATAGAAGGCATGTTAGAAAATAGCGATTAGGATCCTGTTGGACATAAATTGTTCGCGAGGCATGTTTCTTGTTCGTTGGAGCACGCTGATTGCAATGGTAGTGATCTTGAGGCTTGATTTTACTCTGTTCTAAAAGCCCTAATTCAAAAAGCTGGAAACCCTAAAAACCAAACATGGTAACTTGGCCAAAAGTGCACGAAAATTCAATTAACAGTTATGGTTAGCTTAGAAACTTCACATGGAACAAGAATATACAATTGAAATGCAATGAAGATGCTTAAAATGGAGAGTACGATTTCAAAAAATTTGCTGTACAGTTTGGGTTGTAGCAACTGTTTCTTCGCGTTTTGATTGAAGTTAGGGGTTGGGACGTGTTCAGTGATTGTCCAGGATGCTAATGGGAAAAGAATTAAGGCTTCAAAGATTGTCTAGCACTGATTTCAGATTTGTTTTAAGGAGAAATTTTTTATACTTAAAAGCTTGTTTGGGCGCAGCTTCTTATGTCCTCAGCCTAGGGTTTGACTTAGTGATTATGCTGGAGTGGAATTGGCTTGCTAACTCACCTTAATTCAAGCTTGTGAGAGAATTGGTCTTAGGGTTTCTTCCATTAACCAAGTTTCCTTCTTTTTAGCCAAAACCTAGACTTAGTGTGCAAATGAACCCTAGCCTGATTTCTTGAGTTGGTTCATGATACATAGAAATTGTCCAAGTTCACATGACACTATTCCATTGGTTTTTGAATTTTATTTGAATTTTCAAAGATTAAAAATGAATTAAATCATCAAAAATTAAATAAAATAAAAAAATCAATATTTGGTCTTGAAACTAATCATGGGACACGTGTGTGGCATGACAAGGATGAACCAAGTGGAAAAAATGGGGCCCTTTTGTCAAAAATTGGATTTTCAAAGATAGTTGACTTTTGCCATTTCACAAAAATTTCCCAACTTCTACAAGGCATAACTTGCTCAATTTTTAAGCTTTTCACATGTTCTTGGACATTTTGGAAAGGTCTTTGAGTCCTTTAACCAATGTCTTTGGTCCCATGTCATTTTGATTTTCCAATCTCAAGTTATGGCCTTTGACTTAAAGTCCCTTTTTGTTGACTTTTGAAAATGACCTATAATGTTGAAATTGATAACTTTTTGTGAGAGCATTTCTTGGACTTGAAGTATGAAGATGAGTTGTAGGAAATGTCTTTCTCTTCAAAATGAGCTTTGGATGGAATTTTTCTGATAATCCATGTGAAATTTATGCCCTGGTCAATTTCAGTTGACTTTTTCAGCTGTCCAAATATAGCAACTTTTGCATCTTTGATGATTTCTGAGCCAAATTTTGAGAATCATGATCAAGCATTGATAAAATGATGTTTGTGGCTTCAAAATGATATGTTGACCAAAAATTTGAACTTTTGACTGTCAAATGACCATTTTGCCCCTACAGTTGACTGTAGTGCAATTTAGGGTTTTGACTGTACAATCTTGAGCTGAATGCCTTGAAACTTGATATGAGGATGCTTGACCATGTTTGTAAGCATATGAGACTTGATTGAGCCTTTGAAAATTTCCTTTTCTTGATCAACACACAAACCCTAGTTTTGACTGTATGGAGGCCTTTGCATTGTGCAATTCTTGGGGAATTTTGTAGCTTGGCTTGGCAGTTTATTGGAGAATATGGGAGGGCAAATTTTGGGGTACAACACCTAACTTTTGAGCACGGATGCGAACCCATTTGTGGTAGGCTTCCATAGGTAAAGAAGTCTTTGGCCCTAACTCTTGTGGGTCAGCTTTATGAACTTTGTCCCATGCCTTGATGAACCTACGACGCAGCTCGTCACTATCCACCTGAAACTCGAAACTGATGTGAGGCACCAACATCTCATGGGGGCCTGCTCTTCTTGCTCTTCCAAACTGACGGAGTGCTAGACATGGATTGTAAGAGATCCCTCCTTGGGTACCAATCAGAGGAACATTAGGGTATTCCCCGCATCGATCAATAATAGCTATCTCATCCAAACCTCTGCAAGTCCAAATGATGTCTTTATCGGTGAGAGACATTAACCTATGAGCCCAACCTCTTCCTTCTTGGTTCTTTAGTACGAACTTAGGGAGGTGCGAAATAAACCACCTCACCAACAAAGGGATACAACACCATAGGGTTCCTCTTCTTCGGGTAGTACGGGCATGAAGTTGTTGCAAGATGTCACCCAAGAGAGTGGGCACCGGATTCTGAGACATAAAGATCCTTACGGCAGTGACATTGATGAAGTTGTCAGGATTAGGAAACAGGACTAACCCATAGATTAGGAGAGCCAAGATGTCTTCATATGCCCTAAAGTCCAGGTCATTCCAGAAATTGTTAGCTTTACCAATCAGAAACTTGGCCAAGAAACCCTTAACTCCGCTTCTAGTCACCCAGTTGTCTGTTACCTCTTGATGGGTCAAAGGAAGAGCTGCAGCCACATCCTCAAGCCTGAGGGTCTTTTCCCAACCAGTAAAGGGAGTCTGATCCAAGATAGGGATACCAAGCAAATCAGAGAACTCTTCCAGGGTAGGGACCAGCTGGAAGTCTTGAAAGGTGAAGCACTGGTATAGAGGGTCATAGAACTGGGTCAGAACACTCATCAACTGTTGATCCCGCTTTGTAGTGACTAAACTGAGAAGGGAACCATGCCTCTGAATGAAGGAAGTGGTATTTGGAATTCTGCTAACCAACTCATCAAGCAACTCGGGTGAACGAACAAAGTTGAACCGGATAGTATTCCTTCGCACAGGCATCATAATGTCCTACAAAACAGAGCAAAGGTGAAACCCTCTTGTCTTTGAAATGGTCAGTCCTTATGCAGGATGCATGCAATGCTCATGATGCTATGATGTTATGATAAAGCACACCACAAATAGATACAAAGGCAAACATGGTAAGGCACACAAGTCACACAAGGCAAGCCCCTAAAGTTTAGGCCAGCATGAGGTCTAGGTACTACCCTCTTTCAGTTTGTTGGTTCATACCTGTCCTAATCAAAAGTAACCGGGTTCTTAGAGGATCCCAATATCATTGACTACCCTCAATCGGTCATAACTCCAGCATCGCAATCTTTTCTTGCGGCCAGAACCATCATGAGAGTTTAGCCTCAATGGGCGTAGCATACTGCTACAATTCTAAAGGCCAAGTTGTGTCAATTAAGGTTCTAAGGTTGTTGGTGCTTAATGACTCCCTAGAAGACCCATATTCTCCTCGTTGCGACACAAGGGATATCGGTACAGACCAAGGTGCCACACCAACGTAGCCACTGCTTCACCTGTGTCGGTCTACGTCGGACAGGTCCCTCACAGCTTATGCTACCTAAACAGGGTATCCCCAGATCCGGGTTAGGATCTATGTAACTCCGATGCAACCCACAATAGTAAAGCAAGCAAATCAATACAATTGAAAACACAGTTATGAACTAGCCCTAAGGTACACCTCACTTTAAGTTTGGTCCCCAGCAGAGTCGCCAGTTCTGTGATCGGTGGATCTGGAACTGACTGTTTAACGCTGGTTCGCGAAATGTCGCGGAAGCAAGAGTCGCCACCGTCTTTTATTTTCTCCAAATGGAAAGGACAAAAGCACAGAAAAATTCCTTATAGAGATTGCTCTCGGTTCGGGAGGTAGATTATAGAAAGGGAAGGTGTTAGCACCCTTTCTATCCATGGTTATCCATGGGCTCTTAGATACTTGCTCACTTGTGTTTTCAAAAATGGTTTGTTTGCTTTTCAATGTGGGTTTTAAAAAAGTTTCTTTGAAAATTTCAGTTCGACTCTTGTATCGGTCCTCAAGAGTGTTTGAAAAATTTGCTTTCGAAATCTTTTTGAAAAGGTGTCGGTGTGAAAAGTATTTTTGGATTTTTTTGTTTGAAATTTAGAGCAAGTATCTATGAGAACCTACCTGCCCTAAGGAATTCGTCTGCGTAAATGTCCTTTAAAGTAGTGCCATCCCACCATTGAGAGGTAGGTAGCACCACCGTTGGAGGTGTTCGGGTCAATTCGAGGTTCGGGACATGGTGATCACCGGAGCAATGGGAAGACACCTTAGAAGCTACCCTCATGCCAGGTTCCCGGATCATGAGGACTTACTAAGACATCCTCTACTCGACGATCACCTTTCGAGGCAAGGCAACAGTGAGGCGTACTTTAGGGGTGGTGTGTGCGATTCGTGTGTCAGATTTATTTGCATTTATCTTGTCATGTTTATTGGTGTTCTACGCTTGATTTTATTTTGTCCATACATTCTTTCATGCCATTTGTTTAACAGTTAAAAAGTTGCGAGAAAAGTAAATTCTAAGCTATTACAAACGGCGCGGGTCCACATCGCCAAAATTAACCAGGACCCGATTTGACAGAAAATAAATAAAGGAATTAAAAGTGCGAGAAGAATAATTTACATGGCTTCGGGAGAGATACATAATATTATAAAGAAATAAAAATAAATGCGAATTAATAAGAAATTAAGAACGAGGGCGTTGGACCCTTTTGCAAGAATTAAAATTAATGAGGAATTAATTAAAATTAACAGAAGGAAAGAATTTATTTTTTTGGTATTTTTTAATGTTTTAGGAATTTAATGAGAAAAAGAATTAATTAAAATTAAAATAAGATGCAAACCCTAATTCTAGTGGCTTTTAATTTATTAAGAAATATTGAAGTTTTTTAACCTAAATTAAACCTAATTTTTTTATTTTCATGCAATTTAATTATAAAAAATAAAATATTTAATTATTCAATATATTTATGAAAGAAAAAATAAAAAGAATGAAAAATTATTAATTAAACCTATTTCTACAATTTTTTAGATTTTTTTGTTAAAAGTATTAAAATTACAACTTAAATTAAAACTAAATAATTACATGCAACTTTATTTATGAAAATATTAGAAATAAAAATATTTATCAATTTAATTCTTTTCTGATTTTTTTTTATGGTTTTTTATATTTATGGAAATAATAAAATTAATTACTAAAACAATAATTAAAAAGAAAAATAGAAAATAAAGAAAATAAAGAAAATGGGAAGAATTGCAAACCAAAGGGGGTTCAGATCCCAAATTAGGAGGTATTGGATAGCAATCCAGGCCCACTTAAATTGATGGCCTCTTTGACTTTTCAGGACGCGTGTACACGCGTTGACCAAGGTGTATGGTGCTCTCCAATCCAGGGCCTTTGATCTGATGAAGCTGGACGCGTGGATGGATAGATGATGAAGGAATATGATGGCCCTTAATATCACGCCTGCATGTGATTGTAAACTGAAAAATAATATTGAAACAATGAAGACCTGGGGTTCGAACCCAGGTCATATGCGTTATCTCCAGATATGCTTGCCACTGAGTCACTTCATGCATTGTTAATATTAAATAATCAACAAATATTATAAAAAGAACAGCTGCATTAGTGATTCAAAACGCGCGAAATTTTGAACCCTCCAATCAGCGCTGACCAACACATCATCTTCTTCATGTTCCTGAAATACAAACAACATAAGCAACGGTTTTTACACCGTTGCAGAAAGTATCTTTACAGAAAATAACGATTAGCACTAGGGCACTCATAAATTAGGCGCGATAGTTCCATTATCTTCGTCCACATGCGCTGAGTTGAATGGTGGTGGTCTTGAGGGCCAATTTTTCCTCATTTAAAAATCCCCAATTTGGAGCTTCCTGAACCCTAAATATCATCAATGGCGAAATCGTGTAAGGCACGTAAAAATACAATTAAACATATTGGTTAGCTTCAGAACTCCACAAGGAATGTAAATCAACAATTAAAATGCCATAAGAATGCCTATATGTCAAAACACGATCATGGATTTTTTTCTGTACAGGGGCGGTTCTTGTTACCAATTTCTTGAGCTTTGATGGATGCTTTTGATTGGAACACGTTCAGTAATCTTCAAGGAAGCTAATGGAATGGAAATCGTGCCTTGAATCAACCTGCAAAAGGGTTTTCAGAATTGAGTTTTTTAGAAAAAATTTCAAGTTTGTTTTTCAGTTTTCTCAGCAGCTGCGTGTGTAGGATGATTAGGGTTGTGTTCCTGGCTTATGTATGAATCAATTAGGTTAAGAAAAATAGAACAAATCCAATGCATTTATGGTTTTTGAAAATTTGATTTTTAAGGATCTTTTTCAATCTTTTCCATGTGTTCTTGTATCAATTATGATCAATTCACTCCAAATCTTTCCTTATTTGGCTAGGCACGAATTATTGAGAATAAAACATGTACAAAAAGATTTGTTAGGTTAAGTTAAATATTTTTCACATATTTAATTGATTTAAGTGAATTATTATAAATAAAAATTCAAATAAATAAAAAAAATGAAAAAAATACTTCCCTTTGGGCCAAGTGGTCGTGCACATGCTTGGAATGATGAATTGTGGAAGAACAATGGGACCATTAGCAATTTTAGGTCATTTGAATCAATGTTGACTTTTCAAAATATCCAAAAATTTCCCAACTTCCACAAGGCATAACTTGCTCAAGGTTTAAGATTTTCTCATGTTCTTGGACATTTTGGAAAGGTCTTTGAGTCCTCGAACCAATGCCTTTGGTCCCATGTTATTTTGATTTACCAATCTCAAGTTATGGCCTTTGACTTAAAGTCCCTTTTTGTTGACTTTTGAAAATGACCTATAATGTTGAAATTGATAACTTTTTGTGAGAGCATTTCTTGGACTTGAAGTATGAAGATGAATTGTAGGAAATGTCTTTCTCTTCAAAATGAGCTTTGGATGGAATTTTTCTGATAATCCATGTGAAAGTTATGCCCTGGTCAATTTACAGTTGACTTTTCCAACTGTCCAAATAAGGAAACTTTTGCATCTTGATGATTTTTGAGCCAAGCTTTGAGAATCATGATCAAGCATTGATCAAATGATTTTTGTGGCTTAAAAATGATATGTTGACCAAAAATTTGGACTTTTGACTGTCAAATGACCATTTTGCCCCTATAGTTGACTGTAGTGCAATTAGGGTTTTTGACTGTGCAATTTTGTGCTGAAAGCCTTGAAACTTGATATGAGGATACTTGACCATATTTGTAGGCATATGAGACTTGATTGACCCTTTGAAAACTTCATTTTCTTGATCAGAACACAAACCCTAATTTTGACTGCTTAGGAGGCACTTGACTGTGCAATCCTTGGGGAATCTTGAGACTTGATTTGGCAATTTCTTGAAGAATATGGGAGGGCAAATTTTGGGGTACAACAGTATCCTATACAAGCGCAACCATGATTATGTTCTGCTTCGTTGTATGGACAAGGGTGAAGCCGAGCAGATCATGACTGAACTGCATAGTGGCACATTCGGCACCCACTTGAGCGGACATACGATGGCTAAGAAGATCCTAAGGGCAGGCTACTACTGGTCTACCATGGAAGCTGACTGTCATCAATACGCCCGCACTTGTCACAAATGCCAAGTCTATGCGGATAAGGTGCATATTCCTTCGGTTCCTCTCAATGTCCTAACAGCTCCTTGGCCATTCGCAATGTGGGGTATCAACATGATTGGAGAGATCAAGCCTACAGCCTCCAATGGAAACTGCTTCATCCTGGTGGCCATTAATTACTTTACCAAGTGGGTCAAAGAAGCTTCTTTCGCCTCCGTTACAAAGAATGTGGTTGCCGGCTTCATCAAGCAGAACCTCATTTACCGGTACGGTATTCCTGACCGAATCATTACGGACAACGGTACAAACCTGAACAACAATATGATCACGGCCCTCTGCAAACAGTTCAAGATTCAACATCACAATTCACCCCCTATAGGCCAAAGATGAACGGTGTTGTCGAAGCTGCAAACAAAAATATCAAGAAGATCATTTAAAAGATGACAGTCACCTACAAGGACTGGCATTAGATGTTACCGTTTGCTCTACACGGGTACCGTACCATGGCGTGAACATCAACTGGGGAAACACCTTTTTCTTTGGTATACGGCATGGAAGATGTTTTACCTATAGAAGTTCAAATTCCTTCCCTGAGAATCATGAAGGACGCTGGTTTGAGTGAAGATGATTGGATTCAGACCCGGCTTGATCAACTTAACTTGATTGACGAGAAGCGACTTACTGTTGTTTGTCATGGTCAGACGTATCAAAAACGGATGATCAAGGCTTTCAACAAGAAAGTCAGACGTCAGGTATATAAAGTCGGAGATCTTGTAATCAAATGGATCATCTTGCCGCAAAGTGATCCCAGGGGTAAGTGGACTCCTACCTACGAAGCACCATTTGTGATCAAAAACATCTTTTCTGGTGGGGCTATGATTCTAACCACCATGGACGGTGACGACCTGCCACACCCTGCAAACACAGACATAGTCAAAAGATACTATGCATAAACGACCCGACAAGTTGAAAACCCGAAAGGGCGACTTAGGAAAAAATGGGCATCCCGGTGAATCGAAAACCTGAAAGGGCGGTTCGGGCAAAAATTAGGGATAAACAAAAAAAATATGTACACCCGGCAAGTTGAAAACTCGAAAGGGCGACTTGGGCAAAAAAGGGTTTCCCGGTGGATCGAAAACCTGAAAGGGCGATCCAGGAAAAAGTTAGGGAATTAAAGTGTATGACTATGTCTCGTCGGATCACTTTAAGGACAATCTCTTCACGGACAGGCTCCAAGCGACTGATCAATCCAATCATCTGCGGACAAAGCAACGAATGGACAAGATACTCAGACTTGCGAAGGCTATAGCAGAATGGGAACCCCATAGAATTGTTACACATAGCCATCTTTCTTTATATAAATTTTTCTCAACTTTATGAAAACATTCTCTTACTGGGATGTCTGTCTCCTTTGTACAAAATGCTTACACAAAGTTACTTCAAAGTACAGAAAACTGTTTGCCTTTTCTTTCTTTTTTTTTTACACTTGTGTTTTATTTGAAAAAACGTCCAATGATTTATTAAATGAGCATATGCATTTGAATATAATCACTGCTTACAAATAAAACGAAATGAGAAAGAATAATTACTGATAGGATGGAAGTGTAGGAAAGTGTTTTTAGGCTATTCTAGGAGAAATCCCCTGCAATACATCATCCAGACCCTAGGACAGAACTAAAGCTTTAAAAGGCATATCCCCAGCGGAGTTAAGTTTCAAGGATCCCCATCAGAGTTGAGTGTTCAAGTTCCCAATCCACAGCGGAGCAAAACTTTGAACTACAAACCCTCAGTAAGAATGAAACTTTCTTCCCCAAACGGAATCAAACCTTCGACTTTTGAACACCGGTGAAGACCATCCAATTTCCTCCCTTTTCCCCGAAGAGTCGCTTTTAAACCAGATAATTCATCAGAGAGTTATTTTTAAACTTTTTTCCCCAGTGAAGTCGCCAATCAAATTAACATGTCACTAAGACCCCCAGCGGAGAGGAAACTTTGAGCTACCAATCCCCAGCAGAAACCATTCAGTTTCCCCCTGATATCCTCAACAGAATGGCGTTTCTCATCCTTGCTTCCCTAGTAGATTGGCATACACCCAAGCTCCTGATATTCCCGACAGAGTGAAGATTCTCATTCTCAAAGTGGCATACAACCTAAGCTCCTGAATTTCTTCCAAGCAGGAATAAGCTTTTCCTAGAGTCCTGAGCTTACTCTCCAGCAAGATAGCTACTCCCCAACAGTATAGCTATTCCCCACAGAGTTTTTACTCCCCAACAAAATCAAGATTCTCATTCTTGATTCTCCAGTGAAGTTGCCAGAGCCTTCTTTACTCTCAGCTAAATTTGTCAGAGTTTTTAATCCCATGCAGATCGAAGATTCTCGTTCTTGACTCCTCAACATAAATTCCCCTGGCAGAATGAAGATTCACATTCTCAATTCCCCCACGGAGTTTTCAGATGTTCCCCAGCGGAGTTCTCCTCAAACAACGAAACAGGAATCCCCAGTAGATTGGCATATAACCCAAACTCCTGATTTCCCCAGCAGTATAGCTTCTCCCCACATAGGTTGTAAAAAAAAAAGCTTGAAGACACACATACTCTTCAACAGTGGTCCAGGATTTATCTTCCCCGACGGCAGTCAAAGATTTTATTATCTCCAGCTATCCAGGATTTATCTTCCTCAGCAAGACAGCTCATCAGCTTACATGCACATACATTGCATTCATATATCATAAACATTGATAAAACACATATATTTCATCATATATTTCATGCAACATAACTTTGTGTTTCAGCTAATATTTTACCTTTTTCAGGATAAGATTAGCAAGCTTCAAACTTCAGAATCATGAAAACAGTTTACGGATGCTTCCCAACATGGATGCTAATCTATCGCTTGTTCAGATTCAGCTCATTGAAAACAGTTTACGGGTGCTTCCAAACACAAATGTTAATCTATTGCTTGTTCAACTCCAGAGTCATGAAAATAGTTTACAGACGCTTCCAAACATGGATGCTAATCTATCGCTTGTTCAGATTCAACTCATTGAAAACAATTTATGAATTCACCAAACATGGATGCTAATCTATTTCTTATTCAACTTCAAGGATCATGAAAACAGTTTACGGGTGCTTCCAAACATGGATGTCAATCTATTGCTTGTTCAGATTCAACTTTTGAAAACAGTTTACGGATGCTTCCAAACATGGATGTTAATCTATTGCTTGTTCAACTCCAGAATCATGAAAACAGTTTACGGACACTTCCAAACATGGAAGCTAATCTATCGCTTGTTCAGATTCAGCTGATGAAAACAGTTTACGGATTCTCCAAACACGGATGCTAATCTATTGCTTATTCAAACCCCCAGCTCAGAGACGTTCCAAACATGGATACCTTTCTGATACTCATTCTTTCACCTACAACATATAGTTCAACAAACATTCTTGGATGGCATCTTTAAGCCCATCTCCGACAAGATTTTGTCACATCTCCAAATGGCATCTTTAAGCCCGTTTCCTCAACTATGCTTTGACGAGTGCAAATTTATAGGCACTCTAGTGTCCAATCATATTTTACCTTCGAGTCGCGAACGACAAAATTGCCAATCTAACTCTTCAGGTTCAAGAAGATTGAACAGGGGCAGCTGTTGTACCCCAAAATTTGCCCTCCCTTTTTCACAAGAAATCACAACCCTAGGGTTTTTATCTGATTTTTAAGATTGGCTCAGGAATCGATCAAACAGACTTTTCTTTGGCAGTAAATCAAGAATTAGGGTTTCTCTCGCATTTCTCAGAAGAAATTGAATCCTCAGAAATTCAGTTAACTGTTACATTATTTTCACACTTTTTAAGTTTGCTGAAAGATTAACTGGTTGTTCTCGAGGCCTGATTATCTGGGATAAGAGATAGGAGCTGAGACTGTTTATTTGGAATATTAAGACATTTGCTTGTTAATGGAATGAAATGTTTGCCGGTTAATGGAATGCTTGCTTGTTTATTATACAATGCGTATTTTGTTTGGAACGATGTTGCAAGGTTACGAGATTGCAAAGTTTTGGGATTACTTGGAATTTAAGTTATCTGTATTAAAATTGTTGAAATTCAATTTCAATTATTTTGATCTGAGAATCTTAAAGGGTTAAGTGAAGATGCAAGGAAGAATTGCAAGATATTTGACAGTAGAAGAGTTTTATTGGATAAAGACTTTTTTATTCATTTCAAATGTTGTTACAAAAATAATGTTATTCATATACTTTAAGTTTTACAACTTATAGTACTTGGAAAAATAAATTATTACAATAAATGAAAAATCTAAGTCTAAAGCCTAAGCCGCCATTGCTCCCATGCTCAAAGTCTCCGGCTTCTTCTGTTTTGTCGCCGTCCAAGTTGCACTCACATGAAAAGGACAAAGAAAATAAGATTAGTACAGTTAATTGAAAAGAATTTTCAAAGAAAAAAGAAAAAGAAAAAGTCATCATTAAAGTTTGCCGTCCGGAATCAGAGTGCTATTTGTTCATCATGTTTTTATTTTTCTCTTTGCAAATCACAAGAAGATTGCTCTTCTTGGTTCACAAAGAGAAAAGTAAAAAATGTAAATGCAAGCATACAAAAGCAATTGGTTCAAATGCAAACATGAGCCAAACTGAAACATGTTGTACAAAAGCAAACATACAAAGGCAAATATTGCAGCAACTAAGGCAAACCAAGGCAGCACAAACTGTCAAGCAACCAAGGAACTAAGGCAAATTGTTATGCAAACATAGCAAGGCGCCAAAACTGCATTACAAAGCATGGCATACAAAACAAAACTGTATTACAAAACAAGACAAGTTGGATGCAAGATAAGTTGTACAAAACAAGCATACAAAGGTACAAAGCAAGTTACAGATGCAAACATGTTGTACAAAGAAAACCAAAGGCAGCAACAATGCAACAGTACATAATGCAGCAGGATAGCAGGCTAAAAGCAAAGAGCAGGAGGAAAACCAAATCACAAGAAAAAAAAGCTTGTCATAGCTATCATCATTTTCCAGACATAGGAAACTTTTCAGAAAATAAAATCAAAAGCAAAAATGCTCTGTCATAGAGAGAGAAAGAGAGAAAAAGGATATCACCTTTTTGAAGTGTACAGTTTGGAAAAGCAGGCTATCACAAGTTGCAAACAAAAAAAACTAAGAAAGATATAAAACTATCAAACTGCATAACAGTATGAAGGGAGAGAGAACATTGGGCCAAACCTGAAAAACTCAGAAACATAACAACAACTCTCCAACCATATCAAACAAAATTGCATACCAACTACAAAGCTCCCAACCTGCATAACAAAGCTCAACCAAGCTAACAAAAAATCACCAAGTTACAAAAACCTGTAACAGTTCCACAAATAAACCACCAAGCCTGCCCAACTGCAGCAAACCACCCAAACTGTAAACAACCAAGCTACACAAAACTGCACAGCCTGAAACCACAAAACATCAAACCTGTACAAGCTAGCAACAATCAGCCAAAACTGTAAACCTGCATAACTTGCCAAACTGCAGCAATCTGCCAAACCACAAAACTAGCTGGCCAAACAGGTATCCAAACCTGTTACCAAACTGCAAAACAACCACAAATCACAAAAAAAAAAAATACAACCCAACTGTATATCAGTTCAAAAACAAACTGCATAACAGTTTGAGAAACTGCCAAACCAACAAAAGTTTCAAAAACTTGCAGAACATGCGTCATCATAATCAATACAATCCATCAACACTCAAACTCAAGGAAAAGAACCAACCAAAGGTTTCAAAATCAGTTTCAAAAATACTTCATCATCAACATCAACATCCACGAGAAAAGAAGGGAGGAAAAGAATTTCAGAAGCAATCAACAAACAAGTTTCAGATAATCATCATAAACATTCAAGAAGAGAGGAAAAGGGTTTCAGAAGAAAAAAGCAAAGTTTCAGAAATACATCATCATCAACGAAAAAAACATCAACAATAATCAGTTTCAGAATATTTATCATCATTAACATTCAACAATCAAGAAAAAAGAACAAAGTTTCATAGCAGTAATCATCATCAACAAAAAGGGTTACCAAAAAGCGTGCTTAGGCCGTCATCCTCTCCTCCGCCTCTAAGCCACCAGGAACGCTGCCACCAGCTCCATCTCACCTTTCCTTTCCATTTTTCCCGAAAATCCCCAAGGTACGTTCTTCTCAAACCCTTACTGTGTTTTAGGCATATAAAAAACCATAGGTTAATCAAACATGAACAAAGCGAATCAAACAATGAAGCTGTAAAATCAAGCATGTGAATCAAACAACAAACTGTTAAGATCAAAATGAACCATACCTTTTGCAACCAAGGCCTTTGTATGTTAGGAAGAGGATAGAGAGTGAGGGGGTGGCGCTCCGGTGGCTTAGGCTTAGTTAGGAGGAGAATCAGAATCATGCTGAGAAAGATGAAGAGAAGATGCGAGAGAGAGAGAGAGAGAGCGGCGCCGCTGTAAAACATGAACCCTAATTTCTTGAACCCTAACAAAAACGTTGTAAATTTTGCTTTGGGCCTTCGCCCCCTAAACGACCCTTAGGCCCATACGAAATGCTAGCGCCTCCCCCATTCTTTCTCCATTCTGACTTGTTTCTTCTTTCCATTTTCATTTGGGCCTAACCTCAAACAATGCCATAAGCCCATCCTTTTTTCTTTTAATTTCTTTTCTTTTGATTAACAAATGCTTTTTTTTAATTAATTCATTTAAAATTAATTTGTTTTCTTTTATTTTAGTAACACTAATAATATTTAAAATAATTTTGATTTTTTCTTAATTAGTTTTAGTCATTTTTCTTTTTATTATATTTAACAAGAAAACACCAAAAAATAATAAAGATCTTCATTTAATTAATTTTTATTCCTTTTAACTTTTTAATTAATAGAATACAAAAATAATAATATAATACTTAATCTTTCTTTTTTTTAGAATAGATTTTTATTTTTTTTATTTTTAAATAAATACATGCATCTCATAATATTATTGATTTCTTCATTTGTTATGATTTTATATTGCGACAATTCAATTTGGTTGTAACACTTAATATTTGGACATTGTTATCCTTGTGAGATTCACCCCCATTTGTAAATAATTGTACCCCCATCCCCGGATACTTTTGTAATAGCTTAGATTTTTAATTCTCGCACTTTATGCTTTCAAATATGCCATGATTAGAGATTAGGGTTTGTGTGCGAAAATCCAAAATCAATTGCTAGATGACTTAATAAAAGACTTAAATGCATGAAAATGACAAACACAATTCACACGCGCACCTCTAGGGTAACCTCGCTTGTTGCCTCGGAAATGCAATCATGTCCCTCAAATATGAGACACTCTAGCAAATGCCCCTTCGATAAACAAAGATCGTAGTCCCTCGATGACCCTTGATGTTGCCTTCGATAAAACGATCTTGTCCCTTACAAAATTGCTAGAGCGTCTCATAAGTTGCTTTCAATGATTGTATGTGATGACCCGCGCCTATCCCGTTTAACATTCTAATACAAGGTTGTTTACCAAATGCAATGGTAAAAAAACCCTGTCAAAAGGGTTAAAAACATATAGGAAAGATATTTTAGTAAAATAGGGTAGACAACTCTTAGTTACTTGATCAAAACTTGCAAAACATCCTTGCTATTTTCAAACATACTTCAAAACACAATTCAAAATAATTCCCAAATCAAACTTTCAAACATTGGAATATCTTTTCAAAAAAGACAAACACCTTTGTATATATTCAAACAAGAATCATTACAAAGGTTTCCACAATGATGGCCTCTTTTTTAAAGCATTTTCAAAACCACACACACAGAGCACCATTTCAAACAATTGAAAAGCAAAAGCAAGTGATCTAAACAAGTAACTAAGAGCCCATGGAAAACCATGGATGAAAAGGGTGCTTGCACCTTCCCTTTTCATAATCTACCCCCCCGAACCCAAGAAAACATCTCAAAGGTCTTTCCTGTGCTTTTTGACCTTTCCTTTGGATAAAATAAAAAGTTGGTGGCGAATCTTGCTAAACCGCACAATTGCGAACACAAACGCAAAACCTCAAGTCAGTTCTCCCACCGTATCACAGCATGTAGTCGGGGGCTTGGGTCGAGGTTTACTCCTCGACCACTTCATCGCCCTTTCACTTGATCTGCTGTGGAAGGGTGAATTTGATAACATCGAATTTTCACTGTTTTCCCCTGCTTTTCAGGTATAATGGCGCGCTCAGTCGGGGATGATGTCCTTCCCGCAAACTATGATGACGAAACCAATGTCGATGAGGACCCTTTGGTCTGGGTCACACCTGAGCCTCGAAATAAGAGGTTGTGCTTCACACACGATGCATTAGACGTATTCAATTGTCTGGAGGTTCTGGCGGAAGGGGCCCCCGTGAACTGGATTCTTGAAGTTCCCCATCGTAATCGGAGAATCTTCTCGGCGTATCCGGGCAAAAAATTTCCCATGTATGAGTTCGTGTTTAAAGAGGCGGTGATGCGTTTTCCCTTCAATTATTTTCTGGTGGGAGTTTTTCAGTGGTTTCAATTGGCGCCCTCTCAAATTCATCCAAACGCGCTGGCGTTCATGCGGGCGTTCGAGCTCATCTTCCAATATCTGCAAATTAAGGACATGTTACCCCTCTTCTTCCGTATCTTTCATCTCCAAAGACAATCCATTAGAAGAGGGCAGGCGTGGGTGTCCTTCAAATAGTTCAGGAAGCTCTTTAGGCCTTATTTAGAATTTTTCCGACACTTCAAAGAGAGGTACTTTGTTGTGTAACCTTTGACGGACGCGACCATAGATTCCTTGTATACCCGCTTGGAGGAGGTGAAGAATGGACGACCAGTTACCCGGCTCATGGCCAGATTCACGCTCGAATGGCAATGGAAACACTTCGATCAAAGGCCCGAGTATTATGTTGTGAAGCCCAAGGATTTGGACGCTCAAGACCAGATCTCCTATGAGAAACTGACGGCATATGTTATGAGATTCTCCCCCGCGAGGTGTGTGGACGTGAACAACAACCTCCTCTTTGACAACAACGAGGAGTACCTCTTAGTTAATAGGTTTATTAACATGAAGGCCCTGCTCGAATGTTCCTCAGACGGGGAAGCCATGAGGCTCTTAGATAGGGGATATGGTCACGACGATTATTTTTGTTGTCTTTTATGCGGGGACGTGCCCACACTATTATCCTTGTTTAATTTAACATGTACCTGACAGTTTCTTTTTTTATTGCTGGTTGGATGGCGTCCCTCTCCGAGCGCTTGCTAAAGTTGAGACCCAAGAACGCTACCACCTCAGGGCTAAAGAACAGGGTCACCCAGCTCCAAGAACAGGCCAAATCTACAGCCCGTGTCAGTGGTTCCCCCTCTTCATCAAAAACTCATGTTTCCCCTGGCGAGCCTGCCCGAGTTCCCGTCAGTGAGCCTGTAACAAAGAGGAAATGCGTGGAAGATGTCAAAGGTAGTGTGCCCGGGGGTGACAAGGTGCCCGCGGGGGTCTTCGTGCTGCCTCCTTGCTATATAAATCGTGATTTCTTCGGTGGGGAGGGCTCCTTGGGCGTTCACGAGGGGGAAATGGAGGCAATTCTGTTCGAGGATAAGGAGGTCCGTTGAAATAATTTAGAGGAGGATGTGGCCGCCGTGATGAGGCTCCTCGAGATGACCTTGACACTAAATGACGAGGCCATGAACTTCCAGGCCTCCCTCGATGCAGCATATGCTAAGATTTAGAAGTTGAAGGCCAAGAATGGGAAATTAAAGTCTAACATCCTTAACCACGAGACGAGGTTCGAGGCCCAAGTTCGACTTCTCAAGGATCTGAACGAGTTACGGCCCCAGTTGGAAGCCGTGACCAAAGAGAACGGGCGATTGGTTGCCCGGACAAAGGAGTTGGAAGAAATCACGGCCCCAGCCACAGAAGTGACCGATGCGGAGAAGGGTATGGCATCCAGAGCAGAGATAATTACGCATATCTGGGTACTTGAGGAGGACGTCATGGACACCCTCGACTATGGTTTCAACACGACCGTGGAGCAGCTGAGGATTTTGAATCCTGGGGTCGAGATTGTGGTCGAAGGAGCAGGACCGTTCAACCAAGTAATTGATGGGAAAATCTAATATCCCCATGAGAATAGCAATGTGGAGGATGAGATTTGATTGTTTGGGTCTGCGTGCCCGTTTTCGTTTTATTTTGGTTTCGTGGCCGTCGTGCCTATTTTGTAATTATTGAACATCGTCGGCCTTCGTGGTCGGCATTTATGAATGCTCTCATTTTGCTTCCATGCTTATTTATTTATAAATAATTACTCGTCTTTATTTTTATTCATCGTATGAACGCCTGTATCGTTAAGGTTGGAGATTTGTGCTAGACCTTGGTTGTGCTCGACACATGTCAAATGTGTCGAGGAGAATGGAGTTGGTGTCTGATGAACGAGCTCAAGATCGTAGTCACGATCTTGAGCTCGTGGCGTGAACTACCCATTGCGAGTTGGGTGTTCTGCCTGTAAGGTACTTCGACAACGGAGCTTGATTGAGGTATCCCTGTCGGGGATCATGTTCTGTTTGATGAACGAACAACAACCCATTGACGTTGATACTTAAAGGTCATGTTTGTAACTTAACATGCCTACATGGTCGTACCAATCCCATCGTCGGTTGAAAAGATTTGGCCGACTACCAATGACCGTAGTAGGACAAGGACTTAGCTGTAATATTGTTTCAATTTTGTGGCGTTCCACGGTCGAGGTAGTGGATCTCCATTTAAATGCTCGAGGTAGTATGCCCCGGTGCCCGGTGCCCGTAGCCCCGCGGATGTGGTATGGTCCTTCCCAGTTTGTGGCTAGCTTCCCTTCACGGGAATCTTTCTGATTTCTCCGGAGGACTAGGCTGCCGAGATGCAACTCGCACTTTTTGACTTTTAGGTCATGGCGAAGGGTTATCTATTGTTTAAGTGTGGCCTCGCGATGAACAGCTCCTGAATGGATTTCCTCGACTAGGTATGACTCTTCTCTTAGGGCCTCGTCGTTCATTTCATCTTCTAGAGGAGCCTCAGTTCTTATGGAAGGTTCCAAGATTTCTACGGGAATGACGACCTCAGTGCCATAGGTCAGTCGAAACGGGGTATCGCCCGTCGTTGAGTGGGGTGTTGTTCGGTATGCTCAAAGGACGTTGTGGAGTTCCTCGATCCACCCTCTTTTGGCCTCACATAACCTTCATTTGAGACCTCGTAAGATGACCCTATTTACGGTCTCGGCTTACCCGTTGGTCTAGGGGTCTTCGACTGAGTGAAATGCTGCTTGGTGCCGAGTTTGGCGATGAAGCTTTGGAAACCTTGATCGGTGAACTGGGTGCCATTGTCGGTGACGAGCACTTGTGGTATCCTAAATCGAGCAAGCACATTTCGTTTGTAGAAATGAAGGATGTTGTGCTAAGTGATTTTTGCTAGGGCTTCGGCCTCTATCATTTTATGAAATAGTTTACGGCCACGATGAGGAATTAGTTTTGGTATGTTTCTTGAACGAATGGTCTGAGGATGTCCATCCCCCACCAGGTGAACGACCATGGGGAGGATAGTTTATTTAGCTCGTGCGGAGGTGCGAGGTGTATGTCTGCGTGCCTCTGGCACTTGTCGCATTTCTTGACATGCTCCTTGGCTTCATGTTGCATGGTAGGCCAGTAGTAACCTACTCGTAGTGCCTTTCGTGCTAGAGATCTTCCGCCCATGTGTTGGGCATTGATTCCCTCGTAGATTTCCCACAGTATCTCGGGGATTGTGGACTCTTCGACACATTTCAAGAGTGGGATGGAGAATCCCCGACGGTAAAGTTTATGTTCGAGTACCACGTACGAGCATGCTCTTCATTTGGTTGTGGCTGCCTCTCTTTGATCCACAGGGAGTTCCCCTTTTGTTATAAAATTGAACACCGGGGTCATCCAACATGAGCTATCCCCGATGGCATTCACTTCGGGCGGCACAGTGGACCTTTCAATGCTCGGGTGAGAAATGGATTCTGGTATGACAGATTTGTTCCCGCCTTTCTTCTTTGTGCTCGCGAGCTTTGAAAGTACATCAGCCAACGTGTTTTATTCACGTGGCACGTGCGTGATTTCTGCCCGGTCAAACTTTTTCATATGTTCTCTGACCAAGTTTAAATATTCAATGAGGTTGTTGTTCTTAGCCTAGTATCCCCCTTGAACTTGAGATGTGACAAGTTGGGAATCAATGAAAATGTGTATCTCTCGGGCACCCAAATCCTCGGCTAGCCTTAATCCTACGAGCAAGGCCTCGTATTCAGCCTGATTATTCGAGGTTGGAAAGGAAAGGGTGAGGGAGTGTTCGATCACAATGCATTTCTCGTTCAAGAGGAGGATTCCTGCTCCACTTCCTGTCGAGTTGGAGGCTCAGTCCACAAAGTTGGTCCACTTGTGCTCCTTTCCTGCGCGCGGGGGGGGGGGGGGGGGGGGGGGGGGGCATGAGCAGTCATCTCTGCAACAAAGTCGGCCAGGGATTAGGCCTTGATTACCTTCCTAATATGGTACTGGATGTCGAATTCCAAGAGCTCCATGGACCATTTTAGCATTTGACCTGCCATGTCTGGTCGACCTAGGAGTTGGCTTACGGGTTGGTTTGTCTGTATGATGATCGTGTGTGCCAGAAAGTAGTGTCTAAGCCTTCTTTCCGCATTGACGAGGGCCAAGGCCACCTTCTCAATTTTTTGGTACCCGATCTCGGGTCTCTGAAATGCTTTTCTCATGAAATACACTGGCTTTTGCCCGTCAGGACTCTTGCGAATAAGGGCCGCACTCACGGCCTTGACGGAGACGACCAGGTACAGGAACAAGGTCTCCCCGTCCATAGGTCATGACAGTACATGTGGTTGCGAAAGGCTTTGCTTGAGATGGAGAAGGGCTTGCTCGCATTCCTCGGTCCACTTGAAAGCTGCCTCTTTGCACAGAAGTTTGAAAAATGGAAGAGCGTGTTGCGCGGACTTCGCCACGAAAAGGGAGAGTGAGGTGAGCATGTCATTCATGACTTGTATGGATTTCTTCAAATTAGGCGTAGGGAGCTCAGAGAACGCTTGACACTTGTCGGGGTTGGCTTCAATTTCGCGCTCTGTTAGATAAAAATCGAGGAACTTGCCTGCCTTAACCCCGAAAGTGCATTTCTCGGGATTGAACCTCATTCTACATTGTCTCGCTTGGGCAAAGACCTCTCTAAGGTGGGCAACATGGTCGGTGTCTGCTCGAGATTTGACGATCATGTCATCCATATATACCTCTAGCATGTCCCCAATCTCGTTGCGGAAGACTTTGTTCATTATTTGCTGGTACGTCACCCCTGCATTTTTCATACCTAAGGGCATTACATTGTATTAATAATTTCCTGATATGGTCATGAAAGCAGTGCAATGCTTGTCTCTCATCGCCATTGGGATTTGGTTATATCCCGAGTAGGCATCTATAAATGATAAAATTTTATAGTCGGTCGAGTTGTCAACCAGCATATCAATATTGGGTGAAGGAAAAGCGTCTTTGGGACATGCCCGGTTAAGATCAGTATAGTCAATACACATTCTCCATTTTCCATTATTTTTCTTTACAAGTACAACATTTGAGAGTCAGGTTGAATATCGGGCCTCAGAAATAAAATTGGCCTCTAGGAGGTCTTTTACAACATTTTCAGCAGCCTCCGCTTTCTTGAGAGACTGTCTACGTCTATGTTGTACTATTTCCCTATTGGCTGGATCAATGGCCAAGTGGTGGCAGGCGACCTCAGGGTCGAGTCCGGGCATGTCCGCGGCGCTCCACGCGAACAAGTTTGTGTTCTCCCTCAAGCAAGCTTTGATCTGCTTCCTCGCCAAGTCGGGGAGTCCGATGCCGATCTTCACGCCTTTGTGAGGGTCTTCACCGAGGGGGGCGAACTCAAAGTCTTCATTCGTGATTGGTCGGAGGAGTCCATGCTTTCCGTTGGGTGCTTCATCCTTGTCGAAGTGGGTGTCCAGTGAAATGGAGTCGACCTTGGGAGGAGCTCTTTATTCTTCCGTCTTGACGGGATGTGGCTCTTGTCATGCAGTAGCAGCTCTATTGGCGGGTCGTGCCACAATGTTGACCGTGCTCTGTCCCTTTAATGTTGTGTTGAAACATCTCCGGGAAGCTGCGATGTCTCCGTGGATGGTGGCGACCCGTCCTTTTTTCATGTAGAATTTCATCTTTAGGTGGAAGATGGAAGGGACGGCGGTCAGCTCGGCCAAAGTTGGTTTCCCTAGGATGCAGTTGTAGAGAGACAGGAAGTCTATGACCAAGAATCGCACCTTGACATGTCGGGCGGCAGTTTCCTCCCCTAAGGTGACGAAGATCTCCATGTACCCCCATAGTTTGGAGGTTGAGCCATTGAAGCCTTACAGATCGTACCCCACGTATGGTGAAAGGTGGGTGTCGTCGAGCTGTAAGGTTCATAATAGATGGTTATACATAACATCGACGAAACTTCCCTCGTCGACCAAGATGCGGTGAACGTCGAAGTTAGCCATCCTCGCCCTAACCAGAAGGGGGATGCTTGAGTTAGGAGACCCTCCGGGCAACTCTTCAAGGTAGAACGTGATCGGCTCGGACCTACCCTTGACCTTCTCGAACGTCACTGCTTGAGTTGGGGCTGCATCGACCAACTCGTTGAGTTTCCTCTTTGCAGAGTTTATAGAGATGTCATTAAACCCCCTTCCAGTTATGACCACGGCGGAGGGGAATCTTTCCCACCTGTTGTGCATGGACAAAGGCTTTTCGAGTGTGTCGGGGATGTAGAAGTCCTCTGATCTAGTAACAAAGAATGCTATCTGGATGGGGTTCGTCTCATCCGATAGTCGAGTATCCTCCTCGCCCTCCTTTGTGTCACGGGCGTCTCGACGAGAGGCGTCACTGCATCGATATTGCCCGAGTCTTCCCCCTTTAATGAGGGTTTCAATGGCGTCTTTTAAATGGACACATCCTTCGATCAGGTGTTCGTGGCTTCAGTGATACTGAGAGTATTTGCTTCTGCCAGCCTCAGGTTTGGCAGGAGCAGAACGAGGATCTTTGACGCCGCCGTCATTGAAGTCAGTATTAACGTACTCCGCTAAGATGCGCTCGCGGGAAGCTGTCAGCAGAGTGTACTTATTGAATTGCCCCGCGGGCTCTCTTTGCTTGCGGGGATCTCGTGGTTTGTCCTCCCCCCTCTTCTCGCCCGTACATCGAGGAGGGACTGAATCTTGGTGTCATGGAGTGTTGGAGGATCCGCGATTCCTTGGGTCGCAGAATCTGTTGGCCGCTTCTCCCTCCTTGTAGTCCATGTAGGCCCTAGCTTTCTCGAGGAGAGCATCGAAGGTCTGGGGTGGTTCAATTCCAACGACCTTCCTGAACTCTATTCCAGGAAGGAGTCCTCTTTCGAGCAAGTATCTCTTCATATGGTCGATGCGCGGGACCTGAATGGCCTCGCGATTGAACTGATCAATAAATTCCATGAGGGTTTCGTCACTTCTTTGGACGATAGCCTCGAGGGCGGCCTCAGTCTTCGGGTGTCGACGAGACGCTGTGAAGGAGCTGATGAACTAGTTCTTCAGGTTCCTCCAGGAAGTGATGGACCCTGGGGGAGATTTTTATACCAGTCCATCGCAGTTTTCCCCCAAAGTCGTGGGGAACAACCGACATTTGATTGGTCCCCTGATGTTATGATAGTGAAGCATTGCTCCGAACCCGTCGATATGGTCAACTGGGTCGGCAATGCCATCATACTCCTTCAGTTGGGGAGGCTTCTCCATTCCTTTAGGAATGGGCGCCTCCATGATTGCTTGTGATAAAGGACCGCGGGGGTCGTCTTTGTCGCTCCTGTAGGGGGAATGGGAAGGAGTATGGTTGTATCGGCAGTCGTAGTGGTGTCCTTGGCATCAGAGATGATCCCTTTGTCGGGGATTTGCCTTTACCTGGCCCCTGTTTCTGTTTTTAGGGGACCGTGGTTCTCTGTGTGGTGGAATAGGGCCGCGCCTCCCGGGAGCCTCGGGCATGGTTCTCTCTAACTCAGGGCGTCTACCAGTCCATTGGGGAGAGAGGCTCTGCGACTTGTCCCGTCTGTGTCTCCGCGGGGGAGACTGAAGACGGTCTTTGTTCTGACGAGGAGGTGGGGGCTTTGCAACCTGTCTCGTCTGTGTATCCGCGGGGGAGATTGAAGACGGTCTTCCTCTTAGCGAGAAGGAGGAGTGTTGGGCCTTCAATGCCTTCTGGGGGCTCGACGAGAGTCCTCAAGCACCCTTAGTCGCTCGCCCTGCGTGAAAATCAGGTAGTTCATCTGATTAATTGTCGCGAACAGGGCCATGGTCGTGGCATCAGCACCCGGAGGGACGGGGACCTCCTGGAAAGCGTTTGGCTCGTAGTTTTGAGGCGGATTGGTGCTCTCGTGAGGTCGAATGTGTGACGAGGAAGAGGAAGTCATGTCGTCTCTGTAATTTTGCATGAGACCGGCCATGTCGCTGTCATTCGCATTGTGGTTGTTGTTGCCCATGTGTTCGACGACATTGTTGTTAGGGTCGGCGTGATGGGCGTCCAAGATGTTGTAGGCAGTTGAGTCGGCCATGACAATCAAGAATTTAGAGTTGCTTTTGTCTTAGAAAAATGAAAGACGGGGAAGCTAGATTGCCACAGATGGCGTCACTGATCGTACCTGGTCAGAATGGATCGTCAAGGCATGTGAACTTCGAGTTGGGCAACTGTTGAATGTGAAGTGGGTGGAGGTACCTACAAGACACTCTTATGTCAAAGTAAGTTTCAAGGAGAGTGCAAGCAAGTGAGTATGAGTATGAGAATGAATACTTGACCCTCTCAAATGAGAGGGTATTTATAGCCCTCAACGTTGGGCCAAGGTCTCCAATATTGGACCACGATGATGCCCAATCAAGGAAGACTACTAGAGTTTACGTGTGTATGGAGTCTAACAAGTAGACTCCCCTCTGGTCAACTGCTCCGTGAGAATAGGCGCTAGACCCTAAATTTCCGAAAAGGCATTTAAGATGATAATGGTGAGAACGTGGGACACGTTCCCTAACGGGTGCATGGAGAGCTGTCTAACAGTCCTAAACTTGAGTTATTTGTCTTTGGACCTTATACAAAAATGTTGGATTGAACCTCCTAACTATAAAATAAGTACAGACTCAGTCCAAATCAGTTAGTTTAATATAATATTATTTATAAAAAAATTTATAGTCAAAAGACAAAATCCCTCCACCACAATTAAAAACTAGATAAAACCAGTGTATTTAATAATGTTTATATATAATTGAGGAAAATATTCTATTATACTAATTATAATTTAAAATATTGAGTTTTTTAAGAACTTATTGACACATACGATTTATAGACACGAACAAATATATTTTTGTATAACTTTATTTAAAAGATTTAAACAATTATAATTTTTTAATTTAAGTTTACTAAAAATTATTATTTGAACTAGATAAAATCAGTGTTTTTAATAATGTTTATATATAATTCAAGAAAAGATTCTATTATCCTAATTATAATTTTCTAACATTATTTTAAAATATTGAGTTTTTTAAGAACTTATTGACACATACGATTTAAAGACACGATAAATATTTGTTTAATATTTTTTATAATGTTATTTGAAAGATTTTAAAAATTAGAATTTATTAATTTGAATTCATTAAAAATTATTATTTTGACTTTATTACAAAAAGTACATAATAGAAATGTTTATTATTAAAAAATCCTTAAAATTAATATCTTTTTATTATTATTGACAAAAATGAGAACAGTAATGATTATATTCTTTTATCGTTATTTTAAAAAAAGGAATAGTTAAAAAAAATCAATGACACTTGTGGTTAATATACACATAGGAGATGTTTATTTCATGGTATAAAAAATTTATTTAAAAAATAACCAACCTTAATTTTTCAATAATATATTTTGTATCAACGAAACAAACACATCCATAACAAATTTTTATTTTATTAATTAATTAATTAAATTTAATGCAAGTTAGTGATAAAAATTAATTGGAATCTTCATATAAACTTTAGGAAACAAGTTACTAACAAATATAAACATATGTCTATTAAAATATTAGTTAATCTATTTTTTTTAATACTCAAACATATTTATATATGAATATAATGGATATGTATTCATATTGTAAATAATTTACATTGTCCTTCAATAAAATGTCAATAAATTATCAAATGATTAAAGAATTTTAAAATTTCAGATATAATATAGCGGAATATACGTCATTAATAATATGTCAACGTAAAATTATTTTACAAGACATATCTTTTTTCTCTTTTTACATTTTAAAACACATATATATTTTTAATGACACATTTTATTTGTTTAAAAAACATAAATATACATCAATTAAAATATTAGTTAATCCATTTTCTTATAATATTCAAATCACACACATAATATTAATACTTTTTTATTTGAAAAACCACTGCAAAGTTTTTGTTCATTTTAAAATGTTAAAAATTATTGTTTGTTTAAAATCATTTTTATATGCCAATATTTTGTTTTAGCATTGTTTTTATAAAATAATACATTGTACATACAATTCATATATAGGATAAATATTTAATTATTATTAATTACTTAAAAAAGTCTTAAAATATATTTTATTTAAAATAAAAAATAATATAATGAGTTTAATTAATAAAATATTTCAAATTTATAACAGATAATATGTCAATTATTTTGAATTTATTCATATAAATAAAATATACAAGACAAATATTTGTAAAGGATAATCATAAAAACAAAAATGGAAGAAATATTTATAACCGATTCATAAAAATTACGAGACACATAATTGTTAATAATATATATGTAAGATAGGAGACAAATATTTGTCATAGATTAATTTAAAAAACACAAAATATGTGTTTTTTATTTATAAAAAAAAAAAAGAATAATATTCATGCACTGACAGTGTAATATATTTTTATATTGTCAGCTAATAATAACTGTTAGATTTTTATAAGTTATTGACTTTTATTTTAATCACATATAAAATGTTATATATGAATAATTGATGCATCGACCGCGTAAAATATTTTACACTAACAATATATAACAATTAACCTCTAAAAAAATATATTTGTCAATAGTTTATATAAATATATGATAAATATTCGCGAATCCTACTGTAACAAACAAATATTTATATTGTTAAATTAGATGTCCTCAACAAGATTCGAACCATGACCTTATGATTGTGTGCGCGCTTTCATTGTGAATTAACATTTCATTTATTACGGAAAAACGTAATAAATATATATCATACTATTGATAATATAAAAAAAAAATATAAGACAAATTTATCATCAATAAAATAAATAGTATATAATGTTACTTCAATTTGTGATATATTTAATATTTTAAATATAAATTATCAAGGTTTACATAAGAATACTTATAATAAAAATATTATTTATTTATAAATAATTATAATAAACCCGTGCATCGCGAATGCACAGGTGTTAACCTAATAGTTGTAGAACAATAAAAATGTAGAATATAAATGGAAATGAGCATGTAAATATGTTGAACAATAATTTCATAATTTCATATAGAGATTGTGGTGTGGTGTGAATGCTAGACCTTGTGGTGTTTATTAATAATGTCAAAATATGTAATAGTTCATTTAGATTATCTATATTTAAGTTTTACTTTGTCATATTAAATCTTAAATCTTGAGATCCATTTATTAAGCACAAGTGCAATTTAATACTACTGTATATTTTATTTAATCATAAGATGATAAGACTTGAAATTAAACATATGATAATAAAATACAAAAATTAAACACAACTCAACCATTATCGTTCACATTCAAAAGATTACTAAATCATAAAATTTCATATTATCCAACAACATGATTTTAGCTCACAATGAGCATAGCAAATACAAAACACTAAAGTAATACATTACACATTCTTAAAAAAAATATGAGTAAAAATGCTAAACTTAAATAAGCACAAAAAGTCGTTGCAATCTTCCAACTGCATGTGATTGTTGGTGTCGCACCTTTCAGCATCATATTGCTCAAAACTAGATGTGGAGGAAAATGGTGTTAGTTACTCTAGGAAATAAAATATATTTTCTTTTTAGAGGTATTACTATGGTAATACAATACATATGTGATATCTTTCATTCTTCTTATAGGTTTTCATCCTTATTTGTTCTTTGATAGCATGTATGAACCTATTCTTTTTGAAACTTATGAAATTTTATCCGTAAACTCTTGGGGATTCTACCTTTTTCTCCTAGATATTCTACGTTTTTGCTGACAGAATCTCATATGTAATAAGTCTAACTTATTATTTTAAATATAACATTCATTATTCCTCTGATTTATAGCATATTATAATATGGTGGAAGAACTGACTTGGGTGTTTTGCGTTTGATCGCAATTGTTGTGGATAACAAAAGTCGTCATCTACTTTTCTTTTATCCAATAAAAGAATGGGTGAAAAGAACAGGAAGGACCTTTTGAAAATTTTCTTGAGTTCGGGGGGTAGGTTATGAAAAAGGAAGGTGTTAACACCCTTTTCAGCCATAGTTATCTACAGGCTCTTAGTTGCTAGCTCACTTTGAAATGCTTTGTTTGAAATGTGTTTGTGATGGTTTTGAAAGTATTTTTGAAAGTGTCTTCGTTTAGGCGAACTTTGTAATGATTCTCGTCTCTATAAGAATGCGTACAAAGTGTTGACTTTTGAAAATATTTCATTTGAAAGTGTTGGTGTGTTTGAAAGAATTTATTTTGAAAATGTTTGTGAGAAAGCAACTATGAATGTTCTACCTACTCAAAAGTCTTTGTTCATTTCCTTCTCCTTTAGATATTGCTATCTTATCATTGATTGATAAGAAGCTCTATCATTGAATGTGAAAGGACAAGCATGGATCATCGTACAGTCATAGAAGGCAACGTTGTAGGATACTTTAGCAATTTATCTTTAAGAGTCTAAGATCATTTATCGAAGGCAACATTGAAGGGTCATCGAGGGACTACGATCTTGTGTTTGAGGGTCATTGCTAAAGTATCCCACGTTCGAGGGACATGACTGTTTTGTTTGAAGGCAACAAGTGGAGTATACCCTAGAGGTGCATATGTGAATTGTGTTTTGATTGCATGTATTTTTGTCTTTGAAATTAGGGTTTTCTAAGATTGATTTTATCTTGCCATACAAACCCTAATTACTAGCAATAATGGAAAGCAGTAAATTACGGAAATTAAATGTCCTATACTATTACAACGCTTTAAGGGATGGGGGTAGAAATTTATGAATGGGGGATGAAAGCAATAAACCCTAAATTACTATTACAAATTGATAAATAATTGCATAAATGTAGACATAATAATAAAAGAGTAAATAAAATACGTGAAGAGGAAAAAGATGTTTAGAAACCCTAAAAAAGGAATTTAAGTATTTAAGAAAATGTTTTGTTTGTTTTTATTTGAGAAAAAAAGTTTGAAATTTGAAATCAAAGAAATTAGAAGTTCTAACCTAATTCTATTTTTATATACAAATTGATTAAAATAAAAGGAAAAGTGTGATAAATTAAATTATTTATGAAAATAAATTAAATCCTAAAATTTTCTAAATGTTTTAGAAAAAATATTTTTTCTTTGGAGATTTGGTTTTAGGAAAATATTTTTATGTGTAAAAGAAATAATCAAAATCCTAGTTTCTAATTAATTTACAAATTAATTAATAAAAATAAAATAAAATGTGATTCAAATAAATTAATTTTTATGTCAAAAATTTATTTAATTAAATAAAGACATAAATCTAGTATTTTTGTGATTTTTATGATTTAAAATAAATGATTAAAAAGAAAATAATAAATCAAAATAAGAAGAAGAAAATTATTTGGGCCAGTACTGCAAAAGTAAAATGAGGGGTGAGTGTCGTACCCCAAATTTTCCCCACCGTTATGATCATATTTTCAAGATTAAAAGTGGAAGAGAAATATTTTGATGGTACAACAATATCTGACGACCCATTTTTAGGAATACAAGTCAACAGAGAGGTACATTTTAATTCAAGGGAGTGAGACTTTCTAAATCAGAAAGACCCATATACCCGTAGGTCCATGTGCGAAGCATGTTGGCCAATGGCCCGTGAGATTCAAATATTGGAAACTGGTGCAAAAGAAAATTAAGATTTTAAGTATAAGACCCATTTAAGTGTTACTCTTTTAGTAAAAAAAGGGGGGTGAGATTGCAATTAAAAGCCCATTAGAATTCGTATGGCCCATATCATTTTTGATTGAGTAGCAAAAAGTAAAGATTAGAAACAACAAGCCCATTAAAGTTTTTTAGTCAACCCAATTATCTTTTTTGCTGTCTCATTTTAAAGGAAAAATTATTATCATTAAACTTTTCTATTATTATTTTTTTATTTATTGGAAAAAAATCTTTCTTACAAATAATTAGATTTTGTTATTAAAAAGAGTTTATAAAATATTTTATTAAACATTTGTTGTTACAGTTATTTGATAAAGGAAGAGAATAAGATATGTTTTATAGAAAAAGGGCCTAGTATGAGGCCCAGTATGGATTAAAAGAAGGTGTTTGTTTTGATAAAAAGTTATGGACAGAAAAATTATAACGCAAGCCCAATTCAAAGTACCAGTTATTGTTTCACTCAATGAGAAGATTACGTACGTTTTTTTTAATTAACATTTATTGTTTAAATTACTAAGTCAAATCTCTTTTACAACAAAACAACATAGAATATTATTATCAACAAAAATGGATGGGGAAGAACTACCGCATCCGACAAATTCTGATGTAGTCAAAAAATACTATGTATAAAAAGCTCGCTAAGCTTGAACCCTAAGCGGGCGAATTAGACAAAAATGAGCGTCCCGGTAGATCAAAAACCCTAAAGGGAGATCCAGGAAAAAATTAGGGACATACAAAAATAAAACTATCTCGGTGGATTGAAAACCCGAAAGGGCGATCCAGGAAAAAATTAGGGATTTTATTCAAAAAAGAAATAAAGAACAAAAAGGCTGCAATCTAAGAACTACGACTACGAACTACAAAGGGATATATGGATTTAAATCATACGACTCAGAAGCAAAAAAGATAGGAGCTATTAAAAGGATATTGGGGGAACAATAGTAACAATTATCATTTTCGTTGTCATTTATAATTTTGAAAATTTCTGTAATTACCTCTTTCAAGGAATTACATCTTTTACTTTCGCCTATTCAGAGGCATATAAATAAAACATTTGCTTTTCTCTTTCATCTTTCAAATTGTGTTTTTCCTTTTTCAGTCTTGTTTATAAAATACTACGCTTATTTCTTGAGAATACTGTGTTGAAATGATTTCGGGGGAATTGACAAATAAAAGAATTTGATAAAACATCGGAAAAAAATTTTGGCTAGAAAAATATCAAAAAGAAAATCCACGTCTACGTCCATACACATGTCTACGCCTACGCCTGCACTTACAACACAAAAGTCTACACATATGTCTATACCAACGCCTGCACCTCCGACATAAGAAAAATCAAAAACTTGCTAATATTTTTCACCGCATTCAAATCAATTCAAAGATACTACGATAATGCAACATACAACGCCAAGGAATTGGTAACTCAAAACCAATGGTTCAAATGAGATAATGCTGGAAACATCTTCATAACATTCTAAGGCATGCACATATTTTGCACACATTTTGCATACACAGATATTCAATACACATTGTTGTACCCCAAAATTTTCCCTCCCATATTTCTCAATACATGTTAAGTGAGGTCCTCAAATTGCTCAAGAAAGTCCAAGAGTTGACCAGACAAACTCTCTCCTAAAGCAATTTGCTTCAAATTAGGGTTTCATTTTTCATCAAAATGCTCGAGTCCAAAGGATACCAAATGCTCACCATTGTCCTAATATGTTCTCAAGATCATCCATGTCAAGTTTCAAGCCTTGCATAGGAAGTTTGCTCAGTCAATTGCTCAAATGCCTAAAAATCGACTATGCTAGGTCAAAAGTCAACTGTGACCCACATACAGTAAAACTTCAAGATTTTTGGGCAACATCCTAATTTTGAAGTATCATTCATCATTTTATAAAGATTTGATCATGATTCATCAAGGATTGCTCACAATTCACCAAAACCTAAAAGTTGCTAAATTAGGGTTTTGTAGGAAAAGTCAACTCAACTTTGACCAAACATAAATTTCTCATACTTCATCAGAAATGACCCACCCAAAGCTCATTTTGAAGAGGATTCAAGTCCCTACAATTCATATTCATCTCCCAAGTTCAAAATATGCACTCACAAAAAGATATGAATTTTGACATTATAGGTCATTTTGAAAAGTCAACAAAAACACCTTTTGGGTCAAAGCTTCATACATGAACATGGAAGATTCAATTGAGCTGAGACTAAAAGGGTTGCTTAGAGGACATCCTAAGCTTTCTAAAAGGTCCAAGAACATCTCTCTAGGGTCAAAATTGAGAGAGATATGCATTTTCAAAGTTGACATTTTTTGCAAAATTGCCAAAAGTCAAATGTGCTCAAATTTGCATCTTTTGCTAAATTGGCCCAACTTTTTTATGCTTGCATCTCATTCCTGACATAGTCCACAACATATGGGACCCTCCATAATTTATTTACTAATTTATTTAATTTATTTTGATTTTTATTCATTTAAATTTCAAATAAAATCAAATAAATCCTAATAAATCATATATTGCATTTTAGGGATGATCTTTTGCATTAAAAGAAGATATTATATGCTGTTAAATGAAGATCAAATCGTGCAAGGCCAATTTGGTTGGAAAAGATTGAATTTGAGCAAAATTGGAAAAGAATCATATGCCATGAAAGACCAAATCAAATCTCCATAATTGAAAAAGATACAAGGCATTTGTATTGACCTAATGTGTTCCACCACATATAGACAAGAGATCCAATGCACAAGGGAGGAGTTTAAAAGTCGAAAAAGCTGCAAGCAAGAATTGAAAATTGTCAAAAAAGTGATAGGCTGATTTCCAGTTTAGAGGCCAATTCACAGACTTTCAAAGCCACCAATCGTTTCCTGGAATCTCTCTAAAGCTAGCACGACCGGTTGCACGCCTCTACACACCCAGAATCGCCCTCTAGACGTCACACGATTTTCATTCTTTTTTCAGATTTCATTGCTATGATTCTTGCATCATGAACGTGTTTCAATGGTATATTTGTGTTTATTGTCATGTTTGCATCATGTCTGGCCATTTAGTTGAAGTTTTAACACTTGTATGAACATCTACCATAACTAGGGTTTTCCTTGTTGTTTTGGGGCTTTCAAATGCAGGAACAATTGGCCCTAATGAAGGATACCATTGTGATCAGAGGGTCAAACCCAATTGGTACATGGTCTTGAATCTTATTTATATTGCTTGGATGTAATTTTTGAAATACACAGGGTTATAGCTACAACACCATATCCGTAGGTAAAAGTGTTGCTATCTAAAACGACGGTTGGGAGTAAGAAGATGGATGCGTGGCACCCCCTGGTTGGGTGATTTGAATTTCGCGCGTTTTAAATCTCAGCATTTTGTTTTCATTATATAATAATTGTTTTTTATTGTATATACAAATGAATCACATAGCTCAATTGGCAAGCGTGCAGGGGAAAAGTGCAGAGGACCTGGGTTCGATCCCTAGGTCCCAACCTTTATTCATGTTTTTCTTCAACAGGCAATCTAGCGCATTACACGTCAAGAGGTCCACCATGTACTATCAGGATCTGACCATCTAATTCACCAATTCTTCAGATCTAATGCCTTCCCCTTGGACGACCACCATACGCCCGAGTCAAGCATGCGCATTGGATGGGGGCGAAGTCAAACAAGCCTCTGCCCATTTGGGCCCAGAAATTCAGTTCTAAACCCCCTTTTCCAGCAAAATCCACCAGGCTCATCTCACCTTTCTTTATTTATTTATTTTTAATTCTTTTAGTACCTTTTTTTTAATTATTTTAATTGACAACTAATTATTCTTTTTTCATAAAAAATCATAAAATCAAGAAACCAAAAAAATTAGAATTAGACTCTTTTTTTTAATCAAAATTAATTTTGTTAATTTAATTTAATTTAGTTTAACTTAGGGCAATTTTAACTTTTTTATGATTATAACTAATTAGAAAATTAGGTTAAATTATTGATTCAATTCTTTTATTTTTCAAATAAACAAAATACAAAAATAGGTTTTAGATGGAATCAATTTATTTTTAATTTAAAATTAAGTAGAACTTAGAATTTTATCTTTAATTTTAACTATGTCATTATTTTCTTAGATAACAAAAACAAAAAAACATTTTCTTAATTAGCCGCAATTAGGTTTAGGCAATGGTCAAAACCCTAATTATCTCGTATTCGATTCATCGCGCGCATATTATTTTATTTTGTCAATATTGTTGTAACTGTGCATGGTTTGTAATAGTTTAATCTAGGGTTTTTATTCATCGCTTTTCCCGGGGTTTTTGGCTATGTAATTAATTCCCCTCCCCGAAGCCTTGTAATAGCGTAGATTTACTTTCTCACATTTTAATTCTCGTAAATATTTGACTGTTTATATGTATGCTAATAGGATTGTATGACAAGAATGCATGACAAATTTAATACAGTTAGAAAACCCTAATGTGCAAAGATAAAATAACTGAAACAAATCACTCGCACATATCACTCTTAGGGTATACTCTCACTTCGGTTGCCTTCGGCAAACGATCGTTAAGTATATGGTGTCTTAGTGGTTACCCTTTTGTCTGAAAAAGATCAAATGTCCCGTTCGGATGTTGCCTCAGAAATGTTGCCTCAAATATGATCTTAAGACTCTAGGGTTATTACTAAGTTGTCCTAACATTACTTTAGTGATTGTACGTCCCTTTCGAATTGACCCTTACAATTCCAATGACGGTGCTACCTATTTCTCAATAGTAGGATAACGCTGTCTAAAAAGAAACAAGAATAGAAACAATCTTTTTTCGAGTAAGTAGATGCTAGTAGGTACTTGCTCAAATCAAAACTCTTCACACTTACACATTTTCAAAACAACTTTGTCACACTTTTGAGGACTGATACAAGGGTTATCACGAAGTTAAACTTTTTCAAAACAAATCACATACACAAACAATTTAAAAATGAGCAAGTACCTAAGAGCCCATGGAAAACCATGGATAGAAAGGGTGCTAACACCTTCCCTTTCTATAATCTACCCCCCGTACTCAAAATCTCGAAAAAGGATTTTTTTCTGTACTTTTTTCCTTTCCGATTGGATGAAATAAAAGTCGGTGGCGACTCTTGCTTACCGCGACATTTTGCGAACAAAAAACACAAAGCGCAAACCAGCAAGTAAAAATAGTCCGTTCTGCCACTGTATCACAGAACTGGCGACTCTGCTGGGGACTTAATAAGTGGGGTATACCTTAGGATCTAGTTCATCTTAATTGTTTCTCTTGATTGCTTTGAATGCTTTACTTTTGAGGGTTTTGTTTGGGATTTACTATAGATCCTAACCCGGATCTGGGGATACCTTTTAGGTAAGTAGCAATAGACTGTGAGGGAACTGTATGGTGTAGACCGATACGGTTGAAGCTGTAGCTACATTGATGTGGTACATTGGTTGGTACCGATATCCCTTATGGAGAAACGAGGAGAATACGGGGCTGCTGCATGGTGTCGTTAAGCATCAACTGACCTTAGAACCTTTAATCAACCAACTTGGCCTTTAGAAAGTAGTGAGATAGTCGGCCTCGGTGTAAAGCTGGGAACTGGTTGATACTCGATGCTACACTCATTGAGACCATACTCTCGAGATAGTTCCGGCCACAAGAAAAGATTACGTGAGCTGAAACCATGACCGATGGAGGATGGTCAGTGATATTGAGATCCTCTAGAACCCAATTACTTTTTCTAGGACATGTTGAAACCAACTTAACTTCAAGAGGGTACTACCTTTAACCTCATGCAAGTCTTAAACCTAAGGGCTTTGTGTGGTTTGACTGTGTTTGCAATATCTATGTTCGCTATACCTGTGGTTTACCATGACATCATGCATCATAACATGGCATTCATACTTCATTATGCTAATCATTTCAAAGACCAAGGGAATTTATCTTTGTTCTGTTTTGCAGACTATGGCTTCCGGGCGCATAAATACCATCCGAGTCAACTTTGTGCAGATACCTGCCCAACTTAAAGAGTTAGTCTCAAGAGTTTCCAAGACTTCTATGTTCATTACGAGACATGGTCAGCTTCTCAGCCTGGTCACTTCAAATCTTGATGAGCAGATGATGAGTGTACTTTTCCAGTTCTTAGATCCTGTGCATCATTGCTTCACCTTTCCAGATTACCAGCTGGTTCCCACATTGGAAGAGTTCTCTCACCTTTTGGGCATATCCATTCTTGAACAAGTACCCTTCACAGGTATGGAAGAAGTCCCTAGACCAGAAGACATTGCCTCCGCTCTGCATTTGAAACGGGCTGATGTAGTATCCAATTGGGAAACACGAAGTGGGGTTGAAGGTTTTCTATCCAAATTTCTGATAGACCAGGCTCAGCTGTTCTGGGATAATTTGGATTTTCAGGCTTTCGAAGATATCTTGGCTCTCCTTATCTATGGTTTGGTTCTCTTCCCAAATCCGGATTCCTTTGTAGATGTGAATGCTGTCAAGATTTTCCTTTCTCGCAATCCTGTGCCTACCCTGCTGGGTGATATCTTGCATGCCCTCTATACTCGTACCGTGCAAAGGAGAGGGACTCTTATGTGTTGCATGTCGTTGCTGTCGAGGTGGTTTATTTCGTACCTCCCTAAGTCTGTGCTGAAGAACGAAGAAGGTTTGGGTTGGTCCTACAGAATAATGTCACTTGCACATACACATATTCTTTGGAGTTCCCGGGCTATGGAAGGCACTGTTGTTATTGATCGTTGAGGGGGATATCCTAATGTCCCATTGCTTGGAATCATAGGGGGTATAACTTATAATCCTTGCCTAGCTTTACGATAATTTGGTCGTGCTCGGAGAGATGGTCCCCATGAGCTACTTCTTGAGGACATTGTATTTGACTACAAGGAGGATGTTAAGGAGCACCGCCAGAGGTTTATACGAGCTTAGGGCATGGTGAACAGATATGACCCCCAAGACTTGGGACCAAAGACTTCCCTTCCTATGCAGCCTTATCTCCAATGGGTCCGAGCTTGTATCCAAAAGCTTGGGATGCCCTATGAAGCCGTATTACCAGTGATTGTGGAGCCCACTAATGAAGAGGGCATTCCTTACACGGTTATCTATCCTTACATGCCCACTGATCCTGGGGAGTTGTAGAGGTCTTGGATTCAGCTGAGGAATGAGCAGGACACTTACCGGGAAAAGTACCATGAACAAGAAAGGAAGATTTTGAAGCTCACCAGGCAGCTCGAGGAAGAAAGAGTGATCAATGACTACATCGGCACAAAGAGGAAGCGTCCATGGGACTTTTGATTTTGCTTTTCTAGATTTAGATTTGTTTTCTATTTACTTCTTTGTAACGCCTTAAAGGCATTGTTGAACCTTTCAAAGTTTAAAACTAATAAAGTTTGGTATATTTTTTTTGTTTGCAAATTTAAATCTCCCAAAGTATTTGAAATTATTACATGCACATCCCATTAGCATGCACACCATTACAGGTACCCTTACAGATTTCTCATCTTCTTTGCTGTTTATCTTAGCAGAAATATCTTCTGATCAAGCCATCAAAGATCTTCAGGCACAGAACGCCTAATTCCAACAGATGTTCTTAAGTCTGGCTAAAGGGCAAGAGGATCTGAAGACCCTTATTCTGAAAGAGAAGAAGAAGAAGAAAAAGGTCGGTATTCTGAACATGGGTAGAAGATTCGGAGAAAGGTTGAGACAACCAGCTGAACTGACCTCCTCATCCAAGGACGGGGAGAACCAAGAGAGGGTAAAAGACCCTAGTCCAGCAGTTTCTGATAACGATACAGATTATGATGACGAGCAATATCCTCCTGCTTAGGATAGATACAAGCAACTAGAAGACAGTATGAGTGCTATGGAGATTCAGAAGATCCCTGGTTTGGATTTTGGAGAACTAGGACTGGTATCGGGAGTGGTGATCCCTCATAAGTTCAAAGATCTAGTTTTTGCCAAGTACGATGGAGTATCCTGTCCAAAACTCCACCTCTGCTCTTACGTAAGAAAAATCCAACCCCACGCTGCTGATAGAAATTTGTGGGTACACTTCTTTCAAGATAGTCTGTCAGGGACTCATCTTGAATGGTTTTATCAGTTGGAAGGAGCCAGTGTCCAAAACTGGGAAGACCTTGCCGCTGCTTTTTACAGGCAGTATCAGTATAACGCCGACCTTGCTCTCACTTGTACTCAACTCCAGGGTATGTCTATGGGTGCAAGTGAAGGTTTTAAGGACTATGCTCAAAAGTGGAGAGACTTGGCTGGAAGAGTCCAACCCCCTTTGTCTGATAGGGAGTTGGTTGACATGTTTCTAGGGAAGCTATCTGATCCATTTTTCAATCATTTGATCGGCAGTTCGTCATCTGGGTTTATTGAGCTGATTTTGACTGGAGAGAGAGTGGAAGATGGTATCCGAAGTGGTAAGATACAGAATGATGCTTTGTCCAGTGCAACAAAGAAGCCTTTCACCGGTAAGAAATAAGCTAGTGCAGTCTACGGCCCGAGGGGCCAAAGAAGACCTGAACACCATCAAGCGGTAAATGTTGTAGTGATACCAAGACCCACAGTTGCTTCTTAATGCAACAATCAGCAAAGGGTAGAAAGACCACAACGATAGTTTACCCGCATCAATATGACTTTGGCTGAAGTTCTGCCTCATCTGTTAAAATCCAACTTGGCAACCTTGAAAGAGGCTCCCGAGAATCCAAACACTGCTTCTCCTAGATACAATCCCAACGCGCGGTGCGCCTACCATTCAGAGAGTCCTGGTCACGACACAAATGATTGCTGGGCTCTGAGGAATAAAGTGCAAGATTTGCTGGAAGATAAAGAGATGGAGTTTGATGCTCTGGAAAAGCCAAACGTTATAACTGCTCCTATGCCCAAACATGGTCGTAGAGTCAATGTTGTGGACACCGATTAGTTTGTGACCTTTGTGGAAGAAATTTCTACTCCTTTGATGTCGGTTAAGAAGAATTTGTTGTTGGACGGTTTATTTTCGAGCTGTGGTGAAGGTTGTCACATGTGTTCAATTCTGCCTTCTGGTTGCTGTTTATTGAAGTCAGGTATTCAGCGCCTGATGGATAATAAAAAAAATTTATTTGAGAAGACTTTGATTCCATTTGAAGATGTTACCATTAACACCATTTCCGCCAATCCTTCCAAGGTTTCCTCGAGAAAACCTGTTAGGGTTATACCCGTTCCAAGAATTGCTCCATTAATAATCACCGCTCCTAGTCCCATCCCATATATCTTAGATAAGGCTATCCCATGGCACTACGGTGTTGATTTATATTACCATGGTGTTAAAGAAGATCTGAGGGCTGAAGAAGCTGATACAGATATCAATAATATTATTGGGGCTAGCAAGGTCACCAGAAGTGGAAGACTTTTTTATCCCGAGATTTCCCCTCCGACTGTCCATAAACCTGTTGTCATTATGTCTTCTAGTACATCAACTAATGCCCCAGTTCCTACTCCAGTTATCACCCCTGTCGCCGAGCCATCCGGGACTCGGGGTAAAGAAATCATAGGTGAGCCTGCCCGGATGGAGGCACCTAAGAATATCATTGTAGGAACCTCTAAACAAGAGATAGAGGAAATATTGAAGATTATCAAGAAGAGCGACTACAATATGGTCGAGCAACCGGGGCAGACCCCATCAAAAATATCCATGTTGTCCCTGTTATTGTGTTCTGAAGCCCATGCGAAGGCCTTGATTGCATTTCTCAAGACTGCACATGTGCCGCGGGAAACTTCTGATCAGTTCAAAGATTGTGTGGCTAGCCTAACTGCTGACAATAGGTTAGGGTTTTCAGATGCGGATCTGACTGCTAAGGGGAGAAATCATAATGATGCTCTGCATGTCTCGATTGAGTGCAGGGGCACCACTATGGCCCATGTGCTAGTAGATATCGGGTCCTCACTGAATGTTCTACCGAAGGAAGCGCTAGACCGTCTGGATTGTGAGGGTTTGATTCTAAAGCCGAATAATATTATGGTAAGGGCTTTTGATGGGTAAAAAAGAATGGTGCACGAGGAGGTGGACATCCCTGTCAAGGTGGGTTCTCATACCTTTGGGTCCACCTTCTATGTAATGAATATCAAGCCATCGTATTCTTGCTTGTTGGGTCGTCCTTGGATTCATAAGGCTGGGGCAGTGACTTCCACACTCCATCAAATGCTAAAATATCTGGTGAAGGGGAAGATTGTCACAGTACAAGGTGAAGAGGAGTATATGGTGAGTCATCTCAATTCCTTCCGCTACGTGGAGATGGACGAGGAATTCATAGAAACGCCTTGTCAAAATTTCGAAGAGGTCCCTCAGTTCTCGGCATCAACTGAAGTTGCTACCAACAAACCTCCGCTGAAGATGGTTTCTCTCAAAGACGCCAGGGCTGTAATTGAAGAAGGCGGTGTAACAATTGGGGTCAGCTCCCTGATTTCACTTACAAAACTGACAAATTTGGTTTGGGCTTTACTACAGGGGCTCAAAGGGCTGTTAGGCACGCACGGATCAGAAGACCTCCTCTACACATCAATAATCGGGGAGTCAATGCAATTGAAGGCAGTGAAGAGGATTCAGACATTGACAACTGGATCTATCCTACAATCAATGGTGGACTAAACAACTGGACGACGAAGGACTTCATACCTGTTTCTTTTATCCCACAGTAATTGACTTTTTGTTTTAAGATTTGTAATAAACAGTTTGAAACTTTGTGGCCCGGTGCCTTGCCCGAGGCACCTCGATTTCGCTTGTGAGGGCTTATTATTTGTCATTTTATATATCATTAATAAAGCATTGGAAGTTTCTTGCATTACAAATTTTGCGCTCTTTGTTTTTCTTTTCTATCTCTCACTTTATCAAAACAGCTATGCTCTTACATGCACTCACGTATCATAATGCAGATCCATATCCACTCTGGATCCCATTGATAACAACTTTCCTACTGCCAGTTATGACTTCGAAAATCCGATCAACCAAGCCGAGGACGAAGGTGAGGATGATTGTGAGGTGCCTGGAGAACTTGTTAGACTGTTACAGCAGGAAGAAAGGGCCATACAGCCTCATGAAGAGCCAGTTGAGTCAGTGAATTTGGGTACAGAGGAAGACATGAAAGAGGTTAAAATAGGTTTGAATCTGGAGCCTAGTGTCAAACAATGGTTAATACAGTTGCTACACGACTATGTTGAGATCTTCGCTTGGTCCTATGAAGACATGCCTGGTTTGGACACTGATATTGTGGTTTATCGCTTTCTGACTAAAGAAGACTGCCCTTCAGTAAAGCAGAAGGTTCGCCGTATGCGCCCTGAAATGTCAGAGAAAATCAAAGCAGAGGTCATGAAACAATTCGACGCAGGGTTCTTAGTTGTCACTTCTTATCTGCAGTGGGTTGCCAACGTTGTTCCGGTGCCTAAGAAGGACGGTAAGGTATGGATGTGTGTGGACTATAGAGATCTGAACAGGGCGAGCCCCAAGGATGACTTCCCGCTTCCTCACATTGATGTTCTAGTCGACAACACCGCGCAGCACAAGATCTTCTCCTTCATGGATGGTTTTTTTGGCTACAACCAGATCAAGATGGCTCCTAAGGACATGGAGAAGACAACCTTTGTTACACAGTGGGGCACCTTCTGCTACAAGGTAATGCCTTTCGGGTTGAACAATACTGGGGCAACCTATCAGCGCGCCATGGTCGCTTTGTTATATGATATGATTCACCACGAGATCGAGGTTTATGTTGATGACATGATAGCTAGGTCCCAGACTAAGGAAGAGCACCTTGATCATCTCCAAAAACTTTTTGACAGGTTGAAGACGTACAAGCTGAGGTTGAATCTGAACAAGTGTACTTTCGGGGTAAGGTCTGGTAAGCTTCTGGGTTTTATCGTCAGTGATAAGGGTATTCAAGTGGACCCTATAAAGGTAAAAGCCATACAAGAGATGCCGACTTCCTGCACGGAAAAAGAAGTTAGAGGTGTCCCAGGATATCTGAATTACATCGCCAGGTTCATTTCACATCTGGCTGCTACTTGTGAGCCGATCTTCAAGCTGCTGAAGAAAGATCGAGTGGTAAAGTGGAATGATGAATGCCAGACCGCTTTCGAAAGAATTAATGAATACCTTCAAGAACCACCAATTCTGATGCCTGTAGTTGAAGGAAGACCTTTGATATTATACTTGACAGTATTGGATAATTCAATGGGGTGTGTGTTGGGGCAGCATGATGAGTCTGGCCGAAAATAGCATGCCATTTATTACCTTAACAAAAAGTTTACCGACTGTGAGACTTGATACTCATTGCTCGAGAAAACTTGTTGCGCTTTGGCATGGGCTGCTCGCCGGCTGAGACAGTATATGCTGACTCACACCATCTTGTTGATATCAAAGATGGATCTGATCAAGTATATCTTCGAGAAGCTCGCTCCGGAAGAATAGCAAGATGGCAGATGATCTTGACCGAATACGATATCCAATACACAACACAGAAAGCAATCAAGGGGAGTGTATTGGTGGATCATCTAGTGCATCAGGCTGTGGATGACTACCAGTCCATGAATTTCGAGTTCCCGGATGAGAATATCATGTTGGTAACTAGGATACGGTGGCAGAACCGACTGTTTTGAAAATGCTCATTTGCGTTTTGTATTCGCAAAATGTCGCGGTAAGCAAGAGTCTCCACTGACTTTTATTTTATCCAACCGGAAAGGAAAAAAACACAGAAAAATTCCTTTTTCGAGATTTTGAGTATGAGGGATAGATTATAGAAAGGGAAGGTGTTAGCACCCTTTCTATCCATGGTTTTCCATGGGCTCTTAGGTACTTGCTCATCTTTTTTAAAAAAAATTGCTTGTGTGTGTTTGTTTTGAAAAGTTTTATTTTACTTTGTTTTAACCCTTGTTTCTGTCCTCAAGAGTGTTACGAAGTTGTTTTTGAAAACTTTGTTTTTGAAAGTGTTTGGTGTGAAAAAGTTTGATTTGAGCAAGTACCTACTAGCATCTACCTACTCGAAGAAAGATTATTTCTATTCTTGTTTCCTTTAGACAACGCTATCCCACTATTGAGAAATAGGTAGCACCGTCGTTGGAATTGTAAGGGTCAATTCGTAAGGGACGTACGATCACTAAAGCAATGTTAGGACGTCTTAGTAATAACCCTAGAGTCTTAAGATCATATTCGAGGCAACATTTCCGAGGCAACACTTCCGAGCGGGACTTTTGATCTTTGTTTAAACTGGAGGGCAACCACTAAGACACCCTATGCTTAATAATCATTTACCGAAGGCAACCGAAGTGAGAGTATACCCTAAGAGTGCGCATATGCGAGTGATTTGATTTCATTTATTTATCTTTGCACATTAAGGTTTTTCTAACCATTTCAAATTATCATGCAATCTTGTCATACAATCCTATTAACATACATCTAAACAGTTAATTTTTGCGAGAATTAAAATGCGAGAAAATAAAACTACGCTATTACAAGGCTTCGGGGAGGGATTAATTACATAGCCAAAAAAAAAAACCATAAAGCGATAAAAGAAAATCCTAGATTAAACTATTACATACCATGAGCAGTTACATTAATATTGCAAAAATAATAAACGCGTGAGATGAAACGAAAATGAGAGATTTAGGGTTTTTACCCCTGTTGTACCCCAAAATTTCCCTCCCATATTTCTCAAGACATGTCAAGAATAATCTTCAAGTTGCTCAAGAAGGCTCAAGAGTTGGACAATCAAATCATCTCCTAAGGCAGTCAATGCAAAATTAGGGTTTTGTATTGCATCAAGGTCCTCACATCCAAATGGTCTCAAGTTCTCCTCAATGTCCTAACATGTTCTCAAGTTCATCCATGTCAAATTTCAAGCCTTGCAGAGAAAGTTTGGTCAGTCAATTGCTCAAGAGGTCCAAAAATCGACTGTGCTAGGGCAAAGGTCAACTGTGACCTAAATACAGTCAAACCTCAAGATTTTTTGCCAACATTCTCATTTGAAGGATAATTCATCATTTGATCAAGGGTTGATCATGATTCATCAAGGATTTCTCAAGATTCATCAAGATTCAAAAGTTGCTAAATTAGGGTTTTGTAGGAAAAGTTAACTCAACTTTGACCAAGCATAAATTTCTCATACTTTATGCGAAATGACCCATCCAAAGCTCATTTTGAAGAGGATGAAATTTCCTACAATCCATCTTCACACCCCAAGATCAAAAAATGCTCTCACAAAAGGTTACAAATTTGGACATTATAGGTCATTTTTGAAAGTCAACAAAAACATCTTTTTTTGCCAAAGCTTATAACTTGAGCATGGAATATCAAAATGAGATGATACCAAAAAGGTTGGTTATAGGACATCTCAAGGTTTCTAAAAAGTCCAAGAACACTTCCAAAAGTTCAAAATTGAAGAAGTTATGCATTGTTGAAGTTGAGCATTTTTCCAAAATTGCCAAAAGTCAACTATCTGCAAAACTCCAATTTTTGACAAAAGGGACCACTTTTTTCCAATTGATTTGGTCTTGTCACACCACACACATGTCCCATCTTCAATTTCATGACCAATCATTTATTTTTCTATTTTATTTAATTTTTATTGATTTAATTCATTTTAAATCAATATTAATTCAAATAAAATCCAAAAATTAATGGAATGAGATTTTTTTGATCATTACAGCTTGCAAATATCATGATACACTCAATGAAATTCGTATCAAGCATTGTTGTGCAAAAAATATTTGATTTGAGGCATTTTTGGAAACTTGATAATGGAAGATCAAATCATATCTCAATTCTTTAATTCCCATGGATTCAAGCCCAAGTTTTAACCTAAATTCATTCCCTTATACACACACAAGCTGTAGAGATCAAGAACACGAGCTAAGCACTGCAAAAACGGCCAGACAAAGTTTGGAAAAAGCTTGGAAAAAGTGGAATCTGAAAACGATCTTAGAGCTCGATTCAAAGCAAAAACTTGACACTAATCTCTTGCTTGCAAACCCTTGAAGCTATAGCAATCAGAACCAAGTCCTCTCATCGCCTGAAACGCCCTGTAAGTCGTCACGAGTACAACCCTGTACATGGAATCTTGAATCCATGTTCTTGCATCTTTTTGTCATTTTTCTTGTACCATCATGCTTAACGTTTTATTTCCAACATGTCTACATTATTTGATTTTGTTTTCATGGCCTATAACCTTAGATCCGAAGCTAGGGTTCGTGTTCTTGTTTTTTAGGCGTTTTAATTATAGGTGAAATCAATACAAGTCATGGCCATGGACGAATTTAGGAGAATGAGACGAACATGATGATGGGTTTGGTTCGCATTTTTGTGACCTAGAATGCATTATAGGATGATGCCATGAATTTTGATACGGAACCAAATCCGCAGGAAACAAACCAGGGCCATTTGGAGAAGATGACAACGTGGCTTGTCTTCATTGGCCAGTTCAAATATGTTTAGCGCGTTTTTTTTTAATTCCAGCATAATTGATTGTTTTCATATATTATGTCCACTACTCATTCCACTAACAAAGAAGCACATTGGCTCAGATGGCAAGCGTGTTGTTGCAAAGTCCCTTGGGACCTGGGTTCGAATCCCAGGTCCCCCAAAACATTTGTTTAATTTTTCTTCAGATATTCTCATGCAATGCTCAAAGTGTAGAACATCATATGCCTCATGGATCCAGGCGCCAGATGGCCTCTAGGCCAAATCCAAGGGTCCAGATTGCAAGCTCATCATACTCCAAGTCAACAAGCGCACACTGGATGGGAAAGGTCAAGGCAGGCTTGGACGTATTGGGCCTTTGAAACTGTAAATCACACCTCCTCCTGGGCCCAGTACCCCCTTGGTCATTTCTTTTCTTTTTAAATTTTATTTATTTTACTTGTTTTATTTTATTATTCTTAATTAATTGCTAACAAAATAATTATTATTTTCTTCATAAAAACAGAAAACAAAAAATATTTTCATTAATTTCATTATTTTATTTTTGTAATTAAATAATAATTTAATTAATTTAGTTTTAATTAGGGACAATTTTAACATTTTTGCAATAAATTAAAATTAATTAGAATATTAGGTTTTAACAATTTTGACCATTTTATTTTTATTTCCTTAAATATTAAAAATCCAAAAATATATTTTTTCATTTGATTAAATAATTAGCTTAGGTTTAATTTTCGTTTAATTCAAAAATAACAAAAAAAACATGCTTTCTTTCAAAAAGGGTCAAAACCCTAAAAAATACGCCGATTTAATTTTCTCGCACGCGTTTCATTTTTTATTCAATATTGTAATTGCCTCCGGTATGTAATAGCTTTTAATTAGGACATTATTTATCGTTTTATTTACTTTCCGCAATTTAAATTAAAGGGTTTGTTTTTGGCGATGTAAATACCCGACGCCTTGTAATAGTTTAGATTTACTTTCCGCAAATTTAATTTCTGCAACTATTAACTGTTAGATGTTTGATAAATAGTCAATGCATGACAAGATCAATATTTAACTTAAAATCAATATAGCTCACCCATGACATGTACAGATAAAATTAACCGAAATAACACACTTGCACATGCCACTCTTAGGGTACACCTCACTTGGTTGCCTCGAACGTGGTCATTGAGTATAGGAAGTTTTAGAGGTCGCCCTCTTGTCCAAAGATCATAGTTGCCTCGAAACGGTTGCCTCGGAAAAATGATCTAGGATATTAGGATTATCGCTAAGGCGTCCTAACATTGCTTTAGTGACCACACGTCCCTTAATCGAATTGACTCGAAAACTCCAACGACGGTGCTACCTGCTCCTCAATAGTGGGATAGCATTGTCTAAAGGATACTTGTACAAATTAATTCCTTTTTGAGTAGGTAGATGGTTCTTAAGTACTTGCTCCTTTTAAAACAAAACAAAACTTTTCGCACTTACACTCCTTTCAAAACAAAAACTCTTTTCAAACCCACAAACACAAATAAAAGCAAACTTTTGAAAACACAATGAGCAAGTACCTAAGAGCCCGTGGATAACCACAGATAGAAAGGGAGCTAACACCTTCCCTTTCTATAATCTACCTCCCGAACCCGAGAAATATCTTAAAAAGGAATTTTTTTGTGTTTTTGTCCTTTCCTTGTTGGATAAAATAAAAGACGGTGGCGACTCTTGGTTACCGCGGCATTTTGCAAAAACAAACGCAAAATGCGAACCAGCATTCCAAAACAGTCAGTTCTCATTCCCACCGATCACAGAACTGGCGACTCTGCTGGGGATTTCGTATAAGTGAGGTGTACCTTGGGATTAGATCATTATGTTTTTAATTGTATGCTTTGTATGCTTTAATTTTGTGGGCTTGTATCGGAGTTCTATAGATCCTAACTCGGATCTGGGGATACCCTTTAGGTAAGTAGCATTAAACTGTGAGGGATCTGTACGGCGTAGACCGATACGGATGAAGCAGTAGCTACATTGGTGTGGCACTTTAGTCTGTACCGATATCCCTTGTGTTGGAACAAGGAGAATATGGGTCTTCTAAGGGGTCATTAAGCACCAACTGACCTTAGAACCTTAAATTGACCAACTTGGCCATAGAACAGTAGCAGTATGCTACACTCATTGAGACTAAACTCTCGCGATGATTCCGGGCGCAAGAAAAGGTTGCTAAACTGGAATTATGACCGATTGAGGGTAGTCAGTGATATTGAGATCCTCTAGAACCCGATTACTATTTTTAGGACAGGTTTAAACCAACTGAACTGAAAGAGGGTAGTACCTAAGCTCCATGCCAGCTTGAAATCTAAGGGCTCTCAGTGTGACTTGTGTGCCTTTACCATGTTTGCTTTTTGTGGATACTTGTGGTGTGCCTTTATCATGACACTATGACATCATAACATTGCATACATCTTGCATAAGACTAATCTATTTCAAAGATAAGAGGGTTTCATCTTTGCTCTGTTTTATAGGTCATCATGATGCCCATGCGTAAGAATACCATCCAGATCAACTTTGTCCAAGTACCTACCTTGCTTAAAGAGTTGGTTGCCAAGATGCCTGACACTACTTCTTTCATCAGGAGGCATGGTTCTCTTCTCAGCTTGGTCACCTCCAAATTGGACGAGCAGATGATGAGTGTCCTGGTCCAATTCTATGATCCGATATACCATTGTTTTACCTTCCAGGACTTCCAGCTGGTTCCTACCCTAGAAGAGTTCTCTGAGCTGCTCGATATCTCTGTTTTGGAGCAGACTCCGTTTACTGGTTGGGAGAAGACCCTTAGGCCCAAAGAAATTGCTGTAGCCTTTCATTTGACTAAAGAGGAAGTGATGGCTAATTGGGAGACTAGGAGCGGAGCTAAGGGCTTTCTGACTAAGTTCTTGGTTGGCAAGGCTAACTACTTCTGGGATAGCCTAGACTTTAAGGCGTTCGAGGATATTATGTCTCTTCTGATTTATGGCCTGGTATTATTTCTGAATCCTGACACTTTTGTTGATGTGAATGCCATAAAGATATTCATCTCTCAGAACCCTGTACCCACTCTCTTGGGTGACATCCTTCATCAGCTCTATGCTCGTTGTGATACGGTGGGAGAACTGACTAGTGTTTTGTGTTCGTATTCGCACTTGTGCGGTTGAGCAAGAGTCGCCACCGAATTTTTATTTTATCCTAAAGGAAAGGTTAAAAAAGCACAGCAAAAACCTTTTGAGATATTTCGTGGGTTCGGGGGGTAGATTATGAAAAGGGAAGGTATTAGCACCCTTTTCATCCATGGTTATCCATGGGCTCTTAGTTACTTGGTTTTTTAGATCACTTGCCTTGATTTTCGATTGCTTGAAAATGGTGTGTGTGTGTGTGTGTTTTGAAAATATTTTTAAAGAGATGCCTTGTCTTAGGCGACCAATGTATTTGACTCGTGTTTGAGTGTTTTACAAAAGTGTGGATCTTTTCGAAAAGATGTTTCAAATGTTTTTGAAAGTTTGTTTGAAAGTGTTGTGGATTGTGGTTTTTGAAAAGAAGGAAAGTGTTTTTGCAAGTTTGATCTCAAGTAACTAAGAGTTTTGTCTACCCTATTGTACTCAAAGGTTTTTGTTATGTTTTAACCCCTTTTAACAATTTTGTTTCACCATTGAAATTGGTGGACAATCTTGCGTTTAGGAAGTTTATTCGGGACGGGCGCGGGTCATCGTATGGACCATGAATGCAATGGTGCCAAGTGTCTTTGGCAATTTGCTTTGAGGGGACTATGATCATTCCGTTTAGGCAACATTTTGAGGGACTTATGATCATTTTGATTTTGTTTTGCCAAAGAAACTCGACGTGCAAGCATGGCCCATTTTGGAAGGCAACATGTGGGATTACCCTAGAGGGTGCAAGTGTGATTGTGTATTGATTTCATGTATTTGTCTTGTATTAGGTTATCTAGCGTTTGATTTTATGTACATACAAACCCTAGGTCTAACCATGGTATAATTGAAAGCGGTAAATTGCGAAAAATGTAAAATCTACGCTATTACAAAATAGTATCCGGGAGTGGGGGTACATGTGTATGAATGGGGATGAGACTTATAGTATCCAATAAGTTACAACGAAATCGAATTTTACGATCAAATGTAAATATCGAATATCAATGTATAAGATAAACAAGTGTGTATAGGAGCAATGCGAACGTGTTTGTATTGTGTAAGTGTGAGATGTATTGTGTATATGTGATTATTTACATGTATGTATTATTTAATTAATAATATTTAATATAAAAATAAAAAGGGTATTTTTTATACAAAATATTTTCAGGAAGTAAAAATAAAATAAAAGTGTATAAAAAATATATTTGTATTATCTTAATATTTTAAACAAAAAAAAAGTATATATGTATATTTATTTATTTATGTACAAAACTAACTAATAGTCAAATAAATATCAAAATAAATGCATAAAATATATTAAAAAAAATATTTTTAATGTTTTTTTATGAATTGAATAAAAATATGGAAACAAAATCAAAAAGAAAATATAGAAAATAACAAGTAAAAATCAAAATGGACCAGGGGGGTGTCAAAGTAGAAACAAGGTGCAAATAAGAAAAACATGCCAGGCCCAGCCCAGAACCAGTCATCTTCAACCTCTGAACAACATCACTCACGCGTTTTTCTATCTCTTGATTCCTGGACTTTCAAGCAAAACTCATAACATGAAAAGTGTAGAGCATGAGAAGACGAATTCAACCATGTAAAGAACTTGACTTAACTCTCTAAGATGAGGGAGAATTTCTTCTCCCCCCATTTCTGACATAACTTTTATGCCATGTTCAGACTCAAAATTCTTGCAGCACACATAATATAAATGAAATCTAACTATATGGGCATGTTCAGGGCTATGATTGTGACATGTTTCCTTCACAAACCTAAAGCTAACAATGCCTATACTAAGAGATAGAACTCCATGAATATACCTGTTCAGTTGGAATCGTGCTTTGCAATGGGGGAGTTTTCAGAGCAAGATAATGATTTGTATAGCTTCCTTGAAGTGTGAGGATGCTATTCCAAGTTCTACTTTGCCTTGAAACTCCCTGAATCGTGCTAGAGAACTTCAACTGCAAAATAGAAAAATAAAAATGGTGAAGTGTCTTGGAGATGTTACAGATCGTGTTTTAGCTTTTGGATAGCTTGCATAGATGGTAAGGAAGGTATGTGAACTGGTTTGGGCAAGAAAGCTTGAGAGAAATGAAAGATAGCACTCAAACTGTAGAGGCAACTCTGTTTTTGCAGTTTGATGGTGTTTTTTTGGTTTGATGAAGTTTGGAAGGTGTTTAGCTCGTGTTTTAGGGCAAGGTGATTGTTTGGAATGTGTTTGACAAGTTTTCCTAAGCTGGTTTGTGCTGAGATGATAGCTGTTATTGAAAAACTGGTTTTCTGGTTTTTGACACTTTTTACACTATACTTCCACCAGTGGAAGTTGTATTGAAAAACTGGTTTTCTGGTTTTTGACACTTTTTACACTATACTTCCACCAGTGGAAGTTGTATTGAAAAACTGGTTTTCTGGTTTTTGACACTTTTTACATTATACTTCCACCAGTGGAAGTTGTATTGAAAAACTGTTTTTTTTGGTTTTTGACACTGCTAGCAGGTTAAAAGGCTTAGCCGATTTATGCTTGCTTAGCAGTTTTATATATTTCTTTGGTGTTTCTTTTGTTCAGGTTTATGCAGTGGGAGTTTGTATATTTTCTGTATCTTCTCCTGCTGAACTGTGTTGTTCTTGTGTGTTATATGCTTCTTCCTATCTCTGCCTGCCTAAGCCTGAAAACCTGCATCTTATCTCTTCTTTTTCTCTCTCTCTCAGTACAGTTTAAATATTAAACTATGCTTCTTTCCTGTACTTTTTCTGAAAGTGGCTACTGATGGGAAATGATGATAAAAGAGTTTGCTTGCATATCATGCTTTCCTCTGCATTCTTTATCCTTTCTTTGACAGCTTTCTACATTTTGTGAGCTTTCCATATCTTTGCCAAATCTTTTTCATGACAGCTTTGAGTAGATTTTGGCACTTTTGACAGCAAATTGTACTTTTTGGATTTTGATAGAAAGTTGTAACTTGGATTTTCTTCAGTTTGGTTGAACTTGAACTATGCAGTTTGACATTTTGAATTTATGCATTTTGTCATTTTGCATTCATGATTAAATGAATAAAATTCTTCCCTCTTTGTGAACCGGGAGAAATCCCGTGATTTGCAGAGAGGGTTAACTGATCCCAATCAGTGGCCCTTAATGATGAGTTTTTTTGTCGTTTGTTATTTTATCTGCTTTTTGACTTTTCTCCTTTTCTTTTGCAGATGAATATTCGGATGGAGAGGAATAAAGTGAAGCATGAAGAATTAGAAATAAATAGGATAGTTTTCTTTTTATTTAAATTTAAATCAATGTAAAACCAATGTTTGTAATTAAATTCCAAACATCAATTGTACAGTTAATTTAAAGATAAATAAAAGTTTCCATTATCCAATTTAATTCTATTTTCTCTTTATTGTTTATTTATTATTTAAAACTCTTTGAATTAAAATAATTGAAAAATAAATTTCAATCACTTAATTTAGAATAATAAATAATTTAAATAAAACAATGTCTTGGTAACTGATCAGTCAATCCTGGCCTTTCCAATATTCAAAGCAAAGTGACAGTTAACCGAAACAAACCAAACAGGCGCATTCCCTCTTTACTGATTTTCAACAAACACTGTAAATCCAATACTGCATACTTCTTTTGACTGGCTCAAACTAACTAATGTGAATTCAAACCAACTGCCTCTTTTACTGATTAAATCAAAACAATGCGAATTCAAACCGAATCTTGGAATAACTTGCAAAGTGCTGTGGAATTTTAATCTTTCTGCGAATATGCCCATAAAACCCTAATTACTGATTAAATGCCAATGAACATTCGCCTGATCAAAATGCGCCAGAATCAACCACAACCCAAAGCCAATTGTGTGAACTGTTCTAGAGCCATGAAAACCAGTAAAACCCTAATTTTGCTTGACTGACAAGAAAAGTCCGTTTGTCCGATTCTTGAGCCAGTTTGAAAAGTCAGGAAATGCCTGAAGCTGAGATTTCTTGTGGAAAAATGCGAGGGCAAATTTTGGGGTACAACACTCGTACTGCCCGAAAGCGAGGAACCTTGATGTGTTGTGCTCCTTTATTGCCGAGGTGGTTTATTTCGCACCTCCCTAAGTCAGTGCTAAAAAACAAAGAAGGAATGGGCTGGGCTTATAGGGTGATGTCTCTTTCTCATAATGACATTATCTGGACTCTCAAGGGTATGGATGAGGTGACTATCATTGATCGCTGTGGAGAGTATCCCAATGTTCCCCTGCTAGGAACCCATGGAGGAATTTCTTACAACCCATGCTTAGCTCTCCGTCAGTTTGGAAGAGCCAGAAGAGAAGGACCTCATGAAATGTTAATGCCTCATATCATCTTTGATTTTCAAGGGGATAGCAACGAGCAACATCGTAGATTCATAAGGGCTTGGGACAGAGTTCACCAATCTGATCCACATGAGTTGGGTCCAAAGACTTCTCTGCCAATGGAGCCATATCTCAGATGGGTCTGCATCCGTGCCCAGAAGCTAGGTATGCCATATGAAGTTGTCCGGCCTGTCACTCTTGAAGTTGCTAATGAAGAAGGGGTTCTTCCAACCATTCTCCATCCTTATATGCCCACTGGCATTGGGGAACTGAAGAGGTCTTGGATGCAGTTGAGGGATGAACGAGATTCTTACCGATAGAAGTTCAACGAGCAAGAGCAAAAGATCCAGAAGCTGACTAGGCAATTGGAGCACGAGCGGATCCTGAACGACTATGTCCTCACTGAGAAGAAGAGACCATGGGAGCATTGATGGACCTTTGATGATTTCTTTTCCAGTTTTTATTTTACTTTTCAGTATTTCCATTCTTGTAACGCCTTAAGGGCAATTTGTTGAACAATTTAAATTTTGAAGTTTAAAACTAATAAAGTGTGTTTCCTTTCTTGTTTACGAATTTGAATCCCGATTGTCTTTGAAATCATAAATCATACGCATTTCATCCCATGCACTTCATAAACAGGTACCCTTTATAGGCCTCTTATCTTCTTCGCTGTTTATTTCAGCAATCATCATGTCTACTGAACCTTCAACTGAGCAAGCTATTAAGGCCCTCCAGGCCCAGAATGCCCAATTTCAAGAGCTGTTCATGAGCCTAGCTAAGGGTCAGCAGGACCTGAAGACCTTGATTCTAAAGGAGAAAAAGAAGAAGAAGAAGAGGACAATCTTGTTCAACACTGGTCCTAGGTTTGGGAACAGGCTACAGAATGAAGTTGATCTGACCACCTTATCTGGAGGGAAAGATAGTCCACAAGAAAGGAGGGCTCCTAGCCCTGTGGTCTCCGACAACGAGACGGACTACGATGAAGAACAGTATCCTCCTGCTGAGGATAAAAACAAACAACTGGAAGACCGTTTGAGCGCTATGGAAATTCAGAAGGTGCCCGGTCTGGACTTCGGAGATCTATGTCTATCATCTGGGGTGGTGATTCCCCATAAATTCAAGGCACCAGCCTTTGCCAAGTATGACGGAGTTTCCTGTCCGAAGCTGCACCTCCGGTCATATGTAAGGAAGATCCAGCCTTACACTGCTGATAAGAACTTATGGATCCATTTCTTTCAAGAAAGTCTCTCAGGGACTCAGCTTGAGTGGTTCTATCAGTTGGGCGGAGCCAGTATCCGCAGTTGGGAAGATTTGGCTACTGCATTCTATAGGCAGTATCAGTACAACTCCGACCTCGCTCCTACGCGTACCCAACTCCAGGGTATGTCAATGGGAATGGGTGAAGGATTCAAAGATTATGCTCAAAAGTGGAGAGACCTCGCCGGAAGAGTACAACCACCCTTAGCTATCGAGAACTTGTTGACATGTTTTTGGGGACCCTGTCTGGTCCATTTTTCAACCACTTGATTGGAAGCTCTTCAGCTGGGTTTACAGATCTTATTTTAACTAGTGAGAGGATTGAAGCTGGTGTTAAGGCTGGGAAGATACAGAAGGGTGCTTCATCAAGCACCTTGAAGAAGCCATTCAAGAAAGAGTCCAGTGCTGTCTACAGTGCAAGAAGACAGGATAGATCTGAACACCGCCAAGCTGTTATTGCGGTTGTTATTTCAAAACCTGCTGGTGCTCCTCAGCACAATAATCAACAAAAGGACGAGAGACCTAAGTGGTAATTCACTCGTCTCAACATGACCTTATCTCAGATTCTGCCACAGTTGCTGAAGAGTAATCTGGTGACTCTAAGGGAACCCCCAAAGAATTCAAATACAACGTCACCAAAGTATAACCCTAATGCCCGCTGTGCTTATCACTCTGATAGCCCGGGGCATGATACAGATGATTGTTGGGCTTTAAGGAGCAAGGTGCAAGACTTGATTGATGCGAAAGAGATCGAGTTCGGAGCTCCAGAGAAGCCTAAACAAGATACAGGGGTGAATGCTATCAGGGATGACGATGATGAAGAATTTGATATCGACAATTGGATCTACCCGACTGCCAATGGTGGATTAAGTAATTGGACAACGAAGGATTCTATGCCCGTTTCTGTTATCATCCAGTAATGAAACTTTTTGTTTTGAATTTGTAATAGACAATGTCTTAAACTTTATGGCCCGGTGTCTTACCCAGGGCACCATGGCTTCATTTGTGAGGGCTTTTGTGTGTCATTTTCATATATCATTAATAAAAGCATTGGACATTTTTGCATTTCAAATCTTGCGCTCCTTGTCTTTCTTTATTATATATTGCAAAACAGCTATTTACACACACTCACATATGCAGGTCCACATCCACTCTGGATCCTACTGGTAACGACTCTACTACTGCCAGTTATGACTTCGAAAATCCGATCAACTTAGCCGAAGACGAAGGTGAAGATGATTGCGAAGTGCCTGGTGAACTTGCAAGACTACTACTCCAGGAAGAGAGGGTTATTCAGCCACATGAAGAGCCAGTGGAAACAATGAATCTGGGTACTAAGACAGACAAGAAGGAAGTCAAAGTTGGTGCCAATCTAGAGCCTAGTGTGAAACAACAATTGATTCAGATGCTGCGTGACTACGTTGAGATCTTTGCTTGGTCTTACGAAGATATGCCTGGTTTGGATACCGACATTGTGGTTCATCGCCTGCCTACCAAGGAAGACTGTCCTCCCGTAAAACAGAAGGTTCACCGAATGCGCCCAAAGATGTCTGAGAAAATTAAGGCTGAAGTTATGAAATAGTTTGACGCCGGCTTTCTAGCAGTTACTTCTTACCCTCAGTGGGTGGCCAATGTGGTTCCAGTACCGAAGAAGGATGGTAAGGTCCGAATGTGTGTTGACTACAGGGATTTGAACAGGGCGAGCCCTAAGGATGATTTCCCTCTACCTCACATCGACGTTCTGGTTGACAACACTGCTCAACACAAGGTCTTCTCTTTTATGGACGGTTTCTCCGGTTATAATCAAATAAAAATGGCTCCCGAAGACATGGAGAAGACCACTTTTGTTACTCAGTGGGGTACCTTTTGCTACAAGGTCATGCCTTTTGGGTTGAAAAACGCTGGGGCAACATATCAGCGTGCCATGGTTGCTTTGTTTCATGACATGATCCATCATGAGATTGAAGTATAGGTCGACGACATGATTGCAAAGTCCCAGACTGAGGAGGAACACCTTAACCATCTGCAGAAGCTTTTTGACAGGTTGAAGTTGTATAAGCTAAGGTTGAACCCGAACAAGTGCACCTTCGGGGTGAGGTCTGGTAAACTATTGGGTTTCATCGTGAGCGACAAACGTATTCAAGTGGACCCTGCCAAGGTGAAAGCCATACAAGAGATGCCAGCTCCCAGAACAGAGAAAGAAGTCAGAGGCTTTCTGGGACGTCTGAACTACATTGCCCGATTCATCTCACACCTAACTGCTACTTGTAAGCCAATCTTCAAGCTACTGAAGAAAGATCAAGTAGTACGTTGGAACGATGAATGCCAGGCCGCTTTCGAAAGGATCAAAGAGTATCTCCAAGAGCCACCCATTCTGATGCCACCAGTTGAAGGGAGACCTCTGATCTTATACTTGACAGTACTCGACAACTCAATGGGGTGTGTGCTAGGGCAGCATGACGAGTCTGGCCGAAAAGAGCATGCTATTTACTACCTTAGCAAAACGTTTACCGACTGCGAGACCTGATACTCGCTGCTCGAGAAAACTTGTTGCGCTTTGGCATGGGCTGCTCGCCGGCTAAGACAGTATATGTTGACTCACACTACTCTGTTGATATCAAAGATGGATCTAATCAAGTATATCTTCGAGAAGCCTGCTTTGTCCGGAAGAATAGCGAGATGGCAGATGATCTTGACTGAGTATGACATACAGTATATGACCCAAAAGGCAATTAAGGGAAGTGTGTTGGCAGACCATTTGGCACATCAGGCAGTGGATGATTACCAGTCTATGAACTTTGAATTTTCGGACGAGAATATCATGTTGGTTACTGATTGTGAGACACCTGGACCGGATGAAGGACCTGAGGAAGGATCCCGATGGTCTATGTACTTTGATGGAGCTTCGAACGATTTAGGTAATGGCATTGGCGCTGTGATCATATCTCCTAAAGGCTCCCATACTCCGTTTACCGCCCGGCTATGTTTCAATTGTACCAACAATATGGCGGAGTATGAAGCGTGCATTATAGGTCTTCGAGCAGCAATTGACCTAAGGATTAAGTTCTTGAGTGTCTTCGGAGATTCCGCTCTCGTGATCAGTCATATCAAAGGCGAGTGGGATACGAAACACCCAAATCTTATCCCTTACAAGGAGTATGTGTTGACATTGCTTCCCCATTTTGAGGAGATAACCTTTGAACACTTCCCTAGAGAGGAGAATCAGTTGGCGGACGCACTGGCTACGATGTCTTCTACGTTCAAAGTCAATTGGGACAATGAGGCTTCCCGGATCATTATTGAAAGATTAGACGAACCTGCACATTGCTGTGATCTTGAGACTGAAGAGGTGCCAGGAAAGCCCTGGTATCATGAGGTGAAGAGGTACCTTGAAGCTCAGGAATACCCCGAGGGTGCATCTGTTAATGACAAGAAGTTTTTGAGGAGGTTCGCGGCGAAGTTCTTCATCAGCAATGGCATTCTTTACAAGCGTAACCATGATTCAACCTTACTGCGTTGTGTGGATAAGGATGAAGCAGAAAGGATCATGGCAGAGTTACATGAAGGTACCTTCGGAACCCATTCCAGTGGACATACCATGGAAAAGAAAATCCTTTGGGCAGGATATTACTGGTCCACAATGGAAGCCGACTGTTATCAGCATTCTCGAACATGTCACAAGTGCCAGGTCTATGCTGATAAGGTGCACATACCTCCAGTTCCTCTGAATGTTTTGACAGCGCCTTGGCCTTTTGCAATGTGGGGCATTGATATGATCGGCGAGATCAGACCTACGGCATCCAACGTGCATCGTTTCATCTTGGTAGCAATTGATTACTTTACGAAGTGGGTTGAAGCAGCTTCCTTTGCTACCGTAACCAAGAACGTCGTGGTACGGTTTATTCGGCATAATCTGATCTGTCGATACGGTGTACCAGAGAGGATCATTACGGACAACGATACCAATCTCAATAACAAGATGATCACTGAGCTCTGCGAGCAATTCAAGATACAGCATCATAACTCTTCTCCCTACCGGCTGAAGATGAATGAGGTTGTTGAAGCAACTAATAAGAATATTAAGAAGATCGTGCAGAAGATGACAGTGACTTACAAAGACTGGCACGAGATGTTACCATTCACTCTTCATGGGTACCATACCTCAGCACAGACGTCAACAGGAGCAACACCCTATTCCTTGTTTATGGCATGGAGGCAGTCTTGCCTATTGAAGTTCAGATACCCTCTCTTCGGATCATGAAGGATGCAGGTTTGAGTGAAGACGACTGGATTCAGACCCGGCTTGATTAACTGAATCTAATTGACAAAAGGAGACTTACTACTATTTATCATGGTCAGACGTATCAAAAACGGATGATCAAGGAATTTAACAAGAAAGTCAGACCACAAGAGTATCAAGTTGGGGACCTGGTAATCAAGCATATTATCTTACCTCAAGGTGATCCCAGGGGCAAATGGACCCCTACTTATGAAGGGCCATTTGTGGTTAAGAACATTTTCTCAGGAGGAGATATGATTCTAACCACCATGGATGGTGACGACCTTCCTCACCCCGTCAATGCAGACATAGTAAAAAGATACTACGCATAATCAAAGACCTGCTAGGTTGACTGGCCTAGGCAAAAATAAGGGCTTCCCGGCGAACCAAAAGAGTTCGGGCAAAAATAAGGGATGAAAATAAAAAAAATCTATACACCCGGCAAGTCGAAAACCTGAAAAGGTGGCTTGGGAAAAATGGGTATCCCGATGAACTGAAAACCCGAAAGGGCGGTCCAGGAAAAATTTAGGGATTAAAGCGTAACACTATGTCTCATTGGATCACCTCGCATCCAGACTTCGGTATCGACTATCAAGCTCGGACGACACTAATCAAACAGATTCATCTTCAACTAAGCAGCAAAGTGATGAGATGCTTGAAGATATAAAGGCAACAACAGAGTTGGAACCCAATGGGATTCTTCACATAGCTGTTTTGTTTCCTTGTCACAAATTGTATAAATTCTATTTGTTCGGCGGCGTTCTCTTACTAGGACGTCAGCCTCTTGTACAAAAACGCCTATTTTTCAGGCCAAACTTCAAAATTTCTTTCTCAGAAATTTCAAGCTGTTTTTCCTTTATCTGTTTTGTTTTGCAAAGAACGTCCAATGTTCATTTTTGATATATGCATTTGATATTAATTGCTGATCATAAATATTTACATGCGAAATGAAGGATGAATTACTGGTAATCTCAGAAACAGGGGCATAAGAAATGTCCAAGCTGTGTAGTTGTCTCGTCCACCAGGTACCAAGGTACATCCAGCTGAAGAATATGGCTAAGATACCTTCATTCCCCGCAGGGTAAGACAGTAATGATAGCTTTCTCAGCTGAGACTTGCAACTACGGACGAATCAACAATACTCTCCCCAAGCAGGGTTCATCCACCATCAGTGCTAAAAAGGGTTTGGTATCCCCAGAAGGTCTTAATATTCCTCAACGGAGTATAAAGACATTCCCCAGCAACAGTAATTCATCCCCAGCGAAGTTCCTTTCTTTCCCCAAACAGGAGTTCAATCCTTAACATATCTAATATCACCAGCAACGGTAATCCATCCCCAATGGAGGTCATCATTAAAATCCCCAACAGAGCTTATCAACGGAATCCTCGGCAGAGTTTATCGTTAAAATCTTCAACAGGACATCTCTTACCCACAGAGTAATTCCCCTCGGAATAATCCCCTCATCAGTTTATTCCCCAACAGAGTTATCCTCTCCTGCAAGTTTATCACCTTCGTTCATCATCCCCAGCGGAAGCGAAGCATTCAACTTTATTCTCCAGCAGCTCCAAGATTTATTTTCCCCAGCTAAAACATTACATATCCATACATCATGATACATGCATTATACCATACAATCTCATTTATGTTGAGAACATCATTGTTTGATCCGTATCAGGCATTGCATAAGACTGACCGTTACCTTTCAGGAAAGATACAATCAAAATTCAAATTATGAAGCCCGGGTACGACCGAATTGCATCTTGATTTCTACAGCATATTGTGAAGCTCGGATTACGACCAGATAACAATATCAGACTATCGCGAAGCCTGGATTACGACCAAATAGTGATATCTCTAAAAAGTAAGCTATGAAGCCCGGAGAACGACCGGATAATAGTTTATTCCCCAGTGAGTCATGAAGCCCGGATTACAACCGGATAACAGCTCAGTAAGCACCATAAAGCCTGGATTCGACCAGATAGTGGTATATCATAAACACAAGCCGTGAAGCCCGGATCACGACCAGATAACAGCTCAGCAAGTTATTGTGAAGCCTGGATTACGACCAGAAAACAATACAAGACCATGAAGCCTGGATTACGACCAGATAATGGTAGAAGATGTTGTGAAGACTGGATTACGACCAGATAGCAACCAAGAGTACTACGAAGCCTGGATTTTGACCAGATAGTGGTATGATACATCATGAAGCCTGGATTACGACCAGATAGCATTAAGGGACACTGTGAAGCTTGGATTGCGACCAAATAGCAGTTCACCCAGCCAGTTACTATGAAGCTCGGATTCGACCGGATATTAGTAAACTAAACCGTCAAAGGGAAGCCCGGATGCGACCAGATAACCACTTGATTTGTTCTGAAGCCTGGATTTCGACCAGATTAGAAGTGAGGTATTGTGAAGATTGGATTCGACCAGATAGCAGTACGTGACACCATGAAGCCTGGATTCGACCAGATAATGGTATAACACATCGTGAAGTCTAGATCACGACTAGATAGCGGTAGAAGACACTGTGAAGCTTGGATTCCGACCAAATAGCAGTTTACATGGACAGTTACTAAGAAGCCCAGAGTCGGCCGGATATTAGTATGCCCTAAATTCAAGTTGAAGCCCGGATGCGACCAGATAACCACTTGATTTTATTCTGAAGCCTGGATTTCGACCAGATAAGAAGTGAGAAATTGCAAAGCCTGGATTACGACTGGATAGCAAGTTTAATCTCATCTCCCCAGTAAGTCACTGTAAAGCCTGGATTACGACCTGATAGTAGTCGGTCTTATCACTATGAAGCCTAGTTTGCGACCAGATAGTAGTTCACTCACACCTCTTCAATGGAGATGATTCCCCAGTAGAATAACGGACGACCGAAGCTCCTAAAGTTCTATTTCTCCTAAGACAAAGAACAGCATTCCCCAGCAGAATCTCCCTCAACAACAGGTATACAAGCTCTCGCTAAGGAATCTCTTACGCGATCGAAACTCCTTCGGATGGCATCTTTAAGCCCATCTCCCATCATCAATCTCCAAATGGCATCTGTAAGCCCATTCCCGACATCACAAGGTGAATACTATTTCATGCGAGTGCAAATTTCTGGGCACTCTAGTGTTCAATCATCTTCCACCTTCGGATCACGAAAGGCCCGAACGCCAATCTATATCCTCAGGTTTAAGAAGATTGAACAGGGGCAACTGTTGTACCCCAAAATTTGCCCTCCCATATTTCTCAATACATGTCAAGAATAATCTTCAAGTTGCTCAAGATGGCTCAAGAGTTGGACAGTCAAATCATCTCCTAAGGCAGTCAATGCAAAATTAGGGTTTTGTATTGCATCAAGGTCCTCACATCAAAATGGTCTCAAGTGATCCCCAATGTCCTAACATGTTCTCAAGTTCATCCATGTCAAATTTCAAGCCTTGCAGAGAAAGTTTGGTCAGTCAATTGCTCAAGAGGTCCAAAAATCGACTGTGCTAGGGCAAAGGTCAACTGTGACCTAAATACAGTCAAAACTCAAGATTGTTTTGCCAATATTCTCATTTTGAAGGATAATTCATCATTTGATCAAGGGTGGATCATGATTCATCAAGGATTTCTCAAGATTCATCAAGATTCAAAAGTTGCTAAATTAGGGTTTTGTAGGAAAAGTCAACTCAACTTTGACCAAGCATAACCTTCTCATACTTTATGAGAAATGACCTATCCAAAGCTCATTTTGAATAGGATGCAATTTCCTACAATCCATCTTCACACGCCAAGATCAAAAAATGCTCTCACAAAAAGTTACAAATTTGGACATTATAGGTCATTTTTGAAAGTCAACAAAAACACCTTTTTTGACAAAGCTTATAACTTGAGCATGGAATAGCAAAATGCGATGAGACTACAAAGGTTGGTTAGAGGACATATCAAGGTTTCTAAAAAGTCTAAGAACACTTCAAAAAGTTCAAAATTGAAGAAGTTATGCATTTCTGAAGTTGGGCATTTTTCCAAAATTGCCAAAAGTCAACTATCCTCAAAACTCCAATTTTTGACAAAAGGCCCCACTTTTTTCCACTTGATTTGGTCTTGTCACACCACACACGTGTCCCATCTTCAATTTCATGACCAATCATTTATTTTTCTATTTTATTTAATTTTTATTGATTTAATTCATTTTAAATCAACATTAATTCAAATAAAATCCAAAAATTAATGGAATGAGATTTTTTTGATCATTACAGCTTGCAAATATCATGATACACTCAATGAAATTCGTATCAAGCATTGTTGTGCACAAAATATTTGATTTAAGGCATTTTTGGAAACTTGATGATGGAAGATCAAATCATATCTCAATTCTTTAATTCCCATGGATTCAAGCCCAAGTTTTAACATAAATCCATTCCCTTATACACACACAAGCTGTAGAGATCAAGAACACGAGCTAAGCACTGCAAAAACGACCAAACAAAGTTCGGAAAAAGTGGAATCTGAAAACGATCTTAGATCTTGATTCAAAGCAAAAACTTGACACTAATCTCTTGCTTGCAAACCCCTGAAGCTATAGCAATCAGAACCAAGTCCTCTCATCGCCTGAAACGCCCTGTAAGTCGTCACGAATACAGCCCTGTACATGGAATCTTGAATCCATATTCTCATGCAATGCTCAAAGTGTAGAACATCATATGCCTCATGGATCCAGGCGCCAGATGGCCTCTAGGCCAAATCCAAGGGTCCAGATTGCAATCTCATCATACTCCAAGTCAACAAGCGCACACTGGATGGGAAAGGTCAAGGCAGGCTTGGACGTATTGGCCCTCTGAAACTGCAAATCACACCTCCTCTTGGGCCCAGTACCCCCTTGGTCATTTCTTTTCTTTTTAAATTTTATTTATTTTACTTGTTTTATTTTATTATTCTTAATTAATTGCTAACCAAATAATTATTATTTTCTTCATAAAAACAGAAAACAAAAAATATCTTCATTAATTTCATTATTTTATTTTTGTAATTAAATAATAATTTAATTAATTTAGTTTTAATTAGGGACAATTTTAACATTTTTGCAATAAATTAAAATTAATTAGAATATTAGGTTTTAACAATTTTGACCATTTTATTTTTATTTCCTTAAATATTAAAAATCCAAAAATATATTTTTTCATTTGATTAAATAATTAGCTTAGGTTTAATTTTCGTTTAATTCAAAAATAACAAAAAAAACATGCTTTCTTTCAAAAAGGGTCAAAACCCTTAAAAATACGCCGATTTAATTTTCTCGCACGCGTTTCATTTTTTATCCAATATTGTAATTGCCTCCGGTATGTAATAGCTTTTAATTAGGACATTATTTATTGTTTTATTTACTTTCCGCAATTTAAATTAAAGGGTTTGTTTTTGGCGATGTAAATACCCGACGCCTTGTAATAGTTTAGATTTACTTTCCGCAAATTTAATTTCCGCAACTATTATCTGTTAGATGTTTGATAAATAGTCAATGCATGACAAGATCAATATTTAACCTAAAATCAATATAGCTCACCCATGACATGTACAGATGAAATTAATCGAAATAACACACTTGCACATGCCACTCTTAGGGTACACCTCACTTGGTTGCCTCAACTGTGGTCATTGAGTATAGGAAGTTTTAGAGGTCGCCCTCTTGTCCAAAGATCATAGTTGCCTCGAAACAGTTGCCTCGGAAAAATGATCTAGGATATTAGGGTTACCGCTAAGGCGTCCTAACATTGCTTTAGTGACCACACGTCCCTTAATTGAATTGACCCGAAAACTCCAATGATGGTGCTACCTGCTCCTCAATAGTGGGATAACATTGTCTAAAGGACACTTGTACAGATTAATTCCTTTTTCAGTAGGTAGATGGTTCTTAAGTACTTTCTCCTTTTAAAACAAAATAAAACTTTTCGCACTTACACTCCTTTCAAAACAAAAACTCTTTTCAAACCCACAAACACAAAGAAAAGCAAACTTTTGAAAACACAATGAGCAAGTACCTAAGAGCCCGTGGATAACCACTGATAGAAAGGGTGCTAACACCTTCCCTTTCTATAATCTACCTCCCGAACCCGAGAAATATCTCAAAAAGGAATTTTTCTGTGCTTTTGTCCTTTCCTTGTTGGATAAAATAAAAGACGGTGGCGACTCTTGCTTACCGCGACATTTTGCGAAAACAAACGCAAAACGCGAACCAGCATTCTAAAACAATCAGTTCTTATTCTCACCGATCACAACCCCAACTACCTAATTGTAATTTAAAAGAAAGAAAAATCATCATTTTTTTTGTGGTTTTTGTGTTATTTGAGAAAATAAAGTTTAATTGGATAAAAAAACTAATTACTAATTAATTTTAATTTAAGAAAAATAATTAAATTAACCTATTTTGTATTTTTTTTTATTTTTATGAAAAGAAGTAAAAATTAAATCACATGCTAACCCTAATTTTTTCTAATTGATTTTAAATATATAAAAAAGTTAGAATTAACCTAAATTAAATTAAGCTAACATTAAATTAAATTTGATAAAATAAAAACCTAATTCTAAATTTTTGTGAAAACTTGATTTTGTGATTTTTTTGGAAAAAAGAAATTAATTTTAGTTAGAAAATAATTTAAACAAATTAAATAAATAAAAGTAAATAGAAAAAGAATAAGACTGGGCCTGGTTGCTGCTTGGATAAAGGGGGGTGTGGATCTGACTTCTAGGCCCAACAATTCTTTGGCCCCTTTGACTTTGCCAGATTCTGTGTGTGCACTTGACTCCAACGCATGGTGGACCCTCAGGGATAAGGCGTTGGATCTGGCCTGTTGGTGGTTTGGATGGTTGGATGCTGATGATGTATGGTGGGCTTATTGGATACATGTGTACCTGATTATGCAAGAAAAAATAATAGGAAGCAAAGTTGGGACCTGGGGATCGAACCCAGGCCCTTAGGCGTTCTCACACTGCATGCTGACCAACTAAGTTGGCTTGGTTATTTGTACAAGTAATAACAAACAAGCATTACATGGTAAAAACAAAATAATAATTCTTAAACGCGCGAAATTTGAATTGGCAATTTAGGGAGTGCCACGTTACTTTCTTCTTCCTCCCACCGTCGCTTTAAATTACATGGATTTTACCTACGGACGCCAGGCGTAGGTATAACCCTGTGCATCTCCAAAATTCTGTGCAAGCATGATAAATCACATCCAATAGTACCAATTTACTCGTTGCAACCTCACGAGCATCATGGTACCATTATTAATGGCCAATTGTCCCTGTACAAGAAAACCCTAAACACAAAGAGAAAACCCTAGCCATGGCACTTTGTTGTACAGTCAATGAAAACGCAATTAAATATAACCATTAGCTTGCAAACATCATAATGTTTAAGAATATGCCAATCAATCATGTTAAAGATGCCAGAATTAAGGTTTTCGAATACAAGAAAAGTGATAAATCGTATGAACCTTACAGCGTGTTTCAAGGCGCGAGAATGCTTGCTAACGATTGAATCTTGATCCTGGGGAGTCCAGCAATTGATTGGGATGACTAGAATGCTTTGAATTGATCTGAAACATGGAAATCAGTTTTCCACTTTTCTTGAATTTTTTGAAACTTGCTTTCCCTTTTACACGCCTCCAACCTCTCTGTTTTTGGTCGGCAAATGTTCCTTATGTACCCTAGAATGAATTAGGGTTGCAAACTGGTATCAAATCTCCCTCAATTATGATTATTGATTCATGATTTGATCCTTTATACAAATCTTTCCAAATCAAGCAAAATTCAATCTTTTTGTATCCATATGAGCCTTGCACGATTTGATCTCACTTCCAACTGTGTAATAGACCTAAACATGCACAAAATCTCAAGATTTTATTAGATTTTGGTATTTTTACTATTTTATATTGATTTTATTTGATTTAATTGAAATAAAATCAAAATAAATAAAAAAAATAAAATAATGACAAGTGGAAGGGCTCATGGGTCGTGGGTCACGTTACAAACTCAATGCAAGCATAAAAAGTTGGGTCCATTTGACAAAAATTACAATTTGGGACATATTTGACTTTTGGCAATTTTGCAAAAAGGGTCAACTTGGCCAATGCATAACTCTCTCAATTTTGACCCTAGAGAGGTGTTCTTGGACTTTTTAGAAAGCTTAAGATGTCCTCTAAGCAACCATTTTGTTCTCATCTAAATTGAGTCTTCCATGTTCATGTATGAAGCTTTGACCCAAAAGGTGTTTTTGTTGACTTTCCAAAATGACATATAATGTCCAAATTCATATCTTCTTATGAGTGCATATTTTGAACTTAGGAGATGAATATGAATTGTAGGGAATTAAATCCTATTCAAAATGAGCTTTGGATGGGTCATTTTTGATAAATTATGAGAAAGTTATGCTTGGTCAAAGTTGGGTTGACTTTTCCTACAAAACCCTAATTTAGCAACTTTTGGGTTTTGATGATTTGTGGGAAATCCTTCAGGAATCATGATCAACCCTTGATAAAATTATGATTAATACTTCAAAATGAGAATATTGACCAAAAATCTTGAAGTTTGACTGTATGTGGGCCACAGTTGACTTTTGCCCTAGCACAATCGATTTCCAGGCCTTTGAGCAATTGACTGAGCAAACTTCCTCTGCAAGGCTTGAAACTTGACATGGATGATCTTGAGAACATATTAGGACAATGGTGAGAATTTGGGACCCTTTGTATTCAAACATCTTGATGCAAACTGAAACCCTAATTTGAGGTAAACTGCCTTAGGAGAGGGTTTGTCTGGTCAACCCTTGGACTTCCTTGAGCAATTTGAAGACCTCGCTTGACATGTATTGAGAAATATGGGAGGGAAAATTTTGGGGTACAATAGATGCCCCTGTTCAATCTTCTTAAACCTGAGGATGTAGATTGGCTTGTCTGCCTTTCGTGATCCGAAGGTGAAAGATGATTGAACACCAGAGTGCCCAGAAATTTGCACTCGCATGAAGTGGTACTTGTATTGTGATATCAGGAATGGACTTATATATTCCATTTGGAAGTAAATGGCGGAATATGAGATTAAATATGCCATCAGAGGAAGTGTCGATCGCATAAGAGATTCTGTTGCGAGAGCCCGTGTACCTGTTGTCGAGGATAACTTCGCTGGGGAATGATGGTCTCTGTCTTGGGAGAAATAGAATTTTAGGAGCTTCAGTCACCCGTTATTCTACTGGGGAATTGTTTCTTAGTCGAGGAGGTGAAAATGAACTGCTATCTGGTCGTGTTCCAGGCTTTATAGTGATTTGCTGAGGAAAATAAGACTGATTGCTATCTGGTCGTGCTCCAGGTTTTACAATGACTTATTGGGGAGATGAGATTAAACTTGCTATCTGGTCGTGCTCCAGGCTTTGCAATTTCTCAATTCTTATCCGGTCGTACTCCAGGCTTCATAAGGAATCAAGTGGTTATCCGGTCGCATCCGGGCTTCAACTTGAATTTAAGGTGTACTAATATCCGGTCGATTTCTGGGCTTCATAGTAATTGGCCGAGTAAACTGCTATTTGGTCGAATTCCAAGCTTCACAGTATCTTATGTTGTTATCTGGTCGTGTCCCATACTTCAGTGTCTTTTGCCGCTATCTGGTCGTGATCCAGTCTTCACAACATCTTATACCATTATCTGGTCGATCTCCAGGCTTCATGGTATCTGGTATTGGTATCTGGTCGATTTCCAGGCTTCACAATAACTTGCTGAGGATTAAGCTATTTTCCGGTCGATTTCTGGGCTTCAGAGCTTGTTTTTAAGACATACCACTATCTGGTCGATTCTAGCCTTCGTAGTATTCTGGAGATATCAAGATATTATTCGGTCGATTTCCTGGCTTCATAGCTTGAACTGGAATAGAAATCTTAGTATCTATTTGACTGAACCAGTGAAAACTTGTGAGAATTTGATTGCGTCTTTCCCTGAAAGGTAAAGAGTTAGTCGTATGCAATGTCATGGTGTATGAAATGTATTGAGTAATGATGTTCTCAAAATAAATGAGATTGTGTTGTATGATGCACATGCGCATGCCATGATGCATGGATATGCCATGCTCTTATGATATTCTTCGGCAGGGGAGAATAAATCATGGACTGCTGTTGGAAAGTACAAGGAGTTGAGTTCTTTGTTCTCGCTGGGGATAGTGACCGAAGATGATTAGCTGGAGACTTGCGTCTTCCCACTTAAGTACACTCCGCTGGGAGAGACTTTGTTTGAGAATAATCCTGTGGGAGAATGACTCTGTGGGGAAGAGAAACACTCTGTTGGACGATTTGCTGACTTGGAGAAATAACTCCGCTGGGGATAAACTCTGCTTGGGGAGAATTTTTCCGACTCATTCCCGATTATGAACCTCGGTTGGAGAGAGCTAACACCACTGTCTTTGGATACTTCCTACTCTGCGGGGAGCGTATGTAACTTTAGTCATATTCTCAAGCTGGTTCTATCCCTGTACCTGGTGGGTGGAGCAACTGTAAGGTTTGGACACTTCTTGTTTTCCCTTGTTCCTTGAATTACGGGTAATCGTCTTTTGTTTCTTATGTAAATATTATGAGTAGCAATTATTTTAAAATGCATATATCAAAAATGAATCATTGGACGTTCTTGCAAAATAAAACAGAAAAATAAAAATAATTTGGAATTTCTTGTGGAAACAAATTGTATTGATTTTGAAGTTGGCCTGTAATAGGCATTTTTGTACAAAGAGGCTGACGTCCTAATAAGAGAACGCCGTAGAGGGAACAACAATTATACAATTTGTGTAAAAGAAAGAAAAACAACTATGTGAACAATCCCATTGGGTTCCGACTCTGCTATTGCCTTTATATCTTCAAGCGTCTCATCACTTTGCTACTTGGTCGAAGGTAGATCAGATTGATTGGCGCCGTCCGAGCTTGATAGTCGATACCGAAGTCTGGTTGCAAGATGATCCAATGAGACATAGTGTTACGCTTTGATCCCTAATTTTTTCCTGGACCGCCCTTTAGGGTTTTCAATCCACCGGGATACCCTTTTTTTCCCAAGTCGCCTTTTCAAGTTTTCGACTTGCCGGGTGTACAGTTTTTTTCATTTTCATCCCTTATTTTTGCCAGAACCCTTTTGGTTCGCCGGGAAGACCTTATTTTTGCCTAGGCCAGTCAACCTAGCGGGTCTTTGATTAGGCGTAGTATTTTTTCACTATGTCTGCATTGATGGGGTGAGGAAAGTCGTCACTACCCATGGTGGTTAGAATCATAGCTCCTCCCAGAAAATGTTCTTAACCACAAATGGCCCTTCGTATGTAGGGGTCTATTTGCCCCTGGGATCACCTTACAGCAGTATGATGCGTTTGATCACCAGATCCCCGACTTGATATTCTTGGCATCTGACTTTCTTGTTAAAAGCCTTGATCATTCACTTTTGGTACGTCTGACCATGACAGATAGCAATAAGTCTTTTTTCGTCAATTAGGTTCAACTAGTCAAGTCGGGTCTGGATCCAATCCTCTTCGCTCGAACCCGCATCCTTCATAATCCGGAGAGAGGGTATCTGGACCTCAATGGGTAAGACTGCCTCCATGCCATACACCAGAGAGTAGGGGTTGCCCATGTCGATGTCCTTGCTGAGGTACAGTACCATGAAGAGCAAATGGTAACATCTTGTGCCAGTCTTTGTATTTCACCATCATCTTCTGCACAATCTTCTTGATGTTCTTATTAGCTGCTTCAACAGCCCCATTCATCTTCGACCGGTAGGGAGAAGAGTTGTGATGTTGAATCTTAAACTATCTGCAGAGCTCGGTGATCATCGTATTGTTGAGATTTGTATCATTATCCGTAATGATTCTCTCTGGTACACCATATCGACAAATCAAGTTGTGTCGGATAAACCGCGCCACGACGTTCTTGGTTACTGTAGCAAAGGAAGTTGCCTCAACCCACTTCGTAAAATAATCAATAGCTACCAGAATGAAACGATGCCCGTTCGACGCTGTGGGTCTGATCTCGCCGATCATGTCGATGCCCAACATTGCGAAAGGCCAAGGAGCTGTCAAAACATTCAGAGGAACCGGAGGTACATGCACCTTATCAGCATAGACTTGGCACTTATGACAGTTCCGAGAGTGCTGATAACAATTGGCTTTCGTAGTGGACCAATAATATCCTGCCCGTAGGATCTTCTTTGCCATGGTATGTCCACTAGAATGAGTTCCGAAGATACCTTCATGTAGCTCTGCCATGAATCTTTCGGCCTCGCTTTTGTCTACACATTGCAGTAAGGTTTGTGATCGGTGGAAATAGAACTGACTGTTTTAAAGCTGGTTCGCGAAATGTCGCGGTAAGCAAGAGTCGCCAACGTCTTTTATGTTCTCCAACATGGAAAGGACAAAAGCACAGCAAAATTCCTTTTTCGAGATGTTTCTCGGTTCGGGAGGTAGATTTATAGAAAGGGAAGGTGTTAGCACCCTTTCTATCCGTGGTTATCCACGGGCTCTTAGGTACTTGCTCTATGTTTTCAAAAATTGTTTGCTTTTCAAGTGTATGTGGGTTTTGAAAAAGTTTCGTTTGAAAAATTTCTAGGTAACTCTTGTATCTGTCCTCAAGATTGTATGAAATATTTGTTTGAAAACTTTTTGAAAGTGTAGGTGCGAAAAGATGTTTTTGTTTTTTGAAAGAGCAAGTACCCAGGAGAAGTCTACCTACTCTAAGGAATTAGGTTGTGTAAGAGTCCTTTAGATAGTGCTATCCCACTATTGAGAGGTAGGTAGCACCGTCGTTGGAGTTATTCGGGTCAATTCGATTAAGGGACATGTGTGGTCACCAAAGCAATGGTAGGACACCTTAGCGGTAACCCTAGTGTCCTAGATCCTTTTTATCCGAGGCAACCATTTCGAGGCAACTGGATCTTTAGACAGGAGGGCGACCTCTAAAACATCCTATACTTGATGACCACGTCGAGGCAACCAGTGAGGCGTACCCTAAGAGTGGCATGTGCATGTGCGTTGTTTCAGTTTATGTTTATCTTTGAACGTGCATTTGCGAGCTACGAATTGATTTTATTTGTCATACAAGTCTTGCAGGCATAATTAACAGTTAGGAGTGCGGAAAATAAATTGCGGAAAGTTGAATCTACGCTATTACAAGGCGCGGGTATATACATCGCCAAAAACAAAACCCGTTTGGAAAATAAATACGAAAAAGTAAATAAAGCGATAAAAGCCTAATTAACTATTACATTTCCGGAGCAGATACATAAATATAATGAATTAAAATAAACATGCGCGCGAAAGATTGAATCGGGACGTCCTTAGGGTTTTGACCCTTTTTTTTTAGAAAAGAATTGAATTTGTCCTTTTTTGCAATTAAATTAAATGTTAAACCTAATTTACTAATTAATTAATTATTTACAAGAAAAAGTGTTTTTGTGTTTTTTATGTTTTTAATGAAAATAAGAATAAGAAATTAAAAGTCCAAAGAAAAACCCTAATTCTAAATTTATTTTAGTTATTATGAAAAAGATTAAAAATTGAACCTAATTACACTAAATTAATTCGGTTAGTATTTATTTACAAAATAATGAAGTGAAATTGATAATTAATAATAATAATAAAAATATTTAGTTTTTCTGATTTTTATTGTGAAGAAAATTAATTAAGTTAATTTTAGTGATAATAATGATAATTAGAAAATATAGTTAATAAACAAAATAAAAAATATAAAATAAGAAAGAGGAATGAACCAAGGGGGGTTCTGGGCCCTGATGGAGGTGGATTAGCAATTCTCAAGCCCACTAAGAATCAAGCCATGTTGACTTTATGGAATTGTCCACGCTGGCTTTGACCAGGAGCATGGTGTTCTCCATTTTTTAACCATTGGATTGGTATTATGAGACACATGGCATGATGTTGCTGGGAGCGCACGGTGAAGCCTTTCATGAAGCCTGCACATGATCATCTGAAGAAAAGAACTAACAAATATTTTGGGGGGACCTGGGATTCGAACCCAGATCCCAGCGCTCAGTGCCTGTTCGCCCTGCCACTACGCCAATCGATTCCATTCGTTATAATAATAAGAAAATGATATTATATAAAATAAATAAGCAACATCCTGGAAATTAAAAAACGCGCGTTTTAATTTGAACTGGCCTAGACGCGAGCACGTCTTCATCTTCTCCAATATACCCTGTACATTTTTCCTGCGGATTCGGTTCCGCAACAAAATCTGTTGCCTTCTCTTATACTGAGCTCTAGGCCACGAAAATGTCAGCCAGAGCCATCATCCTATTCGTCCCATTCTCCTGAATCCGTCCATGGCTATGTCTTGTGCCAATTATTCCTATAAAACAAAACCCCAAATTGCAACCCCCAAAACCCTAGGTTCGGGTAGGGAGATATAGGCTACAACAATACAATTGAATAATGCAGGATGCTTGGAAAATGAATGGTGAACACAAATATGCCAAACTATTAAAGAAAAGGCGGAAGAATTAGGGGTTGAGATTCCATGTTCAGAGTAAGGTTCGAGACAACTTACAGCGCTTGGTAGGTGGTCTTAGGACGTGGTAAGGGTCGTGTTAGCTTCAGGGGATGGCAAGGAAGAGGGTCACGTTCTCCTTTTTGTCTGAAAATGCTTGCAACACCGTTTTTGATCTCCTACTTTTTCAACAATTTTCACTTTTGCTTTGGCCGTTTGTGCAATATCTAGGTCGTGAATTAGGTTTGGCCTCCTTGCATATGTATATGGCAATCAGTTTAGGTTCAAATATGGACTTGTATCCTTGTGTAATTAAGTTTGGAGATTTGGTTGACCACCATTGAAGAACTTTCCAAATTTGAAGCAAATCTTGGATTTTATGCACAAAAAGGCTTGGCACGAATTGGCTAGCTGGCATATGACATATAAAAGCTATTCAAATCAAAAGATGCTATTCCATTAATTTTTTAGATTTTATTTGAATTATTATGGATTTAAAATGAATTAAATCAATAAAAATTAAATAAAATAGAAAAATAAATGTTTGATCTTGAAATTAATCATGGGACACGTGTGTGGCATGACAAGGCTGAATCAAGTGGAAGAAAGTGGGCCCTTTTGTCAAAAATGGAAGTTTTAAGGATAGTTGACATTTGCAAATTCATGAAAATTTCCCAACTTCTCCAATGCATATCTTGCTCAATTTTGATCATATGAACATGTTCTTGGACATTTTGGAAAGGTATTGAAGTCCTATAACCAATTCCTTTGGTCCCATGTCATTTGGATTTACCAATCTCAAGTTATGGTCTTTGACTTAAAGTGCATTTTTGTTGACTTTTGAAATTGACCTATAATGTAGAAATTGATAACTTTTTGTGAGAACATTTCTTGGACTTGGAATGTGAAGATGAGTTGTAGGAAATGTCATCCCATTCAAAATGAGCATTGGATGGGATTTTTCTGATGAACCATGAAAAAGTTATGCCTTGGTCAAGTTACAGTTGACTTTTCAGCTGTCCAAAAATAGCAACTTTTGCATCCTTGATGATTTTTGAGCCATTCTTGTGGAATCATGATCAAGACTTGATAAAATGATGATTGTGGCTTCAAAATAAGATGTTGACCAAAAATTATGACTTTTGACTGTAAAATGACCATTTTGCCCCTGTAGTTGATTGTGAACCAAATAGGGCTTTTGACTGTGCAACTTGTCTCTGTGAGTCTTGAAACTTGACATGTAGATGCTTGACAATGCATATAGGCCTATGGGACTTGATTGAGCCATTGAAAACCTCAAATTCCTTGTAGGAACCAAAACCCTAATTTTGACTGGCTTAGAAGATGGTTTGACTGTGCAACCCCTTGAGAAATCTTGAGCCATTTGAATATGATTCTTGTTAAATCTTGGAGAATATGGGAGGGAAAATTTTGGGGTACAACAGTTGCCCCTATTCAATCTTCTTAAACCTGAGGATGTAGATTGGCTTGCGTGCCTTTCGTGATCCGAAGGTGGAAGATGATTGAACACTAAAGTGCCCAGAAATTTGCACTCGCATAGTGTGGTATTAGCAATGTGATGGCGGGAATGGGCTTACAGATGCCATTTGGAGATATGATGGATGGGAGGATGGGCTTATAGATGCCATCTGAAGATGTGACGAAACCTTGTCGGGAATGGGCTTATCGATGCCATTTGGAAATGTAACAAATGGTGGTGGAGATGGGCTTAAAGATGCCATCTGAGGGTGTCGATCGCGTAAGAGATTCCTTAGCGAGAACTTGCATACCTGAGAAAGAAAGATAATTTCCTGGCCTGTTACAGGTGTTGATCTTCAAACTCTTCATGCAGATATGCCCTGGCTAGATATAGGTATCGAATCCATAATCAATCGCTCACAGATATGCCCTGGCTAGATACAGGTATCGAATATGGAATTAGTCGTCTACATATATGCCCTGGCTGGATACAGGTATCGAATCTCTAAACTCTTCATGCAGATATGCCCTGGCTGGATATAGGTATCGAATCTACAATCAATCACTCACAGATATGCCCTGGCTAGATACAGGTATCAAATCTAGAATTGGTCGTCTACAGATATGCTCTGGCTGGATACAGGTATCGAATCTCTAAACTCTTCATGCAGACATGCCCTGGCTGGATACAGGTATCGAATCTACAATCAATCACTCACAGATATGCCCTAGCTAGATACAGGAATCGAATCTGGAATTGGTCGTCTACAGATATGCCCTGGCTGGATACAGGTATCGAATCTCTAAACTCTTCATGCAGATATGCTATGGCTGGATACAGGTATCGAATCTACAATCAATTACTCACAAATATGCCCTGGCTAGATACAAGAATCGAATCTGGAATTGGTCGTCTACAGATATGCCCTGGCTGGATACATGTATCGAATCTCTAAACTCTTCATGCAGATATGCCCTGGCTAGATACAGGTATCGAATCTACAATCAATCACTCACAGATATGCCCTGGCTAGATACAGGTATCGAATCTGGAATTGGTCGTCTACAGATATGTCCTGGCTGGATACAGGTATCGAATCTCTAAACTCTTCATGCAGATATGCCCTGGCTGGATACAGGTATTGAATCTACAATTAATCACTCACAGATATGCCCTGGCTAGATACAGGTATCGAATATGGAATTAGTCGTCTACAGATATGCCCTGGCTGGATACATGTATCGAATCTCTAAACTCTTCATGCAGATATACCCTGGCTGGATACAGGTATCGAATCTACAATCAATCACTCATGGATATGCCCTGGCTAGATACAGGTATCGAATCTGGAACTGCAACAGTTGATAGTAATTATCTTTGGATTGACCTTTTTCCTGAAAAGGCGAAACATCAGTTGTATGCAATGTCATGATGTATGAAATGCATGATGTCATGATGTCCAAAATAAATGAGATAGTGTCGTATGCACTTTATCATGTATGTGAGCAGGAAGTATGAAATGTGAAATGTCTATGAATGTATTTTCGTCTAGGAAAATAAATCCTTGACGAATGCCGGGAGTTTGTTGAATCCTGGGCTGCTGTTGAAGAGTAGAGTTCTTCATTTCCGCTGGGGATGATGATTGCAAGAATAAACTGGTAGGAGAAGATGACTCCGTTGGGGAATAAACTTGCTGGAGAGATTACTCTGCGGGGAAATACTCTGTGGGGAGAGATACTTCGCTGAGATTTGATGATAACTCCGATGGGGATTCTGTTGATATGTTTTGTTGGGGAATCTTGATGAACTCAGCTGGGGGATAGGAAGAACTTCGCCGGGGACGATCTTTCCGTGGTAATTAGCTGAGGATAACCCAGTTAGACCCTGGTGGGGAATAACCTTTGAATAAAGCCGGGGAGATGCGTTCGTACTCCGCAGGGGATAAGCTTCCAGAATCTACTGGGGATAAGCTTCCAGAATCTACTGGGGGTATTGATTCAACTCTCTTGGGGAAGCTTTTGGACTGTACTGGGAGATGGCTCCACTGGGGTGTCTGTATTCCGTCGGGGAACAATCTTATATTAAGACTGCCGGGGATGCTTGTTGAGGAATATCTGTATACTCCGCTGGGGAATATTGAGATTTTCTGGGGATACCCATCTTCCTTAAGGCTGACAGTAGACTAACTCTGCTTGGGGAGAGTATCGCTGACTTGCTAAGGATATTGTGCCTTCTTAGGGCTGATGGGAGGCCAACTCTGCTTGAGGAGAGTATTGCTGAGTCTTGTCTTACTCTGCGGGGAGTGAAGGTATTCTGGTTATATTCTTCAGCTGAACTTATCTTAGTACCTTGGTGGACAGAGCAACTAGATCGCTTGGACAACTCATTATTTCCCCTGTTTCTAATGTCACCTGTAATTAGTCCTTTGTTTCGTATGCAAATATTTGTGATCAGCAATTAATGTCAAATGCATATATCAAAAATGAACATTGGACGTTCTTCGCAAGACAAAACAGATAAAGGAAAAACAATTGACAATTTGTCTGGAAAAGTGGATTTGTATTGATTTTTGGAATTTGCCTGTAAATGGGCACTTTGTGTACAAGAGGTTGACGTCCTAGTAAGAGAACGCCGCCGAACAACATAGAGTTTATACAATTTGTAAAAAGGAAAACAAAACAGCTGTGTGAAAAAATAATCCCACTGGGTTCCAACTCTGCTATCGCCTTTATGTCTTCAAGCGTCTCATCACTTTTCTGCATAGTTGAAAATGAGGCTGATTGATTGGTGCCGTCTGAACCTGATAGTTGATACCTAATTCTGGATGCAAGGTGATCCAATGAGACATAGTATTACGCTTATCCCTAACTTTTGCCTGGACTGCCCTTTCGGGTTTTCAGTCCACCGGGATACCCATTTTTTCCCAAGCCGCCTTTTCAGGTTTTCGACTTGCCGGGTGTACAAATTTTTTCATTTCATCCCTTATTTTTGCCCGAACCCTTTTGGTTCGCCGGGAAGCCCTTATTTTTGTCTAGGTGTGTCAACCTAGCGGGTCTTTAATTCATGCGTAGTATCTTTTTACTATGTCTGCATTGGCGGGGTGAGGAAGTTCGTCACCATCCATGGTAGTTAGAATCATAGCTCCTCTTGAGAAGATATGTTTAACCATAAATGGCCCTTCGTACGTAGGGGTCCATTTTCCCCTGGGATCACTTTGAGGAAGAATGATGCGCTTGATTACCAGGTCTCTGACTTGATACTCTTGTCGTCTGACTTTCTTGTTAAATGCCCTGATCATCCGTTTTTGGTACGTTTGACCATGACAAATAGCGGTGAGTCTCTTTTCGTCAATTAGATTTAATTGATCAAGTCGAGTCTGGATCCAGTCATCTTCGCTCAAACCTGCATCCTTCATTATTCGGAGAGAGGGTATCTGGACTTCAATAGGCAAGACTGCCTCCATGCCATAGACCAAGGAAAAGGGGTTTGCCCCTGTTGACGTCCTTGCTGAGGTACGGTACCCATGAAGAGCAAACGGTAACATCTCGTGCCAATCTTTGTAGGTCACTGTCATCTTCTGCACAATCTTCTTAATATTCTTATTTGCCGCTTCGACAGCCCCATTCATCTTCGGCCGGTAGGGAGAAGAGTTGTGGTGCTGTATCTTGAATTGCTCGCAGAGCTTGGTGATCATCTTGTTGTTAAGATTGGTACCATTATCCTTAATGACCCTCTCAGGTACACCGTATCGACAGATCAGGTTGTGCCGAATGAACCGTGCCACGACGTTCTTGGTTACGGTAGCATAGGAAGCTGCTTCGACCCACTTCGTGAAGTAATCAATTGCTACCAGGATGAAGTGATGCCCGTTGGATGTCGTAGGTCTGATCTCGCCGATCATATCAATGCCCCACATTGCAAAAGGCCAAGGTGCTGTCAAAATGTTCAGAGGTACTGGAGGAATGTGCACCTTATCAGCATAGATCTGGCATTTATGACATGTCCGAGAATGCTGGTAACAGTCGGCTTCCATTGTGGACCAGAAATATCCTGCCCGAAGGATTTTCTTTTCCATGGTATGTTCACTGGAGTGCGTCCCGAAGGTACCCTCATGCAGCTCTGCCATGATCTTTTCTGCTTCAGTCTTATCCACACAATGCATTAAGGTTGAATCATAGTTTCGCTTGTATAGAATGCCATTGCTGAGGAAGAACTTTGCAGCGAACCTTCTCAGGAACTTCTTGTCGTTGACAGATGCACCCTCGGGGTATTCTTGAGCTTCCAGGTACCTCTTCACTTCATGATACCAAGGTTTTTCAGTTACCTCTTCAGCCTCAAGATCACAGTAATGTGCAGGTTCATCCAATTTCTAGATAATGATCCGGGGAGCTTCGTTGTCCCATTTGACTTTGAACATAGATGACATCGTAGCTAACGCGTCCGCCAACTGATTCTCCTCTCTTGGGAAGTGTTCAAAGGTTATCTCCTCAAAATGGGGGATCAATGTCAACACGTACTCTTTGTAAGGAATGAGATTTGGGTGTTTCGTATCCCACTCGCCTTTGATCTGATTGATCACGAGAGCGAAATCTCCGAAGACACTCAGAAACTTGATCCTTAAGTCAATTGCAGCTTGAAGACCCATGATACATGCTTCATACTCTGCCATGTTGTTGGTGCAGTTGAAACATAGCCGGGCAGTGAGTGGAGTATGAGTGCCTTTAGGGGATATGATCACGGCGCCAATACCGTTACCCAAAGCGTTTGAGGCTCTGTCAAAGTGCATAGACTATCGGGATCCTTCCTCAGGTTCTTCATCCGGTCCAGGTACTTCACAATCAGTCACTACCATGATATTCTCGTCTGGAAATTCAAAGTTCATAGATTGGTAGTCATCCACTGCCTGGTGTGCCAAATGGTCTGCCAATACACTTCCCTTGATTTCTTTTTGAGTCGTGTACTGGATGTCATATTCCGTCAAGATCATCTGCCATCTTGCTATTCTTCTGGACAAGGCGGGCTTTTCGAAGATATACTTGATTGGATCCATTTTTGAAATCAATAGAGTAGTGTGAGTCAACATATATTGTCTCAGCCGGCGAGCAGCCCATACCAAAGCGCAGCAAGTTTTCTCGAGCAGTGAGTATCGGGTCTCACAGTCGGTAAATTTTTTGCTAAGGTAATAAATAGCGTGCTCTTTTCGGCCGGACTCGTCATGCTGCCCCAGCACACACCCCATTGAGCTGTCAAGTACTGTCAAGTATAATATTAGAGGTCTCCCTTCAACCGGTGGCATAAGAATGGGTGGTTCTTGGAGATATTCTTTGATTCTGTCGAAAGCGGCCTGACATTCATCGTTCCAACGTACTACTTGATCTTTCTTCAGTAGCTTGAAGATAGGTTCACAGGTAGCAGTTAGATGTGAGATGAATCAGGCAATATAATTCAGCCGTCCTAGAAAGCCTCTGACTTCTTTTTCTGTCTTGGGAACTGGCATCTCTTGTATGGCTTTCACCTTGGCAGGGTCCACTTGAATACCTTTGTCGCTCACGACAAAACCTAGTAGTTTTCCAGACCTCACCCCGAAGGTACACTTGTTTGGGTTCAACCTCAGCTTGTACAACTTCAGACGGTCAAACAGCTTCTGTAGATGGTCAAGGTGTTCCTCCTCAGTTTGGGACCTTGCAATCATATCATCGACGTATACTTCAATCTCATGATGGATCATGTCATGAAATAAAGTAACCATGGCACGTTGGTAGGTTTCCCCAGCATTTTTCAACCCAAAAGGCATGACCTTGTAGCAAAAGGTGCCCCACTGAGTAACAAAAGTGGTCTTTTCCATGTCTTCAGGAGCCATCTTGATTTGATTATAACCGGAGAACCCGTCCATGAAGGAGAATACCTTGTGCTGAGCAGTGTTGTCAACCAGAACATCGATATGAGGAAGAGGGAAATCATCCTTAGGGCTTGCCCTGTTCAAATCCCTGTAATCAACACACATTCGGACTTTACCGTCTTTCTTCGGCACTGGAACCATGTTGGCAACCCACTGAGGGTAAGAAGTCACTGCTAGAAACCCGACATCAAATTGTTTCATAACCTCAGCTTTGATTTTCTCGGACATCTCTGGACGCATACAGCGGACCTTCTGTTTTACTGGAGGGCATTCTTCCTTGGTAGGCAGGTGATGAACCACAATGTCGGTATCCAACCCAGGCATGTCTTCGTAAGACCGGGCAAAGATTTCCACATGATCATGCAACATCTGAATCAACCGTTGTTTCACACTGAGCTCTAGATTGGCACCAATCTTGACTTCCTTTCTGTCTGTCTCAGTACCCAGATTTACTGTTTCCACTGGCTCTTCATGTGGCCGAATGGCCCTCTCTTCCTGGAGTAGCAGTCTTACAAGCTCACCAGGCATTTCGCAATCATCTTCACCTTCGTCTTCGGCTAAGTTGATAGGATTTTCAAAGTCATAACTGGTAGTAGCAGAGTCGTTACCAGTGAGATCCAGAGTGGATTAGAACCTGTATAGGTGAGTGTGTGTAAATATAGTTGTTTTGAAATATATATAATAAAGAAAGAAAAGGAGCGCAAGATTTGAAATGCGAAAACGTCCAATGCTTTTATTCATGATATATGAAAGTGACACACAAAAGCCCTCACAAATGAAGCCACGGTGCCCCGGGTAAGACATCGGGCCATAGAGTTTAGTAATATTGTTTGTTACAAATTCAAAACAAAGGAGTTCATTACTGAGTGACAAAAGTAATAGGTACAAAGTCTTTTGCAGTCCAGTTGCTTGGTCCACCGTCGGTCGTTGGGTAGATCCAGCTGTCAAATTCGGATTCCTCTACGTCGTCTTCAATAGCATTTACTCCCGAGTTGGTGATGAATACAGGAGGTCTTCCAATCCTTGCCTTACGCACAGCCCTCTGAGCTTCTGCAGTGAAACCCAAACCAAATTTTTCAGTCTTCAGAGTGAAATCAAGAAGTCGGCCCCAGTTTGCGCACTCACCCTTCTCGATAACAGCCCGGGCATCCTTTAAGGAGGCCATCTTCAACGGAGAATCTTCTTCAGTCACAGTCTCTGCTGACGCCAGTGTCTGAGGCACCTCTTCAAAGTGTTGAAAGGGGGTTTCAATGAACTCCCCATCCATCTCTACATACCGGAACGAGTTGAGGTGGCTGACCATATATTCTTCCTCCCCTTGAACTGTTACGATCTTCCCTCTGACCGGGTATTTAAGCTTCTGATGTAAAGTCGAGGTCACAGCTCCAGCCTTGTGGATCCATGGACGACCCAGCAAACAAGAATAGGATGGCCGGATGTCCATCACATAGAAAGTAGAATCAAACACTTGAGAACCAACCCTGATTGGAATGTCAACTTCCCCATGTACCATCCTTTTCGACCCGTCAAAGGCCCGGATAATAATATTACTAGGCTTGAGCTCTAAACCCTCACAATCTAACCTGTCTAGGGCCTTCTTGGGCAATACGTCCAACGAAGAACCAGTGTCTACCAACACATGGGCAAGAGTAGTGCCCCTGCATTCAATGGAGACATGCAGGGCGTCGTTATGGTTCTTTCCCTTGGCAGTCAGATCGGCGTCAGAGAAACCCAACCCATTATCAGCAGTCAAGTTGGCCACACAATCGGTAAATTGATCAGCAGACGTTTCTTGTGGCACGTGGGCTGTCTTCAGGAAGGAAATCAGGGCCTTGGCATGGGCCTCTGAACACAACGATAGTGATAGCATAGAAATATTTGATGGGGTGTGCCCCAGCTGCTCAACTACATTGAAATCACTCTTCTTGATAATCTTGAGAATCTCTTCCATCTCTTGCTTGGAAGCTTCAACATTGACGGTCTTTGGTGCCTCCGTATGGGCAGGCACATCAGTAGCAATCCTTTTGCCCCGAGCGTCGGATGACTCGGCAGCCGTGGTAGAACTAGGAACTTGGTCAGGCAGGGAAGTGGGCACACTTGCAGGTGTAATGACGAGAGGTCTCTGAATAGATGGTGGCGCAATATCAGGTGAGAAGAGCCTACCACTACGAGTGACTTTGGCAGGCCCGGTGATGTTGCTGACACCAGTACTAGTATCAAACTCTTGTTTTACTCCAAGCACATAAACATATGCCCCATAGTGCCAAGGGACAGCTTTGTCTGACTTATAGGGGATGGGCCCCGGAACATTGATCATGATAGGCGCAATCTTCTGAGCAGACATGATTTTGACAGGCTTCTTTGAGGGAGCCTTAGAAGGGTTGTTAAAAATAGTAACAATGGACACTTCTTCAGTAGGGATAGCAGGAACGACAATCTTCTCGAACAAGATCTCTTTGTTATCCATCAGGTTTTGGACGCCTGACTTCAACAAAGGACAACCAGCAGGTGAAACAGCACATAGACGACAATCTTTACCACATCCCGGAAATAAACCGGCCAGTAACAGGTTCCTCTTGACGGTCAATAACGGAGTAACAATCTCATCCATAGAGGCTACGTACAGGTCTTCTTCCACAACATTCACTCCATGCTAGGGCATGGGGGCAGTCACAACATTGGGCCTTTCGGGCGCCTCGAACTGTATTTCTTTAGCATCAATAAGGTCCTGCACCTTATTCCTCAGAGCCCAACAATCATCCGTAGTATGCCTCGGGCTGTCAGAGTGATAAGCGTAGCGGGCGTTGGGATTATACTTCGGAGATGTGGTGTTCACTACCTTCGGAGCTTCCTTGACAGTTACTAGATTGGTTGACAGCAGTTGCGGCAATATCTGAGACAGGGTCATGCTGAGCCGAGTGTACTGCCTTTTGGGTCTCTCACCCCTTGGTTGGTTATACTGCTGAGGAGCAGCAGCAGGTTTTGGAATTACCACCGCGTTGACAGCTTGGCGGCGTTCTGGTTTGTTCTGTCTCCTTGGATCATAAACAGCACTAGCTTCCTTCTTGAAGGGCTTCTTTTCAGTACTCGAGAAGGCACCTTTCTGTATCTTCCCCGACTTGATACCATCTTCTATCCTCTCACCAGTTAAGATCAGATCTGTAAACCTAGCAGAAGAATTACCGATCAGATGGTTGAAGAATGGACCAGACAGGGTCCCCAAGAACATGACCACGAGTTCACGGTCAGTCAACGGTGGCTGCACCCTTCCAGCCAGGTCCCTCCACTTTTGCGCATACTCCTTAAAACCTTCACCCGTTCCTAGTGGCATACCCTGGAGTTGGGTACGCGTAGGAGCGAGGTCGGAATTATACTGATACTGCTTATAAAATGCAGTAGCCAAGTCCTCCCAGTTTTGAATACTGACTCCATCCAGCTGATAGAACCATTCGAGTTAAGCCCCTGAAAGGCTATCCTGGAAGAAATGGATCCATAGGTTCTTGTCTGCAGTGTAAGGTTGGATCTTCCTTACATATGCTCTGAGATGCAGCTTAGGACAGGAAGCCCCGTCGTACTTCGCAAAGGCAGGTGCCTTGAACTTGTGTGGGATCACCACCCCAGAAGATAAACCTAGATCTCCAAAATCCAACCCAGGCATGCGTTGGATCTCCATAGCACCTAACCGGTCCTCCAGCTATTTGTACCTGTCCTCAGCAGGAGGGTACTGTTCGTCATTGTAATCTGTCTCGTTGTTGGAGACCACATGACTAGGAACCTCTCTCCCTTGTGGGCTGTCTTTCCCAACAGATGGGGTAGCCAGCTCAGCCTCATTTTGTAGCGCATTCCCGAATCTGCGTCCAGTGTTGAACAACACAGTCCTCTTCTTCTTCTTCTTCAAGAGCAGAGTCTTCAACTCCTGTTGACCCTGGGCTAAGCTCATGACCAGCTCTTGAAACTGTGCGTTCTGGGCCTGGAGGGCCTTGATAGCTTGTTCAGTAGTAGGCTCAGAAGACATGATGATTGCTGAAATAAACAGCGAAGAAGATGAGTGACCTGTAAAAAAGAGTACCTATTATGCACATGATGCATGATATGCTATTTATGCAATGCATTTAAGGGTTCCAAAATTCAAATTCGTTGTAGACAAAAAGGAACACACTTTATATTAAGAAATAATCTGTTTAGTACATCAGGGCCTCATGGGCAAAACATTATAAAATACTTAATCCCAAAAGACATTGCGCATCCTCTTTGGAGCGATGTGGTCTTTTCCTCGTGAAGTAGACGGGTGAGATCCAAGACCTTCTTCTCACTGGCATGTAGATTGGCTTCAAGAGAATTCCGCTCTTCCTTTAGTTGGATCCAGCTCTTTTGCATTTCTTCCCAAGACGTTGGCATGTCAGGATATTGAATGGTGTAGGGCACCTCTCCTTCCAAAACTGGCTCTTTGATCACGGGGAGAACATGAGGATATGGCATCACCAGCTTCTGGGAGCGGGCTCGTACCCACTTGAGATAAGGCTCAAGGGGGATGGAGTTCTTGTGCCCCAGTGTCTTGCTATCCACCTTGTTAGGCATCCTCCAAGCTCTGATGAATCTCTGGCGAAGTCCTTGTGCATCGTTGTCGAAGTCAAAAACTATGTCAGGAATCAACATGTCATGAGGGCCATCCCGCCGCGCATATCCAAACTGTCTCAAAGCCAGACATGGGTTGTAAGTAATGCCCCCCCTAATTCCAAGTAAAGGAACATTAGGAAACTCTCCGTAACGATCAATGATAGTGACATTTTCTCTGGACCGAGAACACCAATGTATATCAGCATGTGTAAGAGTCATTAATCGTTGTGACCATATCAAACCCCACTCGTTCTTCAAAACTGATTGTGGAAGGTGCGAAATAAACCACCTTGCCAGGAGAGGAGTGCAGCACATGAGAACACCAATTTTTCTCATGGTTCGAGTGTAACATGAGTGGAGGATGTCCCCAAGCAACGTAGGTATAGGATCCCTGGACATGAAAATCTTGACGGCATTGATATCTATAAGCTGATCCGGATTCGGGAACAACACCAACCCATAGACAAGGAGGGCCACAACTTCTTCAAAGGCTTGTAGGTCCAGAGAATTCCAACATTCTTGGGCCTTCTCAAACAGGAACTTTGCAAAGAATCCTTTGATACCACTTCTGGTTTCCCAATGCCCCTTGATGTCAGATGGTTGTAGGCGTAATGCTTTAGCAACCTCTTCAAGTTTTGGTTCCCTTTCCGTACCGTTGTAGGGTAGTTGACTGAGAATGGGAACCCTTAGAAGCTGAGAAAACTCTTCCAAAGTAGGCACCAATTGATAATCCTGGAAAGTAAAACAGTGGTGCAAAGGGTCAAAGAACTGGAAGAGAACTTTTATCATATCTTCTTCAATGTTGGTGTTGACCAAGCTGATGAGTCTACCATGCCTTTCACTGAAGGAAGAGTTCTCGGGGATCCTGAATGTAAGCTCCTTAAGCTGAGGAGGGATCCTTACAAGGTTGACCTAAATTGTCTTTCTGCGGATAGTTTCCATGTCCTACAAAACAAGAACAAAGATGAAGATTCGAACCCTTGAAGTGGTTAGTAAATGCATATGATGCTTTATGATGTTATGATAAAATCACACCACAAGTATTCACAAAAGGCAAACATGATAAGGCACACAAGTCACACCAGACAACCCTTAGAGTTTAGGCCAGCATGAGGTCCAGGTACTACCCTCTTGATGTTGGTAGGCTCAAAAACCTGTCCTATCAAAAGTAACCGGGTTCTAAGGAGCTCAACATCATTGGATTGTTTTCTATGGTCATTGTTTTGATTTAGCCACTGAACTGGCGATCAAAATATTCCAAGAAAACAGCCCTCAATGAGTGTAGTATCGAGTATCTACCAACTTCGGACTGCACCAAAGTCGGTCATCTCACTACCCCTAAAGAGGCCAGGATGGTCAAGTAAGGTTCCTAAGGTCAGTTGATGCTTCACAACACCACGCGGCGGCCCCGTACTCTCCTTTACTTGACTCAAGGGTTACCGGTACTCACCAAAGTGCCACATCAATGTAGCAACTGCTTCAACCGTGTCGGTATACCCCGCACAGTTCCCTCACAGTTTGTTGCTACTTCTAAAAGGTATCCCCCAGATCCGGGTTAGGATCTATGAAACTTCAAGACAGGCCCACAATTTTAAAGCAAACAAATCAAGCAATTGAAAACAAGAGTGGTCTAATCCTAAGGTACACCTCACTTTTATTTATCCCCAGCAGAGTCGCCAGTTCTGTGATCGGTGGAAATAGAACTGACTGTTTTAAAGCTGGTTCGTGAAATGTCGCGGTAAGCAAGAGTTGCCACCGTCTTTTATGTTCTCCAACATGGAAAGGACAAAAGCACAGCAAAATTCCTTTTTCGAGATGTTTCTCGGTTCGGGAGGTAGATTTATAGAAAGGGAAGGTGTTAGCACCCTTTCTATCCGTGGTTATCCACGGGCTCTTAGGTGCTTGCTCTATGTTTTCAAAAATTGTTTGCTTTTCAAGTGTATGTGGGTTTTGAAAAAGTTTCGTTTGAAAAATTTCTAGGTAACTCTTGTATCTGTCCTCAAGAGTGTATGGAATATTTGTTTGAAAACTTTTTGAAAGTGTAGGTGCAAAAATATGTTTTTGTTTTTTGAAAGAGCAAGTATCCAGGAGAAGTCTACCTACTCTAAGGAATTAGGCTGTGTAAGAGTCCTTTAGATAGTGCTATCCCACTATTGAGAGGTAGGTAGCACCGTCGTTGGAGTTATTCGGGTCAATTCGATTAAGGGACATGTGTGGTCACCAAAGTAATGGTAGGACACCTTAGCGGTAACCCTAGTGTCCTAGATCCTTTTTATTCGAGGCAACTGTTTCGAGGCAACGGGATCTTTAGACATGAGGGCGACCTCTAAAACATCCTATACTTGATGACCACGTCGAGGCAACCAGTGAGGCGTATCCTAAGAGTGGCATGTGCATGTGCGTTGTTTCGGTTTATGTTTATCTTTGAACATGCATTTGTGAGCTACAAATTGATTTTATTTGTCATACAAGTCTTGCAGGCATAATTAACAGTTAGGAGTGCGGAAAATAAATTGCGGAAAGTTGAATCTACGCTATTACAAGGCGCAAGTATATACATCGCCAAAAACAAAACCCGTTTGGAAAATAAATACGAAAAAGTAAATAAAGCGATAAAAGCCTAATTAACTATTACATTTCCGGAGCAGATACATAAATATAATGAATTAAAATAAACATGCGCGCGAAAGATTGAATCGGGACGTCCTTAGGGTTTTGACCCTTTTTTTTAGAAAAGAATTGAATTTGTCCTTTTTTGCAATTAAATTAAATGTTAAACCTAATTTACTAATTAATTAATTATTTACAAGAAAAAGTGTTTTTGTGTTTTTTATGTTTTTAATGAAAATAAAAATAAGAAATTAAAAGTCCAAAGAAAAACCCTAATTCTAAATTTATTTTAGTTATTATGAAAAAGATTAAAAATTGAACCTAATTACACTAAATTAATTCGGTTAGTATTTATTTACAAAATAATGAAGTGAAATTGATAATTAATAATAATAATAAAAATATTTAGTTTTTCTGATTTTTGTTGTGAAGAAAATTAATTAAGTTAATTTTAGTGATAATAATGATAATTAGAAAAAAATAGTTAATAAACAAAATAAAAAATAAAAAATAAGAAAAAGGAATGAACCAAGGGGGGTTCTGGGCCCTGATGGAGGTGGATTAGCAATTCTCATGCCCACTAAGAATCAAGCCCTGTTGACTTTATGGAATTGTCCGCGCTGGCTTTGACCAGGAGCATGGTGTTCTCCATTTTTTGACCATTGGATTGGTATTATGATACACATGGCATGATGTTGCTGGGAGCGTACGGTGAAGCCTTTCATGAAGCCTGCACATGATCATCTGAAGAAAAGAACTAACAAATATTTTGGGGGGACCTGGGATTCGAACCCAGGTCCCAACGCTCAATGCCTGTTCGCCCTGCCACTACGCCAATCGCTTCCATTCGTTATAATAATAAGAAAATGATATTATATAAAATAAATAAGCAACATCTTGGAAATTAAAAAACACGCGTTTTAATTTAAACTGGCCAATCAGACGCGAGCACGTCTTCATCTTCTCCAATATACCCTGTACATTTTTCCTGCGGATTCGATTCCGCAACAAAATCCGTTGCCTTCTCTTATACTGAGCTCTAGGCCACGAAAATGTCAGCCAGAGCCATCATCCTGTTTGTCGCATTCTCCTGAATCTGTCCATGGCTATGGCTTGTGCCAATTATTCCTGTAAAACAAAACCCCAAATTGCAATCCCCAAAACCCTAGGTTCGGGTAGGGAGATCTAGGCTACAACAATACAATTGAATAATGCAGGATGCCTGGAAAATGAATGGTGAACACAAATATGCCAAAATATTAAAGAAAAGGCGCAAGAATTAGGGGTTGAGATTCCATGTTCAGAGTAAGGTTCGAGACAACTTACAGCGCTTGGTAGGTGGTCTTAGGACGTGGTAAGGGTCGTGTTAGCTTCAGGGGATGGCAAGGAAGAGGGTCACGTTCTCCTTTTTGTCTGAAAATGCTTGCAACACCGTTTTTGATCTCCTACTTTTTCAACAATTTTCACTTTTGCTTTGGCCGTTTGTGCAATATCTAGGTCGTGAATTAGGTTTGGCCTCCTTGCATATGTATATGGAAATCAGTTTAGGTTCAAATATGGGCTTGTATCCTTGTGTAATTAAGTTTGGAAATTTGGTTGACCACCATTGAAGAACTTTCCAAATTTGAAGCAAATCTTGGATTTTATGCACAAAAAGGCTTGGCACGAATTGGCTAGCTGGCATATGACATATAAAAGCTATTCAAATCAAAAGATGCTATTCCATTAATTTTTTAGATTTTATTTGAATTATTATGGATTTAAAATGAATTAAATCAATAAAAATTAAATAAAATAGAAAAATAAATGTTTGATCTTGAAATTAATCATGGGACACGTGTGTGGCATGACAAGGCTGAATCAAGTGGAAGAAAGTGGGCCCTTTTGTCAAAAATGGAAGTTTTAAGGATAGTTGACTTTTGCAAATTTATGAAAATTTCCCAACTTCTCCAATGCATATCTTGCTCAATTTTGATCATATGAACATGTTCTTGGATATTTTGGAAAGGTCTTGAAGTCCTCTAACCAATGCCTTTGGTCCCATGTCATTTGGATTTACCAATCTCAAGTTATGGTCTTTGACTTAAAGTGCATTTTTGTTGACTTTTGAAATTGACCTATAATGTAGAAATTGATAACTTTTTGTGAGAGCATTTCTTGGAATTGGAATGTGAAGATGAGTTGTAGGAAATGTCATCCCCTTCAAAATGAGCATTGTATGGGATTTTTCTGATGAACCATGAAAAAGTTATGCCTTGGTCAAGTTACAGTTGACTTTTCAGCTATCCAAAAATAGCAACTTTTGCATCCTTGATGATTTTTGAGCCATTCTTGTGGAATCATGATCAAGACTTGATCAAATGATGATTGTGGCTTCAAAATAAGATGTTGACCAAAAATTATGACTTTTAACTGTAAAATGACCATTTTGCCCCTGCAGTTGATTGTGAACCAAATAGGGCTTTTGACTGTGCAACTTGTCTCTGTGAGTCTTGAAACTTGACATGTAGATGCTTGAAAATGCATATAGGCCTATGGGACTTGATTGAGCCATTGAAAACCTCAAATTCCTTGTAGGAACCAAAACCCTAATTTTGACTGGCTTAGAAGATGGTTTGACTGTGCAACCCCTTGAGAAATCTTGAGCCATTTGAATATGATTCTTGTTAAATCTTGGAGAATATGGGAGGGAAAATTTTGGGGTACAACAAGGTTGAATCATGGTTCCGCTTATAGAGGATCCCATTACTGATGAAGAACTTTGCAACGAACCTTCTCAGAAACTTCTTATCATTAACAGATGCACCCTCAGGGTACTATTGAGCCTCAAGATACCTCTTTACCTCGTGGAACCAGGGTTTATATGCTACCTCTTTAGTCTCAATGTCACAGTAATATGTGGGTTCGTCCAACCTCTCAATGTTAATTTGGGGAGCTTCATTGTCCCACCTGACCTTGAACGTAGAAGACATGGTAGCTAGCGCGTCCGCTAACTGGTTCTCTTCTCTGGGGAAATGTTCAAAGGTTATCTCCTCAAAATGTGGGAGCAATGTCAGTACATATTCTTTGTAAGGAATAAGATTTGGGTGCTTCGTATCCCACTCGCCTTTGATCTGACTGATCACTAAAGCAGAATCTCCGAATACACTCAAGAACTTAATCCTCAGGTCAATAGCAACTTGAAGACCCATGATGCACGCTTCATACTCCGCCATATTGTTGGTGCAGTTAAAACATAATCGGGCGGTGAACGGAGTATGACAGCCCTTAGAAGATATAATCACAGCGCCATTACCGTTACCCAACGCGTTTGATGCTCCATCAAAGTACATAGACCATCGGGATCCTTCCTCAGGTCTTTCATCCGGTCCAGGTTCTTCACAGTTGGTCACCAACATGATGTTCTCATCAAGGAACTCGAAATTCATGGACAGATAGTCATCCACGGCCTGATGCGCCAAATGATCCGCCAATACACTCCCCTTGATTTCCTTTTGGGTTGTATATTGGATGTCATACTCGGTTAAGATCATCTGCCATCTCATTATTCTTCCAGACAAAGCAGGCTTTTCGAAGATATACTTGATTGGATCCATCTTTGATATCAATAGGGTAGTGTGAGTCAGCATATACTGTCTCAACCTGTGAGCAGCCCATGCCAAAGCGCAATAAGTTTTCTCGAGAAATGAGTATCAGGTCTCATAGTCGGTAAACGTTTTCCTAAGGTAGTAAATAGCGTGCTCTTTTCGGCCAGACTCGTCATGCTGCCCCAGCACGCACCCCATTGAATTATCCAGTACTGTCAAGTATAAAATCAAAGGTCTTCCTTCAACTGGAGGCATCAAAATTGGTGGCTCTTAGAGGTATTCCTTGATTCTTTAGAAAGTGGTCTGACATTCATCATTCCATTTTACCACTTGATCTTTCTTCAGTAGCTTGAAGATTGGCTCACAAGTAGCAGTCAGATGTGAAATGAACCTGGAAATGCAATTCAGACGTCCCAAAAAGCCTCTAACTTCCTTTTCTGTGCGGGGAGCCAGCATCTCTGTATGGCTTTTACCTTGACGGGATCCACCTGAATACCCTTATCACTGACGACGAAACCCAGCAGCTTACCAGACCTTACCCCGAAGGTGCACTTGTTCGGGTTTAATCTCAGCTTGTACGTCTTCAACCTATCAAACCGTTTCTGGAGATGATCATGATGCTCTCCCTTAGTCTGGGACCTTGCGATCATGTCATCAATATAAACCTCAATCTCATGGTAAATCATGTCGTGGAACAAAGCGACTATGGCGCGCTGATAAGTTGCCCCAGCATTCTTCAACCCGAAAGGCATTACCTTGTAACAGAAGGTTCCCCACTGTGTAACGAAGGTTGTCTTCTCCATGTCTTCAGGAGCCATCTTGGTCTGATTGTAACCAGAAGAACCATCCATGAAGGAGAAGATCTTATGTTGCACGGCATTGTCGACCAGAACATCGATATGAGGGAGTGGGAAATCATCCTTGGGGCTTGCCCTGTTCAGATCTCTATAATCCACACACATCCGTACCTTACCATCATTATTAGGCACCGGAACCACGTAGGCAACCCACTGTGGGTAAGAAGTGACAGCTAAAAATCCCGCGTCAAACTGTTTCATGACCTCAGCTTTGATTTTCTCAGACATCTCAGGGCGCATACGGCGAACCTTCTGCTTTACCAGAGGGCAGTCTTCTTTAGTCAGCAGGCGGTGTACCACAATATCGGTGTCCAAACCAGGCATATCTTTGTAGGACCAGGCGAAGATTTCAACATAGTCGCGTAGCATTTGTATCAATCATTGTTTGACACTAGGCTCCAGATTCACACCTATCTTGACCTTTTTCCTGTCTTCCTCGGTACCCAAATTCACTGATTCAACTGGCTCTTCGTGAGGCTGTATGGCCATTTCTTCCTGTAGTAATAGTCTAGCAAGCTCTCTAGGCACCTCACAATCATCCTCACCTTCGTCCTCGGCTTGGTTGATCAGATTTTCAAAGTCATAACTGGCAGTAGCAGAGTCGTTATCAATGGGATCCAGAGTGGATATGGATCTGCATTATGATACGTGAGTGTGTGTAAGAGAATAGTTGTTTTAATAGAGTGATAGACAGAAAAGAAAAACAAGGAGCGCAAAATTTGTAATGCAAAAAATTTCCAATGCTTTATTGATGATATATGAAAATGACAAATAATAAGCCCTCACAAGCAAAGCCAAAGTGCCTCGGGCAAGGCACCCGACCGTAAAGTCTCAAACTGTTTATTACAACTATTAAAACAAAATTCAATTACTGTGGAATAAAAGAAACAGGTATGAAGTCCTTCACCGTCCAGTTGTTCAATCCACCATTGGTTGTTGGGTAGATCCAACTGTCGATATTTGAATCTTCTTCACCATCTTCATTTGCATTAACTCCCTGATTGCTGATATGCAGATGAGGTCTTCCAATCCGTGCATGCCTAACAGCTCTTTGAGCCCTTGTAGTAAAGCCCAAACCAAATTTGTCAGTTTTGTGCGTGAAATCAGGGAGCTGAACCCAATTTGTACACCCACCTTCTTCAATTACAGCCTTGACATCCTTGAGAGAAGCCATCTTCATTGGAGGTTTGTCAGTAGCAACTTCAGTTTACGCTAAAGTCTGGGGGACCTCTTCAAAGTTCTGACAAGGGGTTTCGATGAACTCCCCATCCATCTCCACATAGCGAAAGGAATTGAGATGAATCACCATGTACTCCTCTTCACCTTATACTGTGACAATCTTCCCCTTTACCGGATATTTCAACATTTGATGAAGCGTGGAAGTCACTGCCCCAACCTTATGAATCCAAGGGCGACCCAACAAGCAAGAATATGATGGTCTGATATCCATCACATAAAAGGTGGATGCAAAAGTCTGAGATCCAACTTTAACAGGGACGTCCACCTCCCTGTGCACCATCCTTTTTGATCTGTCGAAAGCCCTGTCCATAATATTGCTCGGCTTTAGAATCCAACCTTCACAGTCCAGACGGTCTAATGCTTTCTTTGGCAGCACATTTAATGAGGACCCGGTATCCACCAGTACATGGGCCATAGTAGTGCCCCTGCACTCGATCGAGACGTGTAGAGCATCATTGTGATTCCTTCCTTTAGCAGTCAGATCTGCATCTGAGAAACCCAGCCCATTATCGGCAGTCAGGCTAGCTACGCAATCTTTGAATTGATCGGCTGAAGTTTCCTACGACACATGCACAATTTTTAAGAATGCAATTAGAGCCTTTGCATAGGCTTCAGAACACAATAACAAGGACAACATGGAGATTTTTGACGGGGTCTGCCCCAACTACTCGACTACGTTGTAGTCGCTCTTCTTGATAATCTTCAAAATTACCTCTATCTCCTGCTTAGAGGTTTCTACAATGATCTTCTTAGGTGCCTCCGTCCGGGCAGGCTCACCTATGATTTCCTTGCCCCGAGTCCCAGATGGCTCGGCGACAGGGGTGATAACTGGAACAGGAACTGGGACAGTAGCTGATGTACCAGCAGATGGAATGTCAATAGGTTTGTGAACAGTTGGAGGGGAAATCTCGGGAGAAAAGAGTCTTCCAATTCTGGCAGAACCGACTATTTTGAAAATGCTCATTTGCATTTTGTATTCGCAAAATGTCACGGTAAGCAAGAGTCGCCACCGACTTTTATTTTATCCAACCGGAAAGGAAAAAAGCATAAAAAAATTCCTTTTTCGAGATTTTGAGTACGGGGGGTAGATATAGAAAGGGAAGGTGTTAGCACCCTTTCTATCCATGTTTTTCTATGGGCTCTTAGGTACTTGCTCATCTTTTTTTTTTAAAAATTGCTTGTGTGTGTTTGTTTTAAAAAGTTTTGTTTTACTTTATTTTAACCCTTGTTTCTGTCCTCAAGAGTGTTACGAAGTTGTTTTTGAAAACTTTGTTTTTGAAAGTGTTTGGTGTGAAAAAGTTTGATTTGAGCAAGTACCTACTAGCATCTACCTACTCGAAGAAATATTATTTCTATTCTTGTTTCCTTTAGACAACGCTATCCCACTATTGAGAAATAGGTAGCACCATCGTTGGAATTGTAAGGGTCAATTCGTAAGGGACGTACGATCACTAAAGCAATGTTAGGACATCTTAGTAATAACCCTAGAGTCTTAAGATCATATTCGAGGCAACATTTCCTAGGCAACATTTCAGAGCGGGACTTTTGATCTTTGTTTAGACTGGAGGGCAACCACTAAGACACCCTATGCTTAATGATCGTTTACCGAAGGCAACCGAAGTGAGAATATACCCTAAGAGTGCGCATGTGCGAGTGATTTAGTTATTTATCTTTGCACATTAGGGTTTTTCTAACCCTTTTAAGTTATCATGCAATCTTGTCATACAATCCTATTAACATACATCTAAACAATTAATTTTTGAGAGAATTAAAATGCGAGAAAATAAAACTACGCTATTACAAGGCTTCGGGGAGGAGATTAATTACATAGCCAAAAAAAACCGTAAAGCGATAAAAGAAAATCCTAGATTAAACTATTACATATCATGAGCAGTTACATTAATATTGCAAAAATAATAAACACGTGCGATGATAAATCACATCCAATAGTACCAATTTATTCGTTGCAACCTCACGAGCATCATGGTACCATTATTAATGGCCAATTGTCCCTGTACAAGAAAACCCTAAATACAAAGAGAAAACCCTAGCCATGGCACTTTGCTGTACAGTCAATGAAAATGCAATTAAATATAACCATTAGCTTGCAAACATCATAAGGTTTAAGAATATGCCAATCAATCATGTTAAAGATGCCAGAATTAAGGTTTTCGAATTCAAGAAAAGTGATAAACCGTATGAACCTTTCAACATGTTTCAAGGCGCGAGAATGCTTGCTAATGATTGAATCTTGATCCTAGGGAGTCCAGCAATTGATTGGGATGACTAGAATGCTTTGAATTGATCTGAAACGTTGAAATCAGTTTGCCACTTTTATTGAATTTTTTGAAACTTTCTTTCTCTTTTACACGCCTCCAACCTCTCTGTTTTTGGTCTGCAAATGTTCCTTATGTACACTAGAATGAATTAGGGTTGCAAACTGGTATCAAATCTCCCTCAATTATGATTATTGATTCATGATTTGATCCTTTGTGCAAATCATTCCAAATCAAGCAAAATGCAATCTTTTTGTATCCATATGAGCCTTGCACAATTTGATCTCACTTCCAGCTGTGTAATAGACCTAAACATGCACAAAATCTCAAGATTTTATTAGCTTTTGGTATTTTTACTATTTTATATTGATGTTATTTGATTTAATTGAAATAAAATCAAAATAAATAACAAAAATAAAATAATAACAAGTGGAAGGGCTCTCGGGTCGTGGGTCACATTACAAACTCAATGCAAGCATAAAAAGTTGGGCCCATTTGATAAAAATTGCAATTTGGGACATATTTGACTTTTGGCAATTTTGCAAAAAGGGTCAACTTGGCCAATGCATAACTCTCTCAATTTTGACCCTAGAGAGGTGTTCTTGGACTTTTTAGAAATCTTAAGATGTCCTATAAGCAACCCTTTTGGTCTCATCTCAATTGATTCTTCCATGTTCATGTATGAACCTTTGACCCAAAAGGTGTTTTTGTTGACTTTCCAAAATGACCTATAATGTCCAAATTCATATCTTCTTGTGAGTGTATATTTTGAACTTTGGAGATGAATATGAATTGTATAGAATTTCATAATCTTCAAAATGAGCTTTGGATGGGTCATTTTTGATAAATTATGAGAAAGTTATGCTTGGTCAAAGTTGGGTTGACTTTTCCTGTAAAACCCTAATTTAGCAACTTTTGGGTTTTGATGATTTGTGGGCAATCCTTGAGGAATCATGATCAACCCTTGATCAAATGATGATTAATACTTCAAAATGAGAATGTTGACCAAAAATCTTGAAGTTTGACTGTATGTGGGCCACAGTTGACTTTTGCCCTAGCACAGTCGATTTCTAGGCCTTTGAGCAATTGGCTGAGCAAACTTCCTCTGCAAGGCTTGAAACTTGACATGGATGATCTTGAGAAAATATTAGGACAATGGTGAGAATTTGGGACCCTTTAGATTCAAACATCTTGATGCAAACTGAAACCCTAATTTGAGGTAAACTGCCTTAGGAGAGGGTTTGTCTGGTCAACCCTTAGACTTCCTTGAGCAATTTGAGGACCTCGCTTGACATGTATTGAGAAATATGGGAGGGAAAATTTTGGGGTGCAATAGTAACCGAATGCGAAGAACCTGGATCGTATGAAGGACCAAAGGAGGGATCCCGATGGTCTATGTATTTTGATGGAGCCTCGAACTCATTGGGTAACGGCATTGGCGCTGTAATTATATCTCCTGAGGGTTGTCATACTCCGTTCACCGCCAGATTATGTTTTAACTGCACCAACAATATGGTGGAGTATGAAGCGTGTATCATGGGTATTCGAGCTGCTATTGACCTGAGGATTAAGTTCTTAAGTGTATTCAGAGATTCCGCTATGGTGATAAGTCAGATCAAAGGCGAGCGAGATACAAAGCACCCGAATCTGATTCCTTACAAAGAATATGTATTGACATTGCTCCCACATTTTAAGGAGGTAACCTTTGAACATTTCCCAAGAGAAGAGAACCAGTTAGCGGACGCGCTAGCTACCATGTCTTCCATGTTCAAAGTGAGGTGGGACAATGAAGCTCCCCAGATTACCATTGAGAGGTTGGACGAACCCGCACACTGCTGTGACATTGAGACTGAAGAGGTAGTAGATAAACCCTGGTTTCACGAGGTAAAGAGGTATCTTGAGGCTCAAGAATACCCCGAGGGGGAATCTGTTAATGATAAGAAGTTTCTGAGAAGATTCGCTGCGAAGTTCTTCATCAGTAATAGTATCCTCTATAAGCGTAGCCATGATTCAACCTTACTGTGGTGCATAGACAAGAGCGAGGCTGAAAGGATCATGGAAGACCTACATGAAGGTACCTTTGGAACTCATTCCAGTGGACATACCATGGCGAAGAAAATCCTACGGGCAGGATATTACTGGTCTACTATGGAAGCCGATTGTTATCAGTACTCTCGAACCTGTCATAAGTGCCAAGTCTATACTGATAAGGTGCATGTACCTCCGGTTCCCCTGAATGTTTTGACGGCTCCATGGCCTTTTGCAATGTGTGGCATCAATATTATTAGTGAGATCAGGCCTACTGCGTCTAACGGGCATCGCTTCATCCTGGTAGCAATTGATTATTTCACAAAGTGGGTTGAGGCAGCTTCCTTTGCTACAGTAACCAAGAACATCGTGGCGCATTTTATCCGACATAATTTGATCTGTCGATATGGTATACCAGAGAGGATTATTACTGACAATGGTATAAATCTTAATAACACAATGATCACTGAACTCTGCAAACAGTTCAAGATAAAGCATCATAAATCTTCTCCCTACCGGCCGAAGATGAATGGGGTTGTTGAAGCGGATAACAAGAACATCAAGAAGATTGTGCAGAAGATGACGGTGACATACAAAGATTGGTATGAGATGTTACCATTTTCTCTTCATGGGTACCGTACCTCGGCAAGGACATTGATAGGGGAAACACCGTACTCTTTGGTGTATGGCATGGAGGCAGTTCTACCCATCGAAGTCCAGATACCCTCTCTCAGGATCATGAAGGATGCGGGTTTGAACAAAGACGACTGGATCCAAACCCGACTTGATCAGCTGAACTTAATCGATGAAAAGAGGCTTACTGATATTTGTCATGGTCAGACGTATCAAAAGCAAATGATCAAGGCTTTTAACAAGAAAGTCAGACGTCAAGAATATCAAGTTGGGGATCTAGTGATCAAATGCATCATACTACCGCAAGGTGATCCCAGGGGCAAATGGACCCCCACATACGTTGGGCCATTTGTGGTTAAGAACATTTTTTTGGGAGGAGCTATGATTCTAACCACCATGAATGGTGACGACCTTCCTCACCCCGTCAATGCAGACATAGTGAAAAGATACTACGCATAATCAAAGACCCGCTAGGTTGACTGGCCAAGGAAAAAATAAGGGATTCCCGGCGAACCAAAAGGTTTCGGGCAAAAGTAAGGGATGAAAATGAAAAAAGACTGTACACCCGGCAAGTCGAAAACCTGAAAGGGCAACTTGGGCAAAAAAGGGTATCCCAGTGGACTGAAAACCCGAAAGGGCGATCCAGGAAAAAATTAGGGATCAAAGCGTAACATTATGTCTCATTGGATCATCTTGCAACCAGACTTCGATATCGACTATCAAGCTCAGACGACGCCAATCAATCTGATCCACCTTCGGCCAAGTAGCAAAGTGATGAGACGCTTGAAGATATAAAGGAAATAGCAGAGTTGGAACCCAATGGGATTTGATTCACATACCTCTTGTACAAAAATGCCTGTTATAGGCCAACTTCATAAAAAAAATTAATACAATTCATTTTCACAAGAAATTTCAATTTTTTTTTCTTTTTCCGTTTTGTTTTGCTAGGACGTCCAATGATTTATTTTCGATATGTGAATTTGAAAATAATTTCTACTCATAAATATTTACATAAAAAAACAAAAGACAATTGCTCGTAATTCCAGGAACAGGGACAAACAAGAAGTGTCCAAGCCTTACAGTTACTCTGCCCATCAGGTACAGGGACATAACCAGCCGGAGAACATGAGAAGTGGTACACACACTCCCCACAAAGTAAGAAGTACCCAAAGACAATGGTGTTAGCATTTCCCGAATAAGACATAACTATCCCCAGCTGAGGTTCACAATCTCGAGTGAGTCGGCAAAATTTTGCCCCAAGCAGAGTTTATTTCTCTCACAAGCAAAATTCAATCTCCAATAGAATTCATTATCACCAGCAACGGTAATTCATCCCCCGCTGAGTTGTTTCTCCAAGTTAGCAAATCTCTCAACAGAGTATCTCCTCTCCAACAAAGTTGTTCTCCCGCAGAGTTATTCTCAAACAGAGTCTCTCCCCCGGTAGAGTAGCTGTAAACAAGGGGCAAATCCCCAGCATAGTCATCTTTGTTCACCATCCCCAACAGAAATAGAGGAACTATGGTTTGTTACAGCGGTCAAGAATACCATTTCTCATACTCTCCAAACAGCAGTCAGGGATTTATTTTCCCAGACTCAGATTATTACGTCAGCATTTCATGTTCATACATCATGACATGTGCATACATTACATATAACATAATCGCAATTATCTTGAGAACCTCATCACAATGCATCCCATGCATCGCACATAACTAACCCTGTATTTATTTCAGGAAAGACAATTATTATCAACAATTTCCAGTAGGTCCATGATCAACACTCAAAGCTAAACAGAGTAATCATCGACAACAAATGCAACCTCATCCAGGTTTCTTCTCACAGCCCTACTACCCAGGATTTCATCTCGAAGTAACCCTACTATCCAGGTTCCTTCTCACAGCCATACTATCCAGGCTTTCATACCAAAGTAACCATACTATCCAGGTTCCTTCTCACATCCCTACTACCCAAACTCATCTCGAAGCAGCCCTACTACCCAGGATTTCATATCGAAGTAACCCTACTATCCAGGTTCCTTCTCACAGCCCTACTATCCAGGCTTTCATACCGAAGTAACCCTAATATCCAGGTTCCTTCTCACAGCCCTACTACCCAGGCTTTCATCTCGAAGTAACCCTACTATCCGGGTTCCTTCTCACAGCCCTACTACCCAGGCTTTCATATCGAAGTAACCCTACTATCCAGGTTCCTTCTCACAGCCCTACTACCCAGGCTTTCATATCGAAGTAACCCTACTATCCAGGTTCTTTCTCACAGCCCTACTACCCAGGCTTTCATACTGAAGTAACCCTACTATCCAGGTTCCTTCTCACAGCCCTACTACCCAGGCTTTCATATTGAAGTAACCTTACTATCCAGGTTCCTTCTCCTAACCTTACTATCCGGGTTCGGCCTCCCTTATCCCCAGACAACAATCCACAACACTGTAAGACTGGGACCCAATCAAACACAATTGATTTCACATTTCCCCAGTAAGTCGCAGTGCGGCATGTACCCTGACCAAACACACACTTTATTTCCGTTTCCCAAACCGGAACTATTCCCCAGTAGAGTAACGGACAACTAAAGCTCCTAAAACTCTATTTTTCTCAAGACAGAGACCAACATTCCCCAACAAAGTCCTCCTCAACAACAGATATACGGGTTATCGCAAAGGAATCTCTTGTGCGATCGACACTTCCTTGGATGGCATCTTTAAACCCATCTCCGACAATTCTCTAGCAACTTTTGAATGGAATCTGTAACCCCATTCCCGACATCACAAATTAAGTATCACTTCATGCGAGTGCAAATTCCTGGGCACTCTAGTGTTCAATCATCTTCTACCTTCAGATCACGAAAGGCGGACGAGCCAATCTACATCCTCAGGTTTCAGAAGATTGAACATAGGCAGCTGTTGTACCCCAAAATTTTCCCTCCCATATTTCTCAATACATGTTAAGTGAGGTCCTCAAATTGCTCAAGGAAGTCCAAGGGTTGACCAGACAAACTCTCTCCTAAAGCAATCTTCTTCAAATTAGGGTTTCATATTTCATCAAAATGCTTGAGTCCACAGGATACCAAATGCTCACCATTGTCCTAATATGTTCTCAAGATCATCCATGTCAAGTTTCAAGCCTTGCAGAGGAAGTTTGCTCAGTCAATTGCTCAAAGGCCTGAAAATCGACTGTGCTAGGTCAAAAGTCAACTGTGGCCCACATACAGTCAAACTTCAATATTTTTGGGCAACATCCTCATTTTGAAGTATCATTCATCATTTGATCAAGATTTGATCATGATTCATCAAGGATTGCTCACAATTCACCAAAACCCAAAAGTTGCTAAATTAGGGTTTTGTAGAAAAAGTCAACTCAACTTTGACCAAACATAACTTTCTCATACTTCATCATAAATGACCCACCCAAATCTCATTTTGAAGAGGATGCAAGTCCCATCAATTCATCTTCATCTCCCAAGTTCAAAATATGCACTCACAAAAAGATATGAATTTTGACATTATAGGTCATTTTGAAAAGTCAACAAAAACACCTTTTGGGTCAAAGCTTCATACATGAACATGGAAGACTCAATTGAGATGATACTAAAAGGGTTGCTTATAGGACATCCTAATCTTTCTAAAAAGTCCAAGAACACCTCTCTAGGGTCAAAATTGAGAGAGATATGCATTGTCAAAGTTGACCTTTTTTGCAAAATTGCCAAAAGTCAAATGTGCTCAAATTTGCATCTTTTGCTAAATGGGCCCAACTTTTTATGCTTGAATCTCATTCCTAACATAGTCCACGTCCTATGGAACCATCCATACTTTATTTACTCATTTATTTAATTTATTTTGATTTTTATCCATTTAAAATTCAAATAAAATCAAATAAATCCTAATAAGTCATATATTGCATTTTAGGGATGATCTTTTGCATTAAAAGAAGATATTATATGCTGTCAAATGAAGATCAAATCGTGCAAGGCCAATTTGATTGGAAAAGATTGGATTTGAGCAAAATTGGAAAAGAATCATATGCCATGAAAGACCAAATCAAATCTCCATAATTGAAAAAGATACAAGGCATTTTTATTGACCTAATGTATTCCACTACATATAGACAAGAGATCCAATGCACAAGGGAGGAGTTTAGAAGTCGAAAAAGCTGCAAGCAAGAATTGAAAATTGTCAAAAAAGTGATAGACTAATTTCCAGTTTAGAGGCCAATTCACAGACTTTCAAAGCCACCAATTGTTTCCTGGAATCTTTCTGAAGCTAGCACGATCGGTTGCACGCCTCTACACTCCCAGAATCTCCCTCTAGACGTCACACGGTTTGCATTCTTTTTTCAGATTTCATTGCTATGATTCTTGCATCATGAATGTGTTTCAATGGTATATTTGTGTTTATTGTCATGTTCGCATCATGTCTGGACCATTTAATTGAAGTTTTAACACTTGTATGAACATCTACCATAGCTAGGGTTTGCCTTGTTGTTTTGGGGCTTTCAAATGCAGGAACAATTGGCCCTAATGAAGGATACCATTGTGATCAGAGGGTCAAACCTATTTGATCCATGGTCTTGAATCTAATTTATATTGCTTGGATGTAATTTTTGAAATACACAGGGTTATAGCTGCAACACCATGTCCGTAGGTAAAAGTGTTGCTATCTAAAACGACGATTGGGAGGAAGAAGATGGATGCGTGGCACCCCCTGGTTGGGTGATTTGAATTTCACGCGTTTTAAATCTCAACATTTTGTTTTCATTATATAATAATTGTTTTTTATTGTATATACAAATAAATCACATAGCTTAGTTAGCAAGCGTGCAGGGGAAAAGTGCAGAGGACCTGGGTTCAATCCCCAGGTCCCAACCTTTATTCATGTTTTTCTTCAACAGAAAATCTAGCGCATTACACGTCAAGAGGTCCACCATGTACTATCAGGATCTGACCATCCAATTCACCATGGCTTCAGATCTAATGCCTTCCCCTTCGAGGACCACCATACGCCTCAGTCAAGCATGCGCACTGGATGGGGGCGAAGTCAAACAAGCCTCTGCCCATTTGGGCCCAGAAATTCAGTTTTAAACCCCCTTTTCCAGCAAAAACCACCAGGCCCATCTCACCTTTCTTTATTTATTTATTTTTAATTCTTTTAGTACCTTTTTTTAAATTATTTTAATTGACAACTAATTATTCTTTTTTCATAAAAAATCATAAAATCAAGAAACCAAAAAAATTAGAATTAGACTTTTTTTAATCAAAATTAATTTTGTTAATTTAATTTAATTTAGTTTAACTTAGGACAATTTTAACTTTTTTATGATTAAAACTAATTAGTAAATTAGGTTAAATTATTGATTCAATTCTTTTATTTTTCAAATAAACAAAATACAAAAATAGGTTTTAGATGGAATCAATTTATTTTTAATTTAAAATTAAGTAGAACTTAGAATTTTATCTTTAATTTTAACTATGTCATTATTTTCTTAGATAACAAAAACAAAAAAAAAACATTTTCTTAATTAACCGCAATTAGGTTTAGGCAAGGGTCAAAACCCTAATTATCTCGTATTCGATTCATCGCGCGCATATTATTTTATTTTGTCAATATTATTGTAACTGTGCAAGGTTTGTAATAGTTTAATCTAGGGTTTTTATTCATCGCTTTTCCCGGGGTTTTTGGCTATGTAATTAATTCCACCCCCTCCCCCCGAAGCCTTGTAATAGCGTAGATTTACTTTCTCGCATTTTAGTTCTCACAAATATTTGACTGTTTAGATGTATGCTAATAGGATTGTATGACAAGAATGCATGACAAATTTAATACATTTAGAAAACCCTAATCTGCAAAGATAAAATAACTGAAACAAATCACTCGCACATATCACTCCTAGGGTATACTCTCACTTCGGTTTCCTTCGGTAAACGATCGTTAAGTATAGGGTGTCTTAGTGGTTGCCCTTTTGTCTGAAAAAGATCAAATGTCTCGTTCGGACGTTGCCTCAGAAATGTTGCCTCATAAATGTTGCCTAAAATATGATCTTAAAACTCTAGGGTTATTCCTAAGTTATCCTAACATTGCTTTATTGGTCGTACGTCCCTTTCTAATTGACCCTTACAATTCCAACGGTGCTACCTATTTCTCAATAGTAGGATAGCGTTGTCTAAAAAGAAACAAGAATAGAAACGATCTTTTTTCGAGTAAGTAGATGCTAGTAGGTACTTGCTCAAATCAAAACTCTTCACACTTACACATTTTCAAAGCAATTTTCAAAACAACTTCGTCACACCTTTGAGGACTAATACAAGGGTTATCACGAAGTTAAACTTTTTCAAAATAAAGCACATACACAAGAAATTTAAAAATGAGCAAGTACCTAAGAGCCCATGGAAAACCATGGATAGAAAGGGTGACAACACCTTCCATTTCTATAATCTACCCCCCTTAGTAATAACCCTCAAAAAGATTTTTTCTATACTTTTTTCCTTTCCGATTGGATGAAATAAAAGTCGGTGGAGACTCTTGCTTACCGCGACATTTTGCAAACAAAAAACGCAAAGCGCAAACCAGCAAGTAAAAACAGTCGGTTCTGCCACCGTATCACACACATACACTTTGGGTTCCATATCAATATCAGACATAACACACATACATCATATAGAAAATAAACAATCTCACCCTCGATTTAGCTATCTAAGGGTTAATCATCAAAACTCACTTCTTCTACAAAATTCAACTCGTCACCTAAGACTCCATGCAGTGATGTGTCCCTTACAACATAGATCATTACCTAAGACTCCATGCAGTAATGTGAAAAACCCATTACATTGCTAAAGACTCCACGCCGCAATGTCCAAAATCCAAATATGATCTGACACCTAAGACTCCATGTCGTGATGTGTTCAGCCTGTCACCTAAGACTCCACGTTGTGATGTTTTCCTCTACCATGTAGATTCATTATCTATGACTCCATGCAATAATGTACGAAGCTCAATACATTGCCTAAGACTCTATGAGGCGATGTATTCCCCTCATCTTACCCATTACCTAAGACCCCGGGTAGTAATGCGCGAAACTTAGTTCATTACCCAAGACTCCATGCAGCAGTGTAACATGACCCAATGTCTAAGACTACAAGAAGCAATGTATTTCCCTCTCTTCACCCATTACCTAATACTACATGTAGTAATGTGCGATAATCTTGACATAACCCATTGCCTAAGAATCCACACAACAATGTGTTTCCTCATTTTGTGATATAAATCATACCCTAAGACTCCATGCAGCGGTGTTCGAAATCCAAATTTAGCTCATCGCCTAAAGACTTCACGCAACGATTCGCAAACATAACCCATTGCCTCAGTCTCCAAGCAGCCATGCGTTATCAAGTGTTGTTTTATTCATCCCCCAAGGTGCGATGAATAAGAAAAATCAAACCCAAACTTATCATATTTGTCACCCAAGCATTGATTAATCTCACTCTCTTTTCTATTCAAACTCTGGAAAGATGACACATCGTCATCTTTACCTATCCCTTTATACAAATTCTTAATCATCATCCTCACCTTTATTCAAATCCTAGTAAGCGATATATCATCAGCTTTGCCTATTCTCTTAAGACTCTTAAGGGTATGCTATATAAGAGTAACCTTAAGTTTGTCGGACAAATTTCAGGGTATTCCGAGTATTCAATAAACTCCCAATCAAAATGCACAAGACTTGTGTATTCTTACGTTATTCGATTGGAAGATAATTGAATAGGGGCAGTTGTCGTACCCCAAATTTGCCTTACTGTTATGATCATATTTTCAAGATTAAAAGTGAAAGAGAAATATTTTGATGGTACAACAATATCTGACGGCCCATTTTTAAGAATACAAGTTAATAGAGGGGTACGTTTTAATTCAAGGGAGTGGGGCTTTCTAAATCAGAAAGACCCATATACCCGTAGGCCCATGTGCGAAGCATGTTGGCCAATAGCCCATGAGATTCGAATATTAGAAACTGGTGCAAAAGGAAATTAAGATTTTAAGTATAAGGCCCATTTCAGTGTTACTCTTTTAGTAAATAAAGGGGGTGAAATTGCAATTAAAAGCCCATTAGAATTCATATGCCCATTTGGTTTTTGATTGAGTAGCAAAAAGTAAAGATTAGAAACAACAGGCCCATTAAAGTTTTTTAGTCAACCCATTTGTATTTTTTGCTGTCTGTTGTACCCCAAAATTTGCCCTCCCATTTTTCTCAAAACATTTCAAGAAAGATCCTCAAGTTGCTCAAGGAAGTCCAAGGGTTGACCAGACAAGCTCCCTCCTAAGGCAGTCTACCTCAAATTAGGGTTTCATGTTGCATCAAGATACTTGAGTCCAAGGGACCCCAAATTCTCAACAATGTCTTAATATGTTATCAAGATCATCCATGTCAAGTTTCAAGCCTTGCAGAGGAAGTTTGCTCAGTCAATTGCTCAAAGGCTTGAAAATCAACTGTGCTAGGGCAAAAGTCAACTGTGGCCCACATACAATCAAATTTCAAGATTTTTAGTCAAAATTCTCATTTTGAAGGATATTTCATTATTTTATCAAGGTTTGATCATGATTCATCAAGGATTTCTCATAATTCCTCAAGAATCAAAAGTTGCTAAATTAGGGTTTTGTAGGAAAAGTCAACTCAACTTTGACCAAGCATAAATTTCTCATACTTTATGAGAAATGACCCATCCAAAACTCATTTTGAATAGGATGCCATGCTCTACAATCCATATTCAGCTCCCAAGTTCAAAATATGCACTCACAAGAAGTTATGAATTTGGACATTATAGGTCATTTTGGAAAGTCAACAAAAATACCTTTTTTGTCAAAGCTTCATACATGAGCATGGAATATAAAATAGAGATTAGACTAAAAGGGTTGATTATAGGACATCTCAAGCTTTCTAAAAATTCCAAGAACACCTTCAAATAGTCAAAATTGAGGAAGTTATGCATTGGTGAAGTTGACCCTTTTTGCAATTGCCAAAAGTCAACTATGCCTAAAACTTCAAATTTTGCCAAATGGGCCCAATCTTTTTCACTTGTTTTGAGTTGGCAACATATTCCATGAGCTCTAGCCCTTGCCACTTGTCATTATCATGTTCTTATTATTTATTTTGATTTTTATTTGATTTAAATCAATTTTAATCCAAATAAATCATGAGAAAATCTAAAGCATTGAAAACTCAAGATTTTATACTTGTTTCAGGTCACAAATCCAATTGGAAAGTATTTGAAATCGTGCAAGGCATTAGGGTGGACAAAAAGATTGATTTTAGGCCAATTTTGGAATGATATTCAAGAGAATCAAATCACAATCAAATTCAATAATGGAAGAAGATTGAGTATATTCTGTCAACCCTAATCCATTCCTTAATACATATAAAAGCGAGGCATACCAAAAAAGGCTAGAAAAAGGAGGCGCAGGAAGGAGAACAGAACTTGAAAAAATCAAGAAAAAGTGCAAACACAATTTCATTGTTCCGGGCCAATTCAAGACTCTTTGCCCATTCCAATCGATTCCTGGGAGTGTACGCAAGTAGAAGCAATCAAGAACAAAGTCTTTCCAGTACCCAAAAGCGCTGTAAGTCCATCACGATATCCATGGATTTTTGAATTCGGTTAGCACGATTTAGACATTATTAGCATGAATTAACCATATATTGTTGATCCATAGAACCTTTGCAAGCTTTCTGCATTGTTTAATTTCATTTATATGTCCTGTACAAGATTTCACCATTGCTAGGGTTGCTTGCTTCGATTTGGGATTTTCTTTTACATGCTAAATTAGACCATGAAAGGGCCACCTTTGTGTTCAGCAAAGCCAGATGAAGCCATCCATGGCCTTCATTTTTATTTATAACGCTTGTGTTGAGTTTTTGAATTTGATGGACTTGTAGCTACGGACAAACGTCCGTAGGTAAAAGTTTGAAACTTTTACCCACGGAACGAGGTCAGGGATGACCTATGTGTCACCATTCCATTGGCGTATTTGAATACTGGCGCGCTTTTTCTTTGTGCTCCACTAACCCACTTTATTTTCCATATTATCATCATTATTTATTTGATATACAAATTGAACAAGTGGCGCAGTTGGTGAGGGTGGCGTTGGTAATTGCTTCAGGACCTGGGTTCAAATCCCAGGTCCACCAATTTCTCCATATTATTTTCTTTTTCAGGACCCAATGCATTTGTAAGTTCAAGATCTACCATATGGCCTCACCATCTAACATGCCAAGTGGCCAATTGGCCAGATCCAATAGCCAGCAATGGAGCAGTATCATAAGCCAAGTCAAACGCAGAGCATGTGATTTGGGAAGTCAAACGTGGACATTCTTCTTGGGCCCAGAAATGCTTCTCACACCCCCCATAATTGCTCAGGCCCAAATCTCTTTCTCTATTCTATTTTTTTTATTTGTTTTAATTAATTTTTATTTATTTATTTACTAACCAATCAACTATTTCTTTTTTTATCAAAAAATCACAAAAATATTACTTTTCATAAATTAGGTCTAGATTTTATTTTTATCAAAAAAAATTAATTAATTTAATTAGGTTTGTTAATTTAGATAACTTTAATTTCTTTTTTGTAAATAATTAAAAATAATTAGAAAATTAGGGTTTTGTCCAAATTTAATTACATTTTCTTTTTTCCTAAAAAATAACCAAAAAACCAAAAATAGGTCATTTTATTTATTTTCATTAATTAATTTAAATTAGCTAATTAATTGTATATTTAATTTTAAAATCTAAATTCTTTTCTTTAAAAAATATTAAAAACAACAAAAACATTTTCTCTTTTAATTAGGATAGAAGGGTCAAAACCCTAGTTTGCATTCGTTCTAATTTTCATCGCGCACTTTATTTTATTATTTTTACCCTATTAATGCAACTGTTCACAAGTTGTAATAGTTAATTAGGAATTTTTATTTCCATTTACCGTTTTATTTCAAAGGGTTTGTTTTTGGCTATGTAAATACCCGAAGCCTTGTAATAGCGTAGTTTAATTTCCGCACTTTAAATTCTGCAAAATATTGAACTGTTAGATGTATGATATAGGATGCATGGCAAGAATGTATGTTTAATTTTAAAACAGGTAGATAACCCTAACATGTGCAAAGATAAATAATCTGAAATTGAATCACTCGCACATGCGCACTCCTAGGGTACACTCCCACTTGGTTGCCTTTGGTAAACGGTCATTGAGTATAGGATGCTTTAGTGGTCGTCCTTTTGTCCAAAGATCAAAGTTGCCTCAGAAAGGTTACCTCAAATATTGTTGCCTTGGATAATTGATATAATACATTAGGGTTATTACTAAGACGTCCTAACATTGCTTTAGTGATCTTACGTCCCTTTCGAATTGACCCTTAAACTCCAACGACGGTGCTACCTACTCACTAATAGTAGGATAGCGATGTCTAAAGGAAACGAATGCAGAACGATTCTTTTTTCGAGTAGGTAGATTAGTTCTTAAGTACTTGCTCAATCCAAATAAAAATTTTCACACTTACACTCCTTTACAAACAAAGTTTTCAAAAACACTTCATTACACTCTTGAAGACAGAAGCAACAGTTAAATCAAAGTCAAAACAAAAGCTTTTCAAATCACGCAAACACAAAGAAAACAATTTTGAAAATGATGAGCAAGCACCTAAGAGCCCATGGAAAACCACGGATAGAAAGGGTGCTAATACCTTCCCTTTCTATAATCTACCCCCGTACTCAGAAATATCTCGAAAAAGGAATTTTTCTGTGCTTTTTTCCTTTCCTTGTTGGATAAAATAAAAGACGGTGGCGACTCTTGCTTACTGCGACATTTTACGAACACAAACGTAAAACGCAAACCAGCAAATTCCTTAAAAAGGAAAAAAACCGTCTCGGTTCTGGCCACCGTATCACAGAACTGGCGACTCTGCTTGGGAAATAATAAGTGGGGTGTACCTTAGGATTAGTTCATCATATTGTTTTCAATTGTTTGATCTGTTTGCTTTATCTTTGTGGGCTTTGTATCGGAGTTACTATAGATCCTAACCCGGATCTTGGGATACCTTTTAGGTAAGTAGCAACAGACTCTGAGGGGATTGTACGGTGTAGACCGATACGGTTGAAGCAGTAGCTACGTTGGTGTGACACATTAGTTGGTACCGATATCCCTTGTGGAGGAACACAGAGAGTATGGGGCTGCTAATGGGTCATTAAGCATCAACTGACCTTAGAACATATAATTGACCAACTTGGCTATAGAAAATAGCAGTATGCTACACTCATTGAGACCATACTCTCGTGATGGTTCCGGCCGCAAGAAAAGATTGCTAAGCTGAAACTATGACTGATGGAGGATGGTCAGTGATATTGAGAACCTCTAGAACCCGGTTACTATTACTAGGACAGGTTGAACCAACTAAACTGCAAGAGGGTAGTACCTAAACTCCATGCCAGCCTGAAATTTAAGGGCTATTGTGTGACTTGTTTTCCCTTACCATGTTTGCTATCTGTGATACCTGTGGTGTGTTTTTATCATGACATCATGCATCATGACATCGCATGAATATTTCATTAGACTAACCATTTCAAAGACCGAGGGGATTCATCTTTGTTCTGTTTTGCAGATCATGGCTTCTATGCGCAGAAATACCATTCGAGTCAACTTCGTGCAGATACCTGCTCAACTTAGAGAGTTGGTTTCAAAAGTTCCTGATACTTCTTCCTTTGTTAGAAGACATGGTCATCTCCTCAGCCTAGTCACTTCCAAGTTGGATGAGCAAATGATAAGTATGTTGTTCCAATTCTTTGACCCGTTGCACCAATGTTTCACCTTCCCGGACTATCAGTTGGTCCCTATTTTGGAGGAGTTTTCTGATTTACTTGGCATATCTATTCTAGAGAAGACACCCTTTGCAGGTTTGGAGATAGCTCATAGGCCAGAGGATATTGCTTCAGCCCTACATCTGAAAATGGCTGATATAGTATCTAACTGGGAGATTCGGAGCGGAGTTAAAGGTTTCTTGGCTAAGTTCTTGATTGATCAAGCTCAACAACTCTGGGATAGTTTGGACTTTCAAGCATTTGAAGACATCCTGGCTCTCCTCATCTATAGCTTGGTTCTGTTCCCAAATTCAGATTCTTTTGTCGATGTGAACATAGTCAACATCTTCATGTCCCGTAACCTAGTGCCTACACTCTTGGGTGATACTCTGCATGTTCTTTATACCCGTACTGTTCGGAGAAGGGGAACTCTCATGTGTTGTACACCGCTGCTGGTGAGGTGGTTTATTTCTCACCTCACCAAATCTATATTGAAGAATGAGGAAGGTATGGGTTGGGCTTACAGAATCATGTCCCTTGCTCATACGGACATCCTTTGGAGTACTAAAGATATGGAAAAGGTAGTTATCATTGATCGGTGTGGGGAATACCCTAATGTCCCATTGCTTTGAATTAGAGGAGGGATAACCTATAATCCTTGTTTGGCCTTACGACAGTTTGGATGAGCTCGAAGGGACGATCCTCATGAGCTGCTGCTTACAGGCATTGTCTTTGACTTCAAGGGGGATGTTGAGGGACATCGCCGCAGGTTTATACGAGCCTGGGACAGGGTGAATAGGTCTGATCCACATGAGCTAGGAATGAAGACTTCTCTCCCGATGCAATCGTATCTCCAGTGGGTTCGAGCCCGTGCTCAAAAGCTAGGGATGCCATACGAAGCTGTATTGCTGGTGTTTGTGGAGCATACTGATGAAGAAGGTGTTCCTTATACGATCCTCCATCCCTATATGCCTACTGATCTAGGGGCATTGAAGAGGTCTTGGATCCAGTTAAGGGAAGAAAGGGATACCTACAGAGAGAAGTATCATGAGCAGGAACGGAAGATCCTGAAGCTTACAGGGCAGCTAGAGACTGAGAGGATAATCAACGATTATGTCAGCACGAAAGGAAAACGACCATGGGAATTCTGATGTCTTTTATTGTTTCTAGTTTATATTTGTTTTTCAGTATTTCTTTTGTAACGCCTTAAAGGCATTTGTTAAACATTGTTTCAAGTTTTAATTTAATAAAGTGTGTTTTATTTTGGTTTACAAATTTGAATCTCCCTAAGTCTTTGAAATCATTTCATACGCATTCCGTTACCATGCACCTCATTACAGGTACCCTTACAGGTTTCTTATCTTCTTCGTTGTTTATTTCAGCACAACATGTCTTCTGAAACACCTACTGATCAAGCTATTAAGGCTCTTCAAGCTCAGAATGCTCAGTTTCAGGAGATGTTCCTGAACCTGGCCAAAGGGCAGCAAGATTTGAAGACTCTCATCTTGAAGGACAAGAAGAAGAAGAAGAAGAAGGTGGTTCTGCTGAATATGGATCGTAGGTTCGGGAACAATTTGCGACAGGAAACTGATTTGTCTCATTCATCTGGGGGAGGAGAGAATCAAGAGGAAAGGAGGGCTCCTAGCCTTGTGGTTTTTTACAATGACACTGATTTTGATGAAGACCAGTATCCTCCTGCTGAGGATAGGTATAAACAACTTGAAGACCGTCTGAGTGCCATGGAGATTCAGAAGGTCCCCTGTTTGGACTTTGGAGATCTGGGATTAGCATCTGGGGTGGTGATTCCACACAAGTTTAAAGCACCTGTCTTTGTTAAGTATGACGGGGTATCCTGCCCAAAGCTACACCTCCGCTCGTACGTTAGAAAGATTCAACCCTATACTGCTGATAGAAACCTGTGGGTTCATTTATTTCAGGATAGTCTGTCAGAGACTCAACTTGAATGGTTCTATCAACTGGAAGGAGATAATGTCTGCAACTGGGAGGACCTTGCTGCTGCTTTTTACAAGCAATACCAGTATAATGCCGACCTTGCTCCCACGCGTACCAAACTTCAGAGTATATCTATGGGTGCAAGCGAAGGTTTTAAGGACTATGCTCAGAAGTGGAGAGATCTTGCTGGAAGAGTCCAACCCCCTCTAGCTGACAGGGAGTTGGTGGATATGTTTCTTGGGACTTTGTTTGGTCCATATTTCAATCATTTGATTGGAAGTTCATCATTTGGATTCGCTGAATTGATTATGACTAGGGAGAGAGTTGAGGTCGGTATCAAGAGCGGCAAGATACAGAAGGGTGCTTCGTCAAGTACAGAGAAGAAGCCTTTCAAGAAGGAGTCTAATGCAGTTTACAACTCGAGAAGCCAAAACAGACCTGAGCGCCGCCAAGCAGTTAATGCGGTGGTAATATCAAGACTAATTGTTGCCCCACAATGCAACACTCAGCAAAGAGTAGAGAGACCACAAAGGTAGTATACTCGGCTCAGTATGACTCTATCTTAAATTCTGCCGCAACTGTTGAAAACCAACTTGGTGATTCTGAAGGAGGCTCCAAAGAATCCCAGTACTACATCACCGTTATATAATCCGAACGCCCGCTGTGCTTATCACTCTGATAGCCCAGGGCACGATACCAATAACTACTGGGCTTTGAAGAATAAAGTGCAGGATCTGATTGATGCTAAGGAGATTGAGTTTGAAGCGCCAGAAAAGCCAAATGTCATGACTGCTCCTATGCCCAAGCATGGAGTGAATGTTGTGGATGACGACTTGTTTGTGACTTCCGTGAAAGACATTTCTAATCTATTGTTGGCCGTTAAGAAGAACTTATTATCAGCCGGTTTATTTCTGGGTTGTGGCAAAGGTTGCCACCTATGTTCCATCCTGCCTGCTGGTTGTCATTTGTTGAAATCAGGTGTTCAACGCCTGATTGATAACAAAGAGATATTGTTCGAGAAAACTTTGATTCCATTGATTCCTGTTGAAGATGTTTCCATAATAACAATTTCTGCCAATTCTTCCAAGGCTTCCTCGAGAAAGCTTGTTAGAATTACATATGTTCCGAGAGTTGCTCCATTGATCATTACTATTCCTGGACCTATCCCTTACACGTCGGATAAGGCTGTCCCGTGGCACTATGGGGCCGATGTGTATTATCATGGGATTAAACAAGACTTGAAGGTTGAAGAGGCTGATACTGATGTCAGCAATATTGTCGGGTCTAGCAAGGTCACCCAAAGCGGAAGACTCTTCTCTCCTGAGATTTCTCCTCCAACTGTTCAAAAGCCTGTTGTCATTACACCTGCCAGTACATCTGCTACTGTTCCGATTCTTACACCAGTTATCACCCCTGTCACCGAGTCATCTGATACTCGGGGCAAAGAAGTTACAGGTGGGCCTGCCCGGATGGAGGCACCTAAAAAATTCATTGGTGAAACCTCTAGGCAGGAGATAGAGGAAATTTTGAAGATCATCAAGAAAAGCGACTACAACATAGTCGAACAGCTGGGGCAAATCCCTTCGAAGATCTCTATGTTGTCTTTATTGTTGTACTCAGAAGCCCATGCTAAGGCTCTGATTGCTTTCCTTAAAATTGCGCATATGCCACATGAGACATCTGCTGACCAATTCAAAGACTGTGTGGCTAGTTTGACCACTGATAACGGGTTGGGTTTCTCTGACGCAGATCTAACTGCCAAAGGAAAGAATCACAATGACGCTTTGCATGTTTAAATCGAGTGCAGGGGCACTACTCTGGCTCATGTGTTGGTGGATACTGGGTCCTCGTTAAATGTTTTACCCAAAAAAGCATTAGATCGGCTAGAATGCGAAGGGTTGGTTCTGAAGCCAAGTAATATTGTGGTTAGGGCCTTTGACGGGTCCAAAAGGATGGTACATGGAGAGGTGAATGTCCCTGTTAAGGTTGGTTCCCAGACTTTCGCGTCTACATTCTATGTGATAGACATTCGACCATCTTATTCTTGTTTGCTGGGTCGCCCGTGGATTCATAAAGCTGGGGTAATAACTTCTACGCTCCATCAGATGTTGAAATATCCAGTGAAGGGGAAATTGTCACGGTACGAGGAGAGGAGGAGTACATGGTGAGCCACCTTAACTCTTTTCGGTATGTGGAGATGGACGGGGAGTTCATTGAAACCCCGTGTCAAAACTTTGAAGAAGTCCCCCAGACTCTAGCGTCGACTGAAAATGTTGCTGAAGATCCTCCAATGAAGATGGCTTCCCTCAAGGATGCCCAGGATGTTATTGAAAAAGGTGGGTGTGCGAATTGGGGCCAACTCCCTGACTTTGCACACAAGACTGACAAGTTTGGTTTGGGTTTTACTGCAGAAGCTCAAAGGGCTGTTCGGCGTGCGCGGATTGGAAGACCTCCCTTGCGTATCAGTAATCCGGAAGTGAATGCAATTGAAGATGATGATGAAGATTCTGAGTTTGACAGCTGGATTTACCTGACTACCGACGGCGGATTAAGCAATTGGGCAGCAAAGGACTTCGTGCCCATTTCTTTTATTACACAGTAATAGACTTTTGTTTTGAGTTTTGTAACAGACAGTTTAAAACTTTACGGCCCGGTGCCTTTCCCGCGACACCGTGGCTTTGTTTGAAGGCTTATTATGTATCATTTCCATATATCATCAATAAAAGCATTGGATGTTTTCTTGCATTACAAATTTTGTGCTTCTTCATTTTCTTTTATATCTTGCAAAACAGCTATTTGTCTTACACACACTCTCATATCATAATACAAGTCTACATCCACTCTGGATCCCACTGATAACGATTCTTCTACTTCCAGTTATGACTTTGAAAGTCCGATTAACCAAGCCAAGGACGAAGGTGAGGATGATTGTGAAGTGCCTGGGGAACTTGCTAGACTGTTACTTCAGGAAGAGAGGGCCATACAGCCGCATGAAGAGGCAGTGGAATCAGTGAATCTGGGTACAGAGGAAGACAAGAAAGAGGTCAAGATCGTTACAAATCTGGAGCCTAGTGTTAAGCAACGGTTGATTTAGATGCTACGTGATTATGTTGAGATCTTTGCCTGGTCTTATGAAGATATGCCTGGGTTGGATACTGATATTGTGGTTCACCGCCTGCCGACCAAGGAAGACTGTCCTCCAGTGAAACAGAAGGTTCGCCGAATGCGCCCAGAAATGTCTGAGAAAATCAAGGCTGAGGTTATGAAACAGTTTGATGTCGGTTTTCTAGCAGTTACTTCTTACCTGCAGTGGGTCGCTAACGTGGTTCCGGTGCCGAAGAAAGATGGTAAAGTATGTATGTATGTAGACTATAGAGATCTGAACAGGGCGAGTCCCAAGGATGATTTCCCTCTGCCTCATATCGACGTTCTGGTTGACAACACCGCACAACATAAGATCTTCTCCTTTATGGACAATTTTTCTAGTTACAATCAGATTAAGATGGCTCCCGAGGATATGGAGAAGACAACCTTTTTCACGCAGTGGGGTACCTTTTGCTACAAAGTCATGCCTTTTGGATTGAAGAATGTTGGGGCAACATATCAGTGCGCCATGGTCGCTTTGTTCCACGACATGATTCATCATGAGATTGAGGTATACATTGATAACATGATTGCGAGGTCCTAGACTGAGGAGGAACAACTCGACCACCTGCAGAAGCTATTTGACAAGTTAAAGTTGTACAGACTGAGGCTAAATTCAAACAAGTGCACCTTCGAAGTGAGGTCTGGTAAGCTGCTGGGTTTCTTCGTAAGTGATAAAGGTATTCAGGTGGATCCTGCAAAGGTGAAGGATATACAGGAAATTCCAGCTCCCCGAACAGAAAAAGAAGTCAGAGGCTTTTTGGGACGGTTGAGTTACATTACCCAATTCATTTCACACCTGACTGCTACTTGTGAGCTAATCTTCAAACTGCTGAAGAAAGATCAAGTGGTAAAGTGGAATGATAAGAGTCAGGCCGCTTTCGAAAGGATCAAATAATATCTCCAAGAGCCACCTATTCTGATGCCTCCAGTTAAAGGAAGACCTTTAATCTTATACTTGACAGTACTCGACAATTCAATGGGGTGCGTGCTGGGGAAGCATGACGAGTCTGGCTAAAAAGAGCATGCTATTTACTACCTTAGCAAAAAGTTTACCGACTGTGAGACCTGATACTCGCTGCTTGAGAAAACTTGTTGCACTTTTGCATGGGCTGCTCGCCGGCTGAGACAGTATATGCTGACTCACACTACCCTATTGATATCAAAGATGGATCCAATCAAGTATATCTTTGAAAAGCCTGCCTTGTCCGGAAGAATAGCAAGATGGCATATGATCTTGACTGAGTATGACATCTAATACACGATCCAAAAGGAAATTAAGGGAAGTGTGTTGGCAGATCATTTGGCACATCAGGCAGTGGACGATTACCAGTCTATGAACTTCGAATTCCCGGATGAGAATATCATGTTGGTGACTGACTGTGAGACACCTGGACCGGATGAAGGACCTGAGGAGGGATCCCGATGGTCTATGTACTTTGATGGAGCTTCAAACGCTTTGGGTAATGGCATTGGTGCTGTGATCATATCTCCTGAAGGCTCTCATACTCTGTTCACCTTTTGACTATGTTTCAACTGCACCAACAACATGGCGGAGTATGAAGCATGCATTATGGGCCTTCGAGCAGAAATTGACCCAAGGACTAAGTTCTTAAGTGTATTAGGAGATTCCGCTCTCGTGATCAGTCAAATCAAAGGCGGGTGGGATATGAAGCACCCAAATCTTATTCCTTACAAAGAGTATGTACTGACGTTGCTTCCACACTTCGAGGAGATAACCTTTGGACACTTCCCAAGAGAGGAAAATCGGTTAGAGGATGCGCTAGCTATTATGTCTTCTATGTTCAAGGTTAGGTGGGACAACAGGGCTCCCCAGATTACCATTGAGAGGTTGGACGAACCCGTACATTGCTGTGACATTGAGACTGAAGAGGTAACGGATAAACCCTGGTTTCACGAAGTAAAGAGGTATCTTCGGGCTCAAGAATACCCCGAGGGTGCATCTGTTAATGATAAGAAGTTTTTGAGGAGGTTCGCGGCGAAGTTCTTCATTAGTAATGGTATTCTTTACAAGCGTAATCATGATTCAACCTTACTACGATGTGTGGATAAAAACGAGGCTGAAAGGATCACGGCAGAGTTACATGAAGGTACTTTCGGAACTCATTCCAGTGGACACACCATGGCAAAGAAAATCCTTCGGGCAGGATATAATTGGTCCACCCTTGAAGCCGATTGTTATCAGTATTCTTGGACCTGTCATAAGTGCCAAGTCTATGCTGATAAGGTACACATACCTCCAGTGCCTCTGAATGTCTTGACAGCTCCTTGGACTTTTGCAATGTGGGGCATCGACATGATCGGCGAGATCAGACCTAGGGCGTCTAACGGGCATCGTTTCATCCTGGTAGCAATTGATTATTTTATGAAGTGGGTTGAGGCAGATTCCTTTGCTACAGTAACCAAGAACGTCGTGACACGGTTTATTCGGCACAATCTGATCTGTCGATACGGCGTACTAGAGAGGATCATTACAGATAATGGTACAAATCTCAACAATATAATGATCATCGAGCGCTGCAAGCAGTTCAAGATACATCATCACAACTCTTCTCCCTATCGGCCGAAGATGAATGGGTCTGTTGAAGCGACTAATAAGAACATCAAGAAGATTGTGCAGAAGATGATGGTGACATACAAAGACTGGCACAAGATGTTACCATTTGTTCTTCATGGGTACCGTACCTCAGCGCGGACGTCAACAGGGGCAACACCCTATTCCTTGGTATATGGTATGGAGGCAGTCTTGCCCATTGAAGTTCAGATACCCTCTCTTCGGATTATGAAGCATGCGGGTTTGAGCGAAGATGACTGGATTCAGACCCGGCTTGATCAGCTGAACTTAATCGACGAAAAGAGACTTACTACTATTTGTCATGGTCAAACGTATCAAAAGAGGATGATCAAGGCATTTAACAAGAAATTCAGACGACAAGAGTATCAAGTTGGGGATCTAGTGATCAAGCGCATCATACTACCGCAAGGTGATCCCAGGGGAAAATGGACCCTGTTGTACCCCAAAATTTTCCCTCTTATATTTCTCAAAACATTGCAAGAAAAATCTTCAAGTTGCTCAAGGTTGCTCAAGAGTGGGTCAGACAAGTCATCTCCTAAGGCAGTCTATCCCAAATTAGGGTTTCACATTGCATCAAGATCCTTGAGTCTAAATGACCTCAAGTTCTCCCTAATGTCCTAATATGTTCTCAAGGTCATCCATGTCAAATTTCAAGCCTTGCAGAGGAAGTTTGCTCAGTCAATTGCTCAAAGGGTCCAAAAATCGACTATGCTAGGGAAAAAGTCAACTGTGACCCAAATATAGTCAAACTTAAAGATTTTTTGTCAACATTCTCATCTTGAAGGATATTTCATCATTTGATCAAGGGTTGATCATGATTCATCAAGACTCAAAAGTTGCTAAATTAGGGTTTTGTAGGAAAAGTCAACTCAACTTTGACCAATCATAACTTTCTCATACTTTATGAGAAATGACCCATCCAAAGCTCATTTTGAATAGGATGAAATTACCTACAATCCATCTTCATACCCCAAGATCAGAAAATGCACTCACAAGAAGTTATAAATTTGGATATTATAGGTCATTTTTGAAAGTCAACAAAAACACCTTTTTTTCCAAAGCTTATAACTTGAGAATGGAATATCAAAATGAGATGATACCAAAAGCGTTGGTTAGCGGATATCTCAAGCTTTCTAAAAAGTCCAAGAACAATTCCAAAAGTTCAAAATTGAAGAAGTTATGCATTGTTGAAGTTGGACATTTTTGCAAAATTTCCAAACGTCAACTATCCCCAAAACTTCAAATTTTGTCAAATGGGCCCATTATTTTCCACTTGATTTGAGCTTGCATCATTGTCCACGTGTCCTAGCTTCAGCCATGAGCCCATATCTTATTTTTACTATTTTATTTGATTTTTTATTGAATTTATTCATTTTTAATAAAATTAAATCATAAATAATCCAAAGCTTTGGTTATCTAAGATTTTTTGGCTGTTTCAAGTCTTAATTATCATCATGATCATCATCAAATTCATATCACACCATATCATGTGCAAAAAGATTGAGTTTTGAAAATTTGGCAAGTTTTAAAGAATGAATCAAATCAAATCCCAAAGCATTGATATGAGAAGATTCAAGCCATAATTCTTAACCTAATGCACTCCATAGTACATAAGGAAGCCAAAGGAATCGAGACAAGGGTTAGAGGCTGCAAGAAGAGGCATAACAAAGTTGGAAAAAAGGCACAAAAAGCTTGAAATCAAAATCGTGCTTAGAGGCAATTTCAGTAGCTTAGACCGGTCCCAATCTCTTCCTGGGTGTTCACACAAGCGATTTGGATCAAAAGCAAGCTTCCTCGCGCACCACCTAGCACTGTAAGTATCACGACAACCCGTCCCGTTCTTGGAATCGCGATTCATTATTCTTGTATCATTTGAGTAAATTGTTGGTATGTTTGAAATCCTCATAACATTTCCAAACTCTTGGTATTATTCAATTTTGTTTATCTGATCTATACTGCAAAATACCATAGCTAGGGTTTCGTGGATATTTTTGGGTATTTCTGTTTCATGGATAATTGGCCATCAAGAAGGGTATGGTTGTGACTGGGATGATGAGACGAGCACAACCCTGCCCTTAGAATTCATTTTCATGGCTTACAGTGGATTTTGGAGTATGCATGACTTGTAGTGACGGTCTATGTTCGTGCCTATAGGTTTTACAGGGTTTTAGCCACGGATGGGAGGTTGAAGACGATGCGTGGCAAGGTGTGGTTGGCCCATTCAAATCACGCGCGCATATTTTTTGTTCTGACCAGTAATTGCTTTTTTTGTTATATTATTATTATCATGTAATATATTAACAAATGAGTCAAGGCAGCGTAGTGGCAAGGGACACGTTCAATGATCATCAGGACCTGGGTTCGAATCCCAGGTCCTCCACTTCTTTGAAAATTTTATTTTTCAGGTGATCACATGTACCTCCAAGCGTATAGCCCACCATACACCATCATTCAATCAATTGCCAGATGGCCATTGGCCAGATCTGGTGGCCAAGATCTGAAGGACCACCATAGGCAAAGTCAACACTCACAAACCTGATCTCAAAAGTCAACAAAGGGCCAACACAATTGGGCCTCAGCATTGCTATATACACCACAAGATTCAGGCCCAAACCTCTTTTCTCTCTTATTTATTTATTTTGTTTTAATTAGTTGTTTTTATTGTTTTATTTAATTTCTAACCAATTGAAAAATTCTTTTCTTTTCTAAAATAAAATCACCAAAAAATATTTTTTATCAAAATTAATTTTAATTGTTATTTTTTATTAATAAATACTAATAAATTAATTTAGGTTTTAATTATAGAATAATCTTTAACTTTTTTGCAAATAATTAAAAATTAACTAGACTTAATTAGGTTTTACTAATTCAATTAATTTTGATTTCTTTCTTAAAATACCAAAACAATTTATTTTTATTAATTAATTTAATTTAGTAATTAATTTAGATTTAATTCCATTTTCTTTCTTAAAATAAAAACCAAAAAAAGATGTTTTCTTTAAAGGGTCAAAACCCTAGTTTGCGCTCGATTTAATTTCCCGCACGCGATTTATTTATTTGATCATATTAATGTACTTGCTCCCGGTTTATAATAGTTAATAGGACCTTTTATTTATCTTTTATCGCTTTATTTATTTTTAAAGGGTTTGTCTTTGGCGATGTAAATACCCGACGCCTTGTAATTTAAATTCCGCAATTTATTTTCTGCAAATTATAACTGTTAGATGTTTGGTAATAGGGGATGCATGACAAGACTGAATGTTTTAACCTAAAATCAACTTAGATCACCCTTAACATGTACAAAGATAAAAATAACTGAAAGCAACACACTCGCACATGCGCACTCTTAGGGTACACCCCACTTGGTTGCCTTCGTACACGGTCGTTGAGTATAGGTCGTTTTAGAGGTCGTCCTCTTGTCTAAAAGATCATAGTCGCCTCGAAACGGTTGCCTCGGATATTGTTGCCTCAAAAAAAATGATCTAAGACATTAGGGTTACTGCTAAGGCATCCTAACATTGCTTTGGTGACCGTAAGTCCCGCATTTGAATTGATCCTTAAACTTCAACGATGGTGCAACCTACTCATCAATAGTAGGATAGCATTGTATAAAGGAAATTAGCATTGAACTATTCCTTTTTTCGAGTAGGTAGATGGTTCTTAGATACTTGCTCTCTTTCAAAAAAAATAAAAACTTTTCACACTTACACTTTTCGAACAAAGTTTTCAAAAACACTTCATACACTCTTGAGGACAGAAGCAAGAGTTAAATCAGAGTTTTCAAAACAAAAACTTTTTCAAACCCACAAGCACAAAGAAAGCAATTTTGAAAATAGTTGAGCAAGTACCTAAGAGCCCGTGGATAACCACAGACAGAAAGGGTGCTAACACCTTCCCTTTCTATAATCTACCCCCCGAACCCGAGAAATATCTCGAAAAAGGAATTTTTATGTGCTTTTTTCCTTTCCTTGTTGGATAAAATAAAATTCGGTGGCGACTTTTGCTTACCATGACATTTTGCAAAAACAAACGCAAAATGCAAACCAGCATTCCAAAAACAGTCAGTTCTTCCCACCGTATCACAGACCCCTACTTACGAAGGGCCATTTGTGGTTAAGAACATTTTCTCAGGAGGAGCTATGATTCTAACCACCATGGATGGTGACGACCTTCCTCACCCCGTCAATGCAGACATAGTGAAAAAATACTACGCATAATCAAAGACCCACTAGGTCGACTGGCCTAGGCAAAAGTAAGGGCTTCTCGGTGAACCAAAAGGGTTCGGGCAAAAATAAGGGATGAAATTGAAAAAAACATGTACACCCGACAAGTCGAAAACCTGAAAAGGCGGCTTGGGCAAAAAAGGGTATCCCGATGGACTGAAAACCCGAAAGGGCGGTCTAGGCAAAAATTAGGGATCAAAGCGTAACACTATGTCTCATTGGATCACCTTGCAACTATACTACAGTATCGACTATCAAGCTCGGACGGCACTAATCAATCTGATCTACCTTCAACCAAGTAGCAAAGTGATGAGATGCTCGAGGATATAAAGGAAATAGCAGAATTGGAACCCAATGGGATTATTCACATAAGCTGTTTTTCTTTGTTTTTCACAAATTGTATAAATTCTATTTGTTCGGTGGCGTTCTCTTACTAGGACGTCAGCCTCTTGTACAAAAACGGCTATTTACGGGCCAAACTTTAGAGTTAATACAATTCATTTTTACAAATAAATTTCAAGTGGTTTTTCTTTTTCTGTTTTGTTTTGCAAGAACATCCAATGTTCATTTATTTGATATATGCATTTGACAATAATTGTTGTTCATAAATATTTACATACGAAACAAAAGACGATTACTCGTAATATCAGGAACAGAGGCAAATAAGAATTATCCAGACCTTACAGTTGCTTTGTCCACCAGGTGCAGGGATAGATTTAGCTGAAGAATATGACTAAGGTACATTCACTCCCCGCAGAGTAAGAAAAATACAGTAAGTGTTAACTCTCTCCAGCTGAGGCTCGCAACTGCGAATGAGTCGGTAAAATTCTCCCCAAGCAGAGTTTATCTATCATCAGCACTGGGAAATTATCCCCAGTGGAGTTTGGAGAATTATCCCCAGTAGAGGCTGGAGGATTGTCCCCAGAAGAGCCTAAAAGGTTATCCTCAGTGAAGTCGCAACTGGAAAATCACCCCCAGTGGAGTTCATTCCTTTTACAAACAGAAACTTAATTACCAACAGGTTTCATTATCACCAGCAACGGTAATTCATCCCCGGCTGAGGTTATTCCTCCAAATCAATAGATCCTCCGGCAGAGCATGTCCTCCCCACAGAGTCATTTCCTCATCAGTTTATTCCCCAGCGGAGTTATCCTCTCCCGAAGGTTCATTCTCACAATTATCTTTATTCACTATTCCCAGCGGAAACGAAGAATTCAACTCTTTTCTCCAGCAACAATCCAAGATTTATTTTCCCCAACTAAAAACATCACATTTCCATACATCATGACATGCATACGCATCATACAACACAGTCTCATTTATTTTGATAACATCATTGCCTGATACATATCATGCATTACATACAGGTAACCTTTACCTTTCAGGAAAGATACAATCAAATTCTCACAAAATTCAAGCTGTGAAGCCCGGGTACGACTGGATAATAGTTTAATCCCCAGTTAAATACGGACGACCGAAGTTCCTAAAATTCAACAGAGATGTTTCCTCAGTTGAATAACGGACGACCGAAGCTCCTAAAATTCAACTTTCCTCTTCAATAGAGATGATTCCTCAGTAGAATACGGATGACTGAAGTTCCTAAAATTCAACAAAGATGTTTCCTCAGTAGAATACGGATGACCGAAGTTCCTATAATTCAACAGAGATGTTTCCTCGGTAGAATACGGACGACCGAAGTTCCTAAAATTCAACAGAGATGTTTCCTCAGTAGAATACGGACGACCGAAGTTCCTAAAATTCAAAAGAGATGTTTCCTCAGTAGAATACGGATGACCGAAGTTCCTAAAATTCAACAGAGAAGATTCCTCAGTAGAATACGGACAACCGAAGTTCCTAAAATTCAACAGAGATGATTCCTCAGTAGAATACGGATGACCGGAGTTCCTAAAATTCAACAGAGATGTTTCCTCAGTAGAATACGGACGACCGAAGTTCCTAAAATTAAACAGAGATGATTCCTCAGTAGAATACAGACGAACGGAGTTCCTAAAATTCAACAGAGATGGTTCCTAAGTAGAATACGGACGACCGAAGTTCCTAAAATTCAACATAGATGATTCCTCAGTAGAATACAGACGATCGAAGTTCCTAAAATTCAACAGAGATGTTTCCTCAGTAGAATACGGACGACCGAAGTTCCTAAAATTCAACAGAGATGATTCCTCAATAGAATACGGACGATCGAAGTTCCTAAAATTCAAACAGAGACGACTCACCAGCAGAATAACGAACGACCGAAGCTCCTAAAATTCTACTTCTTTCAACAAAGATCAACCTTCCCCAGCGGAATCTTCCTCAACGACAGGTATACCAGCTCTCGCTAAGGAATCTCTTATGAGATCGACACTCCTTCGGATGGCATCTTTAAGCCCATCTCCCGTCATCAGTCTCCAAATGGCATCAATAAGCCCATTCCCGACATCACAAGACAATTACCACTTCATGCGAGTACAAATTTCTGGGCACTCTAGTGTTCAATCATCTTCCACCTTCAGATCACGAAAGGCAGACAAGCCAATCTAAATCTTCAGGTTTAAGAAGATTTAACAGGGGAAGTTGTTGTACCCCAAAATTTACCCTCCCATATTTCTCAAAACATTTCAAGAAAGATCCTCAAGTTGCTCAAGAAAGTCCAAGGGTTGACCATATAAGCTCCTTCCTAAGGCAGTCTACCTCAAATTATGGTTTCATGTTGCATCAAGATAATTAAGTCCAAGGGACCCCAAATGCTCACCAATGTATTAATATGTTATCAAGATCATCCATGTCAAGTTTCAAGCCTTGCAGAGGAAGTTTGCTCAGTCAATTGCTCAAAGGCTTGAAAATCGACCGTGTTAGGGCAAAAGTCAACTGTGGCCCACATACAGTCAAACTTCAAGATTTTTAGTCAACATTATCATTTTGAAGGGTATTTCATCATTTGATCAAGGGTTGATCATGATTCATCAAGGATTACTCATAATTCCTCAAGAATCAAAAGTTACTAAATTAGGGTTTTGTAGGAAAAGTCAACTCAACTTTGACCAAGCATAAATTTCTCATACTTTATGAGAAATGACCCATACAAAGCTCATTTTGAAGAGGATGACATTCTTTAAAATCCATCTTCATCTCCCAAGTTCAAAATATGCACTCACAAGAAGTTATGAATTTGGACATTATAGGTCATTTTGGAAAGTCAACAAAAACACCTTTTTTTGTCAAAGCTTCATACATGAGCATGGAATATCAAATTGAGATGAGACCAAAAGGGTTGATTAGAGGACATCTCAATCATTCTAAAAAGTCCAAGAACACCTTCAAAGAGTCAAAATCGAGGAAGTTATGCATTGGTGAAGTTGACCCTTTTTGCAAAATTGCCAAAAGTCAAATATGCCTAAAACTTCAAATTTTGCCAAATGAGCCCAATCTTTTTCACTTGTTTTGAGTTGGCAACATATTCCACGAGCTCTAGCTCTTGCCACTTGTCATTATCACATTTTTATTATTTATTTTGATTTTGATTTAATTTAAATCAATTTTAATCAAAATAAATCATGAGAAAATCTAAAGCATTGAAAACTCAAGATTTTATACTTGTTTCAGGTCACAAATCCAGTTGGCAAGTATTCGAAATCGTGCAAGGCATTGGGGTGGACAAAAAGATTGATTTTAGGACAATTTTGGAATGATATTCAAGAGAATCAAATCACAATCAAATTCAATAATGGAAGAAGATTGAGTACATTCTATCAACCCTAATCCATTCCTTGATACATATAGAAGCGAGGCATACCAAAAAAGGCTAGAAAAAAGGAGGCGCAACAAGGAGAACAGAACTTGAAAAAATCAAGAAAAAGTGCAAACACGATTTCATTGTTCCAGGCCAATTCAAGACTCTTTGCCCATTCCAATCGATTCCTGGGAGTGTAGGCAAGAAGAAGCAATCAAGAACAAAGCCTTTCCAGTACCCAAAAGCGCTGTAAGTCCATCACGATATCCATGAATTTTTGAATTCAGTTAGCACGATTTAGACATTGTTAGCATGAATTAACCATATATTGTTGATCCATAGAACCTTTTCAAGCTTTCTACATCGTTTAATTTCATTTATATGTCCTGTACAAGATTTCACCATTGCTAGGGTTGCTTGCTTCGATTTGGGATTTTCTTTTACAGGCTAAATTAGACCATGAAAGGGCCACCTTTGTGTTCAGCAAAGCTAGACGAAGCCATCCATGGCCTTCGTTTTTATTTATAACACTTGTGTTGAGTTTCGGAATTTGTAGGACTTGTAGCTACGGACAAACGTCCGTAGGTAAAAGTTTGAAACTTTTACCCACAGAACGAGGTCAGGGATGACCTATGTGTCACCATTCCATTGGCGTATTTGAATATTGGGGCGCTTTTTCTTTGTGATCCATTAACCCACTTTGTTTTCCATATTATCATCATTATTTATTTGATATACAAATTGAACAAGTGGTGCAGTTGGTGAGGGTGGCGTTGGTAATTGCTTCAGGACCTGGGTTCGAATCCCAGGTCCACCAATTTCTCCATATTATTTTCTTTTTCAGGATCCAATGCGTTTGTAAGTTCAAGATCTACCATATGGCCTCACCATCTAACATGCCAAGTGGCCAATTGGCCAGATCCAAGAGCCAGCAATGGAGGAGTATCATAAGCCAAGTCAAACGCAGAGCATGTGATCTGGGAAGTCAAACATGGACATTCTTCTTGGGCCCATAAATGCTTCTCACACCCCCCATAATTGCTCAGGCCCAAATCTCTTTCTCTATTCTATTTTTTTATTTGTTTTAATTAATTTATATTTATTTATTTACTAGCCAATCAACTATTTCTTTATTTATCAAAAAATCACAAAAATATTACTTTTCATAAATTAGGTCTAGATTTTATTTTTATCAAAAAAATTAATTAATTAAATTAGGTTTGTTAATTTATATAACTTTAATTTCTTTTTTGTAAATAATTAAAAATAATTAGAAAATTAGGGTTTTGTCCAAATTTAATTACATTTTCTTTTTTCCTAAAAAATAACCAAAAAACCAAAAATAGGTCATTTTATTTATTTTCATTAATTAATTTAAATTAGCTAATTAATTGTATATTTAATTTTAAAACCTAAATTATTTTCTTTAAAAAATATTAAAAATAACAAAAACATTTTCTCTTTTAATTAGGATAGAAGGGTCAAAACCCTAGTTTGCATTCGTTCTAATTTTCATCGCGCACTTTATTTTATTATTTTTACCCTATTAATGTAACTGTTCACAAGTTGTAATAGTTAATTAGGACTTTTTATTTCCATTTACCGTTTTATTTCAAAGGGTTTGTTTTTTGCTATGTAAATACTCGAAGCCTTGTAATAGCGTAGTTTAATTTTCGCACTTTAAATTCCGCAAAATATTGAACTGTTAGATGTATGATATAGGATGCATGGCAAGAATGTATGTTTAATTTTAAAACAGTTAGATAACCCTAACATGTGCAAAGATAAATAATCTGAAATTGAATCACTCGCACATGCGCACTCCTAGGGTACACTCCCACTTGGTTGCCTTCGGTAAACGGTCATTGAGTATATGATGCTTTAGTGGTCGTCCTTTTGTCCAAAGATCAAAGTTGCCTCAGAAAGGTTACCTCGGATATTGTTGCCTCAGATAATTGATCTAAGACATTAGGGTTATTACTAAGACGTCCTAACATTACTTTAGTGATCGTACGTCCCTTTCAAATTGACCCTTAAACTCCAACGACGGTGCTACCTACTCACTAATAGTAGGATAGCGTTGTCTAAAGGAAACGAATACAGAACGATTCTTTTTCCGAATAGGTAGATTAGTTCTTAAGTACTTGCTCAATCCAAACAAATTTTTTTACACTTACACTCCTTTACAAACAAAGTTTTCAAAAACACTTCATTACATTCTTGAAGACAGAAGCAAGAGTTAAATCGAAGTCAAAACAAAAGCTTTTCAAATCACGCAAACACAAAGAAAACAATTTTGAAAATGATGAGCAAGTACCTAAGAGCCCGTGGAAAACCACAGATAGAAAGGGTGCTAATACCTTCCCTTTCTATAATCTACCCCCCGTACTCAGAAATATCTCAAAAAGGGAATTTTTGTGCTTTTTTCCTTTCCTTGTTGGATAAAATAAAAGACGGTAGCGACTCTTGCTTACCGCGACATTTTGCAAACACAAACGCAAAACGCAAACCAGCAAATTCCTTAAAAAGGGAAAAACCGTCCCGGTTCTGGCCACCGTATCACACAGTCTCATTTTAAAAGGAAAAATTATTATCATTAAACTTTTCTATATTGTTTTTTTATTTGTTGGAAAAAAATTTCTTACAAATCATTAGATTTTGTGATTAAAAAGAGTTTATAAAATATTTTATTAAACATTTGTTGTTACAGTTATTTGATAAAGAAAAGAAGAGAAGAAGATATGTTTTATAGAAAAAGGGCCTAGTATGAGGCCCAGTCTGGATTAAAAGAAAATGTTTGTTTTGATAAAAAGTTATGGACATAAAAATTGTAACGCAAGCCCAATTCAAAGTACCAGTTACTGTTTCATTCATTGAGAAGATTATGCATGTTTTTTTTTAATTAACATTTAGTGTTTAAATTACTAAGTCAAATCTCTTTTACAACAAAACAACACAAAATATTATTATCAAATCAAGTCCAGGCCCATGATGCTTTTTATAGTCTAAATCTAAAATTGTATAGAATCAAATCTTGAATCAACGTTCAACAAATATTACAAGCAAATCAATTTCAATCTAAAAAATACAAAACTAAAGCAAATCTCTATTACATTCATATTACAGAATCAATTACACATATTTGAATCCCTAATTTGTTCTAAATCGCTAATCTAAGCCTGCTCAAATTGTAACAGCAATCGTGTGAAACCCTAATTCTAACCCTATAAATAGAAGAACAAAAAATACAGGGGAGGGGGTTTGAGGATTCGAAGAACACTGAGAAGAACGAGAAGCAAACCATTTGATGTCGAAGATCAAAAAAAGAGGCAATTAGGGTTTCAATATATGAAACCCTAATCGCGTAACCGTGCTGCCGCTAAGCTTAAATCTCTTCGTCGCTATTGCACCATCACCATCATTGAAGCATCTGATCTGTGAATCAAAGAAACAGAGAGAGATTAGCGCTGAATCGGACAGAAATTTGAAATCAGAATACAACACGAAAGGGGTAAATAAACTTAGCTATTTTTTTGTTGTTCTTGTATTTGGGTTGTGTGGGTTTGATTTACGGTAAGGTTGGGTTACAGATATAGTTGCTGCTGCAGTTGGGTTTTAGGGGTAGGGTTTGAGAAGGAGAAGGAAATGGTGTACTAAGTTGAGAGAGAGAGAATGGGGGATTGTTTTGATTGAAATGAAACAAAAATGTAAAACAATAATTTTATATCCTACAATGATCTTATGCATACGCGCCTGTGGAAATTATAATGCACCTTCCAGTATATCCATTAGATCTCCATCGGACGGCCGTGAGGCCAAGTCCCATCGCAAGCCCATTGTTGCAACTGGTTTTTTAATCAAATTCGCCACCCTTAATTTTTATCCTAAAGGAAGGGAGTATAAAGGAATAACCCTAAAATAAATTCAGAAATTCTAAGTTTGACTCGATTCTAGACGAGAGGAAGGTGTTAGACATCCCTTGTCTATCGTGTTCACAAGGATACTAGGTTTAGAAGTGTGATATTTAAGAAATAGGGTTTGTATTGTTTTATTAGGGAAAAGAGTTTGAATTTTAGTTAGCGAGAGAAAAGGGTTTGAATTTTAGTTACCAAGAAAAGGGTTTGAATTTTAGTTAGCAGGAAAGGGTTTGAATTTTAGTTAGCGGGACTTGCCACGATTTTTGATAGCATGCCTACATATCCTCCTAGGAGGAATTAAAGTCCTATTTCGTAGTTCGCGGTTTTGTTTGTGTTTTTTATGGATTGTGAAATATATTTGAATTTCTCGCATACGTAGTCTAGGAGTGTGAATAACAAAGTTTGTTTAGACCAAGTGCATAGTTGATTTAAATATATTCGCAACCCCTTTTGAAAATTGATTGTTGGATTAATTTGATTTGAAAAGTGATTTGGCGTTTGTTGAATATTTTTTATGTATTTGATTGGTTGAGTATGGTAATATATAGAGTGGGTGGATTCTGATATAGCCTCCTCATCACATGGCCAGATATTTGCCATGTGTCGCCCATTGGTGAATTGTGTGGTTTTAAAATTTGATTTTTGAATAATTGACTGATAGATGACGAGTCGATCAATCGCTCATTCGAGGACATGGTGGATGAAAAATCTACCAATCCCAAAATGCTTAATTAATTTAATTATGAAAATTATTTGAATTGCGTTTAAATTGATTTATTTATACACGAGATAAACATTAGTTATTTTATTCGAGAAATTAAATATATTTACAATTTTAATTAACCTATTAGACTAACTAATTTATACTTATATTTTTTTGAATCATCTTTGTAATTAACGATTTATGTACAAATTAATGTTTACCTAAAAAAATAGTTTTGGGTGTTTTATATTTCTATTGTTTTTGTATTTTTGTGTGATTTTTGTACATTAAAGAATATTAAAAGCTTATTTTTTGTGTTTTTTATATTTGTTAATTAAACTTGACTACAAAACAAACATTTATTATTATTATTATTATTATTATTATTAATAATAATAAGAGAAATATCAAATTATAACATTTTAGACAAACTAAAAGCAATTCATTAATTACATAGAAGTGCAAGAGTAATCACATACACAAAAGCATCATAAATAGAGAAATATAATATTTTTAAATCAAAACTTAAGGTGTAGAAAACAAATGATACTAAGTAATGATATACCATGAAAACTTTGAAATCATGCGTACAGTATCCAAACATTATTACATGTGCAAGTGGGTGTATTTTGACTTTTCCACAATTTTATTCTCCAATTCGTAAGTGACACGTGGTAGAACTTAAAAAAACAAAAGAACAATATACAATTTCCAGCGACAGTACCGTTAGCTTTAGAAACACAATTTTCTTTAATACTTGTTCCATTCTTCTTCATATTGATAAACTAAAAACTCACAAATTCACTTATACATCAGAATAATCACCATGATCAATTCAACAAGATTGCAAAATAAAGAAAAGAAAAAAAATTACTAACTTGTTGGATCCGACAAAAGGCTTGCCGGTGTTTGGTGTTGAGGACGCGGATGAAGCTCGTCGGTATTTATGCATGGTGTGGTTGATCGCCGAGGGCGTCAGTGAGTCGACGATTGCAACGAGGCTGAAGTGGTTGATTCTGATTTGACGGGAACTTTCGTTCTTCTGCTTTTATTTTCCTGTTATAAAAAACTCAGACTCTTTCAATGTTAAGCCAATTTTATTTCAAATTTATGTTGTTATTAATATCTAAAGGTTGTGTGTTGTGAGACATTATGCTTATGACTTTGATTACAGGTTGTGTTTGAAAACAATGCATGGGGGATTAATTGGAAATATGGTTTTTGTGAGAATAATTGTTGTATGGAATTGTTTAGAATGGTTTGAAATAGTTAGAAAGAAAATAATAAATATATAATTGGTAAAAAGGGAAAAGAAAAATAGTAAAAGTTAGTAGTATAAATTATTAGAGTTTATGTATAAGTATATGTGAATGTGGCTTGTTTTGTTAAGAAAAATTAAGCATGTATATTTATATTTTGGTTTACTAAAAAAAGTTTGTTACAGGAAGACGAAGAATGAAATAAGGGTTTGTAATATAATACTATAGTAAGAATAATCAGAATAAAATATAATGATAAGAAAAAATAAATTGAAAATAAAAAGTAGGCCTCATGTTTAATCATTAGCCATAATAATAAAATAACACCAAAGGTGTTAAAAAGAAATTTTAAAAGAAAGTGTGTGGAATTGTGAGAAAGTATGGATGTGTGGAAATTATGAATATTTCTGGATGATTTAGAAGTGAAAAACATGTCCTATTTATAGATAAAAAAATCATCCAAATTGGAAATAAAACAAACTTGACCAATCAAAAATAAGGTGTGTCACAAATTGACATCCAATGCCAATAAGAAACACCTATTTAAAAAGGAAAGAAAATTAGTGACAAAAAAATAGAAGAAAAAAAAAAGAAAATGTTGAAAGTGCAGCACAAGAGATTCAAACTCATGACCTTACGCTTGCAAGCTTCATCCTTTACCAAATATGCTATATTACTCATTTGTAAATAAACTCAATTTGAAAGAATGTGAAAGGTGTGCTGATATTTGCTATTTTTAAAAATACAAATAATTTGGAATAAATTATTATATTTTTTAAATAGGTTGTGAAGCGAATATTTATAAAAATCAAAGAATATTATAAAAACAGTGTTTAAAATATTTTTGACTGGACTTGAGAATGAACATTTATAAAAATCAAATAATATTATAAAAACAATGTTTAAAATATTTTTTACTGTAGAAATAAAAGGACGGACAAATTTGGAGTATGACAGCTGCCCCTATTTAATTACTCTTCGATTGAATGATGTGAGAATATACAGGTTCTGCATGTTTGAATCGGAGGGTTATTAAATAATGGAAGACCCCATAATTTGACCAATGGTTATTAAGTAAGGATATACTGATATAGCATACCTAAGAGCACCGAGAAATAGGCAAAGATGGTGATGTATCATCATACCAGATTTTGGATAAAGAGATGTGATTAAAGAGTAAGATTGATCTAGATATGACGATGCATATAACTCGACAATACCTAGAAAAGAGGTCGTCATAGAATTTTCCATAACCTAGGAGGTAAATGATACAGGTTTTGAAATTTTGACTTACTAATGCTTGGAGACTAATATAGTAAGTTTTGGTTTGATTTGATTTTGTCAATTCATCACGACCTAGGGATTGAATAAAACAAAGTCTGATAACACATTGCTGCAAGGAGGCTGACGCAATGGATTATGCAGATTTATTTGCACATCTATCGCAACCTAGGGGATAGATAATTTAAAAAAGCTGGATAACAACATCGCTGCATGGAGCCTAACGCAATGAGTTATATCCCAGATTTCGCACATTGCTGCATGAAGACTGACACAATGAGTTATATCGTAGATTTCATCATGTTTACTATAACCTAGGGAGTAAACAGTACGAGAATGAACCTGTGTATTTATCACAACCTAGTGGATGAAAGATAACAGGGATGGGCTTACGTTATTCATCACAACCTAGGGGATGAATAAAACAAATTTGGATGATGCAATGTTGTATGGGGACTAATGCAAAGAGTTATATTGCAGGAAAAACTGATAACAAACATTGATGCATAGAGACTGATGCAATGAGTTATGTCGAGGAAGAAACTTTGATGGTGACATTGTTGCCTGGAGACTGACGCAATGGATTATACCATGAAAAAAGCTTGATAAAAATATTGTGGCATGGAGATTGATGCAGTAGACAAAATCTGGTAAAAACATTGTTGCATGGAGACCAATACAATAGAAGGAATTTGATAATGACATCACTTCATGGAGAGTGATGTAATGGATTATATTGTAGATAGGGAAACACGTTGCATGGAGACTAACGCAATGGGTTAAACTAGAGATTCCATACATTGTTGCATGGAGCCTGGCACAGTGAACTATTTCGCAGAGGAAGGAATACACTGATGCGTGGAGACTGATACAATAAATTAAATATAGAAAATTTCACAAATTGTTGCATAGAGACTGACACAATGAGTAGAATTGCTTATTTCGCGACATTGTTGTCTGGAGTCTGACACAATTAGCTGGATTGCAAAGAAAGAACATATTGTTACGTGGAGACTGACACAAAAAGTTAAATATAGAAAGTTTCACACATTGTCACATAGAGATTAACACAATGGATGGAATTGTTGATTTCACAATATTGCCCCCTGAAGTCTGACACAATGAGCTAGATCACAAAGAAAGAACATATTATTGCATGGAAACTGACAAAATAAGTTAAATATAGAAAACTTCACACATTGTCACATAGAGACTGACACAATGAGTGGAATTGCTGATTTCACAACATTGCTGCATGGAGTCTGACACAACGAGCTAAGAAAGAAACACATTATTGCATGGAGACTGACACAATAAGTTAATTTGAAAATTTTGGACATTGTTGCATAGAGGCTGACACAATGGGTGGAATTGCTGCTTTTGCAACATTGCTGCCTGGAGTATGACACAATGAGCTAGATTGCAAAGGGATAACATATCGTTGCATGAAGACTGACATGATATGTAGAATAATTCACACATTGTCGCATGGAGACTGACACAATATGTTTGAATATAAAGGAATTTTTTTGATTGATCCATATCTTAGTTAACTAAAACTGAGATGAGAACGGATTTTGCTGGTTATTTGTTTCTAACCGAGGTAAGAATTGATTTGAGGGACCTAAGATATCGGCTTTATTCATAGTGGCTTTCGAGGAATGCCATATGCGATGTATGATGTGTAATGATTGATTGGTGTATGTGATGTGATGATTGATTGGTGTATGTGATGAATGACTTAGATAATGTGTGAATGGATGTTAGATTTTGAAATACGAATGCGTAATTAGGACTTTTGAGGTATGCTCGACCCATATTGTCGGATTTCATCAGATGGATGAGATGATAAGTATAGCATGGTTTTGGATCAAGAGCCCTAATGCATGATTTATTGAGCCTTATGCTTTGTGATTATGACTTGAATGCTTTTTTGAATGGTGCCCCCGTGATGGGTCATGGATGATTAGAGCGTAAAGGTTTGATTATATAACAATGCTGCTTGTCACATGATGGTATAGTGTTGTGCTTGCATGATTCCCTGATACTCGATTTGAATTTAAAGACTGCTGATGTAGAAGAAAGACCCACTGGAGGTTGTGAAAGTGTGCAGAGAGCTTGCCCCTGTGTGGATTGTTTCTTTTTTAATTGTGGGTAGGGTCTTGGAGGAGATTCTCTTTAATATGATCTTGGAAACAATTTGATCATAATGTGGATGACCCCTCTATTTTGTATTATGTCCATGATTAACAGATTCTTGGAAATGCTTGGCTTTGATAGAACCATTTTGAATCATCTCCTTTGATCGAGCCTCACAGTAGTTTTCCCCAACATTTGAATTTTGAAAAGATGTGCCCCCTCAATCTCTAGGATCTGGAGGAATTTCCTCAGAAAGAGATTTAGACTTCACCATGAACTCAACATAGGTTGCCCCAAGTATTCGAAGCTTGAAAATATTTGTACTCGAAGTTGCTTGAAGAATTTGGACCCTACATGCAATAGGATGAACTTGGTATGTACTGCCCCAACATTTGAATCTTGGAAGGTTTCCCCTACTTCCAGGCCTTGAGAGGTTTATTAAAACTAGGAAACCGAGTCATATCCTGTCGTGGCATGAATGCTTCTTCGAAAGGTATGCCCCTAATTGAACAATTCTTTAAAATTTGATCCAAATTGATTGAACCTCAGAATACTCACCTCTTGTCAACAGTATCTTCATGTGATATACTCCCATGATCATTAGTATATGCCCTTGTTTATAGGGATCACCTTAGATGCTTTTGCCCCAGTTAGGAGCTTCTTGGAAAGGATGGCCTTTGATCAGATCTTTTTTTGAAATCTCTTTGATGCTAAGTATTGATTCATAGATAAAATTGTACATTTTGAAAAAGTAATTCCGTTTGATGCACATGCACGTTCTTGAAATGGATTATTTGAAAAGAAATGGAATATTAGAAGATGAATATTCGAAGAAGAAAAGTAGTTAGAAATGATTTTAACAAACATAGGAGTCAGTTTAACACAAATATTGCTGGGTATGATTTCATAGTGAACCTAGCCTCAATTAGGACTTTTGAAGGTTATAATGTGGTTGTGGTTCTGTTGGCTCCTGAATTCGACACTTACTATATTTGGTCTTCTAGACCGAAAAAAACTGGAATAAATCAAGCCAAGCTGAAGAATGTTTCGACGTGTGAAATAACTTAGAAAAAGATCTAAGCTATATTTTGAGTCTTCGACCAAGGCTCACTTTCAAGATTTCGACTGAGAAGGACTTATGACCTTCGACTAAAAAAGAATACCCTCGCTTCGACACAAAATGCGAGGGACATTTGAATTTGAATTATTGGAGGGAAAGACAGTTTCGCTAGCGGCTAAAGAGAAGCAACGTGGGTGGAAGCTAGAGGTCGAGGGACATGCAGAGGACACTTGTCTTCATCTTAGTGCAGAATCACCCCTCGACGGTTACATAGTTTTTAGTATAAATTAAGAAATCTGTGTAGTTTTTAGGTGTGCAACCTATTGTGCTAGTTACTCAAATATTGTCCAAGTACTCGCTGTGTGAGAAAGGATAAACTGAGAAATGTACGTTGGAAACACCTCTTTACATTAATGAAAGTCTTTTACATCGCTTTAATCTTATTTTGCAAAGTTGACTTTCTTGCATCTTTACCTGCATTTCTACATTTTTGTCTACTTTTTTTTCCAAAATCTCAAGTATCTCTTCTCTGGTCGAACGTGCGTTCTTCCTAATTGCTTATCTCACATAAAAAATTAGCATATGTTCTGGAATCAATCTGATCGATCCCGCGAGTAACCAAAAGAACTTTCCTCTTTTGGAGGATCAGCGGTTGTTTACCAAAAACCACGGTAAACAAATTGGCACACCTGGTGGGACCTTTGCTATTTTTTATTAAATATCTTGTTTATGTTATTGCGTTTCTTCTGCACAGTTATAACGTTGCATGTTATTAAGAAGTGGTAGAGTAACCAACGAGTATACTGTTAGGAAGAAAAATAGCGAGAGTAGTATGGCTAACGAGCCAAATCATGGAGAAATACCTCCACCAATTACTGGAATAGTGGTCACTACCGCTGTCGAAGGGAATATCCCAACTTCCGTTGGATCAATACCGACGCTAACCACAAGTCAAACCGGACCCTTACATTCGTATGCAGGTCCAAGAGGTCCATTAGGAACGCCTCCACCAAGGGCAAATCTAGGATCTCGACCATTCGTGCCCCCGGGATTTTCGACAACCTGGATAGGTCTAGAGCAGCCATATGGCATGCCAACTACTGAAATGGCTAGCCTTATGAATGCTGCTTCCACTTTTTCAGAACCTTTGGTGAATGCATCATTGCCATTACAGGGATCTGGAGCCAGTAGAAACCAATTCTTAGGCGGGCCATCTCGTACAATACCAAGCCTCACAAATGTTTCGACATCAATTTTGAGGCAACAGATGGACGAAAGTAATCATGATATGGTGAAAATGTTAGCACAAACTCTAAGTACAATGCTAAATCCCCTCATTCAAAATGCTACGCAGTCGAACCAATAAATGACAGTGCAAATAACGCACATGGCTGAATTCTTTGGGTACCCCAAACTATTCGACAACCCCAGAGGATACCAATAAGAGCAAATCAAGGAACAATCATGGAAGAGGATTTGACCGTTGATCCAAACCCTCAGATTCCTAGAGCAGAAATAGAACAACCAAGGGTTGAAATACCACGAAACCCTAGAGAAATCGATCAAGGGGCTATTATGGCAAATAGAAACCAAAACGCTGATGAATTGATACAGCAAGTTTGACACCAAAATTATGGAACAAACAACAATCTAACTGCCATGATCGAAAGGATTATGATTCAAAACGGGGTGAACATTGGTTTCCACAGACCAAACTTCACATCCCTATTGTCAGAATATATTCTGCAAACAGATTTACCACCTAGGGGAAAGGTTCCAAAGTTTACTAAATTTTCAGGGGATACGACAGAATCCACTATCGAACATGTAGCTAGATATTTGATAGAGGCCGGTGAAATAGCAAATAACAAAAACCTTAGAATCAAATATTTCCCAAGTTCCCTAACAAAGAATGCTTTCACTTGGTTCACCATCCTCCCAGCCAATTCGATCCACAATTGGAACCAATTGGAAAGATTGTTCCACGAACAATTTTACATGGGACAGACCAAAATAAGTCTAAAAAAATTGGCTAGTGTGAAGAGAAGATTCACTGAGCCAATCGATGAATACCTAAATAAGTTTCGATTACTTAAAGCCAGATGCTTTACCCAAGTGCCTGAACATGAATTGGTCGAAATAGCAGCGGGGGGCCTGGATTATTCAATTAGGAAAAAGTTAGATACACAATACCTAAGAGACATGGCCCAACTGGCCAATAGAGTTCGACAAGTAGAACGCCTTAAAGCTGAGAAAGCTAAAGCTGCCAAAACTCATCGATGAGAAAGGGTAGCCTATGTCAAAATGGATGATAACGATCCAGAGATATCTAGTGATCCTATAGATATCGAAGAAGGCAAAATAGATTTAGAAGAATTAAAATAAGGACCACCATATTCTTGTAAATTGCTAGTGCCATCGAATGGGAAAAATCCTGTAGAGTCTGAGAAAAATAGTGACAAATTTCCTAAGAAAACTTATAGTTTCGATATATCCAAATATGACGAAATATTTGATCTATTAGTTAAAGATGGCCAGATGATAGTGCCCACAGGAGAAAAATTGCCTCCTTTAGAATAAAGAAAGAAAAGAGGTTTTTGTAAATACCATAATTTTTTGGGCCATAAAACCTCACAATGTTTCCTTTTCAGGGATCTTGTTCAACAGGCACTAAAGGAAGGAAGGCTAAAATTTGCTGATAAGCCAGCGATGAAAATCGACGCAAACCCACTGCAGATGGAGGCACATTATGCTGAACCAGTTGGCATTCACATGGTGGAAGTTTCTGAAGATTTCATTACTAAACCCATCTTTGGAAGTTTTACTGGAAACATCTCCAGGAAAACTATTGAAGGAGTGAGAAAGGCCACCGAAGGCCTAGATCTGAAAAAGGAAGTTACCCAAGACTCAAACAAGAAGGCCACTGAAGGCCTGAAACTGAATAAAAGGGTTACTGAAGACCCATACAAAAGCAAAGGAGTTACTGAGAGCTCCAACAAAAGAACCACCACAGGTTCTTACTTGGCTGCTGTAAAAGGTTCGACAGAGAATCTAGAGGCCAAAATGCAGAAAATGAATCTCATTGCCAAAAGCAACATGCAGGGCGACATGGTTGAAGTCTCTGGCGCCTCAGAGGAAGCCATTCATCAAGAGGAAGTAAACAAAACAACATTTCCAAAGGAGAACGAAGACCTGGCAGATTTTTTACATAGATGCCAGAAGAAAAAATCGGAAGTAATGTTTGCCCTAGATGCAACTCTATTTTTGACAAGAAAGCCGCTGAACACATACAAGGTATGAGAATTATGAAAGCGAAATAGGGCACCAATGCCTAACAAAAAATGGGTTCATAAGTCAGATTCGACCCCAGAAGGGGGCATCAACCAGGATCCATGAGTCATATTAGGAGGCCACCAACTTTTCGGCCTCCAACTAATGTACCTACAGATACTTGGCTTAACACCACGAGAAGAAAGAGGCCAAACAAAGAGAGATGGCAGGCGTTCGATGTGCCAAGAGGTTCCTCTTTAGACTACAGAAAGGAGTACTAGGCTTCTACGTCAAATAAAATGGCTCATATATCAAGCAATTATAAAGGAAAAAATCCTATGTCCCGTTCACAATGGAGAAGATTCCAAAGACGGCGAAAAGCCGAAAAGGAGGCAGTTGGACCTCACCCAGAGGTTAGCACCAATGTGCAAAGGAAACAAAGGAATCCCCTAGAGAGGAATCCTATGCCATGGACGGAAGAATGTTGATCGAATGATGAAGACAACTCCAATTCTGACGACACTTTAGACATCATGGTGAATGTCATATCAGTGTTACCTAAAGAATACAACCGCCAGGTCGAGGTTGAGGAAACTGACTTAATGGTTGAGCAAGAAATGGTTAGACACGGGCCAATATGTTACTATGTAATGAACAATGGCTGCGTAGAGGAACAAAACGCATTTTTCGAGCCACCAACAGAGGCAATAAAGAATCATCTAAAACCCTCTTCATCAGAGCAAAGATAGGGGAAATAATTATAAATAAAATTCTGGTCGATTGTGGGGCGACCATCAATATCATCCCACAATTCATGCTGGAAAAGCTAGGAAAGGGAGATGCTGACATCAAGCCCCATAACATGGTCTTTTCCAATTATGAAGGAGGCATTGGCACCACAATGGGTGTCATACAACTAGACCTCAAAGTGGGATCAATCCTTCGACCCACCATGTTCATGGTGATCTCAGCAAAACCAAACTACAATCTGCTCTTGGGTCGAGAGTGGATACATGGCATTGGTGTAGTGCCATCCTCGATGCACCAAAGGGTCATGATCTGGCGCCTCGATGATATCGTGGAAAACATTGAGGCCGATCAGAGTTACTACTTAGGTGAAATCAACAGTGTCGGAAAGAATAGTTTCGACAGAAATTTGGCTCATATAGGGCCATGTAATCCACCTGACTTTGATTTAACTCCAACACCTAATGCCTTCTGCTCTCTATACCTACACTCCGACTACGGCTTTCAGTGGGATAGAGAAGACTTGTCCAATATCGACTTTGGAGGAGTTGATGATATACGGCCAACAGGCTGGGGAATTGAGTTTAGTGACGATGACTGAGTCACAAACTCTACAAAAGATTTCAGCGTATGTGGCCGAAAGTAGAATGATAGCGGCCTTGGAGGTTGAAGTTAAATATATGGCCCTCGAAGCTAATAAACAGGTCCCTTCTCAAAAAGGCCCTGGGAAAGATTTCGACCCAGAGCCTCCCGACTTAGAAACGAAAGACCTTCGAGATCAGAGGTTAGACGCCATCTATGACGATGAACCTCTAGGTTTCGAAAAGGACCCGTTGGCAAACAATGTTAGAATGATAGCGCAAGACCCTCTGGAAAAGGTAAACCTAGGCGACGGTCTTGTAAAAAAGCCAACGTACATCAGTGCAAAGATAGATCCAGGACTCAGGGTCGAAATGATCCAATTACTAAAAGAGTTCAAGGATTGCTTTGTATGGGATTATGATGAGATGTCTGGTCTCGACAGAAGTTTGGTAGAACTACAATTGACAATAAAGCCTGGAAAGAAGCCCGTCAAGCAGACTCCAATGCGGTTAGAACCAGAGATTTTATCAAAAATCAAAATGGAAGTCGAAAGACTGCTGAGATGCAAGTTCATCCGAATGACCAGGTACGTCGAATGGATTGCAAATATTGTGGCTGTTATAAAGAAAAATGGTACCTTAAGGGTGTGCATTGATTTCAGATATCTGAATGCTGCGACACCCAAAGATGAGTGTGCTTGATGGCTACTCTGGATATAATCAAATCTTTATTGCTGAAGAGGATGTGTCAAAAACGACATTTCGTTGCTTTGGAGCCTTAGGCACTTATGAATGGTTAGTGATGCCCTTTGGCCTAAAAAATGCAGGGGCAATGTATCAGAGAGCCATGAATTCGATCTTCCATGATTTTATTGACACTTTCATGCAGATTTATATTGATGATATTGTTGTCAAATCTGTTTCAGGGAAGACTCACATGGATCATCTTCGACAATCCTTCGAGAGGATGAGACGCTACGACCTGAAGATGAACCCCCTAAAGTGTGCTTTTGGTGTCAAAGCGGGAGATTTCTTAGGCTTTGTGGTCCACAAAAAAGGCATTAAGATAAACCAAAACAAGACCAAAGCTATCTTACAAGCCAAAGTGCCAACTAACAAAAAGGAATTGCAATCCTTACTTGGGAAGATAAATTTCTTGAGGAGACTTATATCCAACCTCAGTGGGAAAACACAAGCCTTTTCGCCACTGCTTCGACTCAGCAAAGGAGGATTTGAGTGGGGCAAGAACATCAAGAAGCCTTCGACAAAATCAAAGTTTACGTCACCAAGCCACCTATTTTGGTAACTCCTTGTTAAAGTAGAAGCATGAGATTGTAAATAGCTGCGTCTGATAAAACTTTAGGGAGCATGCTGGCTCAAGAGGATGAGCATGGTGTCGAAAGGCTCCTCTACTACCTCGGTAGGGTTTTAAATGATGCAGAAACTAGATATAACGAGGTCGAAAAACTATGTTTATGCCTTTATTTTTCATGTAAAAAACTTAAGCAATATATAAAGCCAGTTGATGTTTATGTTTCGTCCCATTTTGATGTTTTCAAATATATGTTATCGAAACCCATTCTGCACAGTAGAATTGGCAAATGGGCACTTGCATTAAATTAGTACTCATTAGCCTTTATGCCTCTCAAGGATATGAAAGGTCAAGTGGTACCAGACTTTATAGTCGACCATTCTATACAAGAGGGATCACTGAATTATTTGGAGATCGAACCTTGGAAACTGTACTTTGATGGTTCTAGTTATAAAGATGGAACTGGAGTCGGAGTCCTCATTATTTCTCCATGCAAAATTCCAACAACATTTAAGTACAAGATAGATGGGGATTGCTCTAATAATGAGGCTGAATACGAAGCGTTAATCGTAGGCCTTGAAATCTTGTTGGAATTGGGGGTAACTCAGGTCGAAATAATGGGAGACTCAGAATTAGTCCTAAAACAAATTACGAAAGAATACAAAAATGCATAAAAGAAAATCTTATCATGTATTTCGTAATAGCCAGAAGGTTGTTGAAGAACTTCGAAGTAGTTAACATTCGACATATACCCAGATTGGAAAATCAGGTAGCTAACGACTTGGTGCAGATTGCTTTCGGGTATAAAGTTTAGAAAGACAAACTACAGCAAGAAATCGAAGTTAGAGGGAGAGTAACATCCACTAAGTTGTCTCCATTGGATTTAAGGACCACAACATTGGGATGCACTAATCACGAAAATTTTGAAATTTCGTTCATAGACAATCTAACAGAACAAGATTGGAGAAAGCCTATAGTGGAGTATTTATAAAATCCAACGGCTTCGACAGAACAAAAAATAAAATATAGAGCACTGAGTTATGTGCTGATGGGAAATGAATTATTCAAGAAAACACCTGAAGGTGTGCTTCTGAAATGCCTAAGTGAAATAGAAGCATACATAGCTCTTTCCACCACACACGCCAGAGCGTGTGGAGCACACCAAGTAGGCCAAAAGATGAAATGGTTATTGTTTCGACAAGGATTATACTGGCCCACTATGTTAAAAGATTGTGTTGAATTTGCAAAAGGATGCCAAGAATGTCAAATACATACAGGTATTCAGCATGTGCCGGCAAGTGAACTTCACTCGATTGTGAAACCTTAGCCTTTTAGAGGATGGGATTTAGATCTTATTGGAGAAATTTGACCAGCGTCTTCTAAAAGCCAGAAATATATATTGGTGGGCATTGATTATTTTACTAAGTGGATTGAAGCAATCCCTTTAGTCAATGTAGACCAAGAGAATGTCATTAAATTCATTCAAAAGTACATCATATATAGATTTGGAATTCCCGAAACAATAACTACAGACCAAGGGTCAGTCTTTACTGGTCGAAAGATGCAAGACTTTGCTGCGGAAATGGGGTTTAAATTGTTAACATTTACACCTTATTACGCGCAAGCTAATGGCCAGGTCAAAGCAGCGAATAAAGTAGTGATCAGCTTAATAAAGAAACACATGGGAAAGAAACCTAGAAACTGGCACAATACGCTAGATCAAGTTCTATGGGCATGTCGAACTTGTCCGAAAGAAGCCACGGGAACAACACCATTTCGCCTAACCTATGGTCATGATGCAGTATTGCCAGTGGAAATCCACCTGCAGGCGACAAGGATTCAGATACATCATGATATCTCTTCTGAGGTCTATTGGAACATGATGTTAGACGAACTAGTTGACTTAGACGAAGAAAGGTTGAAAGCTCTGGATCTTTTGAGACTGCAGAAGAAATGGGTTGAGAAATCCTATAATCGCAGAGTGAAACCTAAGACATTTCTGCGTGAGGATCTAGTATGGAAAGTAATTCTTCCAATGGATCGAAAAGATAGAAATTTGGGAAAATGGTCTCCCAAGTGGGAAGGACCTTTCAGGATTATCCAAGCTTTCTCTGGTGGAGCCTATGAGATTGAAGAGTTAAGTGAAGATCAAAGAATTTTGAGGGTGAATGGTAAATATTTGAAAGCTTATAGACCTATGCTTCAAGAGGTAAAAATAAGTAATATATAGTCATCATTGAATAGAGAATGCCAAAATGGAAACTTAAATTTTCATTAAAATAGCCAAAATGGATTTGAAATCATTACAACAAGTGATTACATAGATGAAAGAAACAGAATTCAAAAGGGGAGATTATCCTTGATCTAAAGATACTTAATTCTTTGTAATTCCAGGCATCGATCACATAAAGCCTTCGATTGATGAATGGTTTCGAGCTTAGCATCAAGAGATTAGGTCCGATCAGCAAGTCTTAACCCTTCAGCCAGTTTCTCTTGGCTCTCTAACTCAGTGTTAACAGCGAGGAGTTCCTCCTTCTTTTTATCGTTGGCAGCAATTTTAGCTTCTAACTCCATAATTTGCACCCTCATTTGAGCAGTGTCTCGATCTATCTCTTCGACCTCTTTTTGTCTAGCCTCTTGGGCCTTCGACAACCCTTTTACCTTAGAAGCTGATTCAATAGCAGCGTGCCAGGCAACATCCACTTGACCATTGGTTTCTTCAATCTCACGATTGAGAGTCCTTCGATGGTTATAGTCCACTGATACTTGGTCAATAATGGAGATTAAATCCAAGATAATGCTAGCAACGTCCGGAGAAGCAATGAGGAGATCGACAACCCTCAGAGTAGTCTTCAGAAAAGAGGGAGCCGTGGGTTCCCCCTCTAAGGTTAACATTAAATCTCTTTTTAAGATTTGTGCCTTAACTTTCTGAAGGGCCTCATCAAGAGGAGAGGTCGAAGTAGATTTTCCAAACGCAGTTGAGACACTATGATTGGAGGAACTTTCTCGACCTTCTAGAATTACAGTCAAATAGCCTAAAGGATTTAGTTGTTTCAGCAAGGCCAAATCCTCCTTAGTTCTAGACCCTATCGAAGGGACGCTTTCGTTGATAGCAACAACCACGTTGGCTACCTACTCTAGAATTGCCTCAGTGTTTGTAGGATTCTGGATTCCTTCAGCAGAACCTTCTCGACCATCAGCTTCTGGGATCCTTTCATCTTGACTCCCCACCTCCAGTATATTCTCCTTCTCTATCACAGTCTCAACATTAGGGGTCCTTTCCTCTTCAGTTTCTTCTACGTCAACCAACGGGGCCTTATTCTCTTTATGATTTCCTACAGGGCCTTCTCCATTGACTTCCTCTATGGTTTCATGCTGAAGTTCGGAAGTTTGATTCACTTCATCAGCTGAACTCATGAAAGAGACTTTCGCTGAAGAAGGCCTATAAGTAGGCTCTCCCTCACTATTTAATAGGGTGACAGAGCCTTCGACAGGAATAGGGATTTGGTCGGAGGTGTTAGCGGTGTCCTGGAGAATAAAAGAAGTTTGTTTCTTTCAGAATTCTCATAAAGAAAAAGGATAGTTCAAGAAGTAAATGATGGTCTGTCGAAGCAAATACCTGGACTGGGATTTCAGCACCAGGACTGGAGTTATCGCTCTCGCTAGGATTGTTTAGCCTGGCAGCTACTTCCTGTTCAATAGGCTCTTTGATAACTACAGGAGGAGGCCTCGTAGCTGTAGTCTTAATTATAATTTTGGGACGAGGCTCAACGGCAGGAGCTGGTTTATTTAACCTTTGTCTCCTCAGAGGAACATGAGGAGATTCCTCTTCTTCGTCGCTAGAGATTTCGATCTCCCGGACCTTCCGTTTTTTGGAGGTAGTCTTCTGAATACCCAGAAAGACAAGTCGAAGAAATCAGTACCCATGTCGGACGATAGTAGAAAATAAGAGTATAGAAGAAAGTGAATACCTTGGGAGAAGGGTTGACATAAGGATCTCCCCCTTTTGTGCTTTCAGCAGCCTTCTTCGAAGTAGTTCTCTTGGCAGCTACAAAAAAAAACAAAACAAAAACAAACTAAGGTTAATCGAGCGTCGAACAAAAAATCTGAAGCAAAGAGAAAGAAAAGAAGTAATACCTTTCTTGACCCTGTCGAGAACCAGCTTAAACGCCTCACGAAGGTGGTGGGCAAAGTCTTTCTCATCGAAGAACTCCTCATCATAATACTGTCTCCACCACCCCTCAAAATTACCATAACTCAAAAAATTAAGATTAAAGTCGAACATGGTTAGTACGATTCGACAACCATACCTACCAATATGCTTGGTAGCAGCATCTTCTGAGTAGTCTGCGTTGTAAAATAACAACAGTTTCTCTCGAGGATAAATGGGCGAGGGAAGTGACTGAACAACGCCAAATTGTCGAGAGATAAGATTTGGTTGATAAGCAATCAAGCTTAACTGTTTTTTGGAGCTCTTGAATCTCAATGGCATAATTCTAGGGCGAAGAAATGATTCCCACATGCCCACGTATTCATCATTCAGGTCTTCCTCCTCAGTCGAAGGAAATGGTCTAGTAAACCATCCTGGCCAACTTTCCGACTGGAAAAAGGAGCCATGGTCTAAACAAAATGTTTGCGTTCTGCAAACATCATCACGAAACTTGTGAAAGCCTTCTAAAATTGTTGGCCTTCATCAGTAGGAGTCAGCAGTACAAGCCTGGTACCTTTGACCCTCCTATTCAGGATTTCTGGGGCCGCTTCATTGATCTTATTCTTCTGAGGAAGAAAATATACAAAAGTGGCATTAAGCCAAAGTTGGAGAAGCCAAAAAGGACCAAAAAGTAGCAGGCTTGCCCTGTCCCCTATAACCTTGAGTTGAGTTACACTATTGCTGATGGACTCATATAGATTGGCCAAATCAACTCGACCAGACAGAGGGGATAGCCATGATGAAGCTGCGTCGCAAGCGTGAGCATTTTCTTAGTCACCTGAAGTGACTTGGTGCAAAAAACGAAACGGGATAACCATATAGCCAAAAAATCTATATGCTCCACCTCCGACACAGTACTGGAGGCTTTATCATGGAAGTGGTGGATAAAAGTGGTGTAGGTGGGTTTTATAGTTGCAAATCCAATAACATCTTCAGAAAAATCCTCAGGATAGAAATAATTGCCAGTCGGTCGATGACCGGTAATTGCGGCTATGTCGAAGAGGGTGGGGGTCACCATCCCACAGGGAAGATGAAAGGTAAAATGTACGCTATCCCAGAAATATAGCGAAGATACCAACATGAGGGGACAATAAGACAATCCTGTCTTCGACAACATCACCAAATCATAGATTCCCATTTTCTTCCAGACGGAAGTTTGTGCCTTCTCCACCTTATTAAACCAATTTGAATACTCTGAGGAGAGGTTATGGCATGATCGAAATATTTTGGTCCCTTTGTTCATAAATTGAAGGTTAATGTCCTCCGTAGTCTGAACATGCTGCTGATTGGCCGGAGTGGCGTCTTCAGGATCATCCATAGGCTTCTTCGTGAAACCTATAGGTTTGAGTCTTAGGTGAGTAGGGAAGAAGGCACGGTTCTTCATGGGATTCTCGACGCATGTGGACAGAGGACCAGACATAGCGTATATGTCTTTAAAGTACCTAATAGGAATAAGGATCTGGGAATCATAAGCTTCTCGCCTTCCCTCGTCATAGGTTCAGAAACGAACCGAAGCCCATCAGTCGAGGAAGGATAAGGGTTAGTAGAAAAATTTATGGTTGGCTTTGGATGTCATCAGCATGTTTAGGTTTGGGAATGTTTGGTGCATTAGAAAGGAAAGCCATTGTTGCAGATTTAGAAGAAACGAAGTTGACAATGCAAGGTGTTCAAAAAGGGATATGTCTCGTTAAGGCCATTTAATGATGTGAAGATAGTGGGGCACGTAGCGAAGTATGAAGCGGTTACCGTGCAGATGATAGGAAACATTTTGACATGCTTTCCTAGGTTCTAGGAATATGGTAATCATGGCAGTGTGGTAACGGCAGTTAGAAAAGACATCTTGGAGAGAGAGTAATGATGGTTTTTCGAAAGTAGCAGCTGTTGGAAGACGAAAAGCACATGTCAGGCCTTTGTGGACAACAAGAAAGACAGGTGTCGAACGGAAAGATCAAAGAATGGCTATTTCATTGGGCGTCAAAATAGACATTCTTGGGGGGGAAATTTGTTGGCTCCTGAATTCGACACTTACTATATTTGGTCTTCTAGACCGAAAAAAACTGGAATAAATCAAGCCAAGCTGAAGAATATTTCGACGTGTGAAATAACTTAGAAAAAGATCTAAGATATATTTTGAGTCTTCGACCAGGGCTCACTTTCAATATTTCGACTGAGAAGGACTTATTGTTGGTGTAAGCCCTAGAGGCCAATACTTTTGGTACTTGTATCGAATTATTTATTAATAATAAAAGGCATTTCTTTATTATGTTTTCTTTCCAAAATAATAAAGTCCCTAGAATGGTTTATTGGTTTAATGAAATGTTAAGTGTGACTTAATCATGAGATCCTATTAAACATAAGACACTATTCTTAAAATATCCGTAGTCAAGCTTTTATGTGAAGTGGGATAACATTAAAGCATTAAGATTATTATGAAGATAGATTGATGATCACATCTCATGGATCATAGATAAGGAGTTATCAAGTCTTGACATAGGTTTGAATATTAGGAGTAATATTTATACTGGATTGACCCGCTATGAGAATACTACATAGAATGTTATGCAAAGTGTCATAAGTTATTCTCATGATGATAATGGTGTATACCACCCTTCGACCTGAAACCAGTATGGACCCTAGATATAGAGTCAAGTACTTTATTGCTGATCAAACGTCATCTGTAACTGGATGACTATAAAGACGGTTGATGGGTACTTCACAAAGCATGCTAAGGGACATGAGTGACCTAGATGGAATTTGCTCATCCTGCATAACAGGATAAATGTCTAAGGGCCCAATATTGAACTAGACAAGGGTGACACAGTGTATGCCTTGTGTTCAATATAGACATAAGGGCAAAAGGGTAATTGTACAACACAAATATTATCACGGAAAAGGTTTGGTCAGATCACATGACATTTTCGTGACTTGGGTAACAGTGATGTATTGCTAGATACCGCTCACTGTTTATTATATTAAATGTGTGATTTAATATAATTGTCAACGTCGCGAAAACCTACAGGGTCACACACATAAGGACAAATTGATGAGAGATAGAATAAATAAGGAACACCGTAAGATACGGTGCACTTAAGTGTAATACGGAAAGTGGTAAGGTACCACATGGATAAGTGATATATGGTACATCATAAGGTATGATGTCCATAAGCTTAATTGGGTTTTTAGCTTATAGCCTTAAGTGGGTTTTTAGCTTGTAGCCCACACAAGTGATTCTATAAACAGATCCCTTGTGATGAAGCAATTTCACTTGATGCAATTTCGTTTTTGATTCTCTCTCACTCAAGGTTTCCGTTCGTGATCAGCTAGCACTGTGACCGGAAGCGATCTATTCGTGTGGACTGAGTAGAGGCGTTGTTCTTCATCAACGCTCGTGATCACAACCTCAAAGGTCTGAATCGCCACAAGAGGTAAATATTTCTATCACTGACCATGTTCATTCGTAAGGATCGCTAAAGGAAAATTTTAAATTCCGCTGCGCTTTTGATCGCAATTTTCCTTCAGTGGTGTGATCGGTGGAAATAGAACTGACTGTTTTAAAGCTGGATCGCGAAATGTCGCGGAAGCAAGAGTCACCACCATCTTTTATGTTCTCCAACATGGACAGGACAAAAGCACAGCAAAATTCCTTATGAGATTATCTCTCGGTTCGGGAGGTAGATTTATAGAAAGGGAAGGTGTTAGCACCCTTTCTATCCATGGTTATCCATGGGCTCTTAGATACTTGCTCACTATGTTTTCAAAATGTTTGCTTTTCAAATGTGTGTGGGTTTTGAAAAAAGTTTCTTTGAAAGATTTCAGAATAACTCTTGTATCAGTCCTCAAGAGTGTTTGAAAAATTGTTTTGAAAGATTTTTGAAAGTGTCGATGAAAAGATGTTTTGTTTTTTAGAGAGAGCAAGTATCTATGAGTCATCTACCTACCCTACGGAATTAAGCTGTGTAAATGTCCTTAAGGTAGTGCCATCCCACCATTGAGAGGTAGGTAGCACCACAGTTGGAGGTGTTCGGGTCAATTCTAGTGTAGGGACAGTGTGGTCACCGAAGCAACAGTAGGACACCTTAGAAGCTACCCTTATGTCCTTGATCCTTTTTTAATCCGAGGCAACCGTTTCGAGGCAACTATTTCGAGGCAACTGATTCGAGGCAACTTGTTCTGAGGCAACCGGATCATGGACATAAGGACTTACTAAAACGTCCTATACTTGACGACCACATTTCGAAGGCAACAGGTAAGGCGTACCCTAGAAGTGGTGTGTGAATTTGTGTGTTGTTTTCATGTTAAGTTTATCTTTGATCATGGTATTGTGAGCTACACTTGTTTTTAATTAACCATACATTCTTTCATGCAATTTAGAATTTAAGAGTGCGGAAATTTAAATGCGGAAAGATAAAACTATGCTATTACAAGGCACGGGTCTATACATCGCCAAAATACAAAGACCCGTTTGGTAAAAATGCGGAAAGTAAATAAATACCTAATTATTATTACAATCCTTGAGCAGTTACATAATATTCAAAAAGAAAATAATGCGCGAAAAGAAATCGAACGTCCGAGGGTTTTGACCCTTTTGAAATTAAACGAAATTAAAGTCTAATGAATTATTTAATTAAAGAAAAGAAATTGTTTTTTATGTTTTTTTTGTATTTATGAAATAAAGAAAATTGAAAATCAAGAGAAACCCTAATTCTAAGTTATTTTAATTATTAATGAAAAATATTAAAGTTGACCTAATTTATGCTAATTAATTATTTACATATTTATTTACAAAAATAAATAGTAATTAATAATAATAATAATGAGAAAAAATTATTTATTTAAGAAAAAGATGAAAATGTCAAAAACCCTAATTCTACCTATTTTATTTATTAAAAAAAGATTAAAGTTTAAAACCTAAATTAAACTAAATTAATGGTTAGAGTTTATTTACAAAAACATTTTAATGGTGAAATTAAATATAATTAAATATAAAACATTTTTTGGTTTCTGATTTTTATATTATGAAAATTATTTTTATGGTGAATTAATGAAAACAATCAAAAACAATTAAAAAGAATTATAAACAAAATTGAAAAAAATAATGCAAACCAGGGGGGGTATCAGGCCCAGAATGGAGGTGTTTGCAGCAATTTAGGCCCACCAGAACTAAGCCTTGTTGACTTTCCACGCTTGTGTGCATGTCCATTGACTGAGCCCTACCATGGAATTAATTCAGTGGCCCTTGGATTGAACCCTGAAGCCACTTGGCAAGCACAGGCATGAGCGTGTATGGTGGAACGTTAGGACTACGCTGTATTGGAATACATTGAAACAAAAATTATGCAATATGTGAGGGACCTGGGAATCAAACCCAGGTCCTAGTGGTTACAAGGCGTGTCATCCACCATCTGAACCAAGCAACGCGTTTGTAATGTTAGTGGAAAGCAATGATTATATAAAAAGAAACAACATTAGTGGTATAAAACAAAAAGCGCGCTGGATATTTGAACTGTCCAACCATAAGATGACACGCCTGCCTTCGTCTTCGTTTTCTCTGCAAACATAAAGCAAGTAGCGGGGGTTTTAAACCCCCACAAACTGAAACCTGTAAAAATAGCGATTAGAAGAGGGGTTAATATAAAAAGGGCGCGATTGTTTCAAACAATTCGTCTTGTTGCCACGAATATGTCGATACAGGTTTGTGGTCTAATTTTACCATATATGAGAACCCCCAATTTTGAAGTTCTGAAACCCTAGGTTTCATCAATGGCAGATTTTGATTCAAGCATTTTTAGGACAATTAAACTATGCCAAAAGTTCCAGGGAGATGTTAGTAACACAAATCAATGATCAAAACACATGAATGATACATAGAAATTGAAATTCGATTATGGACATATTTATGAAAAAGGTGATTCTGTTCTACCGATTCTTGGAGTATGGGGACTTGTTCTTAATTGCAATCGACTCCTAGCAATGTCAGGAACGTAATGGAAAAGGTTTTAAGCCTTGAATTGCCCTGCAAATATGAAATCAGTTTCCAAGTTTTTGATGAAAAGTTGCAACTTTGTTCTATGGCTTTAGCAGCTTTTTCGTGTATATCTCCATTAGGTTAGGTTATGCATAAGTATATGAACGAAATTAGGTCAAGAAACAAGCCCATAAATCCATGAATTGATGATTTCAATATTTGATTTTTATCATATCTTTTTCAATCTTTTTTTCATGGAAACCCTTTCCAATCATGGAAAATCTTCCCTTTTTGAATGTGAAACGACTTGCCAGCTTGCCCTAGTATGATTTGCTGCACAAAAAGATTTGAAAAGCATTATTTGATATTTTTCTACAATTAAAATTAATTAAATGAATTAATAAGAATAAAAATTCAATTAATTAATTAAAAATAAGAAAATAAATCCTTTTAAGCTCAATGGGTCGTGCATAGGCTTTGGGTAATGATTCAAGGAAGAATTTGAGGCCCATTAGCAATTTTGAAGTGTTTTAGGCAAAGTTGACTTTTCAAAATTCCCAAACATTTCCCAACTTCTCCAATGCATATCTTGCTCAATTTTGAAGCTATGATCATGTTCTTGGACATTTTGGAAAGGTCTTGAAGTCCTCTAACCAATGCCTTTGGTCCCATGTCATTTTGATTTACCAATCTCAAGTTATGGTCTTTGACTTAAAGTGCCTTTTTGTTGACTTTTGAAAATGACCTATAATGTTGAAATTGATAACTTTTTGTGAGAGCATTTCTTGGACTTGAAGTGTGAAGATGAGTTGTAGGAAATGTCATCCTCTTCAAAATGATCTTTGGATGGGATTTTTCTGATGAACCATGAAGAAGTTATGCCTTGGTCAATTTGCAGTTGACTTTTCAACTGTCCAAAAATAGAAACTTTTGCATCTTGAGACTTTTTGAGCCATACTTTGAGAATCATGATCAAGAATTGATCAAATAATGATTGTGGCTTCAAAATAAGATGTTGACCAATTTTTTTGACTTTTGACTGTCAAATGACCATTTTGCCCCTGCAATTGACTGTGGAGCATTTTAGGGTTTTTGACTGTGCAATTTGATGCTGTGAGTCTTGAAACTTAACATATGAATGCTTGAAAATGTTTATAGGCATGTGAGACTTAATTGGACCCTTGTAAACCTCATTTTCTTTGCAAGAACCAAAACCCTAATTTTGACTGTGTTAGGAGGCAATTGGACTGTGCAACCCTTGAGAGATTTTGAAGCTTGATCTTGGCCAATCTTGAAGAATATGGGAGGGAAAATTTTGGGGTACAACAGTTGCCCATGTTCAATCTTTTTAGACCTGAGGATGTAGATTGGCTGGCGTGCCTTTCATAATCCGAAGGTGGAAGATGATTGAACACTAGAGTGCCCAGAAATTTGCGCTCACATGTTAGCATTGTGATGGTGGGAATGGGCTTACAGATGCCATTTGGAGAGACGATGGATAGGAGGATGGGCTTATAGATGCCATCTGGAGCTGTTGGTATGTGGATGGGCTTATAGATGCCATCTAGGTGTCGATCGCGTAAGAGATTCATTAGCGAGAACTTGCGTACCTGAGAAAGAAAGATAATTACCTGGCCTGTTACAGGAGTTGATCTTTAAAATCTTTATGTAGATGTGCCCTGGCTGGATACAGGAATCGAATCTTTAAACTCTTCAGACGTGCCCTGGCAAGATACAGGAATCGAGTCCAGAGAATAGCCGTCAACAGATACACCCTGGCAAGATACAGGAATCGGATCTTCAAACTCTTCAGACGTGCCCTGGAAAGATACAGGAATCGAGTCTGGAATTAGTCGTCAACAGATACACCCTGGCGGGATACAGGAATCAGATCTTCAAACTCTTCAGACGTGCCCTGGCAGGATACAGGAATCGAGTCTGGAATTAGTCGTCAACAGATACACCCTGGCAGGATACAGGAATCGGATCTTCAAACTCTTCAGACATGCCCTGGCAGGATACAGGAATCGAGTCTGGAATTAGTTGTCAACAGATACACCCTGGCGAGATACAGGAATCGGATCTTCAAACTCTTCAGACGTGCCCTGGCAGGATACAGGAATCGAGTCTGGAATTAGTTACTCACAGATGTGCCCTAGCTAGATACATGAATCAAATCTGGAATTAGTCGTCAACAGATACACCCTGGAAAGATACAGGAATCGGATCTTCGAACTCTTCAGACGTGCCCTGGAAAGATACAGGAATCGAGTCTGGAATTAGTCGTCAACAGATACACCCTGGCAAGATACAAGAATCAGATCTTCAAACTCTTCAGACGTGCCCTGGCAGGATACAGGAATCGAGTCTGGAATATAGTCGTCAACAGATACACCCTGGCAAGATACAGGAATCGGATCTTCGAACTCTTCAGACGTGCCCTGGCAGGATACAGGAATCGAGTCTAGAATTAGTCGTCAACAGATACACCCTGGCGAGATACAGGAATCGGATCTTCGAACTCTTCAGACGTGCCCTGGCCGGATACAGGAATCGAGTCTGGTATAGTCGTCAACAGATACAACCTGGCAAGATACAGGAATCGGATCTTCGAACTCTTCAGACGTGCCCTGGCAGGATACAGGAATCGAGTCTGGTATAGTCGTCAACAGATACACCCTGGCAAGATACAGGAATCGGATCTTTAGTTGCGACCGTTGATAGTAATCATCTTTGTATTGACCTTTGTCTTGAAAAGACAAAACGTTAGTTGTATGTGATGACATGATGTATGGCATGCGTGATGTTCTCAGAATAAATGAGATTGTATGTTCATGATGCGTATGTGCATGCTATAATGTATGAATATATGATGTTCACGAATGTATTTTTGTCTAGGAAAATAAATCCTTGACGGGTGCCGGGAACTTAAATCCTGGGCTTGATGTTGAAGAGTAGGCTCTTTGTTTCCGCTGGGGATGATGGTTGCAAGAATACCGGTAGGAGAAGATGACTCCGTTGGGGAATAAACTTGGCGAATAGATTACTCTGCGGGGAGTGAACTCTATGGGGAAAGAGAGGTACTTTGCTGAAGTCGATGATAACTCCGCTGGGGATACCATTGATGTGTTATGTTGAAGGAATTGATGAACTCCACTGGGGGATAGGAAGACTTCGTAGGGGACGATCTTTCCGTGACAATTGGCTGAGGATAACCTAGTTATATCCTGGTGGGGAAATAACCTTCTGAATAAAGCCAGGGGAGCGTTTGTACTATGCGGGTGACAAGCTTCCAGAATCTACTGGGGATAAGCTTCCTGCTGGGGAGATGGATTCCACTTTCCTGGGGAAACTTTTCAGATTGGACTGGGGAATGGCTCCATTGAACGTCTGGTATACCTCCGGGGAACAATCTTAGATCAAGACTGTCGGGGATGCTTGTTAAGAATGTTTGTATACTCCGCTGAGGAATGTTGAGATCTGCTGGGGATACCCAATTTCCTTAAGGCTGATAGTGGACTAACTCTGCTTGGGGAGAGTATCGTTGACTTGCTGGCTCACTCTCTGGGTAATTAAGATATCTTGGTTACACTCTTCAGCCGAACTTACCTTGGTACCTTGGTGGACAGAGCAATTAGATCGCTTTAGACAACTCATTATTGCCCCTGTTTCTGATGTTACCCATAATTAATCCTTTGTTTCGTATGCAAATATTTATGAGTTAGCAATTAGTGTCAAATGCATATATCACAATTGAACATTGGACGTTCTTCGCAAGACAAAACAGAAAAAGGAAAAAAACAGTTGGCAATTTAGCTGAAACGTGAATTTGTATTGATTTTTGAATCTGCCTGTAAATAGGCGTTTATGTACAAGAGGCTGACGTCCTAGTAAGAGAACGCCGCCGAATAATAGAGTTTATACAATTTTGTGAAAAGGGAAAACAAAACAGCTATGTGAAAAGAATAAGCCCACTGAGTTCCAACTCTGCTATCGCCTTTATATCTTCGAGCGTCTCATCACTTGGCTGCTCGGTTGAAGATGAAGCTGATTGATCGATGCCGTTTGAACTTGATGTTGATACCGGATTCTGGGTGCAAGGTGATCCAATGAGACATAGTATTACGCTTTAATCCCTAACTTTTGCCTGGACCGCCCTTTCGGGTTTTCAGTCCACCGGGATACCCATTTTTGCCCAAGCCGCCTTTTCAGGTTTTCGACTTGCCGGATGTACATATTTTTTCATTTCATCCCTCATTTTTGCCCGAACCCTTTTGGTTCGCCGAGAAGCCCTAGTTTTTGCCTAGGTGTGTCAACCTAGGGGGTCTTTTATCACGCGTAGTATCTTTTTACTATGTCTTCATTGGCGGGGTGAGGAAGGTCTTCACCATCCATGGTGGTTAGGATCATGGCTCCTCCTGAGAACACATGTTTAACCACAAATGGCCCTTCGTACGTAGGGGTCCATTTACCCCTGGGATCACTTTGAGGAAGAATGATGCGCTTGATTACCAGGTCCCCAACTTGATACTCTTGTGGTCTGACTTTCTTGTTAAATGCCCTGATCATCTGTTTTTGGTACGTCTGACCCTGACAAATAGCAGTGAGTCTCTTTTCGTCGATTAGGTTTAATTGATCAAGTCGAGTCTGGATCCAGTCATCTTTGCTCAAGTCTGCATCCTTCATTATCCGGAGAGAGGGTATCTGGACTTCAATCGGCAAGACTTCCTCCATGCCGTAGACCAAGGAAAAGGGAGTTGCCCCGATTGACGTTCTTTCTGAGGTACAGTACCCATGAAGAGCGAACGGTAACATCTCTTGCCAATCTTTATAGATCACTGTCATCTTCTGCACAATCTTCTTAATATTCTTATTAGCTGCTTCTACAGCCCCATTCATCTTCGGTCGGTAAGGAGAAGATTTGTGGTGCTGTATCTTGAATTGCTCGTAGAGCTCAGTGATCATCTTGTTGTTAAGATTGGTACCATTGTCCGTAATGATCCTTTCCGGGACGCTGTATCGACAGATCAGGTTATGCCGAATGAACCGTGCCACGACATTCTTGGTTACTGTAGCGTAGGAAGCTGCTTCCACCCACTTTGTAAAGTAATCGATCGCCACCAGGATGAAGCGATGCCCGTTGGATGCCGTAGGTTTAATCTCACCGATCATATCAATGCCCCACATTGCGAAAGTCCAAGGTGCTATCAAGACATTCAGAGGAACTGGAGGAACGTGCACCTTATCGGCATATATCTGGCACTTATGACATGTTCGAGAATGTTGGTAACAATCAGCTTCCATTGTGGACCAGAAATATCTTGCCTGAAGGATCTTCTTTGCCATGGTGTGTCCACTGGAATGTGTTCCGAAGGTACCTTCATGCAGTTCTGCCATGATCCTTTCTGCTTCAGTCTTATCCACACAATGCAGTAAGGTCGAATCATGGTTTTGCTTGTACAGAATGCCGTTGTTGAGGAAGAACATTGCTGCGAACCTTCTCAGAAACTTTTTATCATTGATGGATGCACCTTCAGGGTATTCTTGAGCTTCTAAGTACCTTTTCACCTCATGATACCAGGGTTTTTCAGTTACTACCTCAGCCTCAAGATCACAACAGTATGCAGGTTCGTCCAGTTTCCAGATAATGATCCGGGGAGCCTCATTGTCCCACTTGACTTTGAACATAGAAGACATCGTAGCCAGCGCATCCGCCAACTGATTCTCCTCTCTTGGAAAATGTTCAAAAGTGATCTATGTGAAATGGGGGATCAATGTCAACACACATTCTCTGTAAGGAATAAGATTCGGATGTTTCGTATCCCACTCGCCTTTGATCTGATTGATCACGAGAGCGGAATCTCCGAAGACACTCAGAAACTTGATCCTTAAGTCAATCGCAGCTTGAAGACCCATGATACACGCCTCATACTCTGCCATGTTGTTGGTGCAGTTGAAACATAGTCGGGCATTAAGTGGAGTATGAGTGCCTTTGGGAGATATGATCACAGCTCTGATACCGTTATCCAAAGCGTTGGAGGCTCCGTCAAAGTGCATAGACCATCGGGATCCTTCCTCAGGTCCTTCATCCGGTCCAGGTACTTCGCAATCAGTCACTATCATGATGCTCTCGTCTGGAAACTCGAAGTTCATTGACTGGTAGTCATCTACTGCCTGGTGTGCCAAGTGGTCTGCCAATACACTTCCTTTGATAGCTTTCTGAGTTGTGTACTGGATGTCGTATTCTGTCAAGATCATTTTCCATCTTGCTATTCTCCCAGACAGAGCAGGCTTTTCGAATATGTACTTTATTGGATTCATTTTTGAAATCAACAGAGTAGTGTGAGTCAACATATACTGTCTCAGCCGGCGAGCAGCCCATACCAAAGCGCAGCAAGTTTTCTCGAGCAGTGAGTATCGGGTCTCACAGTCGGTAAACTTTTTGCTAAGGTAATAAATGGCATGCTCTTTTCGGCCAGACTCGTCATGCTGCCCCAGCACACACCCCATTGAGCTGTCAAGTACTGTCAAGTATAGTATTAGAGGTCTCCCTTCAACCGGTGGCATAAGAATGGGTGGTTCTTGGAGATACTCTTTGATTCTGTCAAAAGCGGCCTGACATTCATCGTTCCAACGTACTACCTGATCTTTCTTCAGCAGCTTGAAGATTGGTTCACAGGTAGCTGTTAGGTGCGAGATGAATCGGGCAATATAATTCAGACGTCCTAGAAAGCCTCTGACTTCTTTCTCTGACTTCAGTAGATATGGTTATGTGTATTTAATGAAACACAAATCTGAAACCTTTGAAAAATTCAAGGAATTCAAGAATGAAGTACAAAACCAACTAGGTAAGAATATTAAAATTCTTCGATCAGATCGAGGCGGTGAATATTTAAGCCTAGAGTTTGATGACCATCTAAAGGAATGTGGGATTTTATCCCAACTTACTCCTCCCGGAACACCACAATGGAATGGTGTATCTGAGAGAAGAAATCGAACCTTGTTAGACATGGTTCGATCCATGATGAGTCACGCCGATCTTCCGAACTCCTTTTGGGGACATGCACTATTGACTGCAACTTACACACTTAACCGGGTTCCATCCAAAAAGGTTGAGAAGACACCATATGAGATATGGAGTGGTAAGAAACCACATATGTCTTACATGAAGATTTGGGGTTGTGAAGTTTATGTGAAACGACAAATTTCAACTAAGCTTGAGCCCAAATCTGACAAATGCTTATTTGTGGGGTATCCTAAAGAAACAAGAGGGTATTACTTCTACAATCCTTCTGAGGGAAAAGTGTTTGTCGCTCGAACTGGAGTTTTTTTGGAAAAGGATTTTATTTCCAAAAGAATTAGTGGGAGGAAAATAGAGCTTGAAGAAATTCAAGAACCACAAAGCATTGATACACCTATGGAGGAATTAAAGCAGGAAACACAAGTAGTTGTGGAAGAACAACCTGCTCAAGTAAAACAAGACCAGCGTAGGTCAAGCAGGATACGTCAACAACCTGAGAGATATGGATATCTCATAAGTGATCAGGGTGATGTATTACTCATGGATCAAGATGAGCCTGTGACCTACCAAGAGGCCATAACTGGTCCTGAGTCCGAGAAGTGGCTAGAAGCCATGAAATCTGAAATGGATTCCATGTACATAAACCAGGTTTGGACCTTGGTAGAGCCTCCTATAGGAGTTAACCCTATAGGATGCAAGTAGGTCTTCAAAAAGAAGACTGACATGGATGGTAAGGTACATACCTATAAGGCAAGACTGGTTGCAAAAGGCTATAAACAAATTCACGGGGTTGACTATGATGAAACCTTTTCACCAGTTGCAATGCTTAAATCTGTTCGAATTTTACTTGCTATCGCTGTATATCATGATTATGAAATATGGCAGATGGATGTCAAAACTGCTTTCCTTAATGGGAATCTTCTTGAGGATGTGTACATGACATAACCTGAAGGATTTGACATACCAGAAGAAGCCCAAAAGATATGTAAGTTACATCGATCAATTTATGGATTGAAGCAAGCTTCCAGAAGCTGGAATCTTCGTTTTGATGAAACAGTAAAACAATATGGATTCATCAAGAATGAAGATGAGCCTTGTGTCTACAAGAAGGTTAGTGGGAGCATGATCGTATTCCTGGTATTATATGTAGATGACATATTACTCATTGGAAACGATGTCCCTACCTTGCAACAAGTGAAGACTTGCTTAGGGAAATGATTTTCAATGAAGGACCTAGGTGAAGCAGCCTATATATTAGGAATTAGGATCTATAGAGATAGGTCACAAAAACTGCTTGGCCTAAGTCAGAGTACATACATAGAAAAAGTGTTGAGACGCTTTAATATGCATGATTCCAAGAAAGGATTCATACCTATGCAACATGGCATGTGTCTGTCAAAAACACAATCCCCTTCAAGTAAGGAAGAAAGGGATCGCATGGATAAGATTCCATATGCATCTGCAATAGGATCTATCATGTATGCCATGCTATGTACTCGACCAGATGTCTCATATTCTTTAAGTGCAACGAGTAGGTACCAGTCTAATCCCGGTGATGCTCATTGGGTAGTTGTCAAGAATATCCTTAAGTACTTGAGAAGGACTAATGACTCATTCTTGATATATGGAGGTCAGGAAGAGCTTGCTGCAATTGGATACACCGATGCTAGCTACCAGACAGATAAGGATGACTTTAGATCACAATCTGGTTATGTGTTTTGTTTAAATGGTGGCGCTGTGAGCTGGAAAAGTTCAAAGCAAGATATAGTTGCTAATTCTAGAACCGAGGCTGAGTATATTGATGCCTCAACTGCAACAAAGGAAGCTGTTTGGATTAAGAAGTTCATTAGTGAACTTGGCATAGTCCATAGCATTGTGGATCCCATTGATCTTTATTGTGATAACAATGGTGCTATCGCACAAGCTAAGGAGCCTAGATCTCACCAACGATCCAAACACATACTTAGGCGTTATCATCTCATTCGAGAGATAATCGATCGGGGAGATGTGAAAATATGCAGAGTACCTACACTTGACAATGTTGCTGACCCATTAACAAAGCCTCTTGCGCAGCTGAAGCATGATGGACATACTAGATCTATGGGTATTAGGGGTATGCCTGATTAGCTCTAATGTTCGTGGGAGATTGTTGGTGTAAGCCCTAGAGGCCAATACTTTTGGTACTTGTATCGAATTATTTATTAATAATAAAAGGCATTTCTTTATTATGTTTGTTTTCCAAAATAATAAAGTCCCTAGAATGGTTTATTTGTTTAATGAAATGTTAAGTGTGACTTAATCATGAGATCCCATTAAACATAAGACACTATTCTTAAAGTATCCGTAGTCAAGCTTTAATGTGAAGTGGGATAACATTAAAGCATTAAGATTATTATGAAGATAGATTGATGATCACATCTCATGGATCATAGATAAGGAGTTATCAAGTCTTGACATAGGTATGAATATTAGGAGTAATATTTATACTGGATTGACCCGCTATGAGAATACTACATAGAATGTTATGCAAAGTGTCATAAGTTATTCTCATGATGATAATGGTGTATACCACCCTTCGACCTGAAACTACTATGGACCCTAGATGTAAGTCAAGTACTTTATTGCTGATCAAACGTCATCCGTAACTGGATGACTATAAAGAAGGTTGATGGGTACTTCACAAAGCATGCTAAGGGACATGAGTGACCTAGATGGAATTTTCTCATCCTGCATAACAGGATAAATGTCTAAGGGCCCAATATTGAACTAGACAAGGGTGACACAGTGTATGCCTTGTGTTCAATATAGACATGAGGGCAAAAGGGTAGTTGTACAACACAAATATTATCACGGAAAAGGTTTGGTCATATCACATGACATTTTCGTGACTTGGGTAACAGTGATGCGTTGCTAGATACCGCTCACTGTTTATTATATTAAATGTGTGATTTAATATAATTGCCAACGTCGCGAAAACCTACAGGGTCACACACATAAGGACAAATTGATGAGAGATAGAATAAATAAGGAAAACCGTAAAATCACATGGAATTGTTTCACATAGCCATCTTTCTTTTGTATAAATTTTTCAATTTTTACGACAACATCCTCTTACTAGGATGTCTGTCTCTTTTGTACAAAGATACTCATAAAAAGTTAATACAAATACTTTTCCAAATACAGAAATTTGCTTTGTCTTCCCTTTTCCTCTTTTGCACTTATGTTTATTTGAGAAACGTCCAATGTTTTGTTAAATAGGCATATGCATTTGAACATAATCATTTTCTTACAAACCAAGAAAAGATGATTACTGATAGGTTGAAGGTACAAATAGATATCTTGATGCCCTTTCAGAAGGAATCCCCGGCAGTTCTAAACTCCAAATTCCTCAACAAAGTCAAAATCCAGAACTTAATTCCCCAAACAGAGTTAAACTTCAGGATCCTCAGCAGAACAAAAGCTTTCTCAAAACTGATTTCCCCAGCCAGAGAGCCTTCCAGAACTCAATTCCCCTCAGAGTTAAGTTTCAGTATCCCTAGTGGAGCCTTAAGAATCTGAAAATCCTATCCCCAGTGGAGCTAACACTTCCAACTATCAATCCCCAGCGGAACCAGACTAGTGAACCTTCTCCCCACAGAGATACTTCCCGCCAGACTGAAGATTCTCAGTCTCACTCCTCCAGCATGAGTCTCCCAGGTTCTGAACTCCCTAGTAGAGATCATTAGAATGCTCATTCCCTACAAGTCACCAAGGAATTCCATTCCCCACCAGTGGTCTTAAGATCCCTCAACAAATGAAGATCTTGTTCCCCGAGCAGTCGGCAGTCAACAAGGATGGCTCAGCTTCAGCAATCAGAGATTCCTGCATTCCCCTGCAGCAGTCTATAATTCACTTTCCCCGGCAACAGTCAAGATTCACTCATCTCCGGCTATCCAGGATTCATCTATCCTCAGCAAGACGCTCATCGGCTTACATGCGCATTCATTACATTCATATATCATAAACATTGATATAACATATATATTGCATCATACATATCATGCAACATGACTTTGTGTTTTAGCTAACATTTCATCCTTTTCAGGATAAGATTAAAAGGCTATCATTAACAATTATTCAGATACAGTATGGATACACCCCAGACACAGCGGTCATTCTATTACTCATTCAGAATTTCAAGTCAGATACAGTATGGATACACCCCAGACACGGCGGTCATTCTACTACTCATTCAGACTACAGCAATTAGATACAGACTAGATACGCTCCAGACACGGAAGCCATTCTATCTCTCATTCAGATTCATTTATCCACCTCAAGGTTCAATGCATTCCAAGCACGGATACCATTCTGACCCTTACAACAGTAGTTTGATTCTCCCCAGTGCATTCGCCATGGAAGTCATTCTGTCATTTATTTAGATCCCAGTTACATTTTCAGATACACTCCAGACACGGAAGTCATTCTGCTACTCATATAAATATCAACTTCAGATACAGTCCAGATACGCTCCAGACATGGTTTCCATTCTGTCACTCATTCAGAATTTGTCCCCAGCACGCAATTACTGCATGTACAGATATTTCTCTGTTACCCAGATACAATACAGATACACTCTAGACACAGCAGTCATTCTGATATTGATTCTACATTCAAACACAGTTACAGCTCAGATACGCCCCAGATACGAAGGCCATTATTTTGCTCATACAAACTCAGTCTCCAGATACAGCTCAAATGCATTCCAGACACGGATACCATTTTGATCCTCATTCTTCTGACCAATCACATTGCAGTTCAACAAATATTCCAGATGGAATCTTTAAGCCCATCCCCGACAAGATTCTGTCTCCCCTCCAGATGGCATCTTTAAGCCCATCTCTAAATGGCATCTCTAAGCCCATTCCCGCATCCATGTTTTGACGAGTGCAAATTTACGGGCACTCTAGTGTCCAATCTCCTTTTACCTTCGAGACGCGAAAGGCAAACCTGCCAATCTAACTCTTCAGGTTCAAGCAGATTGAATAGGGGCAACTGTTGTACCCCAAAATTTGCCCTCTCATTTCATCAACATTTTCTCACCACAAGACCCTTGGAGCTCAAGATCAAGTTAGGGTTTGCTCTGCTCAAGACTCCTCCTTGCACTGTTGACCCAAATTAGGGTTTGAGTTTGCACAAAGATGTTTTGACCTAAAATGCCCAAAGTGACTTTCATGCTTCATATTGGACTCACAAGTTTATCCATAGCAAGTTTCAAGCCTTGATTCCAATCTTTGGACAGTTGACCTAGAAATCAGCTGTATTGGGGAAAAAGTCAACTGTGGCCAATTGACAGTCAAACCTCATGTAATTTGACCCACATCAACATAATGAACTCATATGAACCATTTGGTCAAGTTTGGATCACAATTCCACAAGAAATGATCAGATCACCAAAAGGGCAAAATGGTCATTTTTAGGGTTTTGACTGCACAAAGGCAATTTTTGACTGTTTGACCTAACCAATGGAAAACCAAGCTCACATATGGACTCAAGAACTTAATGGCATTGTCTTGACACATTCAACAAGTTCAAAAGATCCCAAATGCACAAGATTGACAGATGAATTTTCCAGTCAACTGATCAAAATTTGACTATATACTGAAAAGTCAAACTTTGACTTTTTGGTCAAAATCAAGTGCCAAGATTCATTTTCCATCAAGACATGTGAAATTATGAAACTTGTTCATCAAGGAATCCAAAATTGCAAATTAGGGTTTAAAATGAAGAAATTTCATAACTTAGAAATTTTCTAAGTTATGGAATTCCCTTATTTTCCCCTAACTTTGTCCAATTTTTTCATCAAGATGCAAATGGATTCAAACAAAACTTAAAACATGAAAGTTGTAGTCCATTGCAAAATATACAACTTTTATTCACAAAGTTTTCTCAAAGAAGGCTTGTATCTCAAGTTATGATTTTTGGAACAAGGGTGCAAAACATTTTTAACTTAGAGAAATTTTGACCTATTCTAGGCAGGATTTTTGTCCAACTTCATGGCCACTTTTCACATGGTTCCACTTGGAGTTTAAATTTGAATTACAAAGATGGATTGTAGTACACATTCCAAGCTTTCCAAATTGTCCAAGAACTCCTCAAACACCCTTGTGGTTAGAGAGAATCGAGTTCTCAAAGTTGGCAAAAACTCACTTTTGTTCATGACCAATACATGTTCATAGCAAATTGCAATTTCAAGTCAGCATGCTTTGCACTAGATTACAGGCCTCTAAACCACGTCACACTCAATAATTAAATGCCAAACCATTGTGTTCAAGCATTATTTTGTGCATTTGGTCATTACATGCAAGATTAATCCATAATTAGAAAAAGCAACTTTGCCATTTGTGAAAAGTATTGCTTTATGTCAAATTCTGAATCTTAGAGGTACAAGAAAAATCTTTGAGGCAGGAGTTGGTAGGCAAATCCCACTGATAAAGAACAAAGTATGCAGCATGCTTGAGAACTTGGCACAGGCCTATATCACAAGTTGACATCTCTTTGCTTACATTGGAAGAACACTTGCAAAAACTCTCAATCTTTCATTCCTGTAACAACCAGCCAAAGCAAACTTTGCAAACATCTTTCACACACCCTAACTGACCTAAAGCACGACTGAACCATCTTCAATCCATCCTCATACACAAAAACACAGTTTTTCTGCAAAACAGAGTCCCTGCTGCAGATTGACTTCCACAGTCCATTCCACTCGTGCACTTTGGCCAAAAAGAGTTCAAACATGTTCCATATCATCCACTGAAGTTATCCCAAGCATTGAATCCAAGATGTAACATCCTTAACATCGTTTGCCATTTTTGCTTTCAAGCTGTGCAGGTGGACTTCCATAGCACGATACAGGCGGTTTCAGAGCAAGCCAAGCATAGGAGAAGCATCCTTGGATTTTAGGCAAGCTGTACCAAAGCTCAAACTCCATTGAAGATACCTCCATTGTTGTACACGAATCAAGCTGAGACAGGTAAAACATGAACTTCTATCTCTCAATCTAGGAAGAGTTAGGCTTAGGTTTGTGAATGAAACATGCTCTACTCATAGCCCCGAAGCCATCCATGTATTTACTTTTCATTTATATTAAGCATGCCGTGAGAATTTTGGCCATGAACATTGGAGAAAATTTAGGTCAGAAATTGGGGATGAAGAAATTCTCCCTCGTTTCTTAGAGTTAGGTTAAGTTTTTTATATGTATGAATTCGTCTCTTGATGCTCTACATTGTTTATGTTATGAGTTTTTGTTAAAAGTCAAAGAATCAGGAGTTTGAATGAAGCATAGAGGGCGCGCGTTTTTTACAGAAGCTGGAGGTTGAAGAAGGGTGACTTGGGCTGGGCCTGAGTTGTTTTTGCTCTTTACACACTTTTCCATTTTTGCACCCCCCTGGCCCATTATGTGATGTTTTATTCATTTTTTGATTTTTTCCTTTTGATTCTGACTTATTATTTTTTGCCCAAATATAAAAAATATAAAAAATATTTTTCCATACATTTTTGCATTTTATTTGGCATTTATTTGTCTTATTTAGCATATGTATATAAATAAATATAATACTTTTTATTTAAAACATTAAAAAATAATACAAAAATATATTTTTTTAGTTATTATTTGTTGTTTACATTTTGAAAACATTTTCTAAAAATATACTTTTTTGTAAATAATTAATATTTTTATTTTTGTACATATTTAGTATATTTAAATATATATAATATAAATACTTGTATATTTATTAAAATATTTAGGATAAAAATATGAAAATAATACATTTTATTTTTATTAATATATGACATCAAAAATACTTTTTTTTTCACAATATACTTCTTTTTTTATTTTTTGTATATAATTAACAAATATTGTATATAATATAATTAATAAATACTATTTATTTAGAAAACTAGGGTTTTGCCCTAAACCATGAAAATGTCCAAAAATTGACCTTTTTATTTTTGTTTATATTTCACATTGAAAAAAATACTCTCATACATAAAAAATCATTTTTGTGCATATTACATTTTGCATATTTATTTGTCTTAATATTGTAAAATTTTAGTATTTGTATATTCAATATGGATGTAATAGTTTTAGGTTTAATTTCTTGCTAAATATCCCCCATTCAAACATTTGTACCCCCATCCCCATAATTATGTTGTAATAATTTAGGACTTTAAATTCCCGCATTTAAAAGCTTTCAAATTATGCCATGATAGACCTAGGGTTTGTATGCAAATAAAATAACAAATAGCTTGACCTAATTCAAAGACAAAAATGCATGAAAATGGACAACACCAAGCACACTTGCACCCTTAGGGTTACTTCACTTGTTGCCTTCAAAAATGGGTCATGTTGCATGTTGAGTGTCTTTGGCAAAACAAAAGAAATCAAATGATCATAGTCCCTCGATGACGCTTTCTCAAGTTGCCTAAAAAATGATCAAGTCCCTTGAAGGAAAGATTGCCAAAGACACTTGGCACTATTGCATTCATGGTCTAAACGATGACCCGCGCTCGTCCCGTTAACATCCTAACACAAGATTGTCAACCAAATACAATGGTGGAACAATACTGTTAAAAGGGTTAAAACATAGGAAATATCTTTGAGTAAATTTAGGGGTAGACAACTCTTGGTTACTTGACCAACTTGCAAAACAAATCCTTGCCATTTTTCAAAATACACATCACAACACACTTTCAAAACAACTTTCAAAACATTGAAAACTTTTCAAAAAGACAATACATCTTTATATACATCCAAACATGGATCATTACAAAGGTTTCCACAACAAACGGCATCTTTTCAAAACCTCTTTCAAAATCATACACAAAGCACCATTTCAAACAATTGAAAATGCAAGGCAAGTGATCTAAGCAAGTAACTAAGAGCCCATGGATAACCATGGATAGAAAGGGTGCTAATACCTTCCCTTTCTATAATCTACTCCCCGAACCCAAGAAAACATCTCAAAGGTTTTTCCTGTGCTTTTTAACCTTTCCTTAGGATAAAATAAAAAGTCGGTGGCGACTCTTGCTAAACCGAAACATTTGCGAACACAAACGCAAAACCTCAAGTCAGTTCTCCCACCATATCACAGAACTGGCGACTCTGCTGGGGACATAAATCAAAAGTGGAGTAACCTTAGGGCTTAGATCACCCTTTTGCATGACTAATTGTTTGCTTTGATTGCTTTACATTTTTGTTCTCTTGTTTGGGCTTGAAATCCTACACCCGGATTTGGGGAAACATTCATAGATAGCAATACGTTGTGGAAGCTGTGCGGGGTATATCGACACGGTAGAAGCAATAGCTATATTAGTGCGACATATTTGTGAGTACCGGTAACCCTTGAGTTCAATCAAGGAGAGTACGGGGCCGCTGAGTGATGTCACCAAGCACTAATGACCTAGAACCTTACTTGACCATCTTGGCCTTTTATTAGGGGTAGTGAGATGACCGGCTTTGGTGCAGTCCGAAGTTGGTAGATACTCGATACTACACTCATTGAGGGTTGTTTTCTTGGAATATTTTGGTCGCTAGTTAAGTGGCTAAACCAAAACAATGAACATGGAAAATAATCCAATGATATTGAGCTCCTTAGAACCCGGTTACTATTTATAGGACAGGTTTTTAAGCCAACTACACTCAAGAGGGTACTTACCTATGAAACCTCATGCAAGCCTGAAACTAGGGTTTTGTGTGACTTGCTTGTACATATGTTTGTGCATACATCATGAACATCATAAAGCATCATATGCATCCACTAACCATTTCAAGGGTTTGGATCTTCATCTTTGTTCTTGTTTTGTAGGTCATGGAAATTCTTCGCAGGAAAACTATCCAAGTCAACCTTGTGAGAATCCTTCCTCAACTCAAGGAGCTCACATCCAGAATTCCAGAAAGCTCTCTCTTCAATGAAAGACATGGTAGACTGCTCATCCTAGTCAACACCAACATTGAAGAGGACATGGTGAAAGTGTTATTCCAATTCTTTGACCCCCTTCACCACTGTTTCACATTCCCCGACTACCAATTGGTGCCCACTTTGGAGGAATTTTCTCAACTCCTGAGAATTCCTATTCTTAATCAACTACCCTACAACGATACAAAAAAAGAACCAAAACCTGAAGATGTTGCTCGAGCACTACACTTGCAACCATCTGACATCAAGGGGCATTGGGAAACTAGAAGTGGTGTCAAAGGCTTCTTGGCAAAATTCTTGTTTGAGAAGGCACAAGAGTGTTGGAACTCCTTGGATCTACAAGCCTTTGAAGAGATTATGGCACTCCTCATTTATGGGTTGGTCTTGTTCCCAAATCCTGACCAACTTATAGATGTCAATGCTGTCAAGATTTTCCTATCCAGGAATCCCATACCTACATTGCTTGGGGACATCCTCCACTCATTTTACACACGAACAATGAGAAAGAGAGGTGTTATCATGTGATGTACTCCTCTCCTTGCAAGGTGGTTTATTTCTCACCTTCCACAATCTGTTTTGAAGAATGAACAAGGCTTAAGGTGGTCAGAACGATTGATGACCCTCACACACTCTGATGTACATTGGTGTTCTCGGTCCAGAGAAAATGTCATCATCGTCGATTATTGTGGTGAGTTCCCTAATGTTCCATTACTTGGCCTTAGAGGAGGTATTACCTACAACCCTTTTCTAGCTTTGAGACAATTTGGATATGCACGGAGGGATGGCCCTCATGACATGTTGATTCCTGACCTAGTTTTTGACTTTGACAACGATGCGCAAGGACTTCGCCAAATATTCATCAGAGCTTGGAGGATGCCTAACAAGGTAGATAGCAAGACACTGGGGCACAAGAACTCCATCCCTCTTGAGCCTTATCTCAAGTGGGTACGAACTCGAGCCCAGAGTCTTATGATGACTTACCCTCACATTCCCCCTTTGATTAAAGAGCCTGTTAAGGAAGGAGAGGTTCCTTACACCATCCTACATCCTGACATGCCTACATCATGGGAGGAAATGCAGAAGAGTTGGATCCAACTCAAGGAGGAACGGAAACTTTTGAAGCCAGCTTCTACGCCAATGAGAAGAAGGTTTTAGAGCTTACCCGCCGACTTCACGAGGAAGAGACCCTCAACACCTACATCGCACCAAAGATGATACGCAACGTCTTTTTACCTTAAGAAGTTTTTGTAATATTTGGCCCATGGGGCATTTATGTACTGACAAAATTTCTTTTTATTAATATGACGTGTGTTCTTTTTGTCTGCAACAATTTTGAATTTCTAAATCCTTGAATGCATTACATGAATAAACATATCATTCATCATATGCATAAACAGGTCTCCACACCAGGTTTCCTTATCTTTCTGCTGTTTATTTCAGTAAGATGGATCTCGAACAGACGGTCAAAGATCTGTAGGCACAAAACTCGCAGTTTCAACAGCTCCTAATGAACTTAGCAAAGGGTCAGGAGGATCTTAAAGCACTTCTAGGGAACAAAGAGTAAGAGAAAGTGAAAAAGAAGAAGAAAAGAGTCGGGGTAGCTACACTGGGAAGAAGATTTGAGAATGAAGCTAGAAGAGTTCTTGAATTCCCCTCTCATCTGATGAGGGGACCGGTAAAGAAAAAGGGGTTGCATTACCTTCTGAGTCCGAGGCTGAGGAGGAAGAGGTTGAGGAAGATGAAGACTACTTAGAGCAGCAATACCCGCCAGCGGACGACAAATACAAAAACCTGGAGGATAGACTGGAAGCTATGGAGCTGCAAAGGGTTCCTGGGTTAGATTTTGAAGAATTGGGATTGATTGCTGGAATTGTGATTCCTCCAAAGTTTAAGGTGCCAACTTTTGCAAAATACGACGGTCTGTCTTGCCCGAAGATGCACCTGAGGTCGCATGTCAGGAAAATTCAACCTCATTCATCCGATAGAAATCTTTGGGTACACTTCTTCCAGGATAGCCTGTCTGGTACACAGCTAGACTGGTTTTACCATCTTGAGAGGTCAGAAGTGCATAAATGGGAAGACTTGGCAGCTGCGTTTTATCGCCAGTATCAATATAACACTGACTTGGCGCCAACCCGTACTCAGTTACAAAGTATGGGGATGGCCTCAAATGAGGGATTCAAAGAATACGCCCAGAAATGGCGCGACTTGGTCGGAAGAGTGCAGCCAACTCTTTCTGATAGGGAACTAGTTGATATGTTCTTGGGGACCCTATCTGGCCCGTTCTTCAACCATTTGATCGGGAGCTCTTCCGCAGGGTTTACTGAATTGATTCTGACTGGCGAACAGGTGGAAGCTGGTATTAAGAATGGGAAGATTCAAAGGGATGCCTCTGCATCTACAACTGTTAAGAAATCATTTCCAACCAAGAAGGAAGCGGCTGTTGTGTACTCTCAGAAAGGATCGGGAAGAACTGAGCGCCGGCCGACTGTAGGGGCCGTAATGATTCAAAATTCGTCAAATGATCAGCCTCGTACCAATCAGTCTAGACCTAACCAGCAATGGGTAGAACGGCCACAACGGTAGTTCACCCGCATCAATATGACGCCTGCACAAGTTCTTCCCCATTTGTTGAAGTTGAATCTGACTGGTTTAAAGGAGGCACCGAAAAACCCTAACACCACATCTCCATACTATCATGCCAATGCCAAATGTGCCTACTAATATGATAGCGCCGGGCTTGACACCAACAATTGTTGGGTGCTAAAGAATAAAATTCAGGACTTGTTAGATGCAAAAGAGGTTGAGTTCGATGCTCTGGAGAAGCCGAACGTAATATCCGCTCCGATGCCAAAGCATGGCCATCATGTTCAGGCCGTTGAAGAAGATCTGTATGTTTCTGCTGTTGATGATCTGGTAACTCCATTACTGACAATCAAGTTGAATCTGTTGAAAGCTGGGATTTTCCCAGGATGTAAAGAAGACTGCTACTATTGTTCCTCCCTACCAATCGATTGTCCATTGCTGAAGATAGGCATCCAAGGCCTAATGAACAGGCAACAAATTCTTTTCGAAAAAATTCCTGCTACTCCAACCCCTATCAAAGATGTTTCAATAATCACCATTTCCACCAATCTGTCCAAGGTCCCTAAAAAGCCTGTTAAGATTACATCCACTACGAAGATTGTTCCTCTGAAAATAACCATGCCTGGGCCTGTCCCTTACAAATATGACAAATCAATACCATGGAATTATGGTGGAGAAATCTACTACCATGGTGTTAAACAAGTTGAGATAACTGAAGAGAGCTCTGACGAAGAAGATGCCGACATTGGAAACATTGCCGGTACGAGCAAGATTACCCGAAGTGGGAGAATTTTCTCTCCAGAGATTGCCCCTCCAAAGGCAATTTTTGGACCCTCAGCTGCTGCCAAAGTTACTCCTGCACCGATAAAACTTTCTGCAAGGACTCCGTTGATTGAAGAAGTTGTTACTCCTATGGTTGTTCCTCCTACTTCTGCGGATAAGGGGAAAGGGATCCAAGATGAGCTCGGCAGGACGAGGGCTCAATCATTGGTCATCCCCGAAACCTCTAAGAAAGAAATGGAGGAGATTCTGAAAATAATTAAGAAGAGTGATTATGACGTGGTAGAGCAACTGGGGCAAACCCCCTCGAAGATCTCCATGCTAGCTTTTCTGCTTTGTTCGGAGGCTCATGCCAAAGCATTGATAAGATTTTTGAAGACAGCCCATGCGCCCCAGGAAACCTCAACCGATCAATTCCAAGATTTTGTAGCCAGCCTTATCGCAGACAACGGCATGGGTTTCTCTGATGCTGACCTAACTCCGAAAGGAAGAAAGCACAATGATGCATTGCATGTGTCAGTCGAATGCCGAGGAACTACTCTTGCCCATGTTTTGGTCGACACTGGTTCTTCTCTGAACGTGCTGCCTAAGAAAGCTCTGGATCGATTGGATTGTGAAGGCTTGGAGCTGAAACCAAGTAATATCATTGTCAGGGCATTTGACGGGTCTAAAAGGAAGGTGCATGGGGAAGTCGACATTCCCATCAAGGTGGGCACTGAAGTATTCCACTCAACTTTCTATGTGATGGACATCCGTCCGACATACTCTTGCTTGCTAGGAAGACCATGGATACATAATGCTGGGGCAGTCACTTCCTCCCTGCATCAGATGTTGAAATACCCTGTCAAAGGAAAAATCATAAATGTACACGGTGAAGAGGAATATATGATCAGTCACCTGAACTCCTTTCGGTATGTGGAAGTGGAGGGCGAATTCATTGAGACACCGTTCCAACACTTCGAGGAAATTGCTCCCGAGGTTGCAGTAGCAAAGGCAGTAGCTGAGGAGCCCAAGCAGGTGGCCAGGATGGCATCTCTGAAAGACGCAAAGGCTGCAATGAAGGAGGGGAAGAGCTCAACATAGGGGCAGTTGCCTGACATTCCTCACAAAACAGACAAGTTTGGGTTGGGATTTACCACTGCGGGATAAAAAGCTATGCGTCGCTCAAAAATTGAAAGGACATCCATCAAGATTTCTCCTCGTGGGGTCAATGCTTTGGAAGAAGAAGACGAAGAGGGTAACATTGAAGACTGGATCTTCCCAACCATCGAAGGGGGACTACGCAACTGGGAGGCGAAAGACTTCGTCCCCATTACTTTCATTAATCAGTAACTTATCTTTCGAGCATTTCCTGTTGGTCTGTAATAATTACTTTTAAACAATTTGCACACTACTTTTTCACCTCATGCCTTGCCCAGGGCATGTAGGTCCGTTTGTAAGGGTTTTGATTCTCTTCATATTCATATGCCATGTTTAATGATTCATTGGACGTTTTTCATTGATAAACTGCTGTGTTCATTTTCTTTCCTTTTGCATTTTTGTTTGTTTAAGGATGGATATCCCTTACACACACCCACACTCACAAATGCAGGTACCCATCCACTCTGGATTCTATGGGTGACTATTCTGCTGTATCCTTCAATAACTCTGAAGATTTGGTCAACCAGGCCGAATACAAAGATGACGAAGATTGTGAAGTACCAGGAGAGCTAGCCAGACTTCTACAACAAGAAGAGAGGGCCATCTTGCCTCATGAAGAGTTGTTGGAAACAGTCAACTTAGGAACGGAGGAAGACCGGAAAGAAGTACAAGTGGGTGCCAATCTGGAACCAAGTGCCAATGAGCGCTTAATACAGTTGTTGAATGAGTACGTTGAAATCTTTGACTGGTCTTATGAAGACATGTCGGGTTTAGACACAGATATAGTGGTTCACCGTCTCCCTACAAGAGAGGATTGTCCACCGATCAAGCAAAAAGTCCGCCGAATGAGGCCCGACATGTCTGAGAAGATTAAAGCAGAAGTAATGAAGCAATTCAACGCTGGCTTTCTGGCTGTTACATCCTATCCATAATGGGTTGCTAACATTCTGCCAGTACCTAAAAAAGACGGCAAGGTCAGAATGTGTGTGGACTACCGGGATTTGAACAGGGCTAGCCCCAAAGATGATTTTTCGCTACCGCATATCGACATTTTGATCGACAACACAGCTCAGCACAAGGTGTTTTCCTTCATGGATGGATTCTCGGGCTACAACGAGATCAAAATGGCCCCCGAGGACTTGGAGAAAACAACCTTCGTTACACAATGGGGTACCTTCTGTTACAAGGTGATGCCGTTCGGACTGAAGAACGCAGGGGCAACTTATCAGCGCGCCATGGTGGCTTTGTTTCATGATATGATACATCATGAGATCTAAGTTTACGTAGACGACATGATAGCTCGATCACAAACAGAGGAGAAACACCTTGAACATTTGCAAAAGCTGTTTGCCAGGTTGAAGGAATACAAACTCAGGCTGAATCCAAGTAAGTGCACTTTTGGAGTTAGGTCTGGTAAACTTCTAGGATTTATTGTCAGCAACAAAGGCATTGAGGTCGATCCAGCAAAGGTGAAAGCTATACAAGAAATGCCTGCTCCCCGTACTGAAAAGGAGGTTAGAGGGTTCTTGGGGCGCTTGAACTATATTGCCAGATTCATCTCTCATCTGACGTCTACCTGTGAGCCAATTTTCAAACTATTGAAGAAAGATCAGGTAGTCGAATGGAACGACGATTGCCAAGCCGCTTTTGATAAGATCAAGGAGTATTTGCTAGAGCCTCCTATTCTGATGCCACCCGTCGAAGGAAGACCGTTGATTATGTATCTGACCGTGTTGGATAACTCAATGGGGTGTGTATTGGGCCAGCATGACGAGTCTGGTCGAAAAGAGCATGCCATTTATTACCTTAGCAAAAAGTTTACCGACTGTGAGACTCGCTACTCACTGCTCGAGAAAACTTGCTGCGCTTTGGTATGGGCTACTCGCCGACTAAGGCAGTATATGTTGACTCATACCACTCTGTTGATTTCCAAAATGGATCCTATCAAGTATATCTTCGAGAAGCCCGCTTTATCTGGAAGAATCGCTAGATGGCAAATGATCCTGACTGAGTATGACATCCAATATACTACCCAAAAATCTATAAAAGGGAGTGTACTAGCTGACCATCTAGCTCATCAAGCTATCGAAGATTATTAATCCATGAGATTCAACTTCCCGGATGAGGACATCATGAATTTGGACAACATTGAAGGTAACAGACCGTATGACGGACTTGAAAAAGGATCCTGATGGACCCTGTACTTTGATGGTGCTTCAAATGCACTTGGAAACGGTATCAGTGCGGTACTCATTTCCCCGGAAAGTTGCCACACACCTTTCACAGCCCGACTCTGCTTCAGCTGTACCAACAACATGGCTGAATATGAAGCTTGCATCTTTGGTCTCAAGGCTGCTATAGACCTGGGGATCAAATCTTTGATCGTATTTGGGGACTCGGATTTGGTTATCAGTTAAGTCAAAGGAGAGTGGGATACCAAGCATCCTAATCTTATCCCATACAAAGAACATGTCCTGACATTACTGCCTCATTTCGAGCAAATTACCTTCGAGCATTTCCCGCGAGAAGAGAATCAGCTAGCAGATGCTCTGGCAACAATGTCCTCCATGTTTAAACTCAACTGGGATAACGAGGCTCCCCAAATCACCATCGAGCGAATGGATGAACCTGCGCATTGTCATGAGATTAATACCAAAGAAGTAGTGGAACAACCCTGGTTTCACGAAATCAAAAGGTATCTCCAGACTAGAGAATATCCCGAAGGAGCTTCTGTAAACGACAAAAAGTTCCTAAGGAAATTTGCTGCCAAGTTCTTCCTGAGCAACGGCATCCTCTATAAACGCAGCCATGATTGTGTTTTACTCCGATGTGTAGACAAAGCTGAAGCAGAATTGATCATGACTGAGATACACAGTTGCACATTTGGCACCCACTTGAGCGGGCATACAATGGCTAAGAAGATTCTAAGGGCAGGCTATTACTGGTCTACTATGGAAGCTAATTGCCATCAACATTCCCGTACTTGCCACAAATGTCAAGTCTATGCTGACAAGATTCATATTCCTCCTGTTCCTCTCAACGTTCTGACAGCTCCTTGGCCATTTGCAATGTGGGGCATTTACATGATTGGAGAGATCAAGCCCACAGCGTCCAATGGACATCGCTTCATCCTGGTCGCCATTGACTATTTTACCAAATGGGTCGAAGCAGCTTCCTTCGCCTCTGTTACAAAGAATGTGGTTGCCTGCTTCATCAAGCAGAACCTCATATGCCGGTATGGTGTCCCCGACAGGATCATCACAGACAACGGTACAAATCTGAAAAATACTATGATCACCACTCTATGCGAACAGTTCAAGATTTATCATCACAAATCATCTCCCTATCGGCCGAAGATGAACGGTGTTGTTGAAGCTGCGAACAAAAACATTAAGAAGATCATTCAGAAAATGACAGTCACCTACAAGGACTGGCATGAGATGCTACCGTTTGCTCTGCATGGATACGGTACCACGGCACGTACTTCAACCGGGGCAACCCCATTTTCTTTGGTAGATGGCATGGAAGCTGTCCTACCCATGGAAGTACAAATTCCTTCTTTAAGGATCATGAAGGACGCTGGTTTGAATGAAGACGATTGGATTCAGACCCGACTTGATCAACTCAATTTGATCAACGAGAAGCGGCTCACTGCTGTTTGCCATGGTCAGACGTACCAAAAACGGATGATCAAGGCTTTCAAAAAGAAAGTCAGACGTCAAGTATATCAAGTCGGAGATCTCATAATCAAGCGAATTATCTTGCCGCAAAGTGATCCCAGGGGCAAATGGACTCCTACTTACGAAGGACCATTTGTGATCAAGAGCATATTTTCTGGTGGTGCAATGATTCTGACCACCATGGATGGCGACGATTTTCCGTACCCTGCGAACGCAGACATAGTCAAAAGATACTACGCTTGAAATCACCCGATAAGTCGAAAACCCGAAAGGGCGGCTTGGGAAAAAATGGGCATCCCGATGAACCGAAAACCCGAAAGGGCGGTTCAGGCAAAAATTAGGGATAAAACAAAAAAATTTGTACACCCGGCAAGTCGAAAACCCGAAAGGGCGGCTTGGGCAAAAAGGGGTTTCCCGGTGGATCGAAAACCCGAGAGGGCGGTCCAGGCAAAAGTTAGGGAATTAAAGCGTATGACTATGTCTCGTCGGATCACTTTAAAGAACAATCTCTTCATCAACAAGCTCCGAGCTTCTGATCAATCCAGTCATCGACGGATGAAGCAGCGAATGGACAGATATTCAGAGTTGTGAAGGCTATAACAGAATGGGGATCCCATGGAATTGTTTCACATAGCCATCTTTCTTTTGTATAAATTTTTCAATTTTTACGACAACATCCACTTACTAGGATGTTTGTCTCTTTTGTACAAAGATACTCATAAAAAGTTAATACAAATACTTTTCCAAATACAGAAATTTGCTTTGTCTTCCCTTTTTCTCTTTTGCACTTATGTTTATTTGAGAAATGTCCAATGTTTTGTTAAATAGGCATATGCATTTGAACATAATCATTTTCTTACAAACCAAGAAAATATGATTACTGATAGGTTGAAGGTACAAATAGATATCTTGATGCCCTTTCAGAAGGAATCCCCGGCAGTTCTAAACTCTAAATTCCTCAACAAAGTAAAAATCCAGAACTTAATTCCCCAAACAGAGTTAAACTTCAGGATCCTCAGCAGAACAAAAGCTTTCTCAAAAATGATTTCCCCAGCCAGAGAGCCTTCCAGAACTCAATTCCCCTCAGAGTTAAGCTTCAGTATCCCCAGTGGAGCCTTAAGAATCTGAAAATCCTAACCCCAGTGGAGCTAACACTTCCAACTATCAATCCCCAGCGGAACCAGACTAGTGAACCTTCTCCCCACAGAGATACTTCCCGCCAGACTAAAGATTCTCAGTCTCACTCCTCCAGCATGAGTCTCCCAGGTTCTGAACTCCCTAGTAGAGATCATTAGAATGCTCATTCCCTACAAGTCACCAAGGAGTTCCATTCCCCACCAGTGGTCCTAAGATCCCTCAACAAATGAAGATCTTGTTCCCCGAGCAGTCAACAGTCAACAAGGATAGCTCAGCTTCAGCAATCAGAGATTCTTGCATTCCCCTGCAGCAGTCAATGATTCACTTTCCCCGGCAACGGTCAAGATTATCTCATCTCCGGCTATCCAGGATTCATCTATCCTCAGCAAGACGCTCATCAGCTTACATGCGCATTCATTACATTCATATATCATAAACATTGATATAACATATATATTGCATCATACATATCATGCAACATGACTTTGTGTTTTAGCTAACATTTCATCCTTTTCAGGATAAGATTAAAAGGCTATCATTAACAATTATTCAGATACAGTATGGATACACCCCAGACACGGCGGTCATTCTATTACTCATTCAGAATTTCAAGTCAGATACAGTATAGATACACCCCAGACACGGCAGTCATTCTACTACTCATTCAGACTACAGCAATCAGATACAGACTAGATACGCTCCAGACACGGCAGCCATTCTATCTCTCATTCAGATTCATTTATCCACATCAAGGTTCAATGCATTCCAAGCACGGATACCATTTTGACCCTTACAACAGTAGTTTGATTCTCCCCAGTGCATTCGCCATGGAAGTCATTCTGTCATTTATTTAGATCACAGTTACAGTTTCAGATACACTCCAGACACGGAAGACATTCTGCTACTCATACAAATCTCAACTTCAGATACAGTCCAGATACGCTCCAGACATGGTTGCCATTCTGTCACTCATTCAGAATTTGTCCCCAGCATGCAATTACTCCATGTACAGATATTTCTCTGTTACCCAGATACAATACAGATACACTCCAGACACGGCAGTCATTCTGATATTCATTCTACATTCAAACACAGTTACAGCTCAGATACGCCCCAGATACGAAGGCCATTATTTTGCTCATACAAACTCAGTCTCCAGATACAGCTCAAATGCATTCCAGACACGGATACCATTTTGATCCTCATTCTTCTGACCAATCACATTGCAGTTCAACAAACATTCCAGATGGCATCTTTAAGCCCATCCCCGACAAGGTTCTGTCTCCCCTCCAGATGGAATCTTTAAGCCCATCTCTAAATGGAATCTCTAAGCCCATTCCCGCATCCATGTTTTGACGAGTGCAAATTTACAGGCACTCTAGTGTCCAATCTCCTTTTACCTTCGAGACGCGAAAGGCAAACCTGCCAATCTAACTCTTCAGGTTCAAGCAGATTGAACAGGGGCAACTGTTGTACCCCAAAATTTTCCCTCTCATTTCATCAACATTTTCTCACCACAAGACCCTTGGAGCTCAAGATCAAGTTAGGGTTTGCTCTGTTCAAGACTCCTCCTTGCACTGTTGACCCAAATTAGGGTTTGAGTTTGCACAAAGATGTTTTGACCTAAAATGCCCAAAGTGACTTTCATGCTTCATATTGGACTCACAAGTTTATCCATACCAAGTTTCAAGCCTTGATTCCAATCTTTGCCCAGTCAATTGGACAGTAAACCTAGAAATCAGCTGTATTGGGGAAAAAGTCAATTGTGGCCAATTGAGAGTCAAACCTCATGTAATTTGAACCACATCAACATAATTAACTCATATGAACCATTTGGTCAAGTTTGGATCACAATTCCACAAGAAATTTGATCAGATCACCAAAAGGGCAAAATGGTCATTTTTAGGGTTTTGACTGCACAAAGGTAATTTTTGACTGTTTGACCTAACCAATGGCAAACCAAGCTCACATATGGACTCAAGAACTCAATGGCATTGTCTTGACACATTCAACAAGTTCAAAAGATCCCAAATGCACAAGATTGACAGATGAATTTTCCAGTCAACTGATCAAAATTTGACTGTATACTGAAAAGTCAAACTTTGACTTTTTGGTCAAAATCAAGTGCCAAGATTCATTTTCCATCAAGACATGTCAAATTATGAAAAATTTTCATCAAGGAATCCAAAATTGCAAATTAGGGTTTAAAATGAAGAAATTTCAAACTTAGAAATTTTCTAAGTTATGGAATTCCCTTATTTTTCCCTAACTTTGTCCAATTTTTTCATCAAGATGAAAATGGATTCAAACAAAACTCAAAACATGAAAGTTGTATTCCATTGAAAAATCTACAACTTTGATTCACAAAGTTTTCTCAAAGGAGGCTTGTAGCTCAAGTTATGATTTTTGGAACAAGGGTGCAAAACATTTTTAACTTAGAGAAATTTTGACCTATTCTAGGCAGGATTTTTGTCCAACTTCATGGCCACTTTTCACATGGTTCCACTTGGAGTTTCAATTTTCATTACAAAGATGGATTGTAGTACACATTCCAAGCTTTCCAAATTGTCCAAGAACTCCTCAAACACCCTTGTGGTTAGAGAGAATCGAATTCTAAAAGTTGGCAAAAACTCACTTTTGTTCATGACCAATACATGTTCATAGCAAATTGCAATTTCAAGTCAGCATGCTTTGCACTAGATTACAGGCCTCTAAACCACTTCACACTCAATAATTAAATGCCAAACCATTGTGTTCAAGCATTATTTTGTGCATTTGGTCATTACATGCAAGATTAATCCATAATTAGAAAAAGCAACTTTGCCATTTGTGAAAAGTATTACTTTATGTCAAATTCTGAATCTTAGAGGTACAAGCAAAATCTTTGAGGCAAGAGTTGGTAGGCAAATCCCACTGATCAAGAACAAAGTATGCAGCATGTTTGAGAACTTGGCACATGCCTATATCACAAGTTGACATCTCTTTGCTTACATTAGAAGAAAACTTGCAAAAACTCTCAATCTTTCATTCCTGTAACAACCAGCCAAAGCAAACTTTGAAAACATCTTTCACACACCCTAACTGACCTAAAGCACGACTGAACCATCTTCAATCCATCCTCATACACAAAAACACAGTTTTTCTGCAAAATAGAGTCCCTGTTGCAGATTGACTTCCACAGTCCATTCCACTCGTGCACTTTGGACAAAAAGAGTTCAAACATGTTCCATATCATCCACTGAAGCTATCCCAAACATTGAATCCAAGCTGTAACATCCTTAACATCGTTTGCCATTTTTGCTTTCAAGCTGTGCAGGTGGACTTCCATAGCACGATACAGGCAGTTTCAGAGTAAGCCAAGCATAGGAGAAGCATCCTTGGACTTCAGGCAAGCTGTACCAAAGCTCAAACTCCATTGAAGATACCTCCATTGCTGTACACGAATCAAGCTGAGACAGGTAAAACATGAACTTCTATCTCTCAATCTAGGAAGAGTAAGGCTTAGGTTTGTGAATGAAACATGCTCTACTCATAGCCCTGAAGCCATCCATGTATTTACTTTTCATTTATATTAAGCATGCCGTGAGAATTTTGGCCATGAACATTGGAGAAAATTTAGGTCAGAAATTGGGGATGAAGAAATTCTCCCTCGTTTCTTAGAGTTAGGTTAAGTTTTTTATATGTATGAGTTCATCTCTTGATGCTCTACATTGTTTATGTTATGAGTTTTTGTTAAAAGTCAAAGAATCAGGAGTTTGAATGAAGCATAGAGGGCGCGCGTTTTTGACAGAAGCTGGAGGTTGAAGAAGGGTGACTTGGGCTGGGCCTGAGTTATTTTTGTTATTTACACACTTTTTCCATTTTTACACCCCCCTGGCCCATTATGTGATATTTTATTCATTTTTGATTTTTTCCTTTTGATTCTGACTTATTATTTTTTGCCCAAATATAAAAAATATTAAAAATATTTTTCCATACATTTTTGCATTTTATTTGGCATTTATTTGTCTTATTTAGCATATGTATATAAATAAATATAATACTTTTTTATTTAAAACATTAAAAAATAATACAAAAATATATTTTTTTTAGTTATTATTTTTTGTTTACATTTTGAAAACATTTTCTAAAAATATACTTTTTTGTAAATAATTAATATTTTTATTTTTGTACATATTTAGTATATTTAAATATGTATAATATAAATACTTGTATATTTATTAAAATATTTAGGATAAAAATATGAAAATAATACATTTTTATTTTTATTAATATATGACATCAAAAATACTTTTTTTTCACAATATACTTCTTTTTTTATTTTTTGTATATAATTAACAAATATTGTATATAATATAATTAATAAATACTATTTATTTAGAAAACTAGGGTTTTGCCCTAAACCATGAAAATGTCCAAAAATTGACCTTTTTATTTTTGTTTATATTTCACATTGAAAAAAATACTCTCATACATAAAAAATCATTTTTGTGCATATTACATTTTGCATATTTATTTGTCTTAATATTGTACAATTTTAGTATTTGTATATTCAATATGGATGTAATAGTTTTAGGTTTAATTTCTTGCTAAATATCCCCCATTCAAACATTTGTACCCCCATCCCCATAATTATGTTGTAATAATTTAGGACTTTAAATTCCCGCATTTAAAATCTTTCAAATTATGCCATGATAGACCTAGGGTTTGTATGCAAATAAAATAACAAATAGCTTGACCTAATTCAAAGACAAAAATATATGAAAATGGACAACACCAAGCACACTTGCACCCTTAGGGTTACTCCACTTGTTGCCTTCAAAAATGGGCCATGTTGCATGTTGAGTGTCTTTGGCAAAACAGAAGAAATCAAATGATCATAGTCCCTCGATGACGCTTTCTCAAGTTGCCTAAAAAATGATCAAGTCCCTTGAAGGACAGATTGCCAAAGACACTTGGCACTATTGCATTCATGGTCTAAACGATAACCCGCGCCCGTCCCTTTAACATCCTAACACAAGATTGTCCACCAAATACAATGGTGGAACAATACTGTTAAAAGGGTTAAAACATAGGAAATATCTTTGAGTAAATTTAGGGGTAGACAACTCTTGGTTACTTGACCAACTTGCAAAACAAATCTTTGCCATTTTTCAAAATACACATCACAACACACTTTCAAAACAACTTTCAAAACATTGAAAACTTTTCAAAAAGACAATACATCTTTGTATACATCCAAACATGGATCATTACAAAGGTTGCCACAACAAATGGCATATTTTCAAAACCTCTTTCAAAATCATACACAAAGCACCATTTCAAACAATTGAAAATGCAAGGCAAGTGATCTAAGCAAGTAACTAAGAGCCCATGGATAACCATGGATAGAAAGGGTGCTAATACCTTCCCTTTCTATAATCTACTCCCCGAACCCAAGAAAACATCTCAAAGGTTTTTCCTGTGCTTTTTAACCTTTCCTTAGGATAAAATAAAAAGTCGGTGGTGACTCTTGCTAAACCGAAACATTGGCGAACACAAACGCAAAACCTCAAGTCAGTTCTCCCACCGTATCACACCTTGTGTTCAATATAGACATGAGGGCAAAAGGGTAATTGTACAACACAAATATTATCACGGAAAAGGTATGGTCAGATCACATGACATTTTCGTGACCTGGGTAACAGTGATGTGTTGCTAGATACCGCTCACTGTTTATTATATTAAATGTGTGATTTAATATAATTGTCAACGTCGCGAAAACCTACAGCGTCAGACACATAAGGACAGATTGATGAGAGATAGAATAAATAAGGAACACCATAAGATACGGTGCACTTAAGTGTAATACGGAAAGTGGTAAGGTACCACGTGGATAAGTGATATATGGTACATCATAAGGTATGATGTCCATAAGCTTAATTGGGCTTTTAGCTTATAGCCTTAATTGGGTTTTTATCTTGTAGCCCACACGAGTGATTCTATAAATAGATCCCTTGTGATGAAGCAATTTCACTTGATGTAATTTCGTTTTTGATTCTCTCTCTCACTCAAGGTTTCCGTTCGTGATCATCTAGCACTTTGACCGGAAGCGATCTGTTCGTGTGGACTGAGTAGAGGCGTTGTTCTTCATCAACGCTCGTGATCACAATATCAAAGGTCTGAATCGCCACAAGAGGTAAATATTTCTATCACTGACCATGTTCATTCGTAAGGATCACTAAAGGAAAATTTTAAATTCCGCTGCGCTTTTGATCGCAATTTTCCTTCACTTATGACCTTCGACTAAGAAAGAATACCCTCGCTTCGACACAAAATGCGAGGGACATTTGAATTTGAATTATTGGAGGGAAAGACAGTTTCGCTAGCGGCTAAAGAGAAGCAACGTGGCTGGAAGCTAGAGGTCGAGGTACATGCAAATGACACTTGTCTTCATCTTAGCGCAGAATCACCCCTCGACGGTTACATAGTTTTTAGTATAAATTAAGAAATCTGTGTAGTTTTTAGGTGTGCAACCTATTGTGCTAGTTACTCAAACATTATCCAAGTACCCGCTGTGTGAGAAAGGATAAACTGAGAAATGTACGTTGGAAACACCTCTTTACATTAATGAAAGTATTTTAAATCGCTTTAATCTTATTTTGCAAAGTTACCTTTCTTGCATCTTTACCTGCATTTCTACATTTCTGTCTACTTTTTTTTCCAAAATCTCAAGTATCTCTTCTCTGGTCGAACGTGCGTTCTTCCTGATTGCTTATCTCACATAAAAAATTAGCATATGTTCTGGGATCAATCTGATCGATCCCACGAGTAACCAAAAGAAATTTCCTCTTTTGGAGGATCATCGGTTGTTTACCAAAAACCATGGTAAACAGGTTCATGGTTTAGAAAACAAAAGATATAAGGCTCAAAATTTATTTATCCCACCCCATTCTCCTTGATGTTCTCCAATCTTAAATTCAATTAATGCAAAAGATGCATTTAATCCCCAAGAGAAATTTTGTAATCGCGCAGATGATAAGAGGCGTAGATAAAGATCCAAGCGTTGATGAGAAGCCTTGATGATTCTTGAGGTGTCAGTCACAAGATTGTTCTCCAATTTATTGTTGCATGGACCAATTTTTTTTAATTTCTTTTTAAATTTTTTCGATCCATCGGGATGTCATAACTTCTGCCTAAGTCAATTTTTTTAATTTTCTTTGACTTAGAGGGCTCTTTTTTTTAATTTCTTTTTTTTTGCTTTTGACTTTGAAAAATTGTGACTGTCGCGCTGATTATTGTAAGCTTTATCTTCATCGTTTCCTTGATCTTGATTGATGTGCTAAGGAAGACGGTGTTGTGAACTTTGTCTTTGTTGATTCCTCAATCTTGGATGATGAATGCGGGGAAGATGATGTGCTCGAATCTTTGCTTAGATCGTTCTCTCAATGATGTATCAAGGAAAGAGATATGCTTGAACATTTGTTTAGATCGTTCTCTCGATGATGAATCGAGGAAAGAGATATGTTTGGACCTTTGCTTAGATCGTGTCTATTCTCTTGGGATTTGAATGCATCATCGAATTAATTGAAATCTACCATGCCCCTGGTTAAGATTAAGGGTTTTTTAGAAAATAGAAAGAACTTCGACTTCTGGCTCAAGGGGGTTAACTACGGTTTAACAACTTATTTCTCCACTGTTTAGGAATTGAAACAATGCCTTACATCATCGGTTAAGCCTTACTATTGAAAAGCACACGTCAGTAAAAAAATTATTATTTTGTATTTTCATCATTCTCCATCGAAGTTTGTTAATTTAAAAATGGAAAAGAAAGAGTGAAAATGGAAAGTTGTTGATTTTTTTTATGGAAGGAATCGATTTCAAAAACATGCATGCTTATTTTATTAAAATTACTTGACCAAAAAGTACAAAGTTTATGACAAATAACACTCAACAAGAAAGAAATTACAATTTTAAATGATAAAAGCCTAATGATCTAGAGATAAGCCTTCTTGTTGATCCACTGACTTTAGGAGATGCTTCATAGTTCTTGGACTTGTCGGATCATGGGGATGACCCTTGACTTTTCTTGGGCATATTTATTTCGTTGATAGGACAATTGCTCTTGATGTAGAGGGATCACCAATGGTAGTGGCATTTGAGGCGCTGTGTAGGCCTGTAGTTGTCATGGTGAAGGGCTGCCTTCTCTCTCCAATAAGACTTATAGGACCAAACTCCATTTTCTCTAGTATATAATCTCCTTCTTCCACAGTTTCAGACTTTCTTAAGTTTGTTGGCGAGTATCAAGAAATCGACTAGCAAATGGATGATAGTTGGATAAGGGCGAAGGTGGAAATGCATGAAATGAAAATGTATGAATGTACGAAAATTTATGGTATGCAAAAACATTTTTCGCTTTTAGGTACGCAAAAAAGTTTCATGGATATGCAATGTGACGTAGACGTAGTATGATGATAGACGTAGGGGGTACCCAATATAGGTTTAAAGATAGGCATAATGATACCCTACACAGACTCATAAATTGAGATATGCAGAAAATCCTTAAAATATAGATATCGGTTTGATGATATTCAACATTGTCTCATAGACTATGACAAGTAGGAGTTCCTTAAGGTTTATGGAAAATGAAAGACGATGAAAAGTCCCTACAAGATAGGGATGATGATATAGACGGAAGCCTTACGGGCTAAAGATAGTAATGGATGAAGGGATAACCCTTGCGGGTTTGCAGATTGTAGTGGGATTTGTGAAAGGTATCCTTAGAAGGTAGGTTCTTAGTATTAGCCAACGGATATTCTACCCTCCCCATAAGGTGGTTTCCTTAAGGGTATCATGAATGACACTAGAGGTAGGCACAGGGGTCTCCCTTAAGAGGAGTCTCTTTATAGACCAAAACTTTCGTCTCTAGCTGTTGTACCCCAAAATTTTCCCTCTCATATTTCTCAAAACATTGCAAGAAAAATCTCTAAGTGGCTCAAGGTTGCTCAAGAGTTGGACAGTCAAGTCATCTCCTAAGGCAGTCAACTTCAAATTAGGGTTTTGTGTTGCCTCAAGATCCTTGAGTCCAAATGACCTCAAGTGCTCCCTAATATCCTAATATTTTCTCAAGGTCATCCATGTCAAATTTCAAGCCTTGCAGAGGAAGTTTGCTCAGTCAATTGCTCAAAGGGTCCAAAAACCGACTGTGCTAGGGCAAAAGTCAACTGTGACCTACAAACAGTCAAACTTCAAGATTTTTTGTCAACATTCTCATTTTGAAGGATATTTCATCATTTTATTAAGGGTTGGTCATGATTCATCAAGGATTGCTCAAAATTCATCAAGACTCAAAAGTTGCTAAATTCGGGTTTTGCAGGAAAAGTCAACTCTACTTTGACCAAGCATAACTTTCTCATACTTTATGAGAAATGACCCATCAAAAGCTCATTTTGAATAGGATGCAATTTCCTATAATCCATCTTCATACCCCAAGATCAGAAAATGCACTCACAAGAAGTTATAAATTTAGACATTATATGTCATTTTTGAAAGTCAGCAAAAACACTTTTTTTACCAAAGCTCATAACTTGAGAATGGAATATCAAAATGAGATGCGACCAACAGGGTTGGTTAGAGGACATCTCAAGCTTTCTAGAAAGTCCAAGAACACCTCCAAAAGTTCAAAATTGAAGAAGTTATGCATTGTTGAAGTTGGGCATTTTTGCAAATTTGCCAAAAGTCAACTATCCCCAAAACTTCAAATTTTGTCAAATGGGCCCATTCTTTTCCACTTGATTTGAGCTTGCCCCATTGCACACGTGTCCTAGCTTCAGCCTTGAGATCATATTTATTTTTTATTATTTTATTTGATTTTTTATTGAATTATTTCATTTTTAATCAAATTAAATCAAATTAAATCCAAATATTGATTACTTGATATCTTTTTGGCTATTTCAGGACTGAATCATCATCATCAAGGGTATCAAACTCGTATCAAGCAATCCATGTGCAAAAAGATTGAGTTTTGACAATTTTGGAAGGTTTAGTAATGGTGAATCAAATCAAATCTCATGGCCATGATGTGGAAGGATTCAATCCATAATTCTTAACCTAATGCATTCTATAACACATAAGTAAGCTAGAGGTCACGAAAACAAGGCTGGAGGCTGCAAGAACAGAAAGAACAAAACTTGAAAAAGTGGTGAAAAAGTGTGAAACCAAAATCATACTTTGAGGCGTTTTCAGAAGCAAAGCTTGATACCAATCGATTGCTGGGTGTTTACTCAACCTTATGGAATCCAAAGCAAGCTCTCATACACACCAAAACACGTTGTAAGTATCACGTCTCTCAGCCCTGTATTCGAAACCAGAGCTCTCAATTCTTGCATCTTTCTGGTAAATCATTGATATATTTGTGACTCTCATGTGATTTCTAAGCTTTTGGCAATATTTAATTTGATTTATGTGGACTGTAATCTCATAACAGTATGGCTAGGGTTTCGTGTTGGATTTTAGGGACTTGCGTTTCAGGTGAAATTGAATCTCGTGATAAACATGGTTGCACTCAAGAGAGGGAGACGAACCTAACCATGCCTTTAGAGGTCATTTTCATGGCCTGGAATTAATTTTGGGATCGACCTGCGCATTTAGCTGCGGATCTAAATCCGCAGGTAAAGTTACAGGGGCTGGAGGTAGGGGACAGAGACGTGTCAATTCCCCAATGGTTGATTCAAAACACGCGCGCATTTTTTTATTTTTCTGGCACATTAATCCATTTTCTCATATTATTATTATTTTGTATATACCTAACAAATGAAGCAAAGTGGCTGAGTGGTAAACGTGTGCATCCAACATCCAACAGGACCTGGGTTCGAATCCCAGGTCCCCCATGTTATTTGTTATAATTTTTCTTCAGGTAATCCGGTGCAAACCTAGGCGTGAAGCTCATCATGCGCCCTCAAGCATCTGATGGCCAGATGGCCATAGGCCAAGTCTGGTGGTCCAGAGATGATGGTCTACCATGGACCAAGTCAAAAGGCGTACAGGGAATCTCAAAAGTCCACCAGGCCAGCGCTTAATGGGCCTTGGAATTGCAATTCTGACCCCCTTTTTCAGGCCCATACATCTCTAACCCTCTTTTATTTATTTTTGTTTTAATTTCTTTATAATATTTTGTTTAATTAATTAACCAATCAAATCTTTTTCCTCATAAAATTAAAACCACAAAAATAATTATTTTCTTTATTAAATTAAATTTTAGATTTTTTATAACAAATCAATTAATTTAGGCCATTAATTAGAAATAACTTTAATATATTTTTTTTCAATAATTAAAATTAACTTAGACATAATTAAGTTTTTTAACATTGATTATTATTATTATTATTTTATTTTCTTTCTTTAAATAACAAAAAAACCCAAAAATGTTTATTTTTATTAATTAGTTTAATTAATTTAACTTAATAATTAACTTAGGTAATTTCTTTCTTAATTCAAAAACAACAAAAAAATCATTTCTTTAACAAAAAGGGTCAAAACCATATAACTTTGCACTCGATTTAATTTCCCGCACGCGATTTATTTTTATCATAATAATGTATTTGCTCTCGGTTTGTAATAGCTTAATAGGACTTTTACTATCTTTTATCGATTTATTTATTTTTAAAGGGTTTGTCTTTGGCGATGTAAATACCCGACGCCTTGTAATTTAAATTCCGCAATTTATTTTCCGTAATTATAATTATTAGATGTTTGATAATAGGGATGCATGACAAGACTGAATGCTTAATCTAAAATCAACTTAGACTACCATTAACATGTACAAAGATAAAATTAACTGAAAATGACACACTCGCACATGCGCACTCTTAGGGTACACCCCACTTGTTTGCCTTCGTACACGGTCATTGAGTATAGGTCGTTTTAGAGGTCGTCCTCTTGTCTAAAAGATCATAGTTGCCTCTAAATGGTTGCCTCGGATATTGTTGCCTCAAAACAAATGATCTAAGACATTAGGGTTACCGCTAAGGCGTCCTAACATTGCTTTAGTGACTGTAAGTCCCTTATTCGAATTGACCCTTAAACTCCAACGACGATGCTACCTACTCATCAATAGTGGGATAACATTGTCTAAAGGAAGATAGCATAGAACAATTCCTTTTTCGAGTAGGTAGATGGTTCTTAGATACTTGCTCTCTTTTTAAAAACAAAAACTTTTCACACTTACACTTTTCGAACAAAGTTTTTTTCAAAAAAATAATTCATATACTCTTGAGGACAGAAACAAGATTTAAATCGAAGTTTTCAAACAAAAACTTTTTTTCAAACCCACAAGCACAAAGAAAGCAATTTTTGAAAACAAATGAGTAAGTACCTAAGAGCCCGTGGATAACCACGGATAGAAAGGGTGCTAACACCTTCCCTTTCTATAATCTACCCCCCGGACCCGAGAAATATCTCGAAAAAGAAATTTTTCTGTGCTTTTTTCCTTTCCTTGTTGGATAAAATAAAAGTCGGTGGCGACTCTTGCTTACCGCGAAATTTTGCAAAAACAAACGCAAAAACGCAAACCAGCATTCAAAAAACAGTCAGTTCTTTCCCACCGTATCACAGAACTGGCGACTCTGTTGGGGAATTTTCATAAGTGGGGTGTACTTTAGGATTAGATCATTGTGTTTTCAATTGTTTGCTTTGTATGCTTTATATATGTGGGCTTGAATCGGAGTTACTATAGATCCTAACCCGGATCTGGGGGATACCCTTTAGGTAAGTAGCAATAAACTGTGAGGGAACTGTACGGCGTAGACCGATACGGTTGAAGCAGTAGCTACGTTGGTGTGGCACTTTAGTTTGTACCGATATCCCTCGTGTTGGAACAAGGAGAATATGGGTCTTCTAAGGGGTCATTAAGCACCAACCGACCTTAGAACCTTTAAATTGACCAACTTGGCCATAGAACAGTAGCAGTATGCTACACTCATTGAAACTAAACTCTCGCGATAATTCTGGCCGCAAGAAAAGGTTGCTAAACTGGAATTATGACCGATCAAGGGTAGTCAGTGATATTGAGATCCTCTAGAACCCGGTTACTATTTTTAGGATAGGTTTAAACCAACTAAACTGAAAGAGGGTAGTACCTAAGCTCCTTGCCAGCCTGAAATCTAAGGGCTCTCTGTGTGACTTGTGTGCCTTTACCATGTTTGCTATTTGTGGATACTTGTGGTGTGCTTTCTATCATGGCATCATGACATCATAACATTGCATACATCTTGCATTGGACTAGCCTATTTCAAAGACAGGAGGGATTCATCTTTGTTCTATTTTATAGGTCATGGCACCTATGCGTAGGAACACCATCCGGATCAAATTTGTGCAGGTTCCCACTATGCTCAAAGAATTGGTTGCAAAGATGTCTGATACTACTTCCTTTATCAGAAGACATGGGCATCTTCTTGGTTTGGTCACTTCCAAATTGGACGAGCAGATGATAAGTGTCCTGGTCAAGTTCTTTGATCCACTATACCATTGCTTCACTTTTCAGGACTACCAGTTGGTCCCCACCTTAGAAGAGTTCTCTGATCTGCTTGGTATCCCCATTCTGGAGCAAACCCCGTTCACAGGTTGGGAGAAGATCCTTAGGCCGGAAGAGATTGCTTCAGCCCTCCACCTGACAAAGGCTAAAGTGATGTCTAATTGGGAGACTAGAAGTGGAGCAAAGGGCTTTTTGACTAAGTTCTTGGTTGGTAAGTCTAATCATTTCTGGGATAGTCTAGACTTCCAGGCATTCGAAGATATTTTGGCTCTTCTGATATATGGCTTGGTACTGTTTCCTAACTCCGACTCCTTTGTTGATGTGAATGCGGTAAAAATCTTCATCTCTGGTAACCCTGTACCCACTCTCCTGGGTGACATTCTTCATCAGCTTTATGTCCGTACTGCTCGAAAGCAGGGAACCCTGATGTGCTGTGCTCCATTATTGGCAAGGTGGTTTATTTCTCACCTTCCCAAGTCAGTTTTGAAGAACAAAGAAGGCATGGGCTGGGCCTATAAGGTTATGTCTCTCTCTCATAATGACATCATCTGGACTATCAAGGGTATGGATGAGGTGGCTATCATTGATCGTTGTGGGGAGTACCCCAATGTTCCACTGATAGGAACCAATGGAGGGATCACTTATAATCCGTGCTTGGCCTTACGTCAGTTTGGGCATGCTAGGAGGGAAGGTCCTCATGAATTGCTAATGCCTAGTATCATCTTTGATTTTCAAGGGGATAGCGACGAGCAACGCCGCAGATTCATAAGGGCTTGTGATAGAGTTCACAGATCTGATCCACACGAGCTGGGTCTAAAGACTTCTCTTTTGATGGAGCCATATCTCTTATGGGTTCGTATCCGTGCCCAAAAGCTGGGAATGCCGTATGAGGCCGTCTTACCTATCATTGTTGAAGTTGTTGATGAAGAAGGGGTACCTCCTACTATCCTACACCCTTACATGCCTACTGACATAAGGGCATTAAAGAGATCATGGATGCAGCTGAGAGAAGAGCGGGATACTTACCGAGAAAAGTATCACGAGCAAGAGCATAAGATTCAGAAGTTGACTAGGCAGCTGGAGAACGAGCGGATCCCTAATGACTACGTCCGCACCGATAAGAAGCGACCATGGGAGCACTGATTGTCCTTTGATTATTTCCAATTTTATTTTACTTTTCAGTATTTCCTTTCTTGTAACGCCTTAAAGGCATCTGTTGAACAATTTGAATTCCAAGTTTATATAATAAAAGTGTGTTTCATGTTTGGTTTACGAATTTGAATCTCTGGATGTATTTGAAATCATATCATATGCATTTCATTTTATGCACCTCATAACAGGTACCCTTACAGGTTTTCTCATCTTCTTCGCTATTTATTTCAGCATTATGTCTTCTGAACCATCAACTGAACAAGCAATTAAGGCTCTACAGGCCCAAAACGCCCAGTTCCAAGAATTGTTCATGAATCTAGCCAAGGGTCAGCAAGATCTGAAGGCCCTTATCCTGAAAGAGAAGAAAAAGAAGAAGAAGAAGACGGTCTTGTTCAATATGGGTTGCAGATTCGAAAACGGCTTGCGAGATGAAGTGGATTTGACCATCTCATCTGGAGGGAAAGATAGTCAGGAAGAAAGGAAGGCTCCTAGCCCTGTGGTTTCAGACAACAAGAAGGACTTCGATGAAGACCAGTATCCTCTGGCTGAGGATAGATACAAGCAACTGGAAGACCGTCTGAATGCGATGGAAGTTCAGAAAGTGTCTGGCCTGGACTTCGGAGACTTGGGTCTGTCATCTGGGGTGGTAATTCCCCACAAATTCAAAGCACCAGCCTTTGCTAAATACGACGGGGTTTCTTGCCCGAAACTACACCTCCGGTCGTATGTAAGGAAGATTCAGCCATACACCGCTGATAAGAACCTATGGATCCACTTCTTTCAAGATAGTCTCTCAAGGACTCAGCTTGAATGGTTTTACCAGTTGGAAGGAACTAGCATCCATAATTGGGAAGACTTGGTTGCTGCTTTCTACAAGTAGTACCAATACAATGCCGACCTCGCTCCCACGCGTACCCAACTCCAGGGTATGTCAATGGGTGTAGGCGAAGGTTTCAAAGATTATGCTCAGAAGTGGAGGGACCTCGCTGGAAGAGTGCAACCACCCTTGGCTGATAGGGAGCTAGTAGATATGTTTCTGGGGACCTTGTCTGGTCTGTATTTCAACCACCTGATTGGAAGTTCATCATCTGGGTTTACAGAGCTAATTATGACCGGGGAAAGGATTGAGGCTGGTATTAAGTCTGGTAAAATACAGAAAGGTGCTTCGTCAGGCACCGACAAGAAGCCTTTTAAGCAGGAGGCCAGTGTTGTTTACAGTTCGAAAAGCCAAAATAGACCTGAACACCGCCAAGATGTTAATGCGGTTGTTATTTCAAGACCTGCTGGTGCTCCTCAACGCAACAATCAGTCAAAGGCCGAGATACCTCAAAGGGAATTCACCCAGCTCAACATGACTTTATCTCAGATTCTACCATAGTTATTGAAAACCAACTTGGTGGTTCCAAGGGAGGCTCCGCAGAATCCCAACACTACATCACCAAAGTATAACCCTAACGCCCGCTGTACTTTTCACTCTGATAGCCCGGGGCATGATACAAATGATTGTTGGGTTTTGAAGAATAAAATACAGGACTTAATTGATGCTAAGGAGATTGAGTTCGAAGCACCTGAAAGACCTAATGTTGTGACAGCTCCTATGCCCAAGCATGGAGTAAATGCTATTGAGGAGGACTCTTTTATGGTTTCTGTAAAGGATATTGCTACTCCATTGATGACTGTGAAAAAGAACCTTTTGTCAACCGGTTTATTTCCGGGCTGTGATGAAGGTTTCCGTATGTGTTCTGTCCTACCTACCGGTTGCCATCTTTTGAAGTTAGGTGTCCAACGCCTGATGGATAATAAAGAAATTATGTTTGAGAAGACTGTTGTTCCTTTAGTTCATACTGAAGAAGTTGCTATAATCACCATTTTCGACAATTCTTCCAAGGCTCCCACGAGAAAGCCTGTTAGAATTACATCTGTTCCAAGAATCGCGCCATTGATTATCATTGTTCCTGGGCCTATCCCTTATACCTCCGATAAAGTTGTCCTGTGGCATTACGAGGCTGATGTTTATTGCCACAGAATTAAACAAGATTTGGATGTTGATACTGACGTCAGCAATATTGTTGGACCTGCTAAAGTCACCCGCAGCGGAAGACTTTTCTCCCCTGATATCTCTCCACCAACTGTTCTGAAACCTGTTGTTATCACACCTGCCAGTGTACCTGCCACTATTCCTATTCAAGTTCCCATTCTTACCCATGTTACCGAGTCATCCAATACTCGGGGCAAAGGGACCACTGATGAGCCTGCCCAGACGGAGGCACCAAAGAAGATTATTGTTGAGGCCTCTAGACAAGAGATAGAGGAAATTTTGAAGATCATCAAAAAGAGCGACTACAATGTAGTCGAGCAGCTGGGGCAAACCCCATCCAAAATCTCCATGTTATCACTATTGCTATGCTCAGAGGCCCATGCCAAGGCTCTGATTGCTTTCCCGAAGACTGCACACGTACCTCAAGAAACATCAACTAATCAGTTTAAAGATTGCGTGGCTAGTCTGACTGTTGATAACGGGTTGGGATTCTGTTATACCAATTTGACTGTTAAGGGGAAGAATCATAATGATGCCCTGCATGTCTCCATTGAATGCAGGGGCACTACTCTTGTTCATGTATTGGTGGATACTGGTTCCTCATTGAACGTTTTGCCTAAGAAAGCTCTAGACCGATTGGACTGTGAAGGGTTGGAGTTGAAACCAAGCAACATTGTCGTCAAGGCCTTTGATGGGTCTAAGAGGATGGTGCATGGAGAAATGGATATTCCGATTAAGGTTGGTTCTCAGGTTTTCAACTCTACATTCTATGTGATGGACATTCGGCCATCTTATTCATGTTTGCTGGGTCATCCATGGATCCACAAAGCTGGGGCAGTGACGTCTACGCTCCACCAGAAGCTGAAGTACCCAGTGAAAGGGAAAATTGTAACAGTGCAAGGAGAAGAGGAGTACATGGTGAGCAACCTCAACTCTTTCTGATATGTAGAGATGGATGGGGAGTTCATTGAGACCCTATTTCAGCATTTTGAAGAGGTTCCCCAGACGCTGGCGTCAACTGAGACTGTTGTTGAAGATCCTCCCATGAAGATGGCTTCCTTCAAGGATGCCCAGGCTGTTGTCGAGAAAGGTGGGTGTGAAAATTGGGGCCAACTCCCTGATTTTGCACAGAAGACTAACAAGTTTGGTTTGGGTTTCACTGCAGAAGCTCAAAAGGTCGTTCGAAATGCACGGATCGGAAGACCTCCCCTGTTCATCAACAATTCAGGAGTGAATGCCATTGAAGGTGATGTTGAAGAGTCTGAGTTTGACAGTTGGATCTACCCAACGACCGACGGTGGACTAAGCAACTGGACAGCAAAGGACTTCATCCCTATTTCTTTTGTTACCCAGTAATGAAACTTTTTGTTTTGAATTTGTAACAGACAATGTTTTAAACTTTACGGCCCGGTGTCTTACCCGGGGCACCGTGGCTTCATTTGTGAGGGCATTATGTGTGTCATCTACATATATCATTAATAAAAGCATTGGACGTTTCTTGCATTTCAAATTTTGCGCTCCTTGTTTTTCTTTTATTATATATTGCAAAACAGCTATTTTACACACACTCACATATACAGGCCAACATCCACTCTGGATCTCACTGGTAACGACTCTGCTACTGCCAGTTATGACTTCTAAAGTCCGATCAACTTAGCCGAAGATGAAGGTGAAGATGATTGTGAAGATCCTGGTGAACTTGCTAGACTGCTACTCCAGTAAGAGAGGGCTATTCAGCCGCATGAAGAGCCCGTGGAATCAGTAAATCTGGGTACAGAGATAGACAAGAAAGAGGTCGAGATCGGGGCAAACCTGGAGCTTAGTGTGAAACAACGGTTGATTCAGATGCTACATGACTACGTTGAGATATTTGCCTGGTCTTATGAAGATATGCCTGGTTTGGATATCGATATTGTGGCTCACTGATTGCCTACCAAGCAAGATTGTCCTCCAGTGAAACAGAAGGTTCGTCGAATGCGCCCAGAGATGTCTGAGAAAATCAAGGTTGAAGTTATGAAACAGTTCGACGCCGGTTTTCTAGCAGTTACCTCTTACCCTCAGTGGATGGCCAATGTGGTTCCTGTTCCAAAGAAGGATGGTAAGGTTCGAATGTGTGTCGACTATAGGGATCTGAACAGGGCAAGCCCCAAGGATGATTTCCCTCTGCCTCATATCGACGTCCTGGTTGACAACACTGCTCAGTATAAGGTATTTTCCTTTATGGATGGTTTCTCCGGTTATAATCAGATTAAAATGGCTCCCGAAGACATGGAGAAGACGACCTTTGTTACTCAATGGGGCACCTTTTGCTACAAGGTCATGCCTTTTGGATTGAAAAATGCTAGGACAATGTATCAGCGTGCCATGGTCGCTTTGTTCCATGACATGATCCATCATGAGATTGAGGTATACGTTGACGACATGATTGCAAGGTCCCAAACCGAGGAAGGACATCTAGACCATCTTCAGAAGTTGTTTGACAGGTTGAAGTTGTACAAGCTGAGGTTAAACCCGAACAAGTGCAGCTTCGGGGTGAGTTCTGGTAAGCTGCTGGGTTTCGTCGTAAGTGATAAAGGTATTCAAGTGGATCCTACAAAGGTAAAGGCTATACAGGAGATGCCAGCTCCCCGAACAGAAAAATAAGTCAGAGGCTTTTTGGGACGTTTGAACTATATTGCCCGATTCATCTCGCACCTGATTGCTACTTGTGAGCCAATCTTCAAGCTACTGAAGAAAGATCAAGTGGTAAGATGGAACGATGAATGTCAGACCGCTTTCGAAAGGATCAAAGAGTATCTCCAAGAGCCACCTATTCTGATGCCTCCAGTTGAAGGGAGACCTCTGATCTTATACTTGAAAGTACTCGACAACTCAATGGGGTGTGTGTTGGGTCAACATGACGAGTCTGGCCGAAAAGAGCATGCCATTTATTACCTTAGCAAAAAGTTTACCGACTGCGAGACCCGATACTCGTTGCTCGAGAAAACTTGATGCGCTTTGGCATGGGCTACTCGCCGGCTGAGACAGTATATGCTGACTCATAATACTCTATTGATATCAAAGATGGATCCCATCAAGTATATCTTAGAAAAGCCTGCCTTGTCCGGAAGAATAGCAAGATGGCAGATGATCTTGACTGAGTACGACATATAATATACGACCCAGAAGGCAATCAATGGAAGTGTGTTGGTATACCATTTGGCACATCAGGCAGTGGATGATTACCAGTCTATGAACTTTGAATTTCCGGATGAGAACATCATGTTGGTAACTGATTGTGAGACACCTGGACCGGATGAAGGACCTGAGGAGGGATCCCGATGGTCTATGTACTTTGATGGAGCTTCAAACGCTTTGGGTAATGGCATTGGCGCCATGATCATATCTCCTAAAGGCTCTCATACTCCGTTCACCACCCGACTATGTTTCAACTGCACCAACAACATGGCGGAGTATGAAGCGTGCATCATGGGTCTTCGAGCAGCAATGGACCTAAGGATTAAGTTCTTGAGTGTCTTCGGAGATTCCGCTCTCGTGATCAGCCAGATCAAAGGCGAGTGGGATACGGAACACCCAAATCTCATTCCTTACAAGGAGTATGTGTTGACATTACTTCCACACTTTGAAGAGATAACCTTTGAACACTTCCTGAGAGAGGAGAATCAGTTAGCGGACGCGCTGGCTACGATGTCTTTTATGTTCAAAGTCAATTGGGACAACGAAGCTCCCCGAATTATCATTGAAAGATTGGACGAACCTCCACATTGCTATGATATTGAGACTGAAGAGGTAACAGAAAAACCCTGGTTCCATGAGGTGAAGAGATACCTTGAGGCTCAAGAATACCCCTAGGGTGCATCTGTTAATAACAAGAAGTTTCTGAGAAGGTTCACGGCAAAGTTCTTCATCAGCAATGGCATTCTTTACAAGCGTAACCATGATTCGGCCTTACTGTGAAGGTACTTTCCAGTGGACATACTATGGAAAATAAAATCCTACGGGCAGGATATTATTGGTCCATAATGGAAGCCGACTATTATCAGCATTCCTGGACATGTCACAAGTGTCAGGTCTATGCTGATAAGGTGCACATACCTCCAGTTCCTCTGAACATCTTGACGGCACCTTGGCCTTTTGCAATGTGGGGCATTGATATGATCGGCGAGATCAGACCTACAGCATCCAACGGGCATCGTTTTATCCTGGTAGCGATTGATTACTTTACGATGTGGGTTGAAGTAGCGTCCTTCGCTACTGTAACCAAGAACATCGTGGCACGATTCATTCGGCACAGTCTGATATGCCGATACGGTGTACCAGAGAGGATCATTACGGACAATGGTACCAATATCAACAACAAGATGATCTCTGAGATCTACAAGCAATTCAAGATACATCATCACAACTCTTCTTCTTACTGGCCGAAGATGAATGGGGTTGTAGAAGCGACTAATAAGAACATTAAGAAGATTGTACAGAAGATGACGGTGACATACAAAAACTGGCACGAGATGTTACCATTTGCTCTTCATGGGTACCGTACCTCAGCACGGACGTCAACAGGGGCAACACCATATTCCTTGGTATATGGCATGGAGGATGTATTACCCATTGAAGTTCAGATACCCTCTCTTCGGATTATGAAGGATGCAGGTTTGAGCAAAGATAACTGGATCCAGACCCGACTTGATCAACTAAACCTAATCGATGAAAAGAGACTTACTGCTATTTGTCGTGGTCAAACGTATCAAAAACGCATGATCAAGGCATTTAACAAGAAAGTCAGATGACAAGAGTATCAAGTTGGGGATCTAGTAATCAAGCGCATTATTTTACCTCAAGGTGATCCCAGGGGCAAATGGACCCCTACTTACGAAGGGCCATTTGTGGTTAAGAACATTTTCTCATGAGGAGTTATGATTCTAACCAACATGGATAGTGACGACCTTCCTCACCCCGTCAATGCAGACATAGTGAAAAGATACTACGCGTGATCAAAGACCCGCTAGGTTGACTGGCCTAGGTAAAAATAAGGGCTTCCCGGCGAACCAAAAGGGTTCGGGCAAAAATAAGGGATGAAAATAAAAATTTTGTACACCCGGCAAGTCGAAAACCTGAAAAGGCGACTTGGGCAAAAAAGGTTATCCTGGTGGACTGAAAACCCGAAAGGGCGGTCCAGGAAAAAATTAGGGATCAAAGCGTAATACTATGTCTCATTGGATCACTTAGCATCCAGACTTCGGTATCAACTATCATGTTCGGACGGCACTAATCAATCTGATCTACCTTCAACCAGTAGCAAAGTGATGAGATGCTCAAGGATATAAAGGCAATAGAAGAGTTGGAACCCAATGGGATTATTCACATAGCTGTTTTGTTTAGTTTTTCACAAATTATGTAAATTCTATTATTTCGGCGGCGTTCTCTTACTAGGACGTCAACCTCTTGTACAAAAACGCCTATTCACAGGCTGAACTGCAAAAATCAATATAATTCATTTTCAAAGAAATTTCAAACTGTTTTTCCTTTATCTGTTTTTATTTGCAAAGAACGTCCAATGTTCATTTTTGATATATGCATTTGACATTAATTGCTGCTCATAAATATTTACATACAAAACAAAAGACGATTACTAGTAATATCATAAACAGGGGCAATAAGAATTGTCCAAAGCTTTACAGTAGCTATGTCCACCAGGTACAAGGTAGATTTAGCGGAAGAATATGACGTGGGTACTTTCACTCCCCGCAGAGTAAGACAGTAATGTTAGCTCTCCCCAGCCGAGACTTGCGACTGTGAATGAATCGGTAATATTCTCCCAAAGCAGAATTTATCTACCATCCACACTGAAAAGGCTTAATATCCCCGGCAGTCTTAATATTCCCCAGCGGAGTATAAGGATATTTCCCGACAGAATACAAGATATCCCCAAGGGATTTAAAATTTTCCCAGCGCAGTCTGAAAAAGCTTCCCCATTAGAGTTGAAGAATCATCCCCAGTAGACTCTGGAAGTTTGTCCCCGGAGGAGTATAAAAATAAAGATCCCCAGCCGGGTTCAAAGGAAGATTGCCCCCAGTAAAGCTCAAAGGCTTATCCCTACAAGAGTATAAAGGGTTATCCCCAGTGAAGTCGCAACTGAAAGATCATCCCCAGCGGAGTTCTTTCCTTTCACAAGCAGGAATTCAATCCCCAACAGATTCAATATCACCAGCAACGGTAATTCGTCCCTAACGGAATTTATCAGTGGAACCCTCGGCAGAACATCTCTTCCCTACAGAGTAATCTCCTCATCAGTTTATTCCCCAACGGAATTATACTTTCCTGCAGGTTTATTCTTGCAATCACCTTCATTCGCCATCCCCAGCAGAAATGAAGAATTCAACTCTATTCTCCAACAGCTATCTGGGATTTATTTTCCCCAGCTAAAACATTACATTTCCATACATCATGATACATGCATATACGCATCATACAATGCAATCTCATTTATTTTGAGAACATCATTACTTGATATATAGCATGCATTGCATACAACTGACCTTTACCTTTCAGGAAAGATGCAGTTAAAGTTCTCAGCTATGTCGAAGACCTGGTCGGTTCTTAAATCCTAACTGAATTATCCTCGGTTGAATTTCAGATAAGGTTCTCAATCTCGACAATTTTCCTCCGTCATAGTGTGGACGAGTTCTACAATCTCAACGATATACTACGTTGAAGACCAGACAGTTCCTAGATCTTGATGAAGATGTTTCCCTCCGTGTGGACGAGTTCTACAATCTCAACAGTATATTACGTTGAAGACTAGACAATTCCTAGATCTTGATGTTTCCCTCCATCAAAGTGTGGATGAGTTCTACAATCTCAACGGTATACTACGTTGAAGACCAGACAGTTCCTAGATCTTGATGTTTTCCTCCGTCATAGTGTGGACGAGTTCTATAATCTCAACGGTATACTACGCTGAAGACTAGACAGTTCCTAGATCTTGATGAAGATGTTTCCCTCTGTCATAGTGTGGACGATTTCTACAATCTCAACGGTATACTACGTTGAAGACCAAACAATTCCTAGATCTTGATGTTTTCCTCCGTCATAGTATGGACAAGTTCTACAATCTCAACGGTATACTACGTTGAAGACCAGACAGTTCCTAGATCTTGATGAAGATGTTTCCCTCCGTCATAGTGTGGACGAGTTCTACAATCTTAATGGTATACTACGTTGAAGACCAGACAGTTCCTAGATCTTGATGATTTCCTCCGTCATAGTGTGGACGAGTTCTATAATCTCAACGGTATACTACGTTGAAGACTAGACAGTTCCTAGATCTTGATGTTTTCCTCCGTCATAGTGTGGACGAGTTCTATAATCTCAACGGTATACTATGTTGAAGACTATACAGTTCCTAGATCTTGATGAAGATGTTTCCGTCCGTCATAGTGTGGATGAGTTCTACAATCTCAACGGTATTACTACGTTGAAGACCAGACAGTTCCTAGATCTTGATGAAGATGTTTCCCTCTGTCATAGTGTGGACGAGTTCTATAATCTCAACGGTATACTACGTTAAAGACTAGACAGTTCCTAGATCTTGATGTTTTCCTCCGTCATAGTGTGGATGAGTTCTACAATCTCAACGGTATACTACGTTGAAGACCAGACAGTTCCTAGATCTTGATGAAGATGTTTCCCTCCGTCATAGTGTGGACGAGTTCTACAATCTCAACGGTATACTACGTTGAAGACCAGACAGTTCCTAGATCTTGATGTTTTCCTCCGTCATAGCATGGACGAGTTCTACAATCTCAACGGTATACTCTGTTGAAGACCAGACAGTTCCTAGATCTTGATGAAGATGTTTTCCCCCAGTTGAATTTTGGACAGGTTCTTAAGACTCAGCAAAAATGTTCTCTCAGCTGAGGTACATGCGAGTTCCTAAATCTCAATAAAAGTTAGACTTCCCCAGCGGAATCTTCTACAACAACAGGTATGTAAGTTCTCGCTAAGGAATCTCTTATACAATCGACACTCCTGCAGATGGCATCTAAAAGCCCATCCTCCTACCAACAATCTCCTAATGGCATCTGTAAGCCCATTCTCGACATCACCAGGTTGATACCACTTCATGCGAGTGCAAATTTTCGGGCACTCTAGTGTTCAATCATCTTCCACCTTCGGATCACGAAAGGCATGAAAGCCAATCTACATACTCAGGTCTAAGAAGATTGAACAGGGGAAGTTGTTGTACCCCAAAATTTTCCCTCTCATATTTCTCAAAACATTGCAAGAAAAATCTCCAAGTGACTCAAGGTTGCTCAAGAGTTGGACAGTCAAGTCATCTCCTAAGGCAGTCAACTTCAAATTAGGGTTTTGTGTTGCCTCAAGATACTTGAGTCCAAATGACCTAAAGTTCTCCCTAATGTCCTAATATGTTCTCAAGGTCATCCATGTCAAATTTCAACCCTTGCAGAGGAAGTTTGCTCAGTCAATTGCTCAAAGGGTCCAAAAATCGACTATGCTAGGGCAAAAGTAAACTGTGACCTATAAACAGTCAAACTTCAATATTTTTTGTCAACATTCTCATTTTTAAGGATATTTCATCATTTGATCAAAGGTTGATCATGATTCATCAAGGATTTCTCAAAAATCATCAAGACTCAAAAGTTGCTAAATTAGGGTTTTGTTAGAAAAGTCAAATCAACTTTGACCAAGCATAAATTTCTCATACTTTATGAGAAATGACCCATCCAAATCTCATTTTGAAAAGTATTCAATTTCCTACAATCCATCTTCACACCCCAAGATCATAAAATGCACTCACAAGAAGTTATAAATTTGGACATTATAGGTCATTTTTGAAAGTCAACAAAAACACCTTTTTTTCCAAAGCTCATAACTTGAGCATGGAATATCAAAATGATATGAGATCAAAAGGGTTGGTTAGAGTACATCTCAAGCTTTCTATAAAGTCCAAGAACACCTCCAAAAGTTCAAAATTGAAGAAGTTATGCATTATTGAAGTTGGGCATTTTTGCAAAATTGCCAAAAAGTCAACTATCCCCAAAACTTCAAATTTTGTCAAATGAGCCCATTCTTTTCCACTTGATTTGAGCTTTCCCCATTCCACACGTGTCCTAGCTTCAGCCTTGAGATCATATTTCTTTTTTATTATTTTATTTGATTTTTTATTGAATTATTTCATTTTTAATCAAATTAAATCAAATAAAATCCAAATATTGATTACTTGATATCTTTTTGGCTATTTCAGGACTGAATCATCATCATCAAGGGTATCAAACTCGTATCAAGCAATCCATGTGCAAAAAGATTGAGTTTTGACAATTTTGGAAGGTTTAGTAATGGTGAATCAAATCAAATCTCATGGCATTAATGTGGAAGGATTCAATCCATTATTCTTAACCTAATGCATTCTATAATACATAAGGAAGCTAGAGGGCACGAAAACAAGGCTGGAGGCTGCAAGAACAGAAAGAACAAAACTTGAAAAACTGGTGAAAAAGTGTGAAACCAAAATCATACTTTGAGGCGTTTTCAGAAGCAAAGCTTGATACCAATCGATTGTTGGGTGTTTACTCAACCTTCTGGAATCCAAAGCAAGCTCTCATACACACCAAAATGCGTTGTAAGTATCACGTCTCTCAGCCCTGTATTCAAAATCATAGCTCTCAATTCTTGCATCTTTCTGGCAAATCATTGATATATTTGTGACTCTCATGAGATTTCTAAGCTTTTGGCAATATTTAATTTGATTTATGTGGACTGTAATCTCATAACAGTATGGCTAGGGTTTCGTGTTGGATTTTAGGGACTTGCATTTCAAGTGAAATTGAATCTCGTGATAGACATGGTTGCACTCAGGAGAGGGAGACGAACCTAACCATGCCTTTAGAGGTCATTTTCATGGCCTGGAATTGATTTTGGGATCGACCTGCGCATTTAGCTGCGGATCTAAATCTGCAGGTAAAGTTACAGGGGCTGGAGGTAGGGACAGAGACGTGTCAATTCCCCAATGGTTGATTCAAAACGCGCGCGCATTTTTTTATTTTTCTGGCACATTAATCCATTTTCTCATATTATTATTATTTTGTATATACCTAACAAATGAAGCAAAGTGGCTGAGTGGTAAATGTGTGCATCCAACATCCAACGGGACCTGGGTTTGAATCCCAGTCCCCCATGCTATTTGTTATAATTTTTCTTCAGGTAATCTGGTGCAAACCTAGGCGTGAAGCTCATCATGCGCCTTCAAGCATATGATGGCTAGATGGCCATAGGTCAAATCTGGTGGTCCAGAGATGATGGTCTACCATGGACAAAGTCAAAAGGCGCACAAGGAATCTCAAAAGTCCACCAGGCCAGCGCTTAATGGGCCTTGGAATTGCAATTCTGACCCCCTTTTTCAGGCCCATACATCTCTAACCCTCTTTTATTTATTTTTGTTTTAATTGCTTTATAATATTTTGTTTAATTAATTAACCAATCAAATCTTTTTCCTCATAAAATTAAAACCACAAAAATAATTATTTTCTTTATTAAATTTTAGCTTTTTTTTAACAAATCAATTAATTTAGGCCATTAATTAGAAATAACTTTAATATATTTTTTTTCAATAATTAAAATTAACTTAGACATAATTAAGTTTTTTAACATTGATTATTTTTTATTTTTATTTTCTTTCTTTAAATAACAAAAAACCCAAAAATATTTATTTTTATTAATTAGTTTAATTAATTTAACTTAATAATTAACTTAGATAATTTCTTTCTTAATTCAAAAACAACAAAAAAATAATTTCTTTAACAAAAAGGGTCAAAACCCTATAACTTTGCACTCGATTTAATTTCCCGCACACGATTTATTTTTATCATAATAATGTATTTGCTCCCGGTTTATAATAGCTTAATAGGACTTTTACTATCTTTTATCGCTTTATTTATTTTTAAAGGGTTTGTCTTTGGCGATGTAAATACCCGACGCCTTGTAATTTAAATTCCGCAATTTATTTTCCGCAAATTATAACTGTCAGATGTTTGATAATAGGGATGCATGACAAGACTGAATGCTTAATCTAAAATAAACTTAGACCACCATTAACATTTACAAAGATAAAATTAACTGAAAACAACACACTCGCACATGCGCACTCTTAGGGTACACTCCACTTGGTTGCCTTCGTACACGGTCATTGAGTATAGGTCGTTTTAGAGGTCGTCCTCTTGTCTAAAAGATCATAGTCGCCTCGAAATGGTTGCCTTGGATATTGTTGCCTCAAAATAAATGATCTAAGACATTAGGGTTACCGCTAAGGCGTCCTGTTGTACCCCAAAATTTGCCCTCTCATGTTTTCCAAAGTCTTCCCCCTGCATTGTTGATCACAAACTCTTGCCTAAGGAAAAAGGAAATTTTTGAGTGGTGCTTTAAGTACCTTTCGATTGGCATCCTGAAAGACCCTTCGATTGGTGTTCTGAAGGAGCCTTTCGATGGGCATTCTGTCAAGCTCTTTCGATTGGCATTCTGTCAAGCTCTTTCAATTGGCATACTGGACAAGCGCTTCGATTTACATTCTGAAAGACCCTTCGATTGGCATTCTGAAGGAGCCTTCGATTGGCATTATGGACAAGTACTTCGATTGGCACTCTGAAAGACTCTTCGATTGGCATTCTGAAGGAGCCTTCGATTGGCATTATAGACAAGTACTTCGATTGGCACTCTGAAAGACTCTTCGATTGGTATTCTGAAGGAGCATTTCAATTGGCATGGACAAGCACTTCGATTGGTATTATGTCAAGGCAGCTTCGACAGGCATGCTAACCATGTCCTTCGATTAGCATGACCAACACCTTTCGATTGGCCTGTTAACAAAGCCATCAAGAGGGCACTCAAAAACATGTCCAGGTACACTGAACATGAGAAAATGGCATGTGTCCCTTGCAAATATGGAAATAATTAAATGCTGATTGTGGATTTAATTCCTGAGTTAAAGGCCAGATTCTTGCCTTTTCTGTTCCTAAAGAGCTGATTCGACCAGAGTGTTTCTGTTCAACTCAAGACCATTCGAAGAAGCATTCAGAAGGCCCATTCGAAAGATACATGGGAAGTCCATTCGAAGGAGGCAACTCAAGGCCAATCGAAGAGCATGGCCTGAAGACATTCGAAAATCAAAACATGTCCAGGTTCATTCCAGATTCTAAAGAGACATGAATATTTCAAAAAAGGAAATAATTTAATGTGTCTGATTCTTGTCTCCTGGCTTTAATAGCCTGTTTAATGGTTGTCTCTTGCCATTACTGCACCCTCACACCCCTATAAATAGAGAGGCCAGCATACATATCCAGGACACGAAAAATATACAGAAAAAATAGAGAAAAGAAACAGGGAGAACTTGGAGATACGCTGCCAAAAATCATCAGCACTTCCAGGAAGCCATACCCAATCAAAGCAACCCTCCAACAAAAGATCACAACGCTCATAAGCCCCAAATCAAAAGTGCCTACATCCAGGAAGTGCCCAGATCGAAGGTGCCTACATCCAGGAAGCGCCCAAATTAAAAGTCCAATCTGCTGGTAAGAAAGGGTAAACTATCCAACCTCATATCTGCATAATACATCCATACTGGTTGTTACCTTCGATTTTCTGTCCTAGACAGGATCAAGAGGCCTGGGTTTGGCCCCAGGTCATGTTCTTCGTTTGCTAACATTTGCTGCAGATTTAGCCTGAAGAGACCCAACAAGTGCAGGATCGAAGGGCCTGGGGTTCAATACCCAGGCCCTGCATTTTATTTCGCTAACATACTTTTGCAGGTATAACATCCCAGATCGAAGGAGACACCTTCTCTGGATCGAACCCATTAGTATGCTGGATCGAAGGAGGCATCTCACTCCTGGATCAAAAGCCATGGCCTCCATGATCAAAAGACAATCCTCTTCCCTGGATCTAAGGCTACTCACGCCTTACTGTCTGGCCCAATCGAAAGGACCATGACCCTCTCTGGATCGAAGCTTCCATTCCCTCCCTGGGTCGAAACTCCTTTTTTCCCTGGATCGAAGGATCCCCCCTTGTATTTTATTTTTGTTCTCATTGACATCTTTTTATCTTTTTTTAATTAACATTAAAATCAAAAAACCACAAAAAACATTAGGCTAGATTTTTCTATTAAAATTAACTTTGTTAATTAATCTCTTAATTATCTTAACATTTTCTCAAAACTAAAATTTAGTAGATTTAGATCACTTTTCCCAAAATAAAATAAAACAACAAAAAAAAATTATTCTTAGGATTTTTAGAGGTTATTTTCAGATTCGCGCACGTTTATTTTATTGTAACTGCCTACTGGTTTGTAATAACTTAGCTAAGACTTTTACACTTTACTACTTTTTATTCCCCAAATTTTTAGACATGTAAATAATCCCCCTCCCCGGAGCCTTGTAATAGCGTAGGATTTATAATTCCCGCACTTTAAGTTCCTGTACATATATTAACTGTTTAGATGTATGCTAACTAGGCTATGCATGACAAGATCTATCTTAACTTAAAATTAACAGTAGCTCACCATAATATGTACAAAGATAATATAACTGAAAATTGACACACTTGCACATGCCACTCCTAGGGTACACCTCACTTGGTTGCCTCGAATGTGGTCATTAAGTATGGGATGTTTTAGAGGTCGTCCTTTTGTCCCAAGATCATAGGTTGCCTCGAAATGGTTGCCTCGATAAAAATGATCTAAGACATTAGGATTACCACTAAAGCGTCCTAACGTTGCTTTAGTGACCACACGTCCCTTAAATCGAATTGACCCGAAAACTCCAACGAAGGTGCTACCTACTCCTCAATAGTGGGATAGAACTGTCTAAAGGACATTTGCACAGTTTAAATCCTTTTTGAGTAGGTAGATATTCTTAAGTACTTGCTCCTTTTAAAAACAAAACAAACTTTTTGCACTTACACTCTCTTTCAAACAAAAATTCTTTTCAAAACCCACAAACACAAAGAAAAGCAAACTTTTGAAAACACAATGAGCAAGTACCTAAGAGCCCGTGGATAACCACAGATAGAAAGGGTGCTAACACCTTCCCTTTCTATAATCTACCTCCCGAACCCGAGAAACAATCTCGAAAAGGAATTTTTCTGTGCTTTTGTCCTTTCCTTGTTCGATAAAATAAAAGACGGTGGCGACTCTTGCTTACCGTGACACTTTGCAAAAACAAACGCAAACGCGAACCAACATTAAAAAAAACAGTCAGTTCTCATTCCCACCGATCATAGAACTGGCGACTCTGCTGGGGAGTATTTAGTGAGGTGTACCTTAGGAATTAGATCACTTGTGTTTTCAATTGTATTGCTTTGTATGCTTTTAATTGTGGGCTTGTAACGAAGTTCTATAAATCCTCCACCCGGATTTGGGAAACATTCATAGATAGCAATACGTTGTGGAATCTGTGCGGGGTATACTGACACGGTTGAAGCAATAGCTATATTAGTGCGACATATTTGTGAGTACCGGTAGCCTTTGAGTCAATCAAAGAGAATACAGGGCCGCTGAGTGATGTCACTAAGCACTAATGACCTAGAACCTTACTTGACCATCTTGGCCTTTTTTGGGGTAGTGAGATGACCGACTTTGGTGCAGTCCGAAGTTGGTAGATACTCGATACTACACTCATTGAGGATTGTTTTCTTGGAATATTTTGGTCGCCAGTAAGTGGCTAAACCAAAACAATGAACATAGAAAATAATCCAGTGATATTGAGCTCCTTAGAACCCGGTTACTATTTATAGGACTGGTTTTGAGCCAACTACACTCAAGAGGGTACTTACCTATGAAACTCCATGCCAGCCTAAACTTAAGGCTATTTGTGTGACTTGTGTGCCTTCAAACTTGAACTACTTGTACATACTTGTTATCTGACAACATGAGTTCCTTGCAGGTTTTGTTTACAGTCCTTATCCAATAATTTGGACTTATTGCAGGGCTTACTTACATCACCTTACACTTGTGCTTAAACGCATAGCATACACATCATAGCATCATGCCTTAGCATTTCTTTAACCATTTCAAGGATCTCAAGGGTCTGTGATGCAGGTTATGGTAAATCAAATGGCTAGCAAGGGGTAAAGGGGATTCATTTTCCTCTAGCCAAGGTTGTCTAGAAATCCTAGCATGATAACTTGAGTCAGGGGCTATGACCCACTCGATATGATGAGCATGACTCTTGAAGAAGGACTCTCAGCAACATGAAGTTCCTTCAATCAAGCTATCAGATTCAAATTCTAACCGTTTCTTGTTTACCCCGCGAGGTCCTTGAAAACATTGCATACATATATCATACATATCATTGCATAACAGGTCTCCCAGTACAGGTCTCTTATCTTCTTCGCTGTTTATTTCAGCAATCATCATGTCTACTGAACCTTCCATTGAGCAAGCTATCAAGGCCCTCCAGGCCCAGAATGCCCAATTTCAAGAGTTGGTCATGAGCCTAGCTAAGGGTCAGCAGGACCTGAAGACCCTGATTCTGAAAGAGAGGAAGAAGAAGAAAAAGAGGACCATCTTGTTCAATAATGGACGCATGTTTGGAAACGGGCTGCAGAACGAAGTTGATCTGACCACCCCATCTGAAGGGAAAGACAACCCACTAGAAAGGAGGGCTCCTAGCCCTATGGTCTCCGACAACGAGACGGACTATGATGAAGAACAGTATCCTCCTGCTGAGGATATGTACAAACAGCTGGAAGACCGTTTGAATGCCATGGAAATACAGAAGGTGCCCGGTCTGGACTTCAGAGATTTAGGTCTATCCTCTGGGGTGGTGATTCCTCATAAATTCAAGGCGCATGCCTTTGCCAAGTATGACGGATCCCAAGCTGTACCTCTGGTCATATGTGAGGAAGATCCAACCTTACACTGCTGATAAGAACTTATGGATCCATTTCTTTCAAGACAGTCTCTCAGGGACTCAGCTTGAATGGTTCTATCAACTGGAAGGAGCTAACATCCGCAACTGGGAGGACCTTGCTGCTGCTTTTTACAAGCAATACCAGTATAATGTCGACCTTGCTCCCACACGTACTCAACTTCAGGGTATGTCTATGGGTACAGGTGTTGTACCCCAAAATTTTCCCTCCCATATTCCTCAAGACATGTCAAGAATGATCTTCAAATTGCTCAAAATGGCTCAAGGGTTGTACAGTCAAGACACCTCCTAAGGCAGTCAATTCAAAATTAGGGTTTTGGTTCTTTCAAGGAATTTTGGGTTTTTAATGGTTCAATCAAGTCTCATAGGCCTATATACATTCTGAAGCACCTACATGCCAAGTTTCAAGACTCACAGTGCCAATTTGCACAGTCAAAAGCTCCATTTGATCTACAGTCAACTGCAAGGGCAAAATGGTCATTTTGCAGTCAAAAGTCAGATTTTTTGTCAACATTCTCATTTTTAAGGATAATTCATCATTTGATCAAGGGTTGATCATGATTCATCAAGGATTGCTCAAAATTCATCAAGATTCAAAAGTTGCTAAATTAGGGTTTTGCAGGAAAAGTCAACTCAACTTTGACCAAGCATAACTTTCTCATACTTTATGAGAAATGACCCCTCCAAAGATCATTTTGAATAGGATGCAATTCCCTACAATCAATCCTCACACCCCAAGATCAGAAAATGCACCCACAAGAAGTTACAAATTTGGACATTATAGGTCATTTTTGAAAGTCAACAAAAACACCTTTTGTGCCAAAGCTTATACCTTGAGAATGGAAGATCAAAATGAGATGAGACCAAAAGGGTTGATTAGAGGACATATAAAGGTTTCTAAAAAGTCCAAGAACACTTCCAAAAGTTCAAAATTGAAGAAGTTATGCATTGTTGAAGTTGGACATTTTTCCAAAATTGCCAAAAGTCAACTATCCTCAAAACTCCAATTTTTGACAAAAGGGCCCACTTTTTCCACTTGATTCAGTCTTGTCATTCCACACACGTGTCCCATGCTTCATTTCATGACCAAACATTTATTTTTCCATTTTATTTCATTTTTATTGATTTAATTCATTATTAATCAATATTAAATCAAATAAAATCCAAAAATTATTGAAAAGGGATCTTTGTGATTTGTACAGCTTGCAAACATCATGTGACACCTAATAAAATTCGTGCCTTGGCTTTTTGTACACAAAATCTCAGATTTGGCCATATTTGGAAAGTTTGTTAATGGTGATCAAAGTGCAAACCTAATTCTTGAATATACATGGATTAAAGCCCAACTCTTGACCTAGGATCATTGCCTTATATGCAATCAAGCCTCCTAAACCTAATACACGACCTAAGAACTGCTAAAACGTCCAGAACGAATTGCAAAAAAATCCTTGAAAAAGTGTGAGATCAAGAACGATATTGGAGGCATTTTCAGACGAAAAGGAGAACGTAGCTCTCTAGCCTGATATCCTGTGAAGCAAAAGCAATCAAAGCCAGACCTCCAGACCCCCTGTATCGCACTGTAAGTCGCTCGAAACTTCGCCCTGGACATGGAATCGTGATCTTCTATTCTTGCATCTTTTTGACAAAACGTTGGCATATTATTGATCCTTGCATAATTTCTAACATGACTGCAATATTCAATTTTATTTTTATGCCCTATATGATGATACCCGTGCCTAGGGTTTGTTTGTTTTGTTTTTAGGCATTTGCATTACAGGTAAAATTAAGGCAAGTAATGGTTATAGGTACGCTCAGGGGACAGAGACGATCACAACCATGGTCTTGGAGTGGATTTTTGCAGCCTAGGGACGATTTTAGGAGTGAGCCACGGAACTTCCTGCGGATAAAAATCCGCAGGTAATAAAACCAGAGTTTGGGGAAGAAGACGACCACACGTCGCTCTCCCATTGGCCGGTTTTAAAAATGCACGCTTTTATTTTTTTTCCAGTCATAGTTGATTGATTATCAATATAATATTTGTTGTATATATTAATAACAAAGATGCAGCGTGGCTCAGTTGGTGGAAGCGTGAGTGGGATACCCTTGGGACCTGGGTTCGAATCCCAGATCCCCCAATATTTGTTATAACTTTTCTCCAGGTGTTCTAATGCAATGCTCACAAGATGGTCCACCATACGCTGCTAAGATCCAGGCGCCAGATGGCCTCCTGGCCAAATCTGAAGGCTAGGATTGGAGGACTACCATGTGTCCAAGTCAACCAGTGCGTGGAAGATCCAGAAAAGTCAAAGAGGCTGAAGCGTTTGGGCCTGGAAAATTGCCAGATTCACCACAAAATCAGGCCCAGCACCCCCCTATGAGTTTATTTCTTTTCCTTTTTTTTATATTTCTTTCATTTAATTATTTTTTATAATTATTATTTATATCACTAACAAATTAATATTTTTATAATAAGATCAGAAAACCAAAAATATAATATTTTTTATTTATTAGGATTAATTTCACCCTTTCATTATTTTTGTAAATAAATAACTTAATTAATTTAGTTTCCAATTAGGCATAATATTAACATTTTTGTAATAAATTAAAATCAATGTAGAAATAGGTTTTTTTTAATATATTTAATCATTTTATTATTTTTATTTTCTTAAACATTCAAAAACCAAAAAATATTTCTTTTTATTAATTAATTAGTTTAGGTTTAATTAAATGCAAGATAACAAAAAATCTCTTTCTTTAATAAAAAGGGTCAAAACCCTAAAAACTCTCCGATTCAATTTTTCTCGCGCGTATTATTTTTTGATTCGAATTCCATATAATTGTAATTGCTCCGAGGATGTAATAGCTTAAACTTAGGAATTTTTACCGCTTTTATTTATTTTTTGCATTTACTTTTTCAAGGGTTTGTTTTTGGCGATGTAAATACCCGACGCCTTGTAATAGCTTAATTTTATTTTCCGCAACCATTAACTGCTAGATGTATGAATAATAGGCTATGCATGACAAGATCTATCTTAAATTAAAATTAACCGTAGCTCACCATAACATGTACAAAGATAACATAACTGAAAATTGACACATTTGCACATGCCACTCCTAGGGTACGCCTCACTTGGTTGCCTCGAACATGGTCATTGAGTATAGGGTGTTTTAGAGGTCGTCCTCCTGTCTAAAGATCAAAGTTGCCTCGATAAAAAATGATCTAAGACATTAGGGTTACCGCTAAGGCGTCCTAACATTGCTTTAGTGACAACATGTCCCTTAATCGAATTGACCCGAAAACTCCAACGACGGTGCTACCTACTCCTCAATAGTGGGATAGCACTGTCTAAAGGACATTTACACAACTTAATTCCTTTTGAGTAGGTAGAGGTTTTCAGGTACTTGCTCTTTCAAAACAAAACAAATTTTTCGCACTTACACTTTTCAAACAAAGTTTTCAACAACACTTCATACACTCTTGAGGACAGAAACAAGAGTTAAATCGATGTTTTCAAACAAAACTCCTTTCAAATCCACAAACACAAGAAAAGCGAAACTTTTTAAAAACACAATGAGCAAGTACCTAAGAGCCCGTGGATAACCACAGATAGAAAGGGTGCTAACACCTTCCCTTTCTATAATCTACCTCCCGAACCCGAGACACATCTCGAAAAGGAATTTTGTTGTGCTTTTGTCCTTTCCTTGCTGGATGAAATAAAAGACGGTGGCGACTCTTTCTTACCGCGACATTTTGCGAAACGCAAACGCGAACCAGCATAAAAAAAACAGTCAGTTCTATTCCCACCGATCACAGAACTGGCGACTCTGCTGGGGATACTCTAAATAAGTGAGGTGTACCTTAGGATTAGATCACTTGTGTTTTCAATTGTATGGCTTGTATGCTTTAAATCTTGTGGGTTTGTATCGGAGTTCTATAGATCCTAACCAGGATCTGGGGATACCCTTTAGAAGTAGCAACAAACTGTGAGAGAACTGTGCGGGGTATACCAACACGGTTGAAGCAGTAGCTACGTTGATGTGGCACTTTGGTGAGTACCGGTAACCCTTGAGTCAAGTCAAGGAGAGTACGGGGCCGCCGCGTGGTGTCGCGAAGCATCAACTGACCTTAGAACCTTACTTGACCATCCTGGCCTTTTTATGGGTAGTGAGATGACCGACTTTGGTGCAGCCCGAAGTTGGTAGATACTCGATACTACACTCATTGAGGGTTGTTTTCTTGGAATATTTTGGTCACCAGTTAAGTGGCTAAATCAAAACAATGAACATAGAAAACAATCCAATGATATTGAGCTCCTTAGAACCCGATTACTATTTATAGGACAGGTTTTGAGCCAACTAACTTCAAGAGGGTACTTACCTACGAACCCCATGCAAGCCTAAACCTAAGGACTTGTTTGCTTTGTGTGAATATGACTGTCTGTATATACACTTGCTTACTTTTGCATACATGTACATAACATCATAAAGCATCATTTGCATCTGCAAACCATTTCAAGGGTTTGGATCTTCATCTTTGTTCTTGTTTTATAGGACATGGAGTCTCTCCGCAGGAAAAAAATTCAAGTCAACCTTGTAAGGATCCCTCCTCAACTCAATGAGCTTACATCCAGGATTCCCGAGAACTCTCTCTTCAGTGAAAAACATGGTAGACTCCTCAGCCTGGTCAACACCAACATTGAAGAAGACATGATAAAAGTTCTCTTCCAGTTCTTTGACCCCCTACACCACTGTTTTACATTCCCTGATTATCAATTGGTGCCTACTTTGGAGGAATTTTCTCAACTTCTGAGAATTCCTATTCTTAGTCAACTACCCTACAACGGTACAAAAAAGGAACCAAAACAAGAAGATGTTGCTCAAGTATTACGTATGCAACCATCTAACATCAAGGGGCATTGGGAAATCAGAAGTGGTATCAAGGGATTCTTGGCGAAGTTTCTATTTGAGAAGACACAAGAATGTTGGAATTCTCTTGACCTACAAGCCTTTGAAGAGATTGTGGCACTCCTTATCTATGGGTTGGTGTTGTTCCCAAATCCTGATCAACTTATAGATGTGAATGCTGTCAAGATTTTCATGTCCAGGAATCCCATACCTACGTTGCTTGGGGACATCCTCCACTCATTTTACACACGAACAATGAGGAAAAGAGGTATTCTCATGTGCTGTACTCCTCTCCTGGCAAGGTGGTTTATTTCTCACCTTCCACAATCAGTTTTGAAGAATGAGCAGGGTTTAAGGTGGTCACAACGATTGATGACCCTCACACATTCTGATATACATTGGTGTTCTCAGTCCAGAGAAAATGTCACTATCATTGATCGTTGCGGAGAGTTTCCTAATGTTCCTTTACTTGGAATTAGAGGAGGCATTACCTACAACCCCTGTCTGGCTTTGAGACAATTTGGATATGCTCGGAGGGATGGCCCTCGTGACATGCTGATCCCTGACTTAGTTTTTGACTTCGACAATGATGCGCAAGGACTTCGACAAAGGTTCATCAGAGCTTGGAGGATGCCTAACAAGGTAGATAGTAAGACATTGGGGCACAAGAATTCCATCCCCCTTGAGCCTTACCTCAAGTGGGTACGAACCCGCTCCCAGAATCTTATGATGCCATATCCTCACATTCTCCCCGTGATCAAAGAGCCTGTTATGGAAGGAGAGGTTCTATACACCATCCTACATCCTGACATGCCAACATCGTGGGAAGAAATGCAAAAGAGTTGGATCCAATTAAAGAAAGAACTGAATGCTTTTGAAGCCAGTTTACATGCCAGTGAGAAGAAGGTTTTGGAGCTCACCCGCCGACTTCACGAGGAAGAGACCCTCAACACTTACATCGCTCCAAAAAGGATGCGCAATGTATTTTTACATTAAGTATTTTGTAATATTTCGCCCACGAGGCACTGATGTACTAAACAAATTACTTCTTAATATGACGTGTGTTCCTTTTTTTTTGTCTACAACGAATTTGAATTTTTGAACCCTTGAATGCATTACATAAATAGCATACCATTCATCATATGCATAACAGGTATCCTTTTTACATGTCACTTATCTTCTTCGTTGTTTATTTCAGCAATCATCATGTCTACTGAACCTTCCACTGAGCAAGCTATCAAGGCCCTCCAGGCCCATAATGCCCAGTTTCAAGAGTTGGTTATGAGCCTAGCCAAGGGTCAGCAGGACTTGAAGACCCTAATTCTGAAAGAGAGGAAGAAGAAGAAGAAGAGGACCGTCCTGTTCAACACTGGACGCAGGTTTGGAAATGGAATGCAGAATGAAGTTGAGCTAACCACCTCATCTAGAGGGAAGGATAGCCCACAAGAGAGAAGGGTTCCTAGCCCTGTAGTCTCCGACAACGAGACGGATTATGAAGAACAGTATCCTCCTGCTGAGGATAGGTACAAACAGTTGGAGGACCGCTTGAGCGCTATGGAAATACAGAGCGTGCCCGGGCTGGACTTCGGAGACCTAGGTTTATCCTCTGGGGTGGTGATTCCCCATAAGTTTAAGGCACCTGCCTTTGCCAAGTATGACAGAGCTTCCTGTCCAAAGCTTCACCTCCGGTCATATATAAGGAAGATCCAGCCTTACACAGCTGATAAGAATTTGTGGATCCATTTCTTTCAGGACAGTCTTTCAGGGACTCAGCTTGAGTGGTTCTATCAGCTGGATGGAGCCAGTATCCGTAACTGGGAAGATTTGGCTACTGCGTTCTATAAGCAGTATCAATATAATTCCGACCTCGCTCCTATGCGTACCCAACTCCAGTGTATGTCAATAGGGACGGGTGAAGGATTTAAAGAGTATGCTCAAAAATGGAGAGACCTTGCCGGAAGGGTGCAGCCACCTTTAACTGATCGTGAACTTGTTGATATGTTTTTGGGGACCCTGTCTGGTCCATTCTTTAACCATTTGATTGGAAACTCTTCAGCCGGATTTACAGACCTTATCTTGACTGGTGAAAGGATTGAAGCTGGTATCAAGGCTGGGAAAATACAGAAGGGTGCCTCATCGAGCACCGAGAAAAAACCGTTTAAGAAAGAGTCCAGTGCGGTCTACAGCTCAAGAAGACATAATAGACCGGAACACCGCCAAGCTGTCAACGCGGTTGTTATTTCGAAACCTGCCGGTGCTCCTCAGCACCACAACCAACAAAGGGAAGAGAGACCTAGAAGGCAATTCACTCGTCTCAGCATGACCTTGTCCCAGATATTGCCACAGTTGCTGAAGACCAATTTGGTGACTCTAAGGGAAGCCCCAAAGAATCTGAATACTACATCATCAAAGTATAACCCCAACGCCCGCTGCGCTTATCATTCTGAGAGTCCGGGGCATAATACGGATGACTATTGGACTTTGAAGAATAAGGTTCAAGACCTAATCGATGCAAAGGAGATTGAGTTCGAGGCGCCCGAGAGGCCTAATGTTGTGACTGCTCCCATGCCCAAACATGGAGAAAATGCTGTAGAGGAAGACTTGTTTGTAGCCTCTATGGATGATATTGTTACCCCGCTGATGACCGTCAAGAGGAACCTGTTGCTAGCCGGTTTATTTCCGGGATGTGGTGAAGGTTGCCATCTGTGTTCTGTTTCACCTACTGGTTTCCCATCTTTGAAGTCAGGCATCCAAAACCTGAAGGATAATAAGGAGATCCTGTTTGAGAAAATTGTTGTTCCCGCCACCCCTACTGAAGAAGTTTCCATTGTTACCATTTTCAACAATCCCCCCAAGGCTCCCTCGAGGAAGCCTGTCAGAATTACACCTGTTCAGAAGATTGCACCCATAATCATCACTATTCCGGGGCCTATTCCCTACACCTCTGACAAAGTTGTCCCTTGGCACTATGGGGCAGATGTTTATGTGCTTGGAGTTAAGCAAGAGTTTGATACTAATACCAGTGTCAGCAACGTTACCGGGCCTGCTAAAGTCACCCGCAGTGGTAGACTTTTCTCACCTGATATTGTGCCACCAACTATCCGGAGACCTATTGTCATCACACCTGCAAGTGTGCCTAATGCCATTCCTGATCAAGTTCTTAGTTCTACCCCTGTCGCCGAGTCATCTGACGCTCGGGGCAAAGAGATCGCCACTGATATGCCTGCCCAGACGGAGGCACCAAAGACCATCAATGTTGAAGCTTCCAAACAGGAAATGGAAGAGATTCTGAAGATCAATAAGAAGAGTGATTATAATGTAGTTGAGCAGCTGGGGCAAACCCCATCCAAGATTTCTATGTTATCACTGTTGTTGTGTTCAGAGGCCCATGCCAAGGCTCTGATTACCTTCCTGAAGACGGCCCACGTGCCACAAGAGACATCAGCTGATTAGTTTACCGATTGTGTGGCCAATTTAACTGTTGATAATGGTTTGGGTTTCTCCGACGCTGATCTGTCTGCTAAAGGGAAGAACCATAACGATGCCCTGCATGTCTCCATTGAATGCAGGGGCACTACTCTTGCACATGTGTTGGTTGACACGGGATCCTCGTTGAACGTCTTGCCCAAGAAAGCTCTAGACAGGTTGGATTGCGAAGGTTTAGAGTTAAAGCCAAGTAACATTGTTGTCCGGGCCTTTGATGGGTCTAAAAGGATGGTGCATGGTGAAGTCGATATTCCAATCAAGGTTGGTTCCCAGGTCTTCAAATCTACATTCTACGTGATGGACATTCGGCCATCCTATTCTTGTTTGCTGGGTCGTCCATGGATCCATAAGGCTGGAGCTGTGACCTCAACACTTCATCAAAAGCTGAAGTACCCGGTCAAAAGGAAGATTGTGACAGTACAGGGGGAGGAAGAGTACATGGTCAGTCACCTCAACTCGTTCCGATACGTAGAGATGGATGGGGAGTTCATTGAAACTCCATTCCAACATTTTGAAGAGGTTCCTCAGACATTGGCATCAGCTGAGACTGTGGTTGAAGATTCTCCTTTGAAGATGGCTTCCTTAAAGGATGCGCGGGCTGTTATTGAGAAGGGTGAGTATGGAAACTGGGGCCGACTTCCTGATTTCACTCAGAAGACTAACAAGTTTGGTTTGGGTTTCACTGCAGAAGCTCAGAGGGTTGTTCGTAGTACAAGGATTGGAAGACCTCATGTGTTCATCAGCAACTCGGGAGTAAATGCCATCGAAGATGATATGGAGGAATCTGAATTCGACAGTTGGATCTATCCTACGACCAACGGTGGACCAAACAACTGGACGGCAAAGGACTTCGTCCCTATTACTTTTGTTACTCAGTAATGAACTCTTTTGTTTTGAATTTGTAACAGACAATGTTTTGAAACTTTATGGCCTGGTGTCTTACCCGGGGCACCGTGGCTTCATTTGTGAGGGCTTTTGTGTGCCATTTTCATATATCATTAATAAAAGCATTGGACGTTTCTTGCATTTCAAATTTTGCGCTCCTTGTCTTTCTTTATTATATATTGCAAAACAGCTATTTACAAACACTCACATATACAGGTCCCAATCCACTCTGGATCTCACCGGTAACGACTCTGCTACTGCCAGTTATGACTTCGAAAATCCGATCAACTTAGCCGAAGACGAAGGTGAAGATGATTGTGAAGTGCCTGGTGAGCTTGCAAGACTGCTACTTCAGGAAGAGAGGGCCATTCAGCCACATGAAGAGCCAGTGGAAACGGTAAATCTGGGTACTGAGACAGACAAGAAGGAAGTCAAGATCGGTGCAAATCTGGAGCTTAGTGTGAAATAGCGGTTGATTCAGATGCTGCATGACTATGTCGAGATCTTTGCCTGGTCCTACGAAGATATGCCTGGGTTGGATACTGACATTGTGGTTCACCGCCTGCCTACCAAGGAAGACTGCCCTCCGGTAAAACAGAAGGTCTGTCGTATGCGTCCAGAGATGTCTGAGAAAATCAAGACCGAAGTTATGAAACAATTTGACGCCGGTTTTCTAGCGGTGACTTCTTACCCTCAGTGGGTTGCCAATGTGGTTCCGGTACCAAAGAAAGATGGTAAGGTCCGAATGTGTGTTGACTACAGGGATTTGAACAGGGCGAGCCCTAAGGATGACTTCCCTCTGCCTCACATCGACGTTTTGGTTGACAACACTGCTCAGCATAAGGTATTCTCCTTCATGGACGGTTTCTCCGGTTATAATCAGATAAAGATGGCTCCTGAAGACATGGAGAAGACCACTTTTGTTACCCAGTAGGGTACCTTTTGCTACAAGGTCATGCCTTTTGGGTTGAAAAATGATGGGGCAACGTATCAGCGTGCCATGGTTGCTCTGTTTCATGATATGATCCATCATGAGATTGAAGTATACGTAGACGATATGATCCTAAGGTCCCAAACTAAGGAGGAACACCTTGACCATCTACAGAAGCTGTTTGACCGGTTGAAGTTGTACAAGCTGAGATTAAACTCGAACAAGTGCACCTTCGGGGTGAGGTCTGGAAAACTACTAGGTTTCATCATAAGCGACAAAGGTATTCAAGTAGACCCTGCCAAAGTGAAAGCCATACAAGAGATGCCAGCTCCCAAGACAGAGAAAGAAGTCGGAGGCTTTCTAGGACGGTTGAACTATATTGCCCGATGCATCTCGCACCTAACTGCTACTTGTGAACCAATCTTCAAGCTACTGAAGAAAGATCAAGTATTACGTTGGAACGATGAATGTCAGGCCGCTTTCGAAAGAATAAAAGAGTATCTCCAAGAGCCACCCATTCTTATGCCACCGGTTGAAGGGAGACCTCTAATCTTATACTTGACAGTACTTGACAATTCAATGGGGTGTGTGTTGGGTCAGCATGACGAGTCTGGCCGAAAAGAGCATGCTATTTATTACCTTAGCAAAAAGTTTACCGACTGTGAGACCCGATACTCACTGCTCGAGAAAACTTGCTGCGCTTTGGCATGGGCTGCTCGCCGGCTAAGACAGTATATGCTGACTCACACTACTCTGTTGATTTCAAAGATGGATCCAATCAAGTATATCTTCGAAAAGCCTGCCTTGTCCGGAAGAATAGCAAGATGGCAGATGATCTTGACTGAATATGACATCCAGTACACGACTCAAAAAGCAATCAAGGTAAGTGTGTTGGAAGATCATTTGGCACATCAGGCAGTGGATGATTACCAGTCTATGAACTTTGAATTTCCAGACGAGAATATCATGGTAGTAACTGATTGCGAGATACCTGGACCGGATGAAGGACCTGAGAAAGGATCCCGATGGCCTATGCACTTTGATGGAGCTTCAAACGCTCTGGGTAATGGTATTGGCGCTGTGATCATATCTCCTAAGGGCTATCATACTCCGCTCACCGCCCGACTATGTTTCAACTGCACCAACAACATGGCGGAGTATCAAGCATGCATCATGGGTCTTCGAGCTGCAATTGACCTAAGGATCAAGTTTCTGAGTGTCTTCGGAGATTCTGCTCTCGTGATCAGTCAGATCAAAGGCAAGTGGGATACGAAACACCCAAATCTTATTCCTTACAAGGAGTATGTGTTGACGTTGCTTCCCCATTTCGAGGAGATAACCTTTGAACATTTCCCAAGAGAGGAGAATCAGTTGGCGGACGCGCTAACTACGATGTCTTCTATGTTCAAAGTCAAATGGGACAATGAGGCTCCCCGGATCATTATTTGGAAATTGGATGAACCTGCATATTATTGTGATCTTGAGACCGAAGAGGTAACAGAAAAACCTTGGTATCATGAAGTAAAGAGGTACCTTGAAGCTCAAGAATACCCCGAGGGCGCGTCTGTTAATGACAAGAAGTTTCTGAGAAGGTTCGCGGTAAAGTTCTTCATCAACAATGACATTCTTTACAAACGTAACCATGATTCAACCTTACTGCATTGCATGGATAAAATTGAAGCAGAAAGGATCATGGTAGAGCTGCATGAAGGTACCTTCGGAACGCATTCCAGTGGACATACCATGGCAAAGAAAATCCTTCGGGCAGGATATTACTGGTCAACAATGGAAGCCGACTGTTATCAGCATTCTCGGACATGTCACAAGTGCCAGATCTATGCTGATAAGATGCACATTCCTCCAGTTCCTTTGAACGTCTTGACAGCACCGTGGCCTTTTGCAATGTGGGGCATTGATATGATCGGAGAGATCAGACCTACGGCATCCAACGGGCATCATTTCATACTAGTAGTGATTGATTACTTTACAAAGTGGGTGGAAGCAGCTTCCTTTGCCACCGTAACCAAGAACGTCGTGGCACGGTTCATTCGGCACAACCTGATCTGTCGATACGGTGTACCAGAGAGGATCATTACAGATAATGGTACCAATCTTAACAACAAGATGATCACTGAGCTCTGCGAGCAATTCAAGATACAGCATCATAATTCTTCTCCCTACTGGCCGAAGATGAATGGGGCTGTAGAAGCAGCTAATAAGAACATTAAGAAAATTGTGCAGAAGATGGCAGTGACCTACAAAGATTGGCACAAGATGTTACCATTTGCTCTTCATTGGTACCGTACCTCAGCACGGACGTCAACAGGGGCAACACCCTACTCCTTGGTATACGGCATGGAGGCAGTCCTGCCCATTGAAGTTCAGATACCCTCTCTCAGGATCATGAAGGATGCGGGTTTAAGTGAAGACGATTGGATCCAGACCCGGCTTGATCAACTAAACCTAATCGACGAAAAGAGACTCACTGCTATTTGTCATGGTCAGACGTACCAAAAATGGATGATCAAGGCATTTAACAAGAAAGTCAGACGACAAGAGTATCAAGTCGGGGACCTGGTAATCAAGCGCATCATTCTACCTCAAGGTGATCCCAGGGGCAAATGGACCCCTACGTACGAAGGGCCATTTGTGTTTAAGAACATCTTCTCAGGAGGAGCGATGATTTTAACCACCATGGATGGTGACGACCTTCCTCACCCCGTCAATGCAGACATAGTAAAAAGATACTACGCATAATTAAAGACCCGCTAGGTTGACTGGCCTAGGCAAAAATAAGGGCTTCCCGGCGAACCAAAAGGGTTCGGGCAAAAATAAGGGATGAAAATTATAAAAAAATCTATACACCCGGCAAGTCGAAAACCTGAAAAGGCGGCTTGGGCAAAAATGGGTATCCCGGTGGACTGAAAACCCGAAAGGGCGGTCCAAGCAAAAGTTAGGGATTAAGGCATAACACTATGTCTCATTGGATCACCTCGCATCCGGACTTCGGTATCGACTATCAGGCTCAGACGACACCAATCAATCAGATTCATCTTCAACTAAGCAGCAAAGTGATGAGATGCTTGAAGATATAAGGGCAATAGTAGAGCTGGAACCCAGTGGGATTATTCACATAGCTGTTTTGTTTTCTTTTTACAAATTGTATAAATCCTATTTGTCCGGCGGCGTTCTCTTACTAGGACGTCAGCCTCTTGTACAAAAGCGCCTATTTACAGGCAAACTTCAAAATCAATACAAGTTCATTTTTCAGACAAATTGCAAATTATTTTTTCCTTTATCTGTTTTGTTTTGCAAAGAACGTCCAATGTTCATTTTTGATATATGCATTTGACATTAATTGCTGCTCATAAATATTTGCATGTGAAACAAAGGACTAATTACGGGTGATATCAGAAGTAGGGGAAATAAGAATTGTCTAAGCGGTCTAGTTGCTCTGTCCACCAAGGTACCAAGGTAGGTTCGGCTGAAGAATATGACCAAGATACCTTCACTCTCCGCAGAGTAAGACAGTAATGGTAGCTCTCCCCACTGAGACTTGCAACTACGAAGGATTCAGCAAATACTCTCCCCAAGCAGAGTTAGTCTACCGTCAGTCCCGAAAAGGCTCGGTATTCCCAGAAAGTCCTAATATTCCCCAGCGGAGTATAAAGATATTCTCCGACAAGCGTAAAGAGCATCCCCGATAGTCTTAATATTCCTCGACAGAGTATAAGAATGCTCCCCGGCGAAATACAAGATACCCCCAGTGGAGCCATTTCCCAACGCAGTCTAAAAAAGCTTCCCCGCCAGAGTTGAATCATCTTCCCCAGTAGATTCTGGAAGCTTTTCCCCTGCAGAGTACAAATTTATCTCCCCAGCCATATTCAGAAGGTCATCCCCACAAGAGTCTAACTGGGTTATCCTCAGCAAGTTGCAACTGAAAGATCCTCCCCAGCGAATTTCTTTCTATCCCCAGCGGAGTTCATCATCAAAATCCCCAATGGAGCTTATCAACGGAATCCCCAACGGAGTTATCGTTAAAATATCAGCAGAAAATCTCTTCCCCACAGGGAAATTCCCTGCAGAGTAATCTCTTCACCAGTTTATTCCCCAACGGAGTCATCCTCTCCTGCAAGTTTATCACCTTCGTTCATCATCCCTAGTGGAAGCAAAGAACTCAACATCATTCTCCAGCAGCTATCCGGGATTTATTTTCCCCAGCTAAAACATCACATTTTCATACATCATGATACATGCATATACGCATCATATCATACAATCTCATTTATGTTGAGAACATCATTGCTCGAGCCATATCATGCATTGCATATGACTGACCTTTACCTTTCAGGAAGGATGCAGCTAAATTCTCAAATTATGTCAATGGAGACAAAATCAGTTAAATCGATTCCTAAATATTTTTCTGAGGCGAAATTATGTCAATGGAGACAAAATCAGTTAAATCGATTCCTAAATATTTTTCTGAGGCGAAATTATGTCAATGGAGACAAAATCAGTTAAATCGATTCCTAAAGATTTTTCTGAGGCGAAGCCAATCAATGGAGACAAAATCAGTTAAATCGATTCCTAAAGATTTTTCTGAGGCGAAGCCAGTCAATGGAGACAAAGTCAGTCAAATCGATTCCTAAAGATTTTTCTGAAGCCAATCCAGTCAAAGAAGACAAATCCAGTTAAATCGATTCCTAAAGATTTTTTTGAAGCCAATCCAGTCAAAGAAGACAAATCCAGTTAAATCGATTCCTAAAGATTTTTTTGATGCTCATCCAGTCAAAGAAGACAAGTCCAGTTAAATCGATTCCTAAATATTTTTCAGAGGCTAATCCAGTCAAAGAAGACAAATCCAGTTAAATCGATTCCTAAAGATTTTTCTAAAGCAAATCTAGTCGAAGAAGACAAGTCCAGTTAAATCGATCCCTAAAGATTTTTCTGATGACAACCCGTCAATGAAGACAACCCGTCAATGAAGACAACCCGTCAACGAAGACAAAACTACCTACCAGCAATCTCCAGGTGGCATCTATAAGCCCATCCTCCTATCCATCATCTCTCCAAATGGCATCTGTAAGCCCATTCCCGACATCACAATGCTGATACTACACTATGCGAGTGCAAATTTCTGGGCACTCTAGTGTTCAATTATCTTCCACCTTCGGATTACGAAAGGCTCGAAAGCCAATCCATATCCTCAGGTTTAAGAAAATTGAACAGGGGCAACTGTTGTACCCCAAAATTTTCCCTCCCATATTCCTCAAGACATGTCAAGAATGATCTTCAAATTGCTCAAAATGGCTCAAAGGTTGTACAGTCAAGTCACCTCCTAAGGCAGTCAATTCAAAATTAGGGTTTTGGTTCTTTCAAGGAATTTGGGGTTTTTAATGGTTCAATCAATTCTCATAGGCCTATATACATTCTCAAGCACCTACATGCCAAGTTTCAAGACTCATAGTGCCAATTTGCACAGTCAAAAGCTCCATTTGATCTACAATCAACTACAAGGGCAAAATGGTCATTTTGCAGTCAAAAGTCAGATTTTTTGTCAACATTCTCATTTTGAAGGATAATTCATCATTTGATCAAGGGTTGATCATGATTCATCAAGGATTGCTCAAAATTCATCAAGATTCAAAAGTTGCTAAATTAGGGTTTTGCAGGAAAAGTCAACTCAACTTTGACCAAGCATAACTTTCTCATACTTTATGAGTAATGACTCCTCCAAAGCTCATTTTGAAGAGGATGCAATTCCCTACAATCCATCTTCACACCCCAAGATCATAAAATTCACCCACAAGAAGTTACAAATTTGGACATTATAGGTCATTTTTGAAAGTCAACAAAAACACCTTTTGTGCCAAAGCTTATAACTTGAGAATGGAAGATCAAAATGATATGAGACCAAACGGGTTGATTAATGGACATCTCAAGGTTTCTAAAAAGTCCAATAACACTTCCAAAAGTTCAAAATTGAAGAAGTTATGCATTGTTGAAGTTGGGCATTTTTCCAAAAATGCCAAAAGTCAACTATCCTCAAAACACTTGTTTTTGACAAAAGGCCCCACTTTTTCCACTTCATTCAGTCTTTTCATGCCACACACGTGTCCCATGCTTAATTTCATGACCAAACATTTATTTTTCCATTTTATTTCATTTTTATTGATTTAATTCATTATTAATCAATATTAAATCAAATAAAATCCAAAAATTATTGAAAAGGAATCTTTGTGATTTGTACAGCTTGCAAACATCATGTGACACCTAATAAAATTCGTGCCTTGGCTTTTTGTGCACAAAATCTCAGATTTGGCCATATTTGGAAAGTTTGTTAATGGTGATCAAAGTGCAAACCTAATTATTGAATATACATGGATTAAAGCCCAACTCTTGACCTAGGATCATTGCCTTATATGCAAGCAAGCCTCCTAAACCTAATACACGACCTAAGAACTTCTAAAACGGCCAGAACGAATTGCAAAAAAATCCTTGAAAGAGTGTGAGATCAAGAACGATATTGGAGGCATTTTCAGACGAAAAGGAGAATGTAGCTCTCTAGCCTGATATCCTGTGAAGCAAAAGCAATCAAAGCCAGACCTCCAGACCCCCTGTATCGCACTGTAAGTCGCTCGAAACTCCGCCCTGGACATGGAATCGTGATCTTCTATTCTTGCATCTTTTTGACAAAACGTTGGCATATTATTGATCCTTGCATAATTTCTAACATGACTGCAATATTCAATTTTATTTTTATGCCCTATATGATGATACCCGTGCCTAGGGTTTGTTTGTTTCGTTTTTAGGCATTTGCATTACAGGTAAAATTAAGGCAAGTAATGGTTATAGGCACGCTCAGGGGACAGAGACGATCACAACCATGGTCTTGGAGTGGATTTTTGCAGCCTAGGGACGATTTTAGGAGTGAGCCACGGAACTTCCTGCGGATAAAAATCCGCAGGTAATAAAACCAGAGTTTGGGGAAGAAGACGACCACACGTCACTCTCCCGTTGGTCGGTTTTAAAAATGAGCGCTTTTATTTTTTTTCCAGACATAGTTGATTGATTATCAATATAATATTTGTTGTATATATTAATAACAAAGATGCAGCGTGGCTCAGTTGGTGGAAGCGTGAGTGGGATACCCTTGGGACCTGGGTTCGAATCCCAGATCCCCCAATATTTGTTATAACTTTTCTTCAGGTGTTCTAATGCAATGCTCACAAGATGGTCCACCATACGCTGCTAAGATCCAGGCGCCAGATGGCCTCCTGGCTAAATCTGAAGGCTAGGATTGGAGGACTACCATGTGTCCAAGTCAACCAGTGTGTGGAAGATCCAGAAAAGTCAAAGAGGCTGAAGCGTTTGGGCCTGGAAAATTGCCAGATTCACCACAAAATCAGGCCCAGCACCCCCATATGAGTTTATTTCTTTTCCTTTTTTTTTTATATTTCTTTCATTTAATTATTTTTTATAATTATTATTTATATCACTAACAAATTAATATTTTTATAATAAAATCAGAAAACCAAAAATATAATATTTTTTATTTATTAGGATTAATTTCACCCTTTCATTATTTTTGTAAATAAATAACTTAATTAATTTAGTTTCCAATTAGGCATAATATTAACATTTTTGTAATAAATTAAAATCAATGTAGAATTAGGTTTTTTTTAATATATTTAATCATTTTATTATTTTTATTTTCTTAAACATTCAAAAACCAAAAAATATTTCTTTTTATTAATTAATTAGTTTAGGTTTAATTAAATGCAAGATAACAAAAAATATCTTTCTTTAATAAAAAGGGTCAAAACCCTAAAAACTCTCCGATTCAATTTTTCTCGCGCGTATTATTTTTTGATTCGAATTCCATATAATTGTAATTGCTCTGAGGATGTAATAGCTTGAACTTAGGACTTTTTACCGCTTTTATTTATTTTTTGCATTTACTTTTTCAAGGGTTTGTTTTTGGCGATGTAAATACCCGACGCCTTGTAATAGCTTAGTTTTATTTTCCGCAACCATTAACTGCTAGATGTATGAATAATAGGCTATGCATGACAAGATCTATCTTAAATTAAAATCAACCGTAGCTCACCATAACATGTACAAAGATAACATAACTGAAAATTGACACATTTGCACATGCCACCCCTAGGGTACGCCTCACTTGGTTGCCTCGAACGTGGTCATTGAGTATAGGGTGTTTTAGAGGTCGTCCTCCTGTCTAAAGATCAAAGTTGCCTCGAAATAGTTGCCTCGATAAAAAATGATCTAAGACATTAGGGTTACCGCTAAGGTGTCCTAACATTGCTTTAGTGACCACATGTCCCTTAATCGAATTGACCCGAAAACTCCAACGACGGTGCTACCTACTCCTAAAGGACATTTACACAGCTTAATTCCTTTTGAGTAGGTAGAGGTTTTCAGGTACTTGCTCTTTCAAAACAAAACAAATTTTTCGCACTTACACTTTTCAAACAAAGTTTTCAACAACACTTCATACACTCTTGAGGACAGAAACAAGAGTTAAATCGAAGTTTTCAAACAAAACTCCTTTCAAATCCACGAACACAAGAAAACAAAACTTTTTAAAAACACAATGAGCAAGTACCTAAGAGCCAGTGGATAACCACAGATAGAAAGGGTGCTAACACCTTCCCTTTCTATAATCTACCTCCCGAACCCGAGACACATCTCGAAAAGGAATTTTGTTGTGCTTTTGTCCTTTCCTTGCTGGATGAAATAAAAGACGGTGGCGACTCTTGCTTACCGCGACATTTTGCGAAACGCAAACGCGAACCAGCATAAAAAAAACAGTCAGTTCTATTTCCACCGATTACGACAGGCGAAGGCTTTAAGGACTACGCTTAGAAGTGGAGAGATCTTTCTGGAAGAGTCCAACCCCCTCTGTCTGATAGGGAGCTGGTGGACATGTTTCTTGGGACTTTGTCTGGTCCCTATTTCAAACACTTGATTGGAAGCTCTTCAGCCAGATTCACCGAGCTAATACTGACCGGCGAAAGGGTCAAAGCTGGCATCAAAAGTGGGAAGATTCAGGAAGCTACACGTTCTGATGCTCAGAAAAAGCCCTACAATGGGAAGAAAGAGTCCAATGCTGTGTATGGTCAAAAGAGTCATCATGATCAACATGTAGGGGCAACCCTGATCTCCGATCCCACGCCTGTTCAACAAAGACAGAGCAATAGGCGTAGGGTAAGATATCAAGAGAGGCAGTATACTAACATCAACATGCCTTTGTCTCAAGCATTACAACATTTGCTGAAGTTAAAGCTAATCACGCTAAAGGATCCTCCTCAAAATCCTGATACTTCCTCTTCCAAGTATAACCCGAGTGTGAGATGTGCCTACCATTCTGACAGTCCTGGACATGACACCGACGACTGTTGGACTTTGAAGAACAAGAACCAAGACTTTATTGATGCCAAGGAGATCACGTTTGATCACTGATCCTACGCCAAATCATTGAGAATGTCTTTGTTTCATTTGAATTTTCAAGTTGTAATTTCTTTTGTTATTCAAACAATTATCTATTAATGTCAAACTTTGTTTCATTAATGCATTGCATATGTTTGTCTTGAATTCATCCTTTCATTACATTTAAACTATGTTTTTTACTCGCTTTATGACATTCAACTCTTGCTAAAAGTTACAAGCCTTTAGAGGGAGGATGACGAAACAATGCCATAATCTCATACAGTATGCTTTTGGACAGACCTTGCTGACGATGTACAAGCATTCTTTCAAATCCTAAACACTGGAGTTATAAGGAAGATAATCCCTAGTCAACCCCTTCGAGCCAAAGAAGTAGGAGTTTTCTGTTTTAAACACAAATTGAAACCTTTAATTTAAACCTGGGGCAGGGTAGTCTCTCAGTTAATTCAAAAGATGCACACTGAAGTCACAAAACTCTCAGTTCATAATACAACGAACGACACCAAAAGCATTCCTCTGGAATCAAAAAATAGTGGTGGTTCCTTATCTCATAGGAAGTCAATCTCTCAAAAGAGAAAATCCCACTGAGCCAAAACCTATAAAGGAGGCTTAAGAAAGCTGGGGCATCCCGCTGACTGTAGTCTCGAAAACAGAAATAGTCAGGCAAAAGTTGGGGATAATAAATCAAAAGAACGAGGTCATTACAAATCCTCGACAACATGAAAAATGTTGCAAATGAAACGATGACTGCCTTCAAAAATCCAACTTGTGTGAACCATCACCAAAACGTCGTTCCAAATTCGAATAGAGTTCGACGCACAATTAACTGAGTTTAGGATTGAAGAACATCACGAAGAACGGGTGGGTACAAATATACTTTAAGCCTTTATCCTTTGTTTCTTAAACCGTGAACCAAGCCACGTTACAACCCTTCAAAAGTGCTAACTGAAGCATGGGTTAGTTCAAAAGCATACTGTTACAAAAGGTATCCTGACTCCTGTAAGGCTTTGCCCTAAATCTTGTGTTGAATTTGTCTTATAAAAAGTTTTCTGCTAAAAAACGCATTTTTCAAAACTTCGAGACAAGCATAAACTTTGCATTATTTGAATATCACTGTTTGCATTTGGCTATTTGTTTGACAGTGAAGAAATTCACACAACGAATATCCGATGAACGAAAGCCCTCTCAGTGAACAAAATCACTTCAAAAAGGATGACACTTCCATTGACAAATCTCCTTCCAATCAAGGGACTTGACATGTCACTATCCAGCACACCTGGGACAGTCCAGTCAAGATTTCAAGAAATCTCTGAAGAAGTGCAGAGTAACCAGGGGCAAGTCTCCATCTCCGTCACTTGGGGCATTGAACATCAATCTCAGTGAAGGTTTACGTACAATTAAACATTTTCTGGCAATGTCACAAACATTCGCCACTAGGGGCAATAACAAGTCTCCCCAAAGTCCTTCTCATAGGATGATTCCCCAACAAGAGTATAATCTCTGACCCCCTTTCCCCAGCTGAATCAACCTCAAGAATCCTCGAGGACTTCCCCCAACGAAGATGTCACCTCTCTAGCGGACTGACGACATGGTTTATTTCCCCAACAACACCAGGACTCCCCAGCTTGGGTTTGCCTCTCCGACTACTACAAATCAAAGGACCACAACTCCTATTCCCCAGTAGACTACTCTACAATCCCCAGCAAGTTACTGTGAAACCTGGACCCGACCAGATGTCAGTTTAACTTTGACTCCCCAGTAGAGCAACGGACGACCGAGACTCCTGAACTTATTCCCCAAAGGGTAAACATACTCTCCACAGAGTTCACAACTTTCCTCAACGGAGTTCTCCTCAACAAAACAAGGATCCTCAGTGGAAACATTCTAAGCAAAGTTTGAAGACATACCTACTCTTCAACAGCAATCCGGGATTTAACAACTCCCCAACACTTGTCAAGAATTTATTCTCCAAGACAAAATTACATTTCAATAACATTCATAGCATATGCATACAAAATACATATAACACAAATCTCATTTTATTTTGAGAACATCATTACACCATGCATACATCATGACAATGCATACATCATGACATTGTATACAACTAACTCTTTACCTTTTCAGGAAAGATCAATCAACAGGCAAAGATCATCATCTTCTGAGATTCCTTCTAGAGACAGTTCAGATGCGACTCAGATATGGCTGACATTCTGATACTTATTTCAGACTCCTTCTAGAGACAGTTCAGATGCGACCCAGATATGGCTGACATTCTGATACTTATTCCAGATCCCTTCTAGAGACAGTTCAGATGCGACCCAGATATGGATGACATTCTGATACTTATTCCAGATTCCTTCTAGAGACAGTTCATATGCGACCCAGATATGGCTGGCATTCTGATACTTATTCCAGACTCCTTCTAGAGATAGTTCAGATGCGACCCAAAAATGGCTGACATTCTAATACTTATTCCAGATCCCTTCTAGAGACAGTTCAGATGCGACCCAGATATGGCTGACATTCTGATACTTATTCCAGACTCCTTCTAGAGACAATTCAGATGCGACCCAGATATGGCTGACATTCTGATACTTATTCCAGGTTCCTTCTAGAAACAGTTCAGATGCGACCCAGATATGGCTGACATTCTGATACTTATTCCAGATTCCTTCTAGAGACAGTTCAGATGCGACCCAGATATGGCTGACATTCTGATACTTATTCCAGACTCCTTCTAGAGATAGTTTAGATGCGACCCAGAAATGGGTGACATTCTGATACTTATTCCAGATCCCTTCTAGAGACAGTTCAGATGCAACCCAGATATGGTTGACATTCTGATACTTATTCCAGACTCCTTCTAGAGATAGTTCAGATGCGACCCAGATATGGCTGACATTCTGATACTTATTCCAGGTTCCTTCTAGAAAAAGTTCAGATGCGACCCAGATATGGCTGACATTCTGGTACTTATTCCAGACTCCTTCTAGAGACAGTTCAGATGCGACCCAGATATGGCTGACATTCTGATTCTTATTCCAGGTTCCTTCTAGAAACAGTTCAGATGCGACCCAGATATGGCTGACATTCTGGTACTTATTCCAGACTCCTTCTAGAGACAGTTCAGATGCGATCCAGATATGGCTGACATTCTGATACTTATTCCAGATTCATTCAAGTTACAGTCCAGATATGATCCAGATTCGGATGTCATTCTGTCACTCCTTTCAAATTACAGTCCAGATACGATCCAGATTCGGATGCCATTCTATCACTCATTCAAGTTACAGTCCAGATACGATCCAGATTCGGATGTCATTCTGTCACTCCTTTTAAATTACAGTCCAGATACGATCCAGATTCGGATGTCATTCTGTCACTCATTCAAGTTACAGTCCAGATACGATCCAGATTCGGATGTCATTCTGTCACTCCTTTCAAATTACAGTCCAGATACGATCTAGATTCGGATGTTATTCTGTCACTCATTCAAATACATTTCAGATACGCTCCAGATGCAGACGCAATTATGACAATCATCTAGACTCAACTCTATTCTCCAGCAGCTCCAGGATTTATTTTCCCAGCTAAAACATCACACTTCCCTACGTAGTGTGGACGGGTACTATAACCTCAACGGTATACTCCATTGACACGAGACAGTTCCTAGATCTTGATGAAGATGCTTCCCCCCAATTGAATTATGAACAGGTTCTTAAAACTCAGCTGAAACATTCTCTCAGTTGAAGTACAGGAAAGTTCCTAAATCTCAACAAAGTTAGACTTCCCCAGTGGAATCTTCTACAACAACAGGTATGCAAGTTCTCGCTAAGGAATCTCTTACGCGATCGACACTCCTGCAGATGGCATCTATAAGCCCATCCTCCTACCAACAATCTCCAAATGGCATCTGTAAGCCCATTCTCGACATCACAATGCTGATACTACACCATGCGAGTGCAAATTTTTGGGCACTCTAGTGTTCAATTATCTTCCACCTTCGGATCACAAAAGGCTCGAAAGCCAACCTATATCCTCAGGTTTAAGAAAATTGAACAGGGGCAACTGTTGTACCCCAAAATTTTCCCTCTCATGTTTTCCAAAGTCTTCCCCCTGCATGGTTGATCACAAACTCTTGCCTAAGGAAAAAGGAAATTTTTTAGTGGTGCTTTAAGTACCTTTCGATTGGCATCCTGAAAGACCCTTCGATTGGTGTTCTGAAGGAGCCTTTCGATGGGCATTCTGTCAAGCTCTTTCGATTGGAATTCTGTCAAGCTCTTTCGATTGGCATTCTGGACAAGCGCTTCGATTTGCATTCTGAAAGACCCTTCGATTGGCATTCTGAAGGAGCCTTCAATTGGCATTATGGACAAGTACTTCGATTGGAACTCTGAAAGACTCTTCGATTGGCATTCTGAAGGAGCCTTCGATTGGCATTATGGACAAGTACTTCGATTGGCACTCTGAAAGACTCTTCGATTGGTATTATGAAGGAGCATTTTGATTGGCATAGACAAGCACTTCGATTGGCATTATGCCAAGGCAGCTTCGACAGGCATGCTAACCATGTCCTCTGATTAGCATGACCAGCACCTTTCAATTGGCCTGTTAACAAAGCCTTTCGATTGGCCTGTTAACAAAGCCATCAAGAGGGCACTCAAAAACATGTCCAGGTACACTGAACATGAGAAAATGGCATGTGTCCCTTGCAAATATGGAAATAATTAAATGCTTATTGTGGATTTAATTCTTGAGTTAAAGGCCAGATTCTTGCCTTTTCTGTTCCTAAAGAGCTGATTCGACCAGAGTGTTTCTGTTCAACTCAAGACCATTCGAAGAAGCATTCAGAAGGCCCATTCGAAAGATACATGGGAAGTCCATTCGAAGGAGGCAACTCAAGGCCAATCGAAGATCATGGCCTGAAGGCATTCGAAAATCAAAACATGTCCAGGTTCATTCTAGATTCCAAAGAGACATGAATATTTCAAAAAAGGAAATAATTTAATGTGTCTGATTCTTGTCTCCTGGCTTTAATAACCTGTTTAATGGCTGTCTCTTACCATTACTGCACCCTCACACCCTTATAAATACAGAGGCCAACATACATATCCAGGACACGAAAAATATACAGAAAAAATAGAGAAAAGAAACAGGGAGAACTTGGAGATACGCTGCCAAAAATCATCAGCACTTCCAGGAAGCCATACCCAATGAAAGCAACCCTCCAACAAAAGATCACAACACCCATAAGCCCCAAATCAAAAGTGCTTACATCCAGGAAGTGCCCAGATCGAAGGTGCCTACATCCAAGAAGCGCCCAAATTAAAAGTCCAATCTGCTGGTAAGAAAGGGTAAACTATTCAACCTCATATTTGCATAATACATCCATACTGGTTGTTACCTTCGATTTTCTGTCCTAGACGGGATCAAGAGGCCTGGGTTTGGCCTCAGGTCATGTTCTTCGTTTGCGTACATTTGCTGCAGATTTAGCCTGAAGAGACCCAACAAGTGCAGGATCGAAGGGCTTGGGGTTCAATACCCAGGCCCTGCATTTCATTTCGCTAACATACTTTTGCAGGTATAACATCCCAGATCGAAGGAGACACCTTCTCTGGATCGAACCCATTAGTATGCTGGATCGAAGGAGGCATCTCACTCCTGGATCGAAAGCCATGGCCTCCATGATCAAAAGACAATCCTCTTCCCTGGATCGAAGGCTACTCACGCCTTACTGTCTGGCCCAATCGAAAGGACCATGACCCTCTCTGGATCGAAGCTTCCATTCCCTCCCTGGGTCGAAACTCCTTTTTTCCCTGGATCGAAGGATCACCCCTTGTATTTTATTTTTGTTCTCATTGACATCTTTTTATCTTTTTTTAATTAACATTAAAATCAAAAAACCACAAAAAACATTAGGCTAGATTTTTCTATTAAAATTAACTTTGTTAATTAATCTCTTAATTATCTTAACATTTTCTCAAAACTAAAATTTAGTAGATTTAGATCACTTTTCCCAAAATAAAATAAATCAACAAAAAGATTTTATTCTTAGGATTTTTAGAGGTTATTTTCAGATTCGCGCACGTTTATTTTATTGTAACTGCCTACTGGTTTGTAATAACTTAGCTAAGACTTTTACACTTTACTACTTTTTATTCCCCAAATTTTTAGACATGTAAATAATCCCCCTCCCCGGAGCCTTGTAATAGCGTAGGATTTACAATTCCCGCACTTTAAATTCCTGTACATATATTAACTTTTTAGATGTATGCTAACTAGGCTATGCATGACAAGATCTATCTTAACTTAAAATCAACAGTAGCTCACCATAACATGTACAAAGATAATATAACTGAAAATTGACACACTTGCACATGCCACTCCTAGGGTCCACCTCACTTGGTTGCCTCAAATGTGGTTGTTGTACCCCAAAATTTGCCCTCTCATTTCATCAATATTTTCTAATTACAAGACCCTTGGAGCTCAAGATCAAGTTAGGGTTTACTCTGCTCAAGGCCCCTCCTTGCACTGTTGACCCAAATTAGGATTTTTGCACAAAGATGTTTTGACCTGAAATGCCCAAAATGACTTTCATGCTTCATGTTGGACTCACAAGTTTATCCATACCAAGTTTCAAGCCTTGATTCCAAACTTTGCCCAGTCAATTGGACAGTTGACCTAGAAATCAGCTGTATTGGGGAAAAAGTCAATTATGGCCAATTGACAGTCAAACTTCATAGTTTTTGACCCACATCAACATTATGAACTCATATGAACCATTTGACCAAGTTTGGATCACAATTCCACAAGAAATTTGATCAGATCACCAAAAGGGCAAAATGGTCATTTTTAGGGTTTTGACTGCACAAAGGCAATTTTTGACTGTTTGACCTGGCCAGTGGCAAACCAAGCTCACATATGGACTCAAGGATTCAATGGCATGGTCTTGACACATTCAACAAGTTCAAAAGATCCCAAATGCACAGGATTGACAAATGAATTTTCAAGTCAATTGATCAAAATTTGACTGTATACTGAAAAGTCAAACTTTGACTTTTTGGTCAAAATCAAGTGCCAAGATTCATTTTTCATCAAGACATGTCAAATTATGAAACTTGTTCATCAAGAAACCAAAAATTACAAATTAGGGTTTGAAATGAAGAAATTTCATAACTTAGAAATTTTCTAAGTTATGAAATTTCCTAATTTTTTCCTAACTTTGTCCCATTTTTTCATCAAGATGTATTTGGATTCAAACAAAGATCAAAACATGAAAGTTGTAGTCCATTGAAAAATCTACAACTTTTATTCACAAAGTTTCCTCAAAAGAAGCTTGTAGCTCAAGTTATGATTTTTGGAATAGGGGTGCAAAACATTCTTAACTTAGAAATTTTTTGACCTATTTTAGGCAGGATTTTTGCCCAACTTCATGGCCACTTTTCACATGCTTCCACTTGGAATTTCAACTTGCATTACAAAGATGGATTGTAGTACACATTCCAAGCTTTCCAAATTGTCCAAGAACTTCTCAAACACCCTTGTGGTTAGGGAGAATCGAATTTGTAAAGATGGGCAAAAGTCACTTTGTTCATAAGCCAATTACATGTTCATAACATTGCCATTTTTAAGTCAGCTTGTACAAGCTAGATTACAGGTCTCTAATCCTTCTCACACTCAATAATTCAATGCAAAACCATTGTTCCAAGATGTTATTTTGTTCATTTGGTCATTACATGAAAGATTAACCTTTAAATGGATAAAACATTTTTGCCATTTTGGAAAAGGTACACTTTATGTCAAATACAAATCCAAGAGGCATGGGCAAAATCTTTAGAGCTAGCATTTTGTACACAAATTACTCTGATCAAGAACAACAGGTACAGCATAGTGTAGGGCATTGGACAGGCTGGTATAGAAACTTGTATTTTCTTACTTATCAAGAAAGAAACATTGCAAAAGGGGTCCAACATTGAGCTCCTGTCAAGACAAGCTAAAACAAACATCTTGAACATTTTCCAAACATAAAACCAGACCTAAGGCACGACCAAACAACCTTCAATACCTCCTCATTCACAGAAATACCTTCTTGCTGCAAAAACAGAGTCTCTTCTGCAACTTGAATCCCACAGTCCATTCTTGTCGTGCATTTTGGCTAAAACCTCTTCATACACACTCCCTACCATCCATTGAAGCTATTCCAAGCATTGAACTGGTACTGTAACATCCATAACCAAGGTTGCCATTTTCATTTTTTCATATGTGCAGGTTGAGTTACATAGCTTGATTCAGTTAGTTTCAAAGCAAGCTAGAGGTTGGAAGAGCATCCTTGGACCTCAGGCAAGCTGTGCAAATCCTCAAATTCATTTGAAAGCACCTCCATTGTCGTGCACAACTCAAGTTGAACAGGTAAAAGTTTGAACTTCTATCTCTCAATCCAGGCATATCTAGGCCTAGGCTTGTGAAGAAGTTGTGTCCTACTCATGGCCCTGAATCTACCCATATCCTCACTTTTCATTTATGTTGTGTGTGCTGCACGAATTTTGGACATGAACATTTGAAAAAAGCTAGGTCAGGAATTGGGGGAGGAGAAATTCTCTCTCATTTCTGAGAGTTAGAACTACTTCTTTATATGTTTAGAATCGTGACATGATGCTCTATAACATTGATGTTGTAAGTTTTTGTTGAAAGTCAAAGGATCAAGAGATAGCAGGGAAGGAAGAAAACGCGTGTTTTTGTTTGAAACTGGCTGGAGGTTGAAGACAAGCCTCTTTGGGCTGGGCCTGACTTGTTTTTTCTGTTTGCACCACATTTTTCCACATACACCCCCTGGCCCATTATGTGATATATTTGTCATTTTTGATTTTTTCTTTTTGATTCTGATTTTATATTTTTGCTCAAACATGAAAAAACACTAAAAATATTTTTTACCCTTTTTTTGCATTTATTAGGCAATTATTTGTTTTATTTGATATATGCATGTAAATAAATATATACATACTTTTTATTTAAAATACTAAAAAAATAATACAAAACACATTTTATTTTCTGATTTTATTTTATTTTATCTTTTGAAAACATTTTCTTAAAATACACTTTTTTTTATATAAATAATAAATATTTTATTTTTACATATATTTAGTATATTTAATACATAATATAAATACTTATATATTTATTAGAATATTTAGGGTAAAATGTAAAAATAATACATTTTATTTTATTTTATTAATATTTGACCTCAAAAATTACTTTTTACAATATACTTCTTTTTTTTATTTATTTGTTTTGTATATAATTAATAAATATTGTATATGATATAAATAATAAATACCATCTATTTACAAAATTAGGGTTTTTGCCCTAAACCATGAAAAAATCCAAAAAAGAATAAATACATGCTTAATAATACATTAACATTTCTCAACTTGTAAATAATTACATACACTTACACAAATACATTGATACATTCACATTGCTTTATTCTTGTACATTACATATTACATTTGCGATCGATTCGATTTGGTTGTAATTTATTTGGACACTACTCTCCTATTAAAGTCTCATCCCCATTTGTAAATATTTGTACCCCCACTCCCAGATACTTATTTGTAATAGCGTAGACTTTAAATTCTTGCAATTTATCGCTTTCAAATATACCATGGTTAGACCTAGGGTTTGTATGTACATAAAATCAAACGCTAGATAACCTAATACAAAGACAAATACATGAAATCAATACACCATTGACACTTGCACCCCTAGGGTAATCCCGCTTGTTGCCTTCCAAAATGGGCCATGCTTGCACGTTGAGTATCTTTGGCAAAACAAAACAATTCAAATGATCATAGTCCCTTGATGACGCTTTCGAAAGTTGCCTAATCAAAATGATCATAGTCCCTTCAAGAAAAATTGCCGAAGACACTTGGCACCATTGCATTCATGGTCCATACGATGACCCGCGCCTGTCCCGTTAAGATCCTAACGCAAGATTGTCCACCAAATATAATGGTGGAACAAAATTGTTAAAAGGGTTAAAACATGAGAAAAACCTTTGAGTAAATTTAGGGGTAGACAACTCTTAGTTACTTGATCAAACTTGCAAACACACTTGCCTACTTTTCAAAACCACTCCACAAACACTTTCAAAAACAAACTTTCAAAAACATTTGAAACATCTTTTCGAAAAGATACACACCTTTGTATATACTCAAACACGAGTCATTACAATGGTTGCCTAGACAAGGCGTCTTTTTCAAAACATTTTCAAACACACACACACCACCATTTCAAGCAATTGAAAATCAAAGGCAAGTGATCTAAACAAGTAACTAAGAGCCCATGGATAACCATGGATGAAAAGGGTGCTAATACCTTCCCTTTTCATAATCTACCCCCCGAACCCACGAAACATCTCAAAAGGTTTTTCCTGTGCTTTTTAACCTTTCCTTTAGGATAAAATAAAAAGTCGGTGGCGACTCTTGCTAAACCGAACAAGTGTGAATACAAATGCAAAACTCAAGTCAGTTCTCCCACCGTATCACAGAACTGGCGACTCTGCTGGGGATGAAATTCAAAAGTGGGGTTACCTTAGGGTTTAGATCACCTTTACATTCTTGATTTGATTGCCTTGATTGCTTTACTCTTGGGTCCTTGTTTGGGTTTGTTGTAAATCCTACACCCGGATTTGGGGCACCTTTTTAGGTAAATAGCAATAAAACTGTGAGGGAACTGTGCGGGGTATACCGACATGGTTGAAGCAGTAAGCTATGTTAGTGTGACATATTTGTGAGTACCGGTAACCCTTGAGTTCAATCAAGGAGAGTACGGGGCCGTTGAGTGATGTCGTGAAGCACTAACGAACTCTTAGAACCTTAATTGACCATCTTAGCCTTTTTAGGGGTAGTGAGATGACCGACTTTGGTGCAGTCCGAAGTTGGTAGATACTCGATACTACACTCATTGAGGTTTGTTTTCTTTGAATATTTTGGTCGCCAGTTAAGTGGCTAAACCAAAACAATGAACACAGAAAACAATCCAGTGATATTGAGCTCCTTAGAACCCGGTTTCTATTTTAGGACAGGACGAGCCAACTAACTTCAAGAGGGTACTTACCTATAAACCCCATGCAAGCCTGAACCTAAGGACTTGTTTTGCTTTGTGTGAATATGATTGCATGTATATACACTTACGTGCTTTCGCATACATGTACATAACATCATAACATCATACCATAGCATTTTCAATAACCATTTCAAGGATCTCGAGGGTTCTTTTGATGCAGGTTTACGTTGAACCAAACGTATACCAATGGGCAAGAGGTTTTCTCCTCTAAACAAATGCCATCAAAGATCAAGTGCAACAACTTGAATCAAGGGCTATAACCCACTTGACATGGTGAGCTTGATTCTCGTGGAAAGACATCCACCGGTGAAAAGTTCTCCAATCAAAGATCAAGTGCAACAACTTGAATCAGGGGCTATGACCCACTTGACATGGTGAGCTTGATTCTCGTGGAAAGACATCCACCGTTGCAAAGTTCTCCAATCAAAGATCAAAGTTCAACCTCTAACATTCTCTTGTGTTTACCCCAAGAGATCCTCGAAAACATTGCATATATATCATACATATCATTGCATAACAGGTTTCTCCCATACAGGTCTCCTTATCTTCCTACTGTTTATTACAGTAAGATGGATATGGAACAAACGGTAAAGGATCTCCAGGCTCAAAATGCTCAATTCCACAAATGTTGCTGGCTATGGGTAAAGGGCAAGAGGATCTGACATCCCTTCTCCTCAAAGACAAGAAGAAGAAGTCCAAGAAGGCAGCCCGTATCCTGAACTTGAGGAGAAGACCTAAGACCCTGGACCTGGCAACTCCATCCAACATAGGGGATAGTCTTGAAGAAGACCACAATGTGGAGATTAGTGAAGAGGAAGCTGACTACTCCGAAGAGAAATATCCTCTCGCTGATGACAAGTACAAAGAGTTGGAGGATCGCCTCAATGCTATGGAGATCCAACAAATACCTGGCTTGGATCTAGGAGACATGGGTTTAGTTCCTGGATTGGTCATCCCGCCAAAGTTCAAGGTCCCTACCTTTGCCATGTACGACGGAGTTTCTTTCCCTAAGATGCACCTAACGTCTTATGTCCGCAAGATTCAACCATACGCAACTGATCCAAGGCTTTGGATCCATTTCTTCCAAGAAAGTCTGGTGGGGGCTCAACTTGAGTGGTTCTATCAATTGAAGAGTTCTCGCATCCACACCTGGAAGGACTTAGCTTTTGCTTTCTATGTGCAATATCAGTACAATGTTGATCTTGCACCAACTCGTGTGCAATTGCAGAGCATGACCATGGGTTCCGACAAGAGCTTCAAGGGATATGCCCAAAAGTGGAGAGATCTGGCTGGTAGGGTGCAACCCCCTTTAACTGACAAAGAGCTGATTGACATCTTCATGGGAACTTTGACGGGGCCTTTCTTTAATCATTTAATTGGAAGCTCCTCAGCCGGGTTCACCGAGCTGATACTGACCGGCGAGAGGGTCGAAGCTGGCATCAAGAGTGGAAAGATCCAAGGAACTACATCCTCGGATACTCAAATAATTCCCTACAATGGAAAGAAAGAGTCCAATACTGCGAACAGTCAAAAGGGTCGTCATGACCAACACGTAGGGTCAATCTTGATCTCTAATCCTATGCCTACTCAACAAAGGCAGGGGCATCAGCATAAGGAGGTCGCGCCTAAGAGACAGTTCACCAAGATCAACATGTAACTGTCTCAGGCACTGTAACACTTGTTGAAGAGGGATCTGATTACATTAAGGGCTCCCCTCTGGAACCCAAATACTTCTGCTCCTACCTATCATCCCAATGAAAGGTGTGCATATCACTCTGACAGTCCGGGGCATGACACCAACAACTGTTGGCCTCTGAGGAACAAGATCCAAGACATGATTGATGCCAAGGAGATCGAGTTTGACCCTCCAGAGACTTCAGCGTGATCACTGCTCCTATGCCATCTCATTGAGATTGTGTTTGTTTCATTTTGAATTTTCAAAGTTATAATCTTTTGTTATTCAAACAATTATCTTTTAATGTCAAACTCTGTTTCGTTAATGCATTGCATATGTTTGTCTTGAATTCATACATTCGTTTTCACTACTCTTATGTTTTCTTTATGATATTTAACTCTTGATAAAAAGCTACGAGCCTTTAGAGGGAGGATGACGAAACAATACCATAATCTCATACAGTATGCTTTTGAACAGACCTTGCTGATGATGTACAGGCATTTCTTTCAATTCCCAAACACTGGAGTTATAAGGAAGATAATCCCTAGTCAACCCCTTCGAGCCAAAGAAGTAGGAGTTTTCTGTTCTAAACAATCTAAACCTTTGATATAAACCTGGGGCAGGGTAGTCTCTCAGTTAATTCAAAAAGGTGCGCATTGAAGTCGCAAACTCTCAGTTCGTAACGCAACGAACGACAGTAAAAAGAGAAAAGCATTCCTCTAGAATCAAAAGACAGTGATGGTTCCCTATCACCTAGGCAGTCAATCTCTCAAAAGAGAAAGGCCCACTGAGCCAAAACCTATGAAGGAGGCTTAAGAAAGCTAGGGGCTTCCCGTTGACTTTGATCTCGAAAACAGAGACAGTCAGGCAAAAGTTAGGGATAACAAATCAAAATCAAAAGAACGAGGTCGTTACAAATCCTCAACAACATGAAAAATGTTGCAAAAGAAAAAAGGAGATAATGACTGCCTCCTAAATTCAACTGGTGAACCATCACCCAAAAGGTCGTTCCAAACTCAAATAGAGTGCGACGCACAATTAACTGAGCTTAGGATTGAAGAACATCACGAAGAGCGGGTGGGTACAAATATACTTTGAGCCTTTATCCTTTGTTTCTTAAACTGTGAACCAAGCCACGTTACAACCCTTCAAAAGTCCTAATTGAAGCATGGGTTAGTTCGAAAGCATACTGTTACAAAAGGTATCCTGACTCCTGTAAGGCTTTGCTCTAAAATCTTGTGTTGAATTTGTCTTATGAAAAGTTTTCTGCTAAAAAACGCATTTTTCAAAACTTCGAGACAAACATAAACTTTGCATTGCTTGAATATCACTGTTTGCATTTGGCTATTTGTTTGACAGCGAAGAAATTCATACAGCGAATGTTCGGAGGAACGAAAACTCTCTCAGTGAGTAAGATCACTTCAAAAAGGATGACACTTCCATTAACAAATCTCCTATCAATAAGGGGCATGGCATGTCACTATCCAGCACGCCTGGGGCAGTCCAGTCAAGGTTTCTACAGATCTTTCAAAAGTTCAGTTAACTTGGGGCAGTCCAGTCAAGATTTCAAGAAATCTCTCAATTCGCAGAGTAATCTAATTCAAGTCTCCTTCATCACCACTTGGGGCATTCGAATGTCAAAAGTGTTCAACAATTCCTTCATCACCTGTTGGAAGATACGGTCCAGATATGCTCCAGACACGGTTGCCATTCTGTAACCTTTCTTAAGTTCCGGATTAATACCTGTAGCAAGCCAGGAAAATATATGTGGATGACTGATTGTGGATTAACACTTGTAACAAGCCAGGAAATCATCCACATGAAGAGATTGAAGATCAATACCTGAAACAAGCCAGGAAAACTATCTTTCTTTCTCAGGTCAGAGATCAACACCTGAAACCAGGCAGGACAGTATCTCCTTGACCAACCTTTCTTAAGTTCCGGATTAATACCTGTAACAAGCCAGGAAAATATCTGTGGACGACTGATTGTGGATCAACACTTGTAACAAGCCAGGAAATTATCTACATAAAGAGTCTCCTTCATCACCACTTGAGGCATTCGAATGTCAAAAGTGTTCAACAATTCCTTCATCACCTGTTGGAAGATGCAGTTTCAGATATGCTCCAGACACGGTAGCCATTCTGTCACTCATTCAGATCCTAGTTACAGTTTCAGATACACTCCAGACACGGAAGTCATTCTGCTACTCATACAGATCTCAACTCCAAGATACAGTTTCAGATACGCTCCAGACACGGTAGCCATTCTGTCACTCATTCAGATCCTAGTTACAGTTTCAGATACACTCCAGACACGGAAGTCATTCTGCTACTCATATAGATCTCTACTCCAAGATACAGTTTCAGATATGCTCCAGACACGGTAGCCATTCTGTCACTCATTCAGATCCTAGTTACAGTTTCAGATACACTCCAGACACGGAAGTCATTCTGCTACCCATACAGATCTCAACTCCAAGATACAGTTTCAGATACGCTCCAGACACGTTAGCCATTCTGTCACTCATTCAGATCCTAGTTACAGTTTCAGATACACTCCAGACACGGAAGTCATTCTTCTACTCATACAGATCTCTACTCCAAGATACAGTTTCAGATACGCTCCAAACACAGTAGCCATTCTGTCACTCATTCAGATCCTAGTTACAATTTCAGATACACTCCAGGCACGGAAGTCATTCTACTACTCATACAGATCTCAAATCCAAGATGTAGTTTTACATGAACTCATCATGAAGCAACCCTACACAGGTTCCTTCTCAAACCCAAAAGATTCTTATTCAAGATCTAGAAATAGTTCAAGATGTGACCCAGAGTTTGGCGACATTCCGATACTTATTCCAGATTTGCTTCTAGAGATAGTTCAAGATGTGACCCAGAGATGGCGACATTCCGTAACTTATTCCAGATCAACACCTGCAGCAATCAGAAGATTCTTGCAATCCCCAGCCAGAGAGCCTTATAGAATCTAATTCCCCTAAGAGTCAAGTTTCAATATCCCCAGCGGAGCTAAAACTTCCAACTATCAATCCCCAAGCAGAATGAAGACTCTCGTTCTCAGCACCTCACAGAATATTCGAATATTCCTCAGTGAAGATCTCCTCAAGACAGGAATCCCCAGTAGATTGGCATACAACCCAAGCTTCTGATTCCCCAACAGTGGTCCCAGGACTTCTCATTTTCGACGATCAAAAGATTCTTTCCCTCCCCAGCAGCAGCCAAGGAATTATTTTCCCCGGCAGCAGTCAAGATTCTTTTGTCTCCAGCCATCCAGGATTCATCTATCTTCAGTAAGACAGCTCATCAGCTTACATGTGCATGCATCACATTCATATCATAAACATTGATATAACATACATTGCATCATGCATCACGACATTGCATACAACCAACTCTTTACCTTTTCAGGAAAGATCAGTCGACAGACAAAGATCATCATCTTCTGAGAGTCTTTGTAAGAAATAGTTCAGATGTGACCCGGACATGGCGACATTTTGATACTTATTCCAGATTCACCCAGAAATAGTTCAGATGTGACCCGGACATGGCGACATTTTGATACTTATTCCAGATTCACCCAGAGATAGTTCAGATGTGACCCAGACATGGCGACATTTTGATACTTATTCCAGATTCATCCAGATGCAGTTTTACACGGACTCATCATCAGGAAACCCTACACCGGTTCCTTCTCAACCTCAAGACTTCTGAAAACAGTTCACGGGTTCTCCAGTAACGGATGTTAACCTATCGCTTGTTCAGATTCTTCTCAAAACAGTTTACGGATGCCTCCCAACATGGATGCTGCTCTGTTGCTTATTCAACTTCAACTTCTGAAAACAGTTTACGGATTCCCCAAACATGGATATCGATCTATTACTTGTTCAAACCCCCAGTTCAGAGATGTTCCAAAACATGGATGCCTTTCTGATACTCGTCCACTCACCAATAACATACAGTTCAACAATCACCTTCAGATGGCATCTATAAGCCCATCCTCCTCCAAACATTTCCAGATGGCATCTTTAAGCCCATCCTCCTACCAGCAATCACCAGATGGAATCTCTAAGCCCATCCCCCGACAAGATTCTGTCACATCTCCAGATGGTATCTTTAAGCCCATCACCAAATGGCATCTGAAAGCCCATTCCCTCTACCATCACATCACCGAGTGCAAATTTTTTGGGCACTCTAGTTTCCAATCTCCTTTTACCTTCAAGTCGCGAACGACAAACTTGCCAATCTAACTCTTCAGGTGCAAGAAGATTGAACAGGGGCAACTGTTGTACCCCAAAATTTTCCCTCTCATTTCATCAATATTTTCTCATCACAAGACCCTTGGAGCTCAAGATCAAGTTAGGGTTTACTCTGCTCAAGGCCCCTCCTTGTACTGTTGACCCAAATTAGGATTTTTGCACAAAGATGTTTTGACCTGAAATGCCCAAAATGACTTTCATGCTTCATGTTGGACTCACAAGTTTATCCATACCAAGTTTCAAGCCTTGATTCCAATCTTTGCCCAGTCAATTGGACAGTTGACCTAGAAATCAGTTGTATTGGGGAAAAAGTTAATTATGGCCAATTGACAGTCAAACTTCATATTTTTTGACCCACATCAACATTATGAACTCATATGGACCATTTGACCAAGTTTGGATCACAATTCCACAAGAAATTTGATCAGATCACCAAAAGGGCAAAATGGTCATTTTTAGGGTTTTGACTGCACAAAGGCAATTTTTGACTGTTTGACCTGGCCAATGGCAAACCAAGCTCACATATGGACTCAAGGATTCAATGGCATGGTCTTGACACATTCAACAAGTTCAAAAGATCCCAAATGCACATGATTGACAGATGAATTTTCCAGTCAATTGATCAAAATTTGATTGTATACTGAAAAGTCAAACTTTGACTTTTTGGTCAAAATCAAGTGCCAAGATTCATTTTTCATCAAGACATGTCAAATTATGAAACTTGTTCATCAAGAAACCAAAAATTACAAATTAGGGTTTGAAATGGAGAAATTTCATAACTTAGAAATTTTCTAAGATGAAATTTCCTAATTTTTTCCTAACTTTGTCCCATTTTTTCATCAAGATGTATTTGGATTCAAACAAAGATAAAAACATGAAAGTTGTAGTCCATTGCAAAATCTACAACTTTTATTCACAAAGTTTCCTCAAAAGAAGCTTGTAGCTCAAGTTATGATTTTTGGAATAGGGGTGCAAAACATTCTTAACTTAGAAATTTTTTTACCTATTTTAGGCAGGATTTTTGCCCAACTTCATGGCCACTTTTCACATGCTTCCACTTGGAATTTCAACTTGCATTACAAAGATGGATTGTAGTACACATTCCAAGCTTTCCAAATTGTCCAAGAACTTCTCAAACACCCTTGTGGTTAGGGAGAATCAAATTTGTAAAGATGGGCAAAAGTCACTTTGTTCATAAGCCAATTACATGTTCATAACATTGCCATTTTCAAGTCAGCTTGTACAAGCTAGATTACAGGTCTCTAATCCTTCTCACACTCAATAATTCAATGCAAAACCATTGTGACAAGATGTTATTTTGTTCATTTGGTCATTACATGAAAGATTAACCTTTAAATGGATAAAGCATTTTTGCCATTTTGGAAAAGGTACACTTTATGTCAAATACAAATCCAAGAGGCATGGGCAAAATCTTTAGAGCTAGCATTTTGTACACAAATTAATCTGATCAAGAACAAGAGGTACAGCATAGTGTAGGGCATTGGACAGGCTGGTATAGAAACTTGTATTTTCTTACTTATCAAGAAAGAAACATTGCAAAAGGGGTCCAACATTGAGCTCCTGTCAATACAAGCTAAAACAAACATCTTGAACATTTTCCAAACATAAAACCAGACCTAAGGCACGACCAAACCACCTTCAATACCTCCTCATTCACAGAAATACCTTCTTGTTTCAAAAACAGAGTCTCTTCTACAACTTGAATCCCACAGTTCATTCCTGTCGTGTGTTTTGGCTAAAACCTCTTCATACACACTCCCTACCATCCATTGAAGTTATTCCAAGCATTGAACTGGCACTGTAACATCCATAACCAAGGTTGCTATTTTCATTTTTTCATCTGTGCAGGTTGAGTTACATAGCTTGATTCAGTTAGTTTCAAAGCAAGCTAGAGGTTGGAAGAGCATCCTTGGATCTCAGGCAAGCTGTGCAAATCCTCAAATTCCATTGAAAGCACCTCCATTGTCGTGCACAACTCAAGCTGAACAGGTAAAAGTTTGAACTTCTATCTCTCAATCCAGGCATATCTAGGCTTAGGTTTGTGAAGAAGTTATGTCCTACTCATGGCCCTGAAGCTACCCATATCCTCAGTTTTCATTTATGTTGTGTGTGCTGCACGAATTTTGGACATGAACATTTGAAAAAAGCTAGGTCAGGAATTGGGGGAGGAGAAATTCTCTCTCATTTCTGAGAGTTAGAACAACTTCTTTATATGTTTAGAATCGTGACATGATGCTCTATAACATTGATGTTGTAAGTTTTTGTTGAAAGTCAAAGGATCAAGAGATAGCAGAGAAGGAAGAAAACGCGCGTTTTTGTTTGAAACTGGCTGGAGGTTGAAGACAAGCCTCTTTGGGCTGGGCCTGACTTGTTTTTTCTGTTTGCACCACATTTTTCCACATACACCCCCCTGGCCCATTATGTGATATATTTGTCATTTTTGATTTTTTTTCTTTTTGATTCTGATTTTATATTTTTGCTCAAACATGAAAAAACACTAAAAATATTTTTTACCCTTTTTTTGCATTTATTAGGCAATTATTTGTTTTATTTGATATATGCATGTAAATAAATATATACATACTTTTTATTTAAAATACTAAAAAAATAATACAAAACACATTTTATTTTCTGATTTTATTTTATTTTATCTTTTGAAAACATTTTCTTAAAATACACTCTTTTTTTTTATAAATAATAAATATTTTATTTTTACATATATTTAGTATATTTAATACATAATATAAATACTTATATATTTATTAGAATATTTAGGGTAAAATATAAAAATAATACATTTTTTTTTATTAATATTTGACCTCAAAAATTACTTTTTACAATATACTTCTTTTTTTTATTTATTTTTTTTGTATATAATTAATAAATATTGTATATGATATAAATAATAAATACCATCTATTTACAAAATTAGGGTTTTTGCCCTAAACCATGAAAAAATCCAAAAAAGAATAAATACATGCTTAATAATAGATTAACATTTCTCAACTTGTAAATAATTACATACACTTACACAAATACATTGATACATTCACATTGCTTTATTCTTGTACATTACATATTACATTTGCGATCGATTCGATTTGATTGTAATTTATTTGGACATTACTCTCCTATTAAAGTCTCATCTCCATTTGTAAATATTTGTACCCCCACTCCCCGATACTTATTTGTAATAGCGTAGACTTTAAATTCTCGTAATTTATCGCTTTCAAATATACCATGGTTAGACCTAGGGTTTGTATGTACATAAAATCAAACGCTAGATAACCTAATACAAAGACAAATACATGAAATCAATACACCATTGACACTTGCACCCCTAGGGTAATCCCGCTTGTTGCCTTCCAAAATGGGCCATGCTTTCACGTTGAGTATCTTTGGCAAAACAAAACAATTCAAATGATCATAGTCCCTCGATGACGCTTTCGAAAGTTGCCTAATCAAAATGATCATAGTCCCTTCAAGCAAAATTGCCGAAGACACTTGGCACCATTGCATTCATGGTCCATACTATGACCCGCGCCTGTCCCGTTAACATCCTAACGCAAGATTGTCCACCAAATATAATGGTGGAACAAAATTGTTAAAAGGGTTAAAACATGAGAAAAACCTTTGAGTAAATTTAGGGGTAGACAACTCTTAGTTACTTGATCAAACTTGCAAACACACTTGCCTACTTTTCAAAACCACTCCACAAACACTTTCAAAAACAAACTTTCAAAAACATTTGAAACATCTTTTCGAAAAGATACACACCTTTGTATATACTCAAACACGAGTCATTACAATGGTTGCCTAGACAAGGCGTCTTTTTCAAAACATTTTCAAACACACACACACCACCATTTCAAGCAATTTAAAATCAAAGGAAAGTGATCTAAACAAGTAACTAAGAGCCCATGGATAACCATGGATGAAAAGGGTGCTAATACCTTCCCTTTTCATAATCTACCCCCCGAACCCACGAAACATCTCAAAAGGTTTTTCCTGTGCTTTTTAACCTTTCCTTTAGGATAAAATAAAAAGTTGGTGGCGACTCTTGCTAAACCGAACAAGTGCGAATACAAACGCAAAACTCAAGTCAGTTCTCCCACCGTATCACAGTAGTCATTAAGTATAGGATGTTTTAGAGATCGTCCTTTTGTCCCAAGATCATAGGTTGCCTCGAAATGGTTGTCTCGATAAAAATGATCTAAGACATTAGGATTACCACTAAAGCGTCCTAACGTTGCTTTAGTGACCACACATCCCTTAAATCGAATTGACCCAAAAACTCCAACGACGGTGCTACCTACTCCTCAATAGTGGGATAGCACTGTCTAAAGGACATTTGCACAGTTTAAATCCTTTTTGAGTAGGTAGATGTTCTTAAGTACTTGCTCCTTTTAAAAACAAAACAAACTTTTCGCACTTACACTCTCTTTCAAACAAAAATTCTTTTCAAAACCCACAAACACAAAGAAAAGCAAACTTTTGAAAACACAATGAGCAAGTACCTAAGAGCCCGTGGATAACCACGGATAGAAAGGGTGCTAACACCTTCCCTTTCTATAATCTACCTCCCGAACCCGAGAAACAATCTCGAAAAGGAATTTTTCTGTGCTTTTGTCCTTTCCTTGTTGGATAAAATAAAAGACGGTGGCGACTCTTGCTTACCGCGACACTTTGCAAAAACAAACGTAAACGCGAACCAGCATTAAAAAAAAACAGTCAGTTCTCATTCCCACCGATCACACGTCCTAACATTGCTTTAGTGACCGTAAGTCCCTTATTCGAATTGACCCTTAAACTCCAACGATGATGCTACCTACTCATCAATAGTGGGATAGCATTGTCTAAAGGAAGATAGCATAGAACGATTCCTTTTTCGAGTAGGTAGATGGTTCTTAGATACTTGCTCTCTTTTTAAAAACAAAAACTTTTCACATTTACATTTTTCGAACAAAATGTTTAATTAATTTAATTATAAAAGTTGTTTGAATTACGTTTAAATTGATTTATTTATACACGAGATAGACATTAGTTATTTTATTCGAGAAATTAAATATATTTACAATTTTAATTAACCTATTAGACTAACTAATTTATACATATATTTTTTTGAATCATCTTTGTAATTAACGATTTATGTACAAATTAATGTTTACCTAAAAAAATAGTTTCAGGTGTTTTATATTTCTATTGTTTTTGTATTTTTGTGTAATTTTTGTACATTAAAGAATATTAAAAGCTTATTTTTTGTGTTTTTTATATTTTTTAATTAAAACTTGACTATAAAACTAACATGTTTTTTTCTATTATTATTATTATTATTATTATTATTATTAAAAAGAGAAATATTGAATTATAACATTTTAGACAAACTAAAAACAATTCATTAATTACATAGAAGTGCAAGAGTAATCACATACACAAAAACATCATAAATAGAGAAATATAATATTGTTAAATCAAAACTTAAGAAGGTGTAGAAAACAAATGATACTAAGTAATGATATACCATAAAAACTTTGAAATCATGCTTAGAGTATCCAAACATTATTACATGTGCAAGTGGGTGTATTTTGACTTTTCCATAATTTTATTCTCCAATCCATAAGTGACACATGGCAGAACTTAAAAAAAACAAAAGAACAATATACAATTTCCAGCGACAGTACCGTTAGCTTTAGGAACATAATTTTCTTTAATACTTGTTCCATTCTTCTTCACATTGATAAACCAAAAACCCACAAATTCACTTACACATCAGAATAATCACCATGAACAATTCAACAAGAGTGCAAAATAAAGAAAAGAATTTTTTTTACTAACTTGTTGGATCCGACGAAAGGCTTGCCGGTGTTTGGTGTTGAGAACGCGGCTGAAGTTCGTCGATATTTGTGAATGGTGTGGTTGATTGTCGAGGGCGTCGGTGAGTCGCGGTTGCGCCGAGGCTGAAACTGTTGATTTCGATTTGACGGGAACTTTCGTTCTTCTGCTTTTATTTTCCTGTTACAAAAAACTCAGACTCTTTCAATATTAAGCCAATTTTATTTCAAATTTCTGTTGTTATTGATATCTAAAGGTTGTGTGTTGTGAGACATTATGCTTATGACTTTGATTGTAGGTTGTGTTTGAAAACAATACATGGGGGATTAATTGGAAATATGATTTTTGTGAGAACAATTGTTGTACGGAATTGTTTAGAATGGTTTGAAATAGTTAGAAAGAAAACAATAAATATATAATTGGTAAAAAGGGAAAAGAGAAATAGTAAAAGTTAGTAGTATAAATTATTAGAGTTTATCTATAAGTATATGTGAACGTGGTCTGTTTTGTTAAGAAAAATTAAGCAAGTATATTTATATTTTGGTTTACTAAAAAAAGTTCGTTACAGGACGACGAATAATGAAATACGGGTTTGTAATATAATGCTATAATAAGAAAAAATAAATTGAAAATAAAAAGGAGGCCTCATATTTAATCATTGGCCATAATAACAAATACATTACACTTGCAAGCTTCTTCCTTTACCAATTGTGCTACGTTACTCATTTGTAAATAAACTCAATTTGAAAGAATATGAAAGGTGTGTTGATATTTGTTATTTTTAAAAATACAAATAATTTGGAATAAATTATTATATTTTTTAAATAGGTTGGGAAGCGAATATTTATAAAAATAAAAAATATTATAAAAATAATGTTTAAAATATTTTTGACTGGACTTGAGAATGAACATCTATAAAAATCAAATAATATTGTAAAAACAATGTTTAAAATATTTTTGACTGTAGAAATTAAAGGACAGACAAATTTGGGGTATGACACCCATACACCTTCACACACGCAATTTCTCAACTTCTCTCTCAAACACATAATGGGCCAAGCCCAGTCATTTTCGCACCCCCTTTTAATCGTTCTACTAAACCAACAAACAACAACTCACCCCTTTACCTCTGGGTCCAGTTCAATATCTAAACTTGGGCCCAACTTCTTAAGACACCCCTTGTTTTGCTTACTAGTTCAAAAATACACCCCCAGACCAACTGGGCCTGAATTCAATATCTGAATTCAAGCCCTGACTTTTCACTCTCTACCCTTTTTACTACTCAACTTAAAATACACCCCCTGGACTAATTACAATTTTTTCTATATTTTTTATATTATATTTTCTTATTCCGTCTTTCTTTTTTATTATTATTATCATTTCTTTTTATATAATAATTATTTTACTTTATTTTCACATATTATTCATATTATCATTTAAATAAATTATTTTATTTAGAAACTCATGTATATATTTTTATATTATTGTATTAAAATATTTTTAATTATGCATTAATTAAGAATTTTTGCAATTAATATGATTAAAAAATATCTAACAAACACTAAATATTTTTTCGCAATAAACCAATTTAAACAACTATTTTTTGCTAAAGGGTTCCAAATATATTTGGACTAATCACGCATTTAGTCCAAAACTCTGCTGTCTTTACACCCGATTAAAATGCGAGGTGATTCAAAATACTTTTGCAACCCCTAAAAAATACAAACTCATACAAACTACGAATTGGGACTCTGATTCCTCATAAGAGGATAGGTAGGCATATTGTGATACGGTGGGAGAACTGACTTGGGTTTTGCGTTTGTATTTGCACTTGTTCGGTTTAGCAAGAGTCGTCACCGACTTTTTATTTTATCCTAAAGGAAAGGTTAAAAAAGCACAGGAAAAACCTTTTGAGATATTTCGTGGGTTCGGGGGGTAGGTTATGAAAAGGGAAGGTATTAGCACCCTTTTCATCCATGGTTATCCATGGGCTCTTAGTTACTTGGTTTTAGATCACTTGCCTTGATTTTTGATTGCTTGAAATGGTGTGTGTATTTGTGTTTTGAAAATGTTTTTGAAATAGACGCCTTTGTTTCGGCAACCGTTGTAATGACTCGTGTTTGAGTATATACGAAGGTGTGTATCTTTTCGAAAAGATGTTTCAGATGTTTTTGAAAGTTTGTTTTGAAAGTGTTTGTGGAGTGTGGTTTGAAAAGTAGGCAAGTGTTTTTGCAGGTTGATCAAGTAACTAAGAGTTTTGTCTACCCCTAAGTTTACTTAAAGGTTTTTCTCATGTTTTAACCCTTTTTAACAATTTTGTTCCACCATTGTATTTGGTGGACAATCTTGCGTTTAGGATGTTTAACGGGACAGGCGCGGGTCATCGTATGGACCATGAATGCAATGATGCCAAGTGTCTTTGGCAATTTTGTTTGAAGGGACTATGATCATTTTGATAGGCAACTTTCGAAAGCGTCATCGAGGGACTTATGATCATTTGATTTGTTTTGCCAAAGAAACTCGACGTGCAAGCATGGCCCATTTTGGAAGGCAACATGTGGGATTACCCTAAGGGGTGCAAGTGTGATTGTGTATTGATTTCATGTATTTGTCTTGTATTAGGTTATCTAGCGCTTGATTTTATGTACATACAAACCCTAAGTCTAACCATGGTATATTTGAAAGCGGTAAATTGCGGGAATTTAAAATCTACGCTATTACAAATAAGTATTCGGGAGTGGGGGTACAAATTTACAAATGGGGATGAGACTTATAGGAGAGTAATGTCCAAATAATTACAACCAAATCGAATTGCAATCAAATGTAATATGTAATCAAATGTACAGCAATGTATGAGAATAAAGCAAATGTGAATGTGTCAATGTATGTGTGTATTGTAAGTGATTTATTTACAGGTTTGAGAAATGTTAACTTAATGAGAAAATTAAGTGTTTTGTTTGTCAAGTAATATTATCTTTTGTTAATATGTACAAAGAAAAGAAATTTTAATAAAAGAAAAAATGAAAAGGTTTTAAGTTTAATTATATGTATTAGTGTATTTTTATGTATAAAAGGAAAAGAAAAATGTTTTTTAAGAAAATTAATATTTCATGTACTTTTAATTAACTAAAAAAAAAGTAATTAAACAGTTTTTATATAAAAGGAAATCAATGTATTATTTATAAACAAAATTATGATTATATAAAAAAAAATAAAATCAAAGAGTTAATGAAATTTTGAATGATAAAAAAAAAAGTATGTTAATTAACAAAAAGATAAGATATGTTTTATATAAAAAAAAGAATAGTTAAGAGATTGAATGGGCTTTAAGGGTTTATGCTGGCCCAAACAAAGTAGCAACGTGGGGGGTGTAGGCCAGTTTACTTGGGCTTTAGGTGCTGAAAGTGGGACAAGGCCCAAGCACGCCTCACAAACTTACAAGGGTTTGAAACGTTGTGTTCATTAGGGAAAGCTAGGGTTTGACAGAGGCGCGCCTTTCTCTTCATTTAGTTCATTCCTCTTCTTCTCTCGAGCCAAAGCGTCCAGAACAATGTCCCTTGCCTAGCCACCAGCGCCATCATCACCTCCTCTCTCTTCCATGGGTCATTCAGCGATGTGGCGCGAAGGTAATATTTTCTGAGTCATTCGCGTTAGGGTTTTCGTTTTTATGTCTTACATGTTTCGCTTTTGTTTATTGATTCTGATTTTAGATTTGTTATTATTTGTTGTTGTGGTTGTGGAAAGGAAAGAGAAGAAGAAAAATGCTACCTCTTGGAGACGGAGGAGGAAGGACGTGGAGGCACTCCGGCGGCTTGACGGCGAGGGGAATGGTGGTGATGCACGCTAGCTTGCTTGGAACCCTGGTATTTTTGTATTGCTTCTTTTTATTAGGGTTTGATGATGACCTTGAGAACCTTAGCTTTAATGTATTTTCTTCTTCTTGCTCGCTTGCCCTTTTGCTTCTGTTGCTATATGCTTCTGTATGCTAGCTTGGCATTTACCTCTGGTTGCTTCTGAACATGCTTGTTATGAAATGCTTGCTATCCTATGATGATTCCAAACTAAGGATTTATGTTGCCTGTGTGCTTGACCCTATTGGCTTCTTTATCCTCTTCTTCTTGTTGCCTCGTGTGTTAGCTTGATGCCTTGATACCTTGGATATGTTTGCCTATGATGAAATTTTTTCTGAGGCCTTGGTTGCCCTACTCTATATTGCCTTGAATGCTTGATACGTTTGGTTGATGCTTAGGCTATGGCGTTGTATGCTTGATATGTTTCAGAGTTTGGGAAATATTGTTGTTGCTGGCCTTGGGTTGGATGCTTGTTGGTATGGAATATTGAGTGTTGTTGCGTTTGGTGGGCTTATAGGTTTATGCAGGTTGTGAGTTTATGTTTTTGGCTTGGAAAGGGTAGGTGTTTTGAGTAGGTTTGTTTGCAGTAGGTAAGGCTTATGCTGTTTACAGGTTGAGCTTGAGCAGTTCAGGCAGGTTAAGGCTTGACAAGTTAAGCTTGAACAAGTTTAGGCCTTTGCAGATCTGTGCTTTGGCTTTTGAATGCAGGTTTACTTGTGAAGGTTTTGAATGGTTTCCTGTTTTGAGGCATCTGCATGACAGGTTGGGTGTTTAAGGCTTATGCTTGACAGATTTGTTGCTTAAGGCTTATGCTTGACAGGTTTGTTGTGATGAGCTTGGTTGTCTTGTTTGGTTTCAGCAGCGTGGAGGCTTGGGAACTATTACAGTTTTTGTGAGGTTCTCCCTTTTGTTTTTGTTGTATCTGCCCTACTGTGTTAACAGTTTGTTTTATATATTTTGTTCCTCAAGCCTAAGCCTGTAAGCCTATCTTCTCTTACTCTCTCTCTCCTCTCTCTTTGACAGTTTTTAAGCATTTTATATTGCTTATATTGTCCTTATCCTGAAAAGGCGCTGGCTTAGAAAAGGATGACATTGAAACTTGCTTGCTTGCAATACATGTTTTATCTGCACTTTATGTCTTCTTGATATCTTTCCATATCTTCTTTTGACAGCATTTTGCTTCCTTGTGACAGTATCTTGTACTTTTGTATCTTGACATCCTTTGGACAGCTTTTTGGCAGCTTGTGGAAAGTTTGAATTTGGAACTTTGTAGTTCAGTTTGAACTTTTATAGTTGTACATGTTGTTGGAGACTTTTGGACTTATGCAGCTTTTTGACAAACTTTGAATTTGTGCATTTTAATTTTTATGCATTTTCATACTTTATTCTTTTGCAAGCATTTTTCATCCCTCTCTGTGAACCGGGAGAAATCTCGTGATTTGCAGAGAGGGCGAACTGATTCCGGCCAGTTGCCTTTAATGATGAACCCAAATTAACTGTTTGCCTTTTATTTATTTTATCTGCAATTGACTTTTCTTTTGTTTCTTGTTTTTGCAGATAAAATTCAATGGAGCATTGGAGCAATGGACGGAAGATGAAGACTTAGGAATTTTCTTAGGATAGTTTTATTTCAATTTTAATTGTCTGTAAAATTATCATTGTAAATACTTCGTGAATGAATACTGTATTTAAATAATAATTGTAACAAATAAATTAAAGATGAATAAAATCTATTTTTTATCAGTTAATTCCTTTTCTTCTTCTCAATTGTTTATTTTATTATTTATAATTCTCAAATTATAATAATTGAAAATAAATTCCAACCATTTTAACTCAGAATAACAAATAATCCATAAACGTCTGGCATCTTGAATAATCAAAGCAATGCACTGTCAAATCACACATGCCCAAATGTCTTTTCCTTTTACTGACTTTAATCAAACACTGCAAACTCAATCCAAATGCCTCTTTTCACTGATTTAGTCAAACACTGCAAACTTAATCCAAATGCTTCAGTCCACATCTCAGAATAACTTGAAAAACATCGTAGAATTAAATCTTTCTGATAAATGTGCGCGCGAAAACCCTAGTTCTTGATTAAATGTCAAAGAAACGTCCGCCTGATCAAAACCTGAACCAACTCAACCAAACCTTAGCAATCTTCCTGAGCTGCTTTAAAACCAGTGAAAACCCTAATTTTGACTGACGAGAAAAGTCTGTTTGATCGATTCTTGAGCCAGTCTGAAAAATCAGGAAAAGCCCGAAGCTTATGATTTCTTGTGGAAAAATACGAGGGCAAATTTTGGGGTACAACAGTTGCCCTTGTTCAATCTTCTTGGACCTGAAGAGTTAGATTGGCAAGTTTGCCTTTTGCAACTCGAGGGTAAAAGGAGATTGGACACTAGAGTGCCCTAAAATTTGCACTTGGTGATGTGATGGTGGAGGGAATGTGCTTAAAGATGCCATTTGGTGATGGGCTTAAGGATGCCATCTGGTGACTGCTGATAGGAGGATGGGCTTATAGATGCCATCTGGAAATGGGCTTAAAAGATGGCATTTGGAAATGCTAATAGGAGGATGGGCTTATAGATGCCATCTGGAAATGGGCTTAAAAGATGCCATTTGGAAATGCTGATAGGAGGATAGGCTTATAGATGCCATCTGGAAATGGGTTTAAAGATACCATTTAGAAGTGTTTGTTGAAGATGGGCTTATAGATGCCATCTGGAAATGTTGAACTGTATGTCCTTGGTGAGTGGACGAGTATCAGAAAGGTATCCATGTTTTGGAACGTCTCTGAACTGAGGGTCTGAACAAGCAATAGATTGACGTCCGTGTTTGGAGAATCCATAAACTGCTTTCAGGAGTTGGAATTGAATGAGCAATAGAGCAGCATCCGTTGTTGGGAAGCGTCCGTAAACTGTTTTCAGAAGTTGAAGAAGGAACCGGTGTAGGGTTTCCTAATGATGAGTCCGTGTAAAACTGCATCTGGATGAATCTGGAATAAGTATCAGAATGCCGCCATGTCTGGGTCACATCTGAACTATTTCTGGATGAATCTGGAATAACGATGATCTTTGTTTGTCGACTGAACTTACCTGAAAAGGTAAAGAGTTAGTCGTATGCAATGTCATGATGCATGATGCAATGTATGTTATCAGTGTTCATGATATGAATGTGATGACTGCGTATGTAAGCTGATGAGCTAATCTTGCTGAGGATAGATGAATCCTGGATGACTGGGGACAAAAGAATCTTGACTGTTGCCGGGGAAAATAATTCCTTGGCTGTTGTTGGGGAAGGCAAGAATCTTTGATCATAAGAAGTCCCGGGACCACTGTCGGGGAATCCGGAGCTTGGGTTGTATGCCAATCTACTGGGGAATCCCTGTCTTGAGGAGATCTTCACTGGAGAATATTCGAATATTCTGTGAGGAGCTGAAAATGAGAGTCTTCACTCTGCTTGGGGATTGATAGTTGGAAGTTTTAGCTCCGTTGGGGATACCATCATCTGGTCGCAATCCAGGCTGTGCGGTAGTCTGACACTGTTATTCGGTCGTAGTCCGGCCTTCACAATGTGTTATAGAGATCAAGATACTATTCGGTCAAATTCGGGCTTCATAACTTGAATTCAGGAGATCCCACTATATGGTCGTAATCCAGGCTTTGCGGTAATCTGACACTGTTATCCGGTCGTAGTCCGGTCTTCACAATGTGCTGTAGAGATCAAGATACTATCCAGTCAAATCCGGGCTTCATAACTTGAATTCAGGAGATCCCACTATCTGGTCGTAATCTAGGATTTGCGGTAATCTGACACTGTTATCCGGTCGTAGTCCGGTCTTCACAATGTGCTATAGAGATCAAGATACTATCCGGTAAAATCCGGGCTTCATAACCTGAATTCAGGAGATCCCACTATCTGGTCGTAATCCAGGCTTTGCGGTAATCTGACACTGTTATCCGGTCGTAGTCCGGTCTTCACAATGTGCTGTAGAGATCAAGATATTATCTGGTCAAATCCGGGCTTCATAACTTGAATTCAGGAGATCCCACTATCTGGTCGTAATCCAGGCTTTGCGGTAATCTGACACTGTTATCCGGTCGTAGTCCGGTCTTCACAATGTGCTGCAGAGATCGAGATACTATCCGGTCAAATCCGGGCTTCATAACTTGAATTCAGGAGATCCCACTATCTGGTCGTAATCCAGGCTTTGCGGTAATCTGACACTGTTATCCGGTCGTAGTCCGGTCTTCACAATGTGCTGCAGAGATCGAGATACTATCCGGTCAAATCCGGGCTTCATAACTTGAATTTTGTGAGAATTTGGTCTTTGACGACTGTAACTTCCAATAGGTGATGAAGGAATTGTTGAACACTTTTGACATTCGAATGCCCTAAGTGGTGATGTAGATAATTTCCTGGCTTGTTACATGTGTTAATCCACAATCAGTCGTCCACAGATGTTTTCCTGGCTTGTTACAGGTGTTAATCCACAATCAGTCGTCCACATATATTTTCCTGGCTTGTTACAGGTGTTGATCTGGAACTTAAGAAAGGTGACAGAATGGCAACCGTGTCTGGAGCACATCTGGACCGTATCTTCCAACAGGTGATGAAGGAATTGTTGAACACTTTTGACATTCGAATGCCCCAAGTGGTGATGTAGATGATTTCCTGGCTTGTTACAGGTGTTAATCCACAATCAGTCGTCCACAGATGTTTTCCTGGCTTGTTACAGGTGTTGATCTGGAACTTAAGAAAGGTGACAGAATGGCAACCGTGTCTGGAGCACATCTGGACCGTATCTTCCAACAGGTGATGAAGGAATTGTTGAACACTTTTGACATTCGAATGCCCTAAGTGGTGATGTAGGAGTCTCTTCAGGTTACCCTGCAATTGAGAGATTTTGTTGAAATCTTGACTGGACTGCCCCAGGTTAACTGAACTTTGAAAGATCTGTTCAAAACCTGACTGGACTGCCCCAGGTTAACTGGATAGTGACATGTGATTCCCCTTGTTGATAGGAGATTTGTCGTTGGAAATGTCATCCTTTTGAAAGTGATTTTACTCACTGAGAGAGTTTTCGTTCCTCCGAACATTCGCTGTATGAATTTCTTCGCTGTCAAACAAATAGTCAAATGCAAACAGTGATATTCAAGTAATGCAAAGTTTATGTCTGTCTCAAAGTTTTGAAAAAATGCGTTTTTTAGCAGAAAACTTTTTCATAAGACAAATCAACACAAGATTTTAGAGCAAAGCCTTACAGGAGTCAGGATACCTTTTGTAACAGTATGCTTTCGAACTAACCCATGCTTCAATTAGGACTTTTAAAGAGTTGTAACGTGGCCTGGTTCACGGCTTAAGAAACAAAGGATAAAGGCTCAAAGTGTATTTGTACCGACCCGCTCTTCGTGATGTTCTTCAACCCTAAGCTCAGTTAATTGTGCGTCGCACTCTATTCGAGTTTAGAACGACCTTTGGGTGATGGTTCACCAGTTGAAATTTGGGAGACAGTCATCATCTCCTTTTTTCTTTTGCAACATTTTTCATGTTGTTGAGGATTTGTAATGACCTCTCTATTTTGATTTTGATTTGTTATCCCTAACTTTTGCCTTACTGTCTCTGTTTTCGAGATCACAGTCAGCGGGATGCCCCAGCTTTCTTAAGCCTCCTTTACAGGTTTTGGCTTGGTGGGCTTTTCTCTTTTGAGAGATTGACTGCCTATGTGATAGGGAACCTCCCTTTTCTTTTGATTCCGAAGGAATGCTTTTGATTTCATTCGTTGTGTTATGAACTGAGAGTTTGTGACTTCAATGCGCACCTTTTTGAATTAACTGAGAGACTACCCTGCCCCAGGTTTATATCAAAGGTTTTGATTGTTTAGAACAGAAAACTCCTACTTCTTTGGCTCAAAGGGGTTGACTAGGGATTATCTTCCTTATAACTCCAGTGTTTGGGAATTGAAAGAAATGTCTGTACATCATCAGCAAGGTCTATTCAAAAGCATACTATATGAGATTATGGTATTGTTTCGTCATCCTCCCTCTAAAGGCTTGCAGCTTTTTATCAAGAGTTAAATATCATAAAGAAAGCATAAGAGTAGTGAAAACGAATGGATGAATTCAAGACAAACATATGTAATGCATTAATGAAACAGAGTTCAACATCAACAGATAATTATTTGAAAACAAAAGAAATTAGAACTTTGAAAATTCAAAATGAAGCAAAAGTCTTTCAGCTTGAGTTTTGTCACTTCAGGTGGAGAACTCCTTAACGGAAGATTTTCATCTCGCCGTCTGGCATGAACCTCAACACTCCAATGTCGATCAGATCTTGAATCTTGTTCTTCAAGGCCCAACAGTCGTCAGTGTCGTGCCCCGGGCTTTAGGAGTGGTAAACACAAAATGCATCGGGATGATAGTTAGGAGCGGAGGTATTTGGGTTCCGGATAGGATCCCTCAAGGAAGTCAGGTTGACCTCCAACAAGCGCTCCAGAATCAGAGATGACGGTATGTCAGTCTCCATGAACTATCTTCCTGACGTTTCTTGTTTACGCCGATTACCCCGTTGACGCTGGCGAGGTTGTTGCGAGGCTTGTGACCCTGAAGCAAGCAAAGGAGCCTTCCCCTTGTCTTCTTGGGTGGATGGAGGCTGAGCGGTGACTTGCTCTTCAACCTCAAATGTTTGCCCCAGTTGGTTGTTTTGAAGCAGTTGGCGGACGAGAACTCTGAGTTCCTCTTGTCTTTGAGACAGATCTTGGATGAGAGCCATCTGGCCCACTAACTGCCCCATCACTTGAATCCTCAATGTTGCCAGATCAAACTACAACTCCGCAAGCTGATCACTCCTGGCATTGTTTGAATTCTCCAAGCCCTTTGTGAGGAGAGCTTTCATTTCTTCTTACCCCAGAGACAAGTTCAGGAACATTTCCTGCAGCTGAGCAGTCTGGTCTTGGATGTCTTTGACAGACCTTTCTAGAGCCATCTCTTACTGAAATAAACAGCAGGAGAGTAAGGAAACCTGAAAAAGGAGAGGTCGTCAAGATGCGATGCATGATATGTGGATGCATGCTTTCAAGGATCTCTTAGGGTAAACGCAAGAGAATGTTAGAGATTAAACTTTGATCTTGGATCGGAGAACTTTGCACCGGTGGATGTCTTTCCACGAGAATCAAGCTCACCATGTCAAGTGGGTCATAGCCTCTGATTCAAGTTGTTGCACTTGATCTTTGATGGCATCTGTTTAGAGGAGAAAACCTCTTACCCCTTGGTGGACGTCTGGTTCAACGTAACCCTGCATCAAAAGAACCCTCGAGATCCTTGAAAAGGTTATTAAAAATGCCATGGTATGATGTTATAATGTTATGTACATGTATGCAAAAAGCAAGTGAGTGTATATACAGGTAATCATATTCACACAAAGCAAACAAGTCCTTAGGTTTAGGCTTGCATGGGGTTCGTAGGTAAGTACCCTCTTGAAGTTAGTTGGCTCATGCTGTCCTAAAATAGAAACCGGGTTCTAAGGAGCTCAATATCATTGGATTGTTTTCTGTGTTCATTGTTTTGATTTAGCCACTTAACTGGCGACCAAAATATTCCAAGAAAACAACCCTTAATGAGTGTAGTATCGAGTATCTACCAACTTCGGACTACACCAAAGTCGGTCATCTCACTACCCCTAAAAAGGTTAAGATGGTCAAGTAATGTTCTAAGAGTTCGTTAGTGCTTTGCGACATCACTCAGCGGCCCCGTACTCTCCTTGATTGAACTCAAGGGTTACTGGTACTCAAATATGTCACACTAACATAGCTTACTTCTTCAACCATGTCAGTATACCCCGCACAGTTCCCTCACAGTTTTTTTGCTATTTACCTAAAAAGGTGCCCCAAATCCGGGTACAGGATTTACAACAAACCCAAACAAGGACCCAAAAGATAAATCAATCAAGGCAATCAGAGCAAGAATGTAAAGGTGATCTTAACCCTAAGGTAACCCCACTTTTAAATTCAGTCCCCAGCAGAGTCGCCAGTTCTGTGATACGGTGGGAGAACTGACTTGGGTTTTGCGTTTGTATTCGCACTTGTTCGGTTTAGCAAGAGTCGCCACCGACTTTTTATTTTATCCTAAAGGGAAGGTTAAAAAAGCACAGGAAAAACCTTTTGAGATGTTTCGTGGGTTCGGGGGGTAGGTTATGAAAAGGGAAGGTATTAGCACCCTTTTCATCCATGGTTATCCATGGGCTCTTAGTTACTTGGTTTTAGATCACTTGCCTTGATTTTTGATTGCTTGAAATGGTGTGTGTATTTGTGTTTTGAAAATGTTTTTGAAATACACGCCTTTGTTTCGGCAACCTTTGTAATGACTCGTGTTTGAGTATATACGAAGGTGTGTATCTTTTCGAAAAGATGTTTCAGATGTTTTTGAAAGTTTGTTTTGAAAGTGTTTGTGGAGTGTGGTTTAAAAAGTAGGCAAGTGTTTTTGCAGGTTGATCAAGTAACTAAGAGTTTTGTCTACCCCTAAGTTTACTTAAAGGTTTTTCTCATGTTTTAACCCTTTTTAACAATTTTGTTCCACCATTGTATTTGGTGGACAATCTTGCATTTAGGATGTTTAACGGGACAGGCGCGGGTCATCGTATGGACCATGAATGCAATGATGCCAAGTGTCTTTTGCAATTTTGTTTGAAGGGACTATGATCATTTTGATAGGCAAATTTCGAAAGCGTCATCGAGGGACTTATGATCATTTGATTTGTTTTGCCAAAGAAACTCGACGTGCAAGCATGGCCCATTTTGGAAGGCAACATGTGGGATTACCCTAAGGGGTGCAAGTGTGATTGTGTATTGATTTCATGTATTTGTCTTGTATTAGGTTATCTAGCGCTTGATTTTATGTACATACAAACCCTAAGTCTAACCATGGTATATTTGAAAGCGGTAAATTGCGGGAATTTAAAATCTACGCTATTACAAATAAGTATTCGGGAGTGGGGGTACAAATTTACAAATGGGGATGAGACTTATAGGAGAGTAATGTCCAAATAATTACAACCAAATCGAATTGCAATCAAATGTAATATGTAATCAAATGTACAGCAATGTATGAGAATAAAGCAAATGTGAATGTGTCAATGTATGTGTGTATTGTAAGTGATTTATTTACAGGTTTGAGAAATGTTAACTTAATGAGAAAATTAAGTGTTTTGTTTGTCAAGTAATATTATCTTTTGTTAATATGTACAAAGAAAAGAAAATTTAATAAAAGAAAAAATGAAAAGGTTTTAAGTTTAATTATATGTATTAGTGTATTTTTATGTATAAAAGGAAAAGAAAAATGTTTTTTAAGAAAATTAATATTTCATGTACTTTTAATTAACTAAAAAAAAGTAATTAAACAGTTTTTATATAAAAGGAAATCAATGTATTATTTATAAACAAAATTATGATTATATAAAAAAAAAGAAAATCAAAGAGTTAATGAAATTTTGAATGATAAAAAAAAAGTATGTTAATTAATAAAAAGATAAGATATGTTTTATATAAAAAAAAAGACTAGTTTAGAGATTGAATGGGCTTTAAGGGTTTATGCTGGCCCAAACAAAGTAGCAACGTGGGGGGTGTAGGCCAGTTTACTTGGGCTTTAGGTGCTGAAAGTGGGACAAGGCCCAAGCACGCCTCACAAACTTGCAAGGGTTTGAAACGTTGTGTTCATTAGGGAAAGCTAGGGTTTGACAGAGGTGCGCCGTTCTCTTCATTTCGTTCATTCCTCTTCTTCTCTCGAGCCAAAGCGTCCAGAACAATGTCCCTTGCCCAGCCACCAGCGCCATCATCACCTCCTCTCTCTTCCATGGGTCATTCAGCGATGTGGCGCGAAGGTAATGTTTTCTGAGTCATTCGCGTTAGGGTTTTCGTTTTTGTGTCTTACATGTTTCGCTTTTGTTTATTGATTCTGATTTTAGCTTTGTTATTATTTGTTGTTGTGGTTGTGGAAAGGAAAGAGAAGAAGAAAAATGCTACCTCTTGGAGACGGAGGAGGAAGGACGTGGAGGCACTCCGGCGGCTTAACGGCGAGGGGAATGGTGGTGATGCACGCTAGCTTGCTTGGAACCCTGGTATTTTTGTATTTCTTCTTTTTATTAGGGTTTGATGATGACCTTGAGAACCTTAGCTTTAATGTCTTTTCTTCTTCTTGCTCGCTTGCCCTTTTGCTTCTGTTGCTATATGCTTCTGTATGCTAGCTTGGCGTTTACCTCTGGTTGCTTCTGAACATGCTTGTTATGAAATGCTTGCTATCCTATGATGATTCCAAACTAAGGATTTATGTTGCCTGTGTGCTTGACCCTATTGGCTTCTTTATCCTCTTCTTCTTGTTGCCTCGTGTGTTAGCTTGATGCCTTGATACCTTGGATATGTTTGCCTATGATGAAATTTTTTCTGAGGCCTTGGTTGCCCTACTCTATATTGCCTTGAATGCTTGATACGTTTGGTTGATGCTTAGGCTATGGCGTTGTATGCTTGATATGTTTCTGAGTTTGGGAAATATTGTTGTTGTTGGCCTTGGGTTGGATGCTTGTTGGTATGGAATATTGAGTGCTGTTGCGTTTGGTGGGCTTACAGGTTTATGTAGGTTGTGAGTTTGTTTTTGGCTTGGATAGGGTAGGTGTTTTGAGTAGGTTTGTTTGCAGTAGGTAAGGCTTATGCTGTTTACAGGTTGAGCTTGAGCAGTTCAGGCAGGTTAAGGCTTGACAAGTTAAGCTTGAACAAGTTTAGGCCTTTGCAGATCTGGGCTTTGGCTTTTGAATGCAGGTTTAGTTGTGAGGGTTTTGAATGGTTTCCTGTTGTGAGGCATCTGCATGACAGGTTGGGTGTTTAAGGCTTATGCTTGACAGATTTGTTGCTTAAGGCTTATGCTTGACAGGTTTGTTGTGATGAGCTTGGTTGTCTTGTTTGGTTTCAGCAGCGTGGAGGCTTGGGAACTATTACAGTTTTTGTGAGGTTCTCCCTTTTGTTTTTGTTGTATCTGCCCTACTGTGTTAACAGTTTGTTTTATATATTTGGTTCCTCAAGCCTAAGCCTGTAAGCCTATCTTCTCTTACTCTCTCTCTCCTCTCTCTTTGACAGTTTTTAAGCATTTTATATTGCTTATATTGTCCTTATCCTGAAAAGGCGCTGGCTTAGAAAAGGATGACATTGAAACTTGCTTGCTTGCAATACATGTTTTCTCTGCACTTTATGTCTTCTTGATATCTTTCCATATCTTCTTTTGACAGCATTTTGCTTCCTTGTGACAGTATCTTGTACTTTTGTATCTTGACATCCTTTGGACAGCTTTTTGGCAGCTTGTGGAAAGTTTGAATTTGGAACTTTGTAGTTCAGTTTGAACTTTTATAGTTGTACATGCTGTTGGAGACTTTTGGACTTATGCAGCTTTTTGACAAACTTTGAATTTGTGCAATTTAATTTTTGTGCATTTTCATACTTTATTCTTTTGCAAGCATTTTTCATCCCTCTCTGTGAACCGGGAGAAATCTCGTGATTTGCAGAGAGGGCGAACTGATTCCAGCTAGTTGCCTTTAATGATGAACCCAAATTAACTGTTTGCCTTTTATTTATTTTATCTGCAATTGACTTTTCTTTTGTTTCTTGTTTTTGCAGATAAAATTCAATGGAGCATTGGAGCAATGGACGGAAGATGAAGACTTAGGAATTTTCTTAGGATAGTTTTATTTCAATTTTAATTGTCTGTAAAATTATCATTGTAAATACTTCGTAAATGAATACTGTATTTAAATAATAATTGTAACAAATAAATTAAAGATGAATAAAATCTATTTTTTATCAGTTAATTCCTTTTCTTCTTCTCAATTGTTTATTTTATTATTTATAATTCTCAAATTATAATAATTGAAAATAAATTCCAACCATTTTAACTCAGAATAACAAATAATCCATAAACGTCCGGCATCTTGAATAATCAAAGGAATGCACTATCAAATCACACATGCCCAAATGTCTTTTCCTTTTACTGACTTTAATCAAACACTGCAAACTCAATCCAAATGCCTATTTTCACTGATTTAGTCAAACACTGCGAACTTAATCCAAATGCTTCAGTCCACATCTCAGAATAACTTGAAAAACACCGTAGAATTAAATCTTTCTGAGAAATGTGCACGCGAAAACCCTAGTTCTTGATTAAATGTCAAAGAAACGTCCGCCTGATCAAAACCTGAACCAACTCAACCAAACCTTAGCAATCTGCCTGAGCTGCTTTAAAACCAGTGAAAACCCTAATTTTGACTGACGAGAAAAGTCTGTTTGATCGATTCTTGAGCCAGTCTGAAAAATTAGGAAAAGCCTGAAGCTTATGATTTCTTGTGGAAAAATACGAGGGAAAATTTTGGGGTACAACACATATGACTAAAATCGTGTGAGTTCCCCTATTAAAAAATTAAAACTTTGTTTTACCCAAAACCTAAACCTAAACCTTGTATCCTTAAGAATAAGGTAGATGAAAGGTGCCTAAAACCTTCCTTTCATCTAAAGAAGTCCAAAACTTAGAATCTCTGTCTAGCAAATTAGGATTTCCTATTAGATTCTCTTCCTTAGGATAAAAACTAGTAATAGCGACTCTTGATTTTAAATCCAATCACAACAACTAGAAAATCTGCTGGGGACTTTAACCCTAGGTTTTAGGTTTTATTTTGGGTTTTTATTTTCTTTATTTATTTATTTATTGCATTTATTTATTCTTGTCTATTTTTTTATCATTGTATGTTTATTGCGTGGAGGGACTTTAATTTCAATTTTTTTCAAATAACCTTTAGAAAGAAGGTTCATCTATTAGCTTAGGAGATACATCATCCCTTCGAGTTTATGTGATGACTTCACCTAGAGTCAGTGGAATTCCACAAAAGAAATACTTATGTTGATACTTATTGATTGTTGATTTAGATTGCAATTTTAAATGTCCAATTTCTCTTTAAATTCAATGGACTTTGGGTGTAGATGAAGTTGGATAAATGTTCATCAATTCAAATCTACCAAAGAGTGAATTATTTAATTAATTTTTGGTACTTTGGATTAATGATATGTTTAGTGCTTTAATCCATCTAGATGAGTGATTCAATTTAAAGATGAAAGAAATTTAAGTTAGTGATCCAAGTTAGCTTATCATCCCCTCCCTCTTCATCTTATCCCTTTCTTTTTTAATTGTGCTACATGTTAAAGGATGATGATCTCTATATCATTTATCCAAACATGAAGTACATAGATTGCTTTTGACAAGCCTTAAAATAGGTGCAACTTCTACATAAGTCCACTTACGATTGCTTAACATAACGCTAAATTTTATCTCGATTCGAGTAAATGATTATTCATGGACCAAACCTATGTTTGCAAGCCCAAGTATGTTAATTTGAACCCTTTAATCTAATAACCTTGAGAATAATTGTTAGGAGGCTTTGATTCTACCAATCCTCCAATGGATCTTCATCAATTTTGGTCAACGCGGATCACTTAAACATCGTTGATCATTAAATGTTGCCTTGAGGATTCTTAAGTGGATGATATACTTGACAAAAAGAAAATAGAACTTGTTGTTGAGAGGCTTTGGTTCTACCAATCCTCTAATAAGTTCTGTTCTGGACTGGGTCGGGCTGGCCCAAAAGCAACGATAAAGGCCCAATCCAAACGGACTTGCTAGGGGTCACGCCGACCTAAGGACCACAACTATGCCCGACATACTTCACTGGGGCGACATCCTCGACCTCGTACTATCCAGCTCGACCTCGGCTCGAGCACTCCTACAACGGTAGACACGGTCCACTACACTCTCAACGGGACCCCAAAAAGACCGCGTCCTTGTCCGCACGCACTTCACGCAGGACATCCAGGAAGGGGACCACGTGCAGGTCCCCACTACACACGTAGAACCTGGCAGTTCCTCCATTGGGCCAAACCTGCCCGGCCCAATGAAGGAACCTTGGCCCAGCGCTGGGGGCTATAAATAACCTCTGTTCCCAGAGGGTCAGGTATTCATTCTATCACATATACTCACACTTTGCCTGCTCGTACTCTTACTTACTTCAGCATCGGAGTGCCTTGCAGGTACCCCCCCCCCCCCCCCACCTCGTTCGAAACTTCAGCTCAGAGCCAGCCGTGACGGTCCAAGTCTGATCAGGTTAGATCAGTGGCGCCGTCTGTGGGAAACTAGCTTCCCCGTCTTGCAAAACTCAAAGACCAAAGCTCAAATTCAACTACCGCTGTCATGGTTGATCAAGCTCGTGACGAGCAGAACGTCCGCGTCGTCGACACTAACAACGGCACCGCGGACAAAAACGGACACCTTGATAACACCGGCAACCCCGGCCACAACACCATTCCTGCGACAACTGCCCCCGGAACTTCCACCTACCAGGACGGAGCTACTGCATCATCTTCCTCGGTCCCTCCGCCACTCGAAGACGACCCGGCAGCCCTTGCAAACTACAGAGCTGCCCGGTTCCAGGAAGTCCCCATCCCCGCCGGGGCGGATGCCACAACTCAAGCGTTGTTCGCAGCGATTAATCAAATGAATTATCTCATCTTTGCCCAAGGAGAGAGACTAAGGGCGCTTGAAGACGAGCGAAGACCCCCGAGGAGGCATCGAAGGCCCCATACTCCCCCTCCTCGAGTGACTGAAACTCAACACCCATCTCCCCCGCAGAGACATTACAGGGAAACCTCTCGAAGCCAATCACCCCGACCAAAGGGGAAACGACCTCATTTGGAGAGTCAACCCATCATTCAAGCCGGAGAACCTAGTCGTGACCCGGCGAGACAAGAAAGAAGGCACTCCGGAGACGGACGTGTAAAATTCAACCACCGAGCATCCCGCTCGAGAGAGACTCGGCATGACCTGGACCATCGTGTCAGACAGTATTACAGGTCCCCATCTCTGTCTCCGGAGTGAAGCAACGAGGACGACCCCCGCGGTCCCCTGTCGCATGCTATTATGGAAGCACCCATCCCCCCGGGCATGGAGAAGCCCCCACACTTAAAGGAATACGATGGAGTCGCGGACCCGGTCGACCACATAGACGGGTTCGAGGCTATGCTGCATTACCACAACGTCGGGGGGCCCATCAAATGCCGACTATTCCCCACGACTCTCAGGAAGGCGGCAATGGACTGGTACAAAGGACTCGCCCCGGGCTCAATCACCTCGTGGCAAAACCTGAAGAACCAGTTCATCAGTTCATTCATAGCTTCTCTGCGACATCCGAAGACCGAGGCGGCCCTCGAGGCCATCATCCAGCAACAGGATGAGACCTTGAGGGAGTTCATCAATCGCTTCAACCGAGAAGCTATACAGGTCCCCTGTGCGGACCATATGAAGAGATATTTGCTGGAGAGGGGGCTCCTCCCTGGCACGGAATTCAGAAAGGTCGTGGATATCGAGCCACCTCGGACATTCGATGCCCTCCTTGAAAAATCTCGGGCATACATGGACTACGAGGAGAGGGAAGCAGCCAACAGAGCCCGAGATCCTAGAACTCGCGGGCCCAACAGCAGCTCGCGCCAAGAAGCTCCTCCTCGACGAATCGGGGAGAAAAGGAAAGAAGACAGACCCCGGGAAGTCCGGGAACAAAGAGGACCTTCGAGGCGTTTCACCGAGTACACTCCACTCACAGCTTCCCGCGAGCGCATTCTGGCGGAGTGTGCCAGCACTGATTTCAAGGAAAGCGGTGTCAAACGTTCCTGACCTGCTCCCGCCAAGCCCGAAGCAGACAAGAACAAGTATTGTCAGTACCATAGGAGCCATGGTCATCTGACTGAGGATTGTGTCCACCTCAAGGACGCCATTGAAACCCTCATCAAGGGAGGGAGGCTCACGCAGTACCGGCGAAGCGACGCTCCCCGTTGTGACGCCCAAGAAACTAGGGAGCCGGAGGAAGATGCCTGACCATCTGACGAATCGGTCCCCATCCAGACCGCCTTCTCCGTGACCAGGCCCGAGGACTTTGACTTCCCCGAGCACCTGTAGGAGCCGCTCACAATGCACAACAGGTGGGAATATTTCCCCTCCGCCCTGGTCATCAACGGTGGCGGGTTCAACGACTTGACCATCAATTCAGCCAAGAGGAAGCTGGACGAGCTGGTCGACGCGGCTCCCCCGCAAACAGTGACGTTCAAAAGGGTGAAGGGAAGGTCAGAGCCCATCACCTTCTACCTAGAAGAGCTCCCCGGCGGAGCCCCGAACGCGGTCATCCCCTTACTGATAAGGGCGAGAATGGCCAATTTTGATGTACATCGCATCCTGGTCGACGTAGGGAGTTTCGTCGACGTTATGTACAGCCAACTGTTCTGAACCCTACAGCTGGACAACTCACATCTCTCGCCGTATGTGGGGTCGGACTTACAAGGTTTCAACGGCTCGACCTCCAAACCTTGGGGATATGTCAAGCTTCTGGTTACGTTCGGCGAAGGGACGACTACAAGACAAGTCAAAGTACGCTTCCTCGTCATCGACTGCCCGTCTCTGTACAACTGCATCTTGGGGAGACCAACACTGGCAGAACTGACAGCGGTGCCCTCGACCGTCCACCTGAAGATGAAGTTCTACACCAAGAGGGCACGAGTAGCTACTATCCAAGGAGACCTAGCCGCTGCCCGGAGGTGCTTCAATGCTTAAGGGACGTGATACTGTCGACATAGGGACCAGGCCCGCCAAAAGGACGCGACAGGAGCCCGACAAGAAAGAGTCCTCTGAGGAAGAAGTCCAGAAAGCTCCACCAAAGGTCGATTCTATAGCTCTGGACACTCGCTTCGACCAGGACGAGCCTTCCAGCGGCGAGCAAATCCCACTCCGACCAATACCGGACGGGGATTTTGAGCTCGTCCCCCTCGGCACGGATCCGACCAAGGGAGTGAAGATTGGCAAAGACCTCCCCGACTTGGCCAGGAAGCAAATCAAGGCCTGCTTGCGCGAGAATGCTGATCTGTTCGCCTGGAGCGCCGCGGAGATGCCCGGACTCGACCCTGAGGTCGCCTGTCACCACCTAGCCATAGATCCAGCCGCTAGGGCCGTAGTACAACGTAGGCGTAGGCAGTCTCCAGAAAAAACGGAGGCTGCTGAAAAAGCTGTAAAAGACCTCCTGGAGGCAAATTTTATTTCTGAAGCCCGGTATTCCACCTGGTTGTCAAACGTTGTACTCGTTAAAAAGAATAATGGAAAATGAGGATGTGTGTTGACTATACCGATCTCAATTGGGCTTGCCCGAAAGATGCTTTCCCTTTGCCTAACATTGACATGCTGGTCGACAACTCGGCCGGCTACAAAACATTGTCGTTCATGGATGCCTACTCGGGCTATAACCAAATTCCGATGGCCGTGAGCGACAAACACTGCACGGCTTTCATGACCAGCTCGGGCAACTATTACTACAATGTAATGCCCTTTGGACTGAAAAACGCCGGAGCAACTTACCAGCGCATGATGAACAAAGTTTTCCACAGACAGATTGGCGACATGCTCGAGGTGTATATGGACGACATGATCGTCAAATCCCGGGCAAACACCGACCATGCAGCACACCTCAGGGCAGTCTTCGCCCAAGCAAGACAATGCAAAATGAGATTCAACCCCGAGAAGTGTACATTCGGAGTCAAGGCAGGGAAATTCCTCGGATTCTACCTAACAGAACGAGGAATTGAAGCTAACCGCAACAAATGTCAGGCTTTCTCAGACTTCCCGACGCCAACGTCGAAGAAGTCGATACAAATCATGAACGACATGCTCACATCATTGTCCCGCTTCGTCGTGAGGTCCGCTCAGCACGCCCTCCCCTTCTTCAAACTCCTTCGAAAGGAAGAAGCCTTCGAATGGAATGAGGAGTGCGAGCAGGCGCTACGCCACCTAAAGCAAAGTCTATCTCAGCCGCCCGTGCTATCTCGACCAGCCGACGGGGAGCCACTATTTTTATACTTGGCCGTCTCGAACGAAGCCATCAGCGCGGCTCTCGTCCGCGAGACCCCCGACGGACAGAAACCCGTCTACTTCACGAGCAAAGCCCTGCAGGGACCCGAAAGCAGATACCAACAGATAGAAAAGGTGGCTCTAGCCCTCGTCAACACGGCGAGAAGGCTCAGACACTATTTTCTGGCCCACACAATCACCGTGCGAACCGACCAACCAGTGAGGCAACTCCTGGGTCGGCCCGATATGGCGGGCAGAATGTTGAAATGGTCCTTGGAACTCTCCGAATTCGACATTCAGTACGAAAGTAGGAAAGCCCTGAAAGCACAGGCCCTGACCGACTTTGTCGCGGAAATGACCACTCATGACCCACCCCCGGGGAAGGAACACAAGTGGACCATCTTCGTCGACGGAGCATCCAGCTCGTCCAGAAGTGGCGCAGGAATCCTTTTGGAGAACGAAGAGGGTGTAGTGATAGAGCACTCCCTAGCTCTTTCCTTCCCGGCGTCAAACAACCAAGCAGAATATGAGGCCCTGCTCGCAGGATTGAGACTAGCCGAGGACCTGGGAGCCCGCGAGGTACAGATCTACACCGACTCCCAACTCGTCGCCTCCCAAGTACAGGGGAGTTACCAAGCCAAAAACGACAACCTCGTCGAGTACTTGAACTTAGTCAAAAAATACATGACAAAGTTTGTACGGGCGGAAATTTCACATGTTCCCCGCGAGAAAAACACGAGGGCAGACATATTGTCCAAACTCGCAAGTACAAGAAAGAAGGGCGGGAACAAATCCGTCATCCAAGAATCCCTAGCACGCCCGAGTATCGAAAGATCCTCGACTACAGTCGAGGTCCAAGCCATAGAGGATGCGACGTCCTGGATGACCCCGGTTTATAATTTCCTGACAAAAGGCAAACTCCCATCGAACCAGGCCGATGCGACCGTCACAAAGCGGCGAGCATGTTCCTACGTGGTGCTCGAGCACAAACTATACCGCAGAGGATTCTCCATCCCCCTCCTAAAATGCGTCGACGAATCCACAGTCCCCGAGGTACTACGGGAGATACACGAAGGGATCAACACCCAGCACATGGGCGGTAAGTCCTTGGCAAGGAAAGCCCTTCGAGCGGGATATTACTGGCCGACGATGCAGCAAGACGCCAAGGAACACGTCAAGAAATGTGACAAGTGTCAGAGGCACGGTGACATGCACCTCGCCCCTCCTCACGAGCTGAGCATACTGTCGTCTCTGTGGCCGTTCGCTTGGTGGGGTATGGATATCCTCGGGCCCTTCGTGCAAGAGACTTATCAAAATAAATTCCTCATCGTGGTTGTGGATTACTTCACGAAATGGATCGAGGCCGAGGCTCTCGCGAAGATCACCTCGCACAACATCCTCCGTTTCTACAAAAGAAACATCCTCGCCAGGTTTGGAATTCCGAGGGCACTGGTGACCGACAACGGCACCCAATTCACCGACCACGGGTTCCAAGACTTTGTCACCAGACTGGAAATAAAACAGCACTTCACGTCAGTCGAACACCCTCAAACCAATGGGCAAGCTGAAGTCGCGAACAGAGTCATCCTCCAGGGACTCAAACACCGACTCGGTGAAGCGAAGAGGGGATGGGTAGAGGAGCTTCACAGCGTCCTGTGCGCATACCGCACCACGCCCCACTCGACGACGGGCGAGACTCCATTTCAACTAACATACGGCACCGAGGCCGTTATCCTAGTGGAAATCATGGAACCTTCTAGACGGACAGAGAACCCCCTCGACGAAGAAATGAACGACGAGGCACTCAGGGACGAACTCAACTTAGTCGAGGAAATCCAATCTAGGGCAGCCCTCCGCGAAGCCTCCCTAAAACAACGAGTTGCTCTGCGCCACAATGACAAGGTCATCAAGCGCGAGTTCGAAATCGGCAGCCTGGTATTATGAAGGAACCAGAAAGACTCCCGCAAAGGGAAGCTGGCCGCAAACTGGGAAGGGCCTTACCGCGTCCACGGCACCACTGGTACCGGGGCATACTACCTCGAGCAATTAGACGGAGAACCACTACCACGACCCTGGAACGCTGCTAAACTAAAGCAGTACTATAGTTAAAAACCAACGACATCTAGGACCCTCGACCGTCGACACCCGCGCTCGGTCAACGAGGAAAAGCGTCCAACCCCGTAGAGAGGCCGAGGTACAGGCCCGACCTACGTCCAAACCGCATAACATCGTTTATATATGAACAAACGATAACGCCCGACGTGGACACCTCTACCGAGCTCCACCATCGAAGTACCTGTAGGGCAGAACACCCAGCTCGCGATGGGCAGTTCACGCCGCGGGCAAATAGTCCCGACCGAGTCACGTACCCGACCAAGCGTCAAAAAGGTTCAAAAAGGAGTCTCTCCCCCCGAGTTCACCACTTAGGCAGCTCTGGCCATCGAGAAGAGGCCGAGCACATACACAAACAAAAGACTTAGGAAAATTTGCCAACGAAGTCACAACCATATACGGGCACACCTCGGGCCCATAACTTAGGCCAATTTTTGCGCAAAAACATAAAACACAAGCACGGGCAAACAATCAAAATTGAAACAAAACATTCATTCAAAATGCCCGTAGGCAACAAAGCAAATAGATGTAAACCGACCAAAAAGGCCGGCAATATTCAGGGAATACAAAGAACGGGTACGCAGGCCCAAAAAATGTGAACAGGCATGCAGGCCCAAAACAAACATTAACGAGGCGCGCAGGCCTCATCACTATCTCACAACTCGGCTTCCCCCGAGCTACCATCACCAACAACAAGAGAGTCGGGCGGAGGCACAACCTGACCATCGATAATCTGCGACATATGGCTCACCCCTTCAGTGTTCAGGCCGGGATTCAATAAGGAAAGCTGGCTGACCGCGGCTTCGAAGCCGTCCACCATAGCTCCGACACAGTCCCCCTCGAGAAGTTGGATATGAGCGACCAGTTCCGATCGACTCCTCAGAAGAGCTGTGTCCTCCGACTCATCCTCGGTGGGAAGCATAGCAGCCTTTAGGTCCTCGATCTCTCTGGCGAGACGCCCGTTGTCAAGTTCCAGCCGCTCACGATCCGCACGAAAAAGGTCCCTTTCCTCGGCCAGCTTCCCCGAGCTCTCTTTCTCAAGAGCCAATAACTCTGTCTCCATCACCAGTAGCTCGGCTTGCTCGCGGAACATCTCCTCGGAGCGCTCTAGAGTAGTCTTCAACTTTTGCGAGCTCGAGGTGAGCGCGGCTTTCTCCTGTTCCAACTCTTTGATACGGTCAGCATCCTCCCCCTCCTCGGCCAGTACAACGGCCATCTCGACCATCTTCACCAGCCCGGCCATATTGGCGGCCAGGTGCCTTCTCCGGCTTTCCTTGTTCATCCGCCTGATGGTTTCAGCTTCGTCGGGACTCACGGACAAGGGAAATCCCTCGAAGAAACCCTCCTCCTTAAAGCAAGGGGGCAACCCGAAGGACCTCACAGTGCTGGAGTCCTCGCCGACCTCCGGTTGACTTTCCACCCGATTCCTTTTCCTCTGTATCAGGTCGGTGTGTGGCTCGACCTCCTGAACGTCCGGAATCCCCCCTGAAGCAGCTCCCGAGCTAGGTGGCGAATCCACCCTCGTCGCCTAGGAAACGCCTGGGCTATGTGGCGGGGCCATCCTCGTCGCTTGAGGAGCTCTCACCACCCTCTTATTCACCTTCCTGTCACAGGACAACTTCAAGAGCCTCTCCCTTCGTCCGGCCATCAAACCTGCACGAAAGAACCCGGGTTAGTGCCGAGCAAATAAGCAAACAAATGACAAGTAAAGAAATTCAAACAATAAACGACCTAGCAAACGCGCAGCCTGCCCAAAGGACTGGCACTCCACGAGTGCCTTCGTGTCAATCGGTCGGGCCTCGAAGGTCGGATAACCTTCCTCGTCCAGAATATCCTCCCCCTCCCTCGTGGCCCATCTGGCGGGATGGAAGCTATCGACATACCGACAAAGAGTATCGTAAGCCTTCTCGTCTTCGGAGCTCATCTCGCCCGCGGACGTATAGTAATACCCGGTACCATGCTCGTAATGCCTCGAGATCCAATGCACGGGAAATTTGGCCGTGCGTCCTAACACCGGATGTCCTTCGTCGTCCAAAAGGGCCTCCCCGACGTCATCGGTTATGACCACTTCCTCCTCATACACGGACTCTAAACTTGCTGTGGTAACCAGCCTCACAATATACCACTTGTCTTTAAAACCCCGCACGAAATCCATGTACATCCTGAAAAGTCTCTTCGACTGTTTCAGGGAAACCCAGTTATGCTTTCCTCCCCGGGATTGGCGCTGTAGGTGGAAGACTCTGAAGAAGAGGGGTATGGTCGCCCCAATCCTCAGAAAACGACAAGTTAACTCAAACGCCCAGATAAAAGCGAGCGAATTTGGGTGAAGCTGCGACGGGGCCAGCCCCAGATGGCTGAAGACCCCGACCTGAAAATCGCTGAAGGGCAGCTGTAACCCAAGGTCTTTGAAGGCAATTTCATACATAGGGAAACTGTACTCGGGGAACACCGAGCAAATTCGAGCGGTGAAAGATGGCCGAGTGACCACGAAATTCTTCTGGAAACCGGGCTGGTTGTGGCCCGCCTCGAGGATAGTGTATGCCCTTCGGCTACGTCGACTATAGACCGAAGCTATCCCTCTAGGTTCGGCACCCACCCATTCCAGCAGAGGGTCCTCTATGGTGTCAACCAAATTCACATTCTCATCAGCACTTTGTTCTTCCACCTCGGGGCGTCCTGAAGAGCATGGTTCGTCCGCCATGGTTACCTACAAAGCACGGGAAACCAATCAATTGGGCGCGAAACCACACGCTCGCCATAACGGACGAGATGAAGGGCACGACAAACCACGTCCCTCCACGCGCGACTGCAAAGTTGGTGTTTTGGAACAAAAAACAGCAGCCATCTCCCCGACTCCCAGATACCTCGACAGGTCCTCCTACAAGTCGCCTAAATAAACCGACAACTCGGTCACTCATGAATACGTCGACCCAGGGTATGAACATGGCGAGCAAAATCATAAATCCTAGAGCTAGAGCTATGAGTCTACCGGGCACGATCACGAATTAGGCGCCCTGGATCATGAAGACCCCGGGTAGCACTGCAGATTAAAACCTAAACTATGCATTTACCGGGCACGAACATGCACTTGCCGGACATACGCGTGGATTTGTCGAGCTAAATATGAATCTACCGGGCTAATCCTAGGCGTACAGTATCTAAACGTCTAAAAACAATGAAGAATCATGCATCACAACAGAAAAACAAAGGAGACAAGTCACTTACTTGGAATCAAGAAAGAAATTTGACGACGGAGGAAAGGAATCAGCGACGGAGATCACAGCGGTCCTATAAGAATCTGGGAAGAACAGCAACAGCAGAAACAGAGTGAAGAGGAGAAGCGCGAAGAGGGGAAACACGTTCTGGGGCCCAAGGACCCTATTTATAGTGATGACGTGGAATACCAAACGTCACCTCGGGCAACCACAGGTTCCCCTCCTCGACGCACAACTCCCCTAGGCAATGATGACCCTATCCTCCATAGGATGGCGGCGCAGTTCCCAAAAGAGACCTCGCGTGCTCGACAGACGCAGGCTGCCGAGAAATCCCTCGAGCATTCCTCGCAGGGAACCTGTCCACGAGCACGATACGGGGAAACCCTCGAGTACCCCACGAGGAGCTGCATCTCTTGTCCGGATACGGGGCCCCGCAACGGAAGCGACCTAAGATCAAGTCATGGCTCCTAACTCAAGGAACCACGACTTGGGGGGCTCCTGTTCTGGACTGGGCCGGGCTGGCCCAAAAGCAACGATAAAGGCCCAATCCAAACAGACTTGCTAGGGGTCACGCCGACCTAAGGACCACAGCTATGCCCGACATACTTCACTGGGGCGACATCCTCAACCTCGTACTATCCAGCTCGACCTCGGCTCGAGCACTCCTCCAACGGCAGACACGGTCCACTACACTTTCAACGGGACCCCGAAAAGACCGCGTCCTTGTCCGCCCGCACTTCACGCAGAACATCCAGGAAGGGGACCACGTGCGAGTCCCCACTACACACATAGAACCTGGCAGTTCCTCAATTGGGCCAAACCTGCCCGGCCCAATGAAGGAACCTTGGCCCAGCGTTGGGGGCTATAAATACCCTCTGTTCCCAGAGGGTCGGGTATTCATTCTATCACATATACTCACACTTTGCCTGCTCTTACTCTTACTTACTTCAGCATCAGAGTGCCTTGCAGGTACCCCCCCCCCCCCCCCCCACCTTGTTCGAAACTTCAGCTCGGAGCCATCTGTGACGGTCCAAGTCTGATCAGGTTAGATCAAGTTCCAAATGCAAGTTTCAAGATGGTCATCCAACTAACTATTAACTTCTAACAATTGACTTTATTTTATGCTTTTATCCCATGCTCTTTACTTTATGTACCATTTTATTTTAGCATTTACATTTCATGCTATTTTCATCTTTGCTCACTTGAGAATTTACTTTTATGCCATTTTTATTTTGCTTACTTGAGCTTTTCTTTTCCTTTTTGAAGATACTTAATAATCAACATGAACCATAAAAAACATTAATGATACTTGGACTATTTGGTTACTATCCTTGGCATTATGGAGTATTGGACTTCTTGGACTTAGGATTAGAGACCTTGGCCTATGTTGGAGACCTTGTGACCTTAATTAATATTTTGTCTGGAGTTCTTGGGGTTTACTTCAAGACATTGGGTTGCTTGTTTGTTTTGTATGCAGGTTATTGTGATTACCTACTTTGTTTTTAATATGGAATTCACCCGTATACAACCGTTACTCTGCCCAATTTTTGTGAAGACTTAATACATTTGAAGTTTGGTCTTCTCAAGAGGCCTAGTATCTTTACTTGCTTGGTTTCAATCCAAAGAATGATAATTCTATTTTGACTCATAATTTCAAGTATTGGCTTCTTGTTTGTTAGATAGTTCTTATCCCTAACTTTTACCTTTATGCTTTAGGATAGTCCCTTCTTCTCCTCCCATCTTCTTTAATTTCAAAAAATTTCTCCCTCCTTTTGAAAACTCTTCTTGTTTTTTTTAAAACTTGAACCACTTTCATAATAAACTTGGACTTAGGTCCATGCATTTTCAAAACATTTTCATAAATAAACTTCAATCAATTTAATAATACCTTGACATTTTTTGTGAGAAGACTAAAAGTCAATCAATTTCGTTCAAACTATTTTGCCACTTTGGCTTTTACTTTAAAACTTTTCTCAAAAGATTAGACTCTTATCAATCCTTGTAGTGATGCAAACAACTATATTTCTATAATATGTAGTAAAGTGAGATATTTTCCACTTGGGTGTTGAGTGAGGCATTGTTGATTTTAAAATCCAAGTCATATCCTCCATTTTGAGATGATGCAAATTCTCATTTCTCATGACTGTGGGTGGTAAGTATGTTTTCCACGCGGACAATGACAATGATGTCTTATCTTATAAAATTAACCAACACACTTGTGTTTTAAAAATTTTAAAGATGAACTACGTGTACCCTGATCCCCTATTGCATGAAAGGTGGTATGTGTTGTACCCCAAAATTTGCCCTCCCATATTTCTCAAAATATTTCAAGAAAAATTCACAAGTCCAACCCGGCGCGTCATATTCAGGTATTCTTTTGCCAAGATATCTCTGATAACGTATTCTCAAATTTAGGTTCAGCTCAAGAGTCAATTCTTTAAAGAAGGTATCCGCATGTGCGAGTTTTCTTGAAGAAATATGGTGAAAAAGTGTGCTGAAAGTGCAGTTTTTACGCGCTAAAAAATTCATAACTTGAAGATCGTGGCTCGTTTTGAACCCGTTCCGGTGGCCAAAATTCTGTCTTGACATTATCTACATTTTCATATCTCACGGCTGGAAGCCAATTTCGATCAGAAGGTCTTCAAAAATGTGGATTTATCAAGTATTTTCATACAGAAAATTTGTGACAGAAGTTTATTTGCGTCATGTTCAGAAAATCATAACTTGGTTGATTTTCATCGTATCGAGCTGGTTCCGGCGCCAAAATTTCACAAATTGAGTTGACTACATTTTCACAGAAGGTATTGAGTTCAAACGGTATTCAAAAGGCCTTCGTTTTTTGCTCAGAGTGCATGATACGCTGAAAATCCTGAATGCTGAATATTATTTCATCTGAGCCGAAACTTCGAAAATTCATAACTCGGTCAATTTTTATCGGATTGGACTCATATTTTTACACAAGGTCACTGACTCATAGATCTACAATTTTGCTTCAAAAGTCGAGACCAAATTATGCACCGATCAATACCAGTTTTTTATTGAAGAACGTGTCAGAGTCGATACTGGAGCCCAAAATAAGTTTGTCTGAGCTGAAACTTCAAAAATTCATAACTAATTCACCGTTTATCCGATTGAGCCGATTTTCGGACAGGAGTTAGTTATCGATGTAGGCTACATTTTGTTTTCACATTTCAACTTTAAAAATTGCATTTAAGTCCCTGCGATTTAGCCTGGAAAGTGACGAACTCAAGTGAACATTGGAGGCCCAATTGCACATTCAAAGCCCATTTTCTTTACCCTAATTTCCATTATATAATCACCTTCTTTTCACACAAACCAGAGGAGGAGAAAAAGAGAGAGAAAAAACCTTGTCACAACACTGTTAGAATATCAAATTCTTTCAAGAACCCTAAAACCTTGAAATCCTTATTACAAATCTCTCTCTCACTACAAACAAGCCATCACAGTTACAAACCAACACCTCACTACTTCTTCAGTAAGGGTAAGGCTGGCTTGATCTCCATGATCCAAAAGGCATAAAAGCATTCATGTCACTAATTTTCCAGTGAGGGTAAGATTGATTTGATCTCCATGATCAAAAGGGTATAATCATTCATACATGCCATATTGTGCCTAAACATTAAATTTCTTCATATATTGGCTTTATTTGCATTTTATGATTTTATTTAATGTGTTCATGAGATTCAACACTGCAGATTTAGATAGGATCCCATGCAGGTTCATTAAGGAACGTTGAGGCCAAAAGCCAAATGGTCAAAAGCCAAAAGCCAAAAGCCAAAAGCCAAATGGTCAAAGTAGAACAACTTATGCATGACACCAATACATGGCGAGACAGACATCCTGAGAAGATTAAGGAACGTTGAGGCCAGAACACAAATGGCCAACAGCCAGAACACAAATGGCCATGAAACCCAATCCAATGGCCAAAGAATGCAGACCGTTCAAAAAAACCTCCCCTTGGGCCTGAAACCCCCTTTGGTTTGCATCCTTTTTAATTTTATTTTCTTTTCTTTTCTAATTCTTTTTTAATTGTTTTAATTGTTTTTTTTTCACCATAAAATAATTTTCTATAATAAAAACAGAAAAATCAAAAATACAAATATATTTAATTATTATTAATTTCATCACTAACCTATTTTTTGTAAATAAACTCTAACAATTAACTTAGTTAATCTAGGTTTTAATTTTAACACTTTTCTTAATAAATAATTTTTTCTTATTATCATTATTATTAATTACTAATTTATTTTGTAAATAAACATGTACATTAAATATTTAGTAAATTAGGTTAAACTTTAATATTTTTCTTTAATAATTAAAAACAACTTAGAATTAGGGTTTCTCTTGAATTTTAATTTTCTTTATTTCATAAATACAAAAACCATCATAAAAACATTTCTTTTATTTAATTTAATAATTAATTAACTTTTAATTCAATTTAATTTCAAAAGGGTCCAACGCCCTCGAACATTCTATTTTAATTCTTTCGCACAGTTATTCTTATTTTTCTTTGTGAATATTATGTAACTGCTCAAGCCATGTAATAGTAATTAGGAATTTATTTTACTTTCCGCATTTTTATTAAAAACGGGTTTTTGTTAATTTGGCGATGTATAGACCCGCGCCTTGTAATAGCATAGGATTTTACTTTCCGCATTTAAATTTCCGCACTTTTAAATTATAATTGCATGAAAGAATGTATGGCCTAAATTAAAAACAAGCGTAGATCACCATGATACATGTACAAGATAAAACATAACATGAAAATAACACACAAATTCACACACCACTCTTAGGGTACGCCTCACTGTTGCCTTGCCCTCGAAACGTGGTCGTCGAGTATAGGACGTTTTAGTAAGTCCTTATGTCCATGACATGATCCAGTTGCCTCGAAACGGTTGCCTCGGAATTAAAAAGGATCAATGGCATAAGGGTAGCTTCTAAGGTGTCCTACTGTTGCTCTGGTGACCATACTGTCCCTACAAACGAATTGACCCGAACACCTCCAACGGTGGTGCTACCTACCTCTCAATGGTGGGATGGCATTACCTTAAGGACATTTACACAGCCTAATTCCTTAGGGTAGGTAGATGACTCATAGATACTTGCTCTAAAAAACAAATCAAAACTCTTTTCACACCGACACTTTCAAAAAAGCTTTCAAAACAATTTTTCAAACACTCTTGAGGACTGATACAAGAGTCGATCTGAAATCTTTAAACGAAACTTTTTCAAACCCACTCACACTTTGAAACGCAAACATTTTGAAAACACAGTGAGCAAGTATCTAAGAGCCCGTGGATAACCATGGATAGAAAGGGTGCTAACACATTCCCTTTCTATAAATCTACCTCCCGAACCGAGAACTAATCTCAATAAGGAATTTTACTGTGCTTTTGTCCTTTCCATATTGGAGAAAATAAAAGACGGTGGCGACTCTTGCTTACCGCGACATTTCGCGAACCAGCATTAAACAGTCAGTTCCAGATCCACCGATCACAGAACTGGCGACTCTGCTGGGGATACTTTATAAGTGAGGTGTACCTTAGGAATAGTTCACTCTTGTTTTCAATTGCTTGCTTTGATTGCTTTTTTATTGTGGGCTTGCATCGGAGTTTCATAGATCCTAACTCGGATCTGGGGAATACCCTTTTAGGTAGCATAAGCTATGAGGGACCTGTCCGGCGTAGACCGACACGGGTGAAGCAGTGGCTACGTTGGTGTGGCGCCTTGGTCTGTACCGATATCCCTTGTGTCGCAACGAGGAGAATATGGGTCTTCTGAGGAGTCATTAAGCACCAACCGACCTTAGAACCTTAAATGACTCAACTTGGCTTATAGAACAGTAGCAGTATGATACACCCATTGAGGCTAAACTCTCGTGATGGTTCTGGCCGCAAGAAAAGATTGCGATGCTGGAGTTATGACCGATTGAGGGTAGTCAGTGATATTGGGATCCTCTAGAACCCGGTTACTTTTGATAGGACAGATCTTAACCAACAAACTGAAAGAGGGTAATACCTGAACTCCATGCTGGCCTAAACTCTAAGGGTTGTCTTGTGTGACTTGCGTGCCTTCATACTTGACTACTTGCATGCTTGTTATCTGACACTTGAGTTTCTTGCAGGTTTTGTTTACAGTCCTTAATCTGGACTCATAACAGGGTTACTTATATCACCCCACGCATAACATGACATCATACCATCATACCATTGCATACATCCTACATAAGGACTAATCCATTTCAAGGATCTCAAGGGTCTGTGGTGCAGGTCATGATGAACCATAATGTCTAGCAAGGGGCAAAGAGGATTTATTTTCCTCTAGCCAAGGTTGTCAGGGGCTATGACCCACTCGATATGGTGAGCCTTGACTCTTGAAGAAGGACTCTCAACAATATGCAGTTCCTTCAATCAAGCTATCGGATTCAAATTCTAACAATTTTCTTGTTTACCCCGCGAGATCCTTGAAAACATTGCATGCATACATACATTGCATTACAGGTACCCTTTTACATGTCTCTTACCTTCTTCGCTGTTTATTTCAGCAATGGCTTTCCAACCAAACAACCAGGACCTTCATGCTCAAGAGACTCAGTTCAGGGAGATCTTTCTAAGCCTATCCAAGGGGCAAGAAGAGTTAAGGACACTCCTCATGGGGACTTTGTCCAGGAACAGTGCTGAAGATGACAAGGACGAACGGCTGAAACGCCTACAAGCTGAGGTAGATACAATGAAAACCCAGATGCTGGGGCAAATGGCTCTCATTCAAGGCTTAGCTCAGGAGCAAGAAGAGTTGAGGACCATGATCAGTCAACTTCATCAAGACAGATACAACATGAAGCAACCAGCCCAAGTCAGGGACCAGGTCATTGATCAGCTTCCAAGAGGATAAGAGTCTGGTATGGTGAAGAATAGACCTCTCCAAATTGCTACCACTTCACAGGTCCAACCACAACCCCGCCCAGAGCAACAGGTTGATCAGAGTAAGCCAAGCAGGTCCAAGAGGCAGTTCACCCAGATCAACATGTCGCTGTTTCAAGCTTTACAACACCTATTGAGGTTGAATCTGATTACACTAAGGGCTCCTCCCCGGAATCCCAACATCTCTGCTCCTAACTATCATCCCAACAAAAGATGTGCATACCACTCTGATAGTCCTGGACATGACACTGCTGACTGCTGGGCTCTGAAGAACAAGGTCCAAGATCTGATTAATGAAGGAGTAGTGGATTTCACCCAAGTGGGTCAGGCTGAGTGCTTCTACCATCCCTACAGGATTCACCATTTGAAGTGACCAGCCCTGAGACTAGAAGACTTTTGTTCATTCGAATGTTCAAGTTGTAATTTTCTTTTGATTGTTCAAACAATTATCATGTCAAACGCTGTTATGTCATTAATGCATCGCATATGTCTGTTTTGAATCAATATATTTGCATTCGCTATATTCAAATTGCTTTCATTTTTTGATGTCAACTCTCAATTAATAATTCTGAGCCTCTTGAGGGAGGATGACGAAGACGATACCACAATCTACAGTATGCTTTTGAATGGACCCTGCTGATGAGGTACAGGCATTGTTTCAATTCCTAAACACTGGAGTTATAAGGAAGATAATCCATCGTCAACCCCTTTGAGCCAAAGAAGTAGGAGTTTTTCTTTTCGAAATTTAAAACCCTTAATCATAACCTGGGGCAGGGTAGTTCTCTCAGTTGATCCAAGTGCATAACAAATGGCACCAAAGAGGTCCTTACAAAACAAAGAAAGACAGTGATGGTTCCGAACAATCATAAAGACCGGCAGTCATTACTTCTCAAAATAAAAACCCATTAAGTCAAAACCTATGAAGGAGACTTACAAAACTGGGGCATCCCGCTGACTGTAATCACAAAAGAACAGTTCAGGCAAAAGAAAAACAAGGATAACTAAATCAAAAAGAAAGAGGTCATACAAACCCTCAACAAAAAAAAACGACTGCCTATTCAAAATAAATTATCAGTATCTGAACCATCACCGGAATATCAAAGCAAAGACTCAAACAAGGTCTAACGCACGGTCAACTGAGTTTAGGTTTGAAGAACATCACGAAGAGCGGGTGGGTACAAATAAAATTTGATCCTTTATCCTTTGTTTCTTAAACCATGAACCAGGCCACGTTACAACCCTAAAAAGTCCTAGCTGAAGCATGGGTTAGTTCGAAAGCATATTGTTACAAAAGGTATCCTGACTCCTTAAGGCTTGCGGTAAAATAACGAGTTGACATCACGCTTTACAAAATTTGCTTGTTTTACTAAAAGATGCATCTTCAAAAACTTCGAAACAGACATAAGCTTTGCATTTTTAACATAACTTTGTTTGCATATGACTTTTTGTTTGAACAGTATAGGAGTTCGCACGACGAATGTCTAATGAACAAAAGCTCTTCCAACCAAGGGGCATGGCAGGATCATTGTCCATCATCTGGGGCGGTTAAGTCAAGATTCGGAGAATCTCTCAAAAGGCCAACCAGCTTGGGGCAAATCTCCATCTGGATCACTTGGAGCATTGGACGATCAAACAAAGATCTTCTGGTAGTATGGCAACACTACACTACTGACAGGGGCACCTCCCTACATTCTGAGAGCGTGGACATAGTCGAAAAAAATACTACGCAAAATCAAAGACCCGCTAGGTTGACACACCTAGGCAAAAATAAGGGCTTCTCGGCAAACCAAAAGGGTTCGGGCAAAAATAAGGGATGAATATGAAAAAATCTGTACACCCGGCAAGCCGAAAACCTGAAAAGGCGGCTTGGGCAAAAATGGGTATCCCGGTGGACTGAAAACCCGAAAGGGCGGTCTAGGCAAAAGTTAGGGATTAAAGCGTACGACTATGTCCTGTCATCTCGTCACTTGCCTACCAAAAGAAGATTTGTCAATTGGCAGTCATCAAACACCTTCACAGGTACCTTCTTCTCCAACAGAAACTGGGGCAATAATGAGTTGTCTAAACGATCTGGTTGCTCTGTCCACCAAGGTACAAAGGTAGGTTCGGTTGAAAAACATGACCAAGATATCTTAATTCCCCAGAGAGTGAGCCAGCAAGTCAGCGATACTCTCCCCAAGCAGAGTTAGTCCACTATCAACCTCAAGGAAGTTGGATTATCCCCCGCGGATCTCAACATTCCCCAACGGAGTATACAAACATTCTTAACAAGCATCCCCGGCAGTCTTGATCTAAGATTGTTCCCCGGCGGAATACCAGATATTCGGTGGAGCCACTTCCCCAGTACATCTCAAAAAAATTTCCCCAGGAGAGTCCAGTCCAAAAGTTTCCCCAGGAAAGTGGAATCCATATCCCCAGCAGGTCTTAAAGCTTATCCCCAGTAGATTCTGGAAGCTTGTCATCCGCATAGTACGAACGCTCCCCCGGCTTTATTCAAAGTTTATTTCCCCACCAGGATATAACTGGGTTATCCTCAGCCAATTGCCACGGAGAGATCGTCCCCGGCGAAGTCTTCCTATCCCCAGCGGAGTTCATCAGATCTCCCAACATGACTTACCAATGGAATCCCCAGCGGAGTTATCATCAACCTCAGCGAAGTATTCCTCTCCCCACAGAGCATTCCCCGCAGAGTAATCTATTCGCCAAGTTTATTCCCCAACGGAGTTATCTTCTCCTACCGGTATTCTTGCAACCATCACCCCCAGCGGAAACAAAGCTCTACTCTTCCATATCAGCCCAGGATTCAACAAACTTCTCGGCATCCGTCAAGGATTTATTTCCCTAGACGGAAATACATTCATAAACATCACATTGTCATACATTATGATACATACATACACGCATCATATCACCCCAATCTCATTTATTTTTTAGAACATCATGACATCATGCATGTCATACATCATGACATTGCACACAACTAACTCTTTACCTTTACAGAGAAAGAACGATCAACAGATAAAAGTCATTACCTTTTGGAGTAGCAATCGTCCAAGATTCCTTTATCATCCAGTTGAGGTAGAAGTCGTCAAGATTCCTTCATCATCCAGTTGAGGTAGAAGTCGTCAAGATTCCTTCATCATCCCATTGAGGTAGTAGTCGTCCAAGATTCCTTCATCATCCCGTTGAGGTAGTAATCGTCCAAGATTCCTTCATCATCCTGCTGAGGTAGTAATCGTCCTAGATTCCTTCATCATCCCATTGAGGTAGTAATCGCCCAAGGTTCTCTCATCGTCCCGTTGAGGTAGTAATCGTCCAAGGTTCTCTCATCGTCCCGTTGAGGTAGTAATCGTCCAAGGTTCTCTCATCGTCCCGTTGAGGCAGTAATCGCCCAAGGTTCTCTCATCGTCCCGTTGAGGTAGTAATCACCCAAGGTTCTCTCATCGTCCCGTTGAGGTAGTAATCGTCCAAGGTTCTCTCATCGTCCCGCTGAGTAGTAATCGCCCAAGGTTCTCTCATCGTCCCGTTGAGGTAGTAATCACCCAAGGTTCTCTCATCGTCCCGTTGAGGTAGTAATCGCCCAAGGTTCTCTCATCGTCCCGTTGAGGTAGTAATCGTCCAAGGTTCTCTCATCGTTCCGTCGAGGTAGTAATCGCCCAAGGTTCTCTCATCGTCCCGTTGAGGTAGTAATCGTCCAAGGTTCTCTCATCGTCCCGTTGAGGTAGTAATCGTCCAAGGTTCTCTCATCGTCCCGTTGAGGTAGTAATCGCCCAAGGTTCTCTCATCGTCCCGTTGAGGTAGTAATCGTCCAAGGTTCTCTCATCGTCCCGTTGAGGTAGTAATCGCCCAAGGTTCTCTCATCGTCCCGTTGAGGTAGTAATCACCCAAGGTTCTCTCATCGTCCCGTTGAGGTAGTAATCGTCCAAGGTTCTCTCATCGTCCCGTTGAGGTAGTAATCGCCCAAGGTTCTCTCATCGTCCCGTTGAGGTAGTAATCACCCAAGGTTCTCTCATCGTCCCGTTGAGGTAGTAATCGTCCAAGGTTCTCTCATCGTCCCGTTGAGGTAGAAATCGTTCAAGGTTCTCTCATCGTCCCGTTGAGGGCATGTCTGAAGAGTTCGAAGATCCGATTCCTGTATCCTGCCAGGGTGTATCTATTGACGACTGTATTCTCCGGACTCGATTCCTGTATCTTGCCAGGGCACGTCTGAAGAGTTTGAAGATCCTATTCCCGTATCTTGCCAGGGTGTATCTGTTGACGACTATTCTCCGGACTCGATTCTTGTATCTTGCCAGGGCACGTCTGAAGAGTTTAAAGATTCGATTCCTGTATCCAGCCAGGGCACATCTACATAAAGAGTTTGAAGATCAACTCCTGTAACAGGCCAGGTAATTATTTTCTTTCTCAGGTACGCAAGTTCTCGCTAAGGAATCTCTTACGCGATCGACACCTAGATGCCATCTATAAGCCCATCCACATACCAACAGTCTCCAAATGGCATCTATAAGCCCATTCCCGACAAGGCTCTGTCACAACTCCAAATGGCATCTATAAGCTCATCCTCCTATCCGTCATCTCTCCAAATGGCATCTGTAAGCCCATTCCCGCCATCACGTTGCTGATACTCTACTATGCGAGTGCAAATTTCTAGGCACTCTAGTGTTCAATCATCTTCCACCTTCGGATCACGAAAGGCACGCAAGCCAATTTACATCCTCAGGTTTAAGAAGATTGAACAGGGGCAACTGTTGTACCCCAAAATTTGCCGTTCCATATTTCTCAAAATATTTCAAGAAAAATTCACAAGTCCAACCCGGCGCGTCATATTCAGGTATTCTTTCGCCAAGATATCTCTGATAACGTATTCTCAAATTCAGGTTCAGCTCAAGAGTCAATTCTTTAAAGAAGGTATCCGAATGTGCGAGTTTTCTTGAAGAAATATGGTGAAAAAATGTGCTGAAAGTGCAGTTTTCACGCGCTAAAAAATTCATAACTTGAAGATAGTGGCTCGTTTTGAACCCGTTCCGGTGGCCAAAATTCTATCTTGACATTATCTACGTTTTCATATCTCGCGGCTGGAAGCCAATTTCGATCAGAAGGTCTTCAAAAATGTGGATTTATCAAGTATTTTCATACAGAAAATTTGTGACAGAAGTTTATTTGCGTCATGTTCAGAAAATCATAACTTGGTCGATTTTCATCGTATCGAGCTGGTTCTGGCGCCAAAATTTCACAAATTGAGTTGACTACATTTTCACAGAAGGTATTGAGTTCAAACGGTATTCAAAAGGCCTTCGTTTTTTGCTCAGAGTGCATGACACGCTGAAAATCCTGAATGCTGAATATTATTTCATCTGAGCCGAAACTTCGAAAATTCATAACTCGGTCAATTTTTATCGGATTGGACTCATATTTTTACACAAGGTCACTGACTCATAGATCTACAATTTTGCTTCAAAAGTCGAGACCAAATTATGCACTGATCAATACCAGTTTTTTATTGAAGAACGTGTCAGAGTCGATACTGGAGCCCAAAATAAGTTTGTCTGAGCTGAAACTTCAAAAATTCATAACTAATTCATCGTTTATCCGATTGAGCCGATTTTCGGACAGGAGTTAGTTATCGATGTCGGCTACATTTTGTTTTCACATTTCAACTTTAAAAATTGCATTTAAGTCCCTGCGATTTAGCCTGGAAAGTGACGAACTCAAGTGAACATTGGAGGCCCAATTGCACATTCAAAGCCCATTTTCTTTACCCTAATTTTCATTATATAATCACCTTCTTTTCACACAAACCAGAGGAGGAGAAAAAGAGAGAAAAAACCTTGCCACAACACTGTTAGAATATCAAATTCTTTCAAGAACTCTAAAACCTTGAAATCCTTATTACAAATCTCTCTCTCACTACAAACAAACAATCACAGTTACAAACCAACACCTCATTACTTCTTCAGTAAGGGTAAGGCTGGCTTGATCTCCATGATCCAAAAGGCATAAAAGCATTCATGTCACTAATTTTCCAGTGAGGGTAAGATTGATTTGATCTCCATGATCAAAAGGGTATAATCATTCATACATGTCATATTGTGCCTAAACATTAAACTTCTTCATATATTGGCTTTATTTGCATTTTATGATTTTATTTAATGTGTTCATGAGATTCAACACTGCAGATTTAGACAGGATCCCATGCAGGTTCATTAAGGAACGTTGAGGCCAAAAGCCAAATGGCCAAAAGCCAAAAGCCAAAAGCCAAAAGCCAAATGGCCAAAGTAGAACAACTTATGCATGACACCAATACATGGCGAGACAGACATCCTGAGAAGATTAAGGAACGTTGAGGCTAGAACACAAATGACCAACACCCAGAACACAAATGGCCATGAAACCCAATCCAATGGCCAAAGAATGCAGACCGTTCAAAAAAACCTCCCCTTGGGCCTGAAACCCCCTTTGGTTTGCATCCTTTTTAATTTTATTTTCTTTTCTTTTCTAATTCTTTTTTAATTGTTTTAATTGTTTTTTTTTCACCATTAAATAATTTTCTATAATAAAAACAGAAAAATCAAAAATACAAATATATTTAATTATTATTAATTTCATCACTAACCTATTTTTTGTAAATAAACTCTAACAATTAACTTAGTTAATCTAGGTTTTAATTTTAACACTTTTCTTAATAAATAATTTTTTCTTATTATCATTATTATTAATTACTAATTTATTTTGTAAATAAACATGTACATTAAATATTTAGTAAATTAGGTTAAACTTTAATATTTTTCTTTAATAATTAAAAACAACTTAGAATTAGGGTTTCTCTTGAATTTTAATTTTCTTTATTTCATAAATACAAAAACCATCAAAAAAACATTTTTTTTCTTTAATTTAATAATTAATTAACTTTTAATTAAATTTAATTTCAAAAGGGTCCAACGCCCTCAAACATTCTATTTTAATTCTTTCGCACAGTTATTCTTATTTTTCTTTGTGAATATTATGTAACTGCTCAAGCCATGTAATAGTAATTAGGAATTTATTTTACTTTCCGCATTTTTATTAAAAACGGGTCTTTGTTAATTTGGCGATGTATAGACCTGCGCCTTGTAATAGCATAGGATTTTACTTTCCGCATTTAAATTTCCGCACTTTTAAATTATAATTGCATGAAAGAATGTATGGCCTAAATTAAAAACAAGCGTAGATCACCATGATACATGTACAAGATAAAACATAACATGAAAATAACACACAAATTCACACACCACTCTTAGGGTACGCCTCACTGTTGCCTTGCCCTCGAAACGTGGTCGTCGAGTATAGGACGTTTTAGTAAGTCCTTATGTCCATGACATGATCCAATTGCCTCGAAACGGTTGCCTCGGAATTAAAAAGGATCAATGGCATAAGGGTAGCTTCTAAGGTGTCCTACTGTTGCTCTGGTGACCACACTGTCCCTACAAACGAATTGACTCGAACACCTCCAACGGTGGTGCTACCTACCTCTCAATGGTGGGATGGCATTACCTTAAGGACATTTACACAGCCTAATTCCTTAGGGTAGGTAGATGACTCATAGATACTTGCTCTAAAAAACAAATCAAAACTCTTTTCACACCGACACTTTCAAAAAAGCTTTCAAAACAATTTTTCAAACACTCTTGAGGACTGATACAAGAGTCGATCTGAAATCTTTAAACGAAACTTTTTCAAACCCACTCACACTTTGAAAAGCAAACATTTTGAAAACACAGTGAGCAAGTATCTAAGAGCCCATGGATAACCATGGATAGAAAGGGTGCTAACACCTTCCCTTTCTATAAATCTACCTCCCGAACCGAGAACTAATCTCAATAAGGAATTTTTCTGTGCTTTTGTCCTTTCCATATTGGAGAAAATAAAAGACGGTGGCGACTCTTGCTTACCGCGACATTTCGCGAACCAGCGTTAAACAGTCAGTTCCAGATCCACCGATCATAGTATGTAGGTACTAAAGGATCACAACCACGGAGGGTGAAAAAATCATAAAAAATAGTTCTTTTCTCACCTCCGCCATCTATTTTTATACAATATTTTATAGCCAAAGTATACAGATTTTACAAAGAGGTTCCTATGGAGTAGCGTATATGTTTAGGGTGTTAATACCCTCCATTTGCATAACCAACCCCCTTACCTTGAATCTTTTCCTCTCTTTTGGGTTATTCACTCTTTTCCCATTCCTTTGGAAACAATAAAGCGCAGTGGCGATTTTTATTTTGATATGTACGAGTTAAGTTAATCTAATAGCTTAGTCTTAACATTTCTACCGCTACACACATGTCTCAACATTAACATAGACATCAAGTCAAGCATAAAGAATGCATAAATAAGAGATGGAGATGCAATTTTTGTGGTATAATTGGCCATAAAAAATCCTACTGCTACAAATTACATGGTTATCCCAAATCTAACTCATAAACTGGCAGAAGACAGACTGTAGACAACACAAAGAAAAGATGGATTCCTAAAAAGAGTACATTTAAAGAACCGCCTCACACATCTTTTAAAGCTTCAGATGAAGATTCTTGGTGCTTCGACAGTGGCTGTTCAAGACGCATGACAAGTATCAAGAAGTTTTTAGTGAAAATAAAAACATCTTCCACCAAAACAATGACTTATGGAGATGGATCTAAAGGAAGAGTAATGGGTGTAGGTAAACTGGATTATGTAGGGAAACCTAGCCTTGATAATGTGTTATTTGTAGAAGGATTAGATGCAAACCTGATAAGCATAAGTCAATTGTGTAATCAGGGTCTCAGAGTTAACTTTATAATTCAGAATGTCTGATAACAAATGAGAAGGATGGGGTCATCATGAAGGGCATCAAATCAAAGGATAACTGCTATCTTTGGAGTTCTGAAGAAACAAAGTGCTCTGCAACTTGTCTGTGGGACGATAAAGTTGTTGGAAGAAGTATTAAGCAAAGACAAGTGGTATTTGCTTATAAAGTCACACAAGATGTCAGGACATTGTATTGTGACAACTTAAAAATAGCAAAAAGTGACTATCACCTTATTCAAGAAAGAAGCACAAAGCTCAAAAATGACAGGTCAAATGATATGAAAAGTTAAGTCAAAATGGAAAACCTAATTTTTAAATATGTAAATGTGAAGAAAAAATAGGAAGACTTGAAGTGAATGGGGAACTACAGAAATTAAGGGTGTCTATTTGGGCCAATATAATCCTCAAATATTATGACTCCCATGCCTACTTAAGCCCATTCCTTCAAATTCTAGACAGTTGGATGCGCTATATACATTGAGCTTATTGGTTTCTGAAAATCTTGCATCCAATAAAAAATTATCGTGGTCATTGTACTCATATAAGAATTTGCTCCAACAAAAATCAAATATGTCTCAACATCAGCCATCTAATTTCGTGTTTGCTTCGACTAGGGATCATGGGTCATCTCATCCAATACCTAGGGTTGATGACGCGATTCAAATGGTTAAACTATCTGACCTAGTTTTGGATATTCCTCCTTTATCCATCGTTCAAGCATCTATCCAAGAGGAAGAAAGATCATCGGCTTCAAAGGTTGTTAGGACTCCTGGTAAGTCTTTTCTATCTAATAATAGGAAGGATAAGTGTGATACGGTGGCAGAACCGACTGTTTTGGAAAATGCTGGTTTGCGTTTTGCGTTTGTATTCGCAAAATGTCGCGGTAAGCAAGAGTCACCACCGACTTTTATTTTATCCAACTGGAAAGGAAAAAAGCACAGAAAAATTCCTTTTTCGAGATTTTGAGTATGGGGGTAGATTATAGAAAGGGAAGGTGTTAGCACCCTTTCTATCCGTGGTTTTCCACGGGCTCTTAGGTACTTGCTCATCTTTTAAATTGCTCGTGTGTGTTTGTTTTGAAAAAGTTTATGTTTTACTTCGTTTTAACTCTTGCTTTTGTCTTCAAGAGTGTTACGAAGTGTTTTTTTGAAAAAAACTTTGTTTTGAAAGTGAAAAGATTTGTTGTTTTGAGCAAGTACCTACTAGCATCTACCTACTCGAAAAAATATTGTTTCTGTTCTTGTTTCCTTTAGACAACTCTATCCTACTATTGAGAAATAGGTAGCACCGTCGTTGGAGTTGTAATGGTCAATTCGTAAGGGACGTACAATCACTAAAGCAATGCTAGGACGTCTTAGTAATAACCCTAATATCTTTAAGATCATATTAGAGGCAACATTTCCGAGGCAATCTTTCCGAGGCAACATTTTCGAATGGGACGTTTGATCTTTGTTTAGACAAGAGGGCCACCACTAAGACACCCTATACTTAATGACTGATTACCGAAGGCAACCGAAGTGAGAGTATACTCTAGGAGTGCGCATGTGCGAGTGATTTGATTTCAGTTATTATCTTTGCACATTAGAGTTTGCTAGCCATTTTAAATTAACATGCAATCTTGTCATACAATCCTATTAACATACATCTAACAGTTAATATTTGCGAGAATTAAAATGCAAGAAATAAAACTACGCTATTACAAGGCTTCGGGGTAGGGATTACATAGCCAAAAAACCCGTAAAACGATAATAAAAAGGAAATCCTAATTAAACTATTACATACCGTAAGCAGTTACATCAATATTGTGAAAATAATAAAACACGTGCGATGAATTAAATGAAAAGGAATTAGGGTTTTGACCCCATCTAAACCTAACTGAAACTTAAAGAGAAAAATCATTTTTTTGTTGTTTTTAATTGTTTTGAGAAAATAAGATTTAATTAAATAAAAAAACCTAATTACTAATTAATTTAAATTAAGAAAAATAATTAAATCAACCTATTTTTTGTATTTTTGTTTTATTGAGAAAAGAAATAAAAATTAAATCACATGTTAACCCTAATTTTTTTCTAATTGATTTTAAATATGTGAAAAAGTTAGAATTAGCCCTAAATTAAATTAAACTAACATTAAATTAAATTTGGTAAAATAAAATAAAACATAATTCTAAATTTGTTAAATTGATTTTATGATTTCTTGTGAAAAAATAAATTATTATTGTTAGAAAATAATTTAAACAAATTGAATTAAATAAGAAAAAATAGAAAAGAAATAGAATGAGCCTGGGTGGTTTTCAGCAAAACGGGGGTGTTGATGGCAAATTCTGGGCCCAAATGCTGATGGCCTGTTTGATTTTTCTAATCCTATGCATGTGCTTGACTGGGCGTATGGTGGACCCTCACGTGGGAAGCCTTGGATCTGGCATGCTGAAGATCTGGATGATGGGATATTGATGGTGCATGGTGGACTCATGGGGTGCCAGCACGCCTGATTATGCAAAGAAAAACAACATAAGGCAAATATGGGGACCTGAGGATTGAACCCAGGCCCTTAGGCATCCTTACCCTGCGCGCTTGCCAACTGAGCTGGTTGTCTTAGTTGTAACAATAATTAACAACAAATATCATATGCTAAAACAGATGGCTAAGCTCAAAAAATGCGCGAAATTTAAATGGCCCAATCATGGAGCGCCACGTTACTTTCTTCTTCCTCCCATCGTCGCTGTAAATTATATGGCTTTTACCTACGGACACCAAGCGTAGGTATAGCCCTGTGCATCTCCAAAATCTCATCCCTGCATGATAAATCACAACCAGTGGTACCAATCAACTCGTTGCAATCTCACGAGCATCATGGTACCACTATCCATGGCCAATTGTCCCTGTAGACAAAAACCCTAAAAACGAAGCAAGAACCCTAACTATGGCATCTTGCTGTACATTTAATGAAAATGCAATTAAGTACCACCATTAGCTTGCAAATAACTCATGGATTAAGGATATGTCAATAAAACATGCTAACTATGCCAGAATTATGATATTCGAATTCAAGAAAAAACGGTGAACCGTCTGAAACTTACAGCGCGATTCTGGATGTTATGAAGCTTGCTAGGGGTTGTATCTTGCTCCTTGGATGTCCAGCAATTGATTGGAATGGCTAGAATGCTTTGAATTGACCTGAAACGTGGAAATCAGTTTGCCACTTTTCTTCTAATTTTTGAAACTTGCTCTCTCTTTTACACGCCTCCAATCCCCTTGTTTTTGTTCTGCAATCCTTCCTTATGTATCCAAGAATGAATTAGGGTTGCAACTTGGTTTCAAAACTTCTCCAATTATGATTATTGAATCATGATTTGATCCTTATGCAAATCTTTCCAAATCAAGCAAAATGCAATCTTTTTGTGTCCAAATGAACCTTGTACGATTTGATTCTCTCTCCAGCTGTGTAATAGACCTAAACATGCACAAAATCTCAAGCTTTGATTAGTTTTTGATATTTTCATGATTCTATTTTGATTTTATTTGATTTAATTGAAATAAAATCAAAATAAATGAAAAAAATAAAATAATGACAAATGGAAGGGATCATGGGTCGTGGGTCATGCTACAAACTCAATTCAAGCATAAAAAGTTGGGCCCATTTAGCAAAAATTGCAATTTGGGACATATTTGACTTTTGGCAAATTTGCAAAAAGGGTCAACTTTACCAATGCACAACTCTCTCAATTTTGACCCTAGAGAGGTGTTCTTGGACTTTTTAGAAATCTTAAGATGTCATCTAAACAACCCTTTTGGTATTATCTCAATTTAGTCTTCCAAGTTCATGTATGAAGCTTTGACCCAAAAGGTGTTTTTGTTGACATTTCAAAATGACCTATAATGTCCAAATTCATATCTTCTTGTGAGTGCATATTTTGAACTTGGGAGCTGAAGATGAATTGTAGGGAATTACATCCTCTTTAAAATTAGCTTTGGATGGGTCATTTTTTATAAAGCATGAGAAAGTTATGCTTGGTCAAAGTTGAGTTGACTTTTCCTTCAAAACCCTAATTTAGCAACTTTTGGGTTTTGATGAATTGTGAGCAATCATTGAGGAATCATGATCAACCCTTGATAAAATGATGAATAATACTTCAAAATGATAATTTTGACCAAAAATCTTGAAGTTTTACTGTATGTAGGCCACAGTTGACTTTTGCTCTAGCATAATCGATTTTCAGGCCTTTGAGCAATTAACTGAGCAAACTTCCTCTGCAAGGCTTGAAACTTGACATGGATGATCTTAAGAACATATTAGGACAATGGTGAGCATTTGGGACCCTTTGGATCCAAACATCTTGATGTAAACTGAAACCCTAATTTGAGGTAAACTGTCGTAGGATAGGGTTTGTCTGGTCAACCCTTGGACTTCCTTGAGCAACTTGAAGACCTCACTTGAAATGTATTGAGAAATATGGGAGGGAAAATTTTGGGTTACAACATCTGCCCCTGTTCAATCTTCTTAAACCTGAGGGTATAGATTGGCTTGTCTGCCTTTCGTGATCCGAGGGTGGAAGATGATTGAACACTAGAGTGCCCAAAAATTTGCACTCGCATGAAGTGGTACTCGCCTTGCAATATCGGAAATGGGCTTATAGATGCCATTTGGAAGTCAATGATGGAAGATGGGCTTAAAGATGCCATCAGAATAAGTGTCGATCGCATAAGAGATTCCTTTGCGAGAACCCATACACTTGTTGTTGAGGAGGACTATGTTGGGGAATGTTGGTCTCTGTCTTGGGAGAAATAGAATTTTAGGAGCTTCAATCATCCGTTATTCTACTGGGGAATCATCCCTTTGTCAAGGAGGTGACAATAAACTGCTATCTGGTCGTGCTCCAGGCTTTACAGTGTTTTGCTGAGGAAAATAAGACCGACTGCTATCTGGTCGTGCTCCAGGCTTCACAGTGACTTACTGGGGAGATGAGATTAAACTTGTTATCTGGTCGTTCTCTAGGCTTTGAAATTTCTCAATTCTTATCTAGTCGTGCTCCAGGCTTCAGAAGGAATTAAGTGGTTATCCGGTCGCATCCGGGCTTCCATTTGATTTTAAGGCATACTAATATCCGGTCGATTTCCGGGCTTTATAGTAATTGGCTGAGTAAACTGCTATTTAGTCGAATTCCAAGCTTCGCAGTGTCTTATACTGTTATCTGGTCGTGTCCCAGGCTTTAGTATCCTTTGCCGCTATCAAGTCGTGATCCAGGCTTCACAGCGTCTTATACCATTATCTGGTCGATTCCCAAGCTTCATGGTATCTGGTATTGCTATCTGGTCGATTTCCGGGCTTCACAATAACTTGTTGAAGGGTTAAGCTATTTTCCGGTTGATTATCGGGCTTCATAGCTTGTACTTAAGAGATACCACTATCTGGTCGATTCCAGGCTTCATAGTATTCTGGAGATATCAAGATATTACCCGGTCGATTTCCGGGCTTCATAGCTTGAACTGGAATAGATATCTTAGTATCGATTTGATTGATCTAGAGAAAACTTATGAGAATTTGGTTGTATCTTTACCTGAAAGGTAAAGAGTTATTCGTATTTAATGTCATGATGTATGAAATGTATTGATTAATGATGTTCTCAAAATAAATGAGATTGTGTTGTATGATGCATATGCGTATGTCACTATGTATGGATATGTAATGTTCTTGTGACATTCTCTGGCTGGGGAGAATAAATCATGGACTGCTATTGGAGAGTACAAGGAGTTGATTACTTCATTCTCGTTGGGAAGAGTGACCGAAGATGATTAACTGGAGACTCGCGTCCATTCTGCTTGGGAATATTCTGCCGGGAGAGACTCTTATGGGGAAGAAAGATATTCTACTGGATGATCTGCTGATTTGGAGAAACCACTCCGCTGGGGATGAATTACCATTGCTGGTGATCATGAACTCTGTCAGGGATTTATTTTCTGCTTGTGGAAGAAATAAACTCAGCTGATGATCTTATATTGTTGGTGATAGATAAACTCTGCTTGGGGAGAATTTTACCGACTTATTCATGATTATGAACCTCGGTTGGTGAGAGTTAACACCACTGTTTTTGGATACTTCCTACTTTGCAGGGAGTGTATGAAACTTTAGTCATATTCTTAAGTTGGCTCTATCCCTGTACCTGGTGGGTAAAGCAACCGTAAGGTTTGGAGACTTCTTGTTTGCCCCTTGTTGCACCCCAAAATTTGCCCTCTCATGTTTTCCAAAGTCTCCCCCCTGCCTGGTTGATCACAAACTCTTGCCTAAGGAAAAAGAAGATTTTTGAGTGGTACTTCAAATACCTTTCGATTGGCATCCTGAGAGACACTTCGATTGACATTCTGGACAAGCATTTCGATTGGCATCCTGAAAGACCCTTCGATTGGCATTCTGAAGGAGTATTTCGATTGGCATTATGGACAAGCATTCGGTTGGAATTATGTCAAGGCAATTTCGACAGGCATGTCAACCATGTCCTTCGATTGGCATGAACAACACCTTTTGATTGGCCTGTTAGCAGAGCATTTCGATTGGAATCCTTCGATTGATATTTGGGCCAGGCCCATTCGAAAGGCACGCAGGGAGTCCATTCGAAAGAAGCAAATCAGGACTAATCGAAGAGCATGGCCTAAAAGCACTCGAAATCTAAGCGTCCAGGTTCATTCAAGGGACACGAATGTTTCAAAAAAGGAAATGATTTAATGTGTTTGATTTTTGTCCAGAGCGTTAAAGGCCTATTTTAATGGTTGTCCCTTGCCATTTTCGTGCACTCCCACACTCCTATAATAGGAGGCCAGCGACACATTACAACACACATAAAATTACACGAAAAATCACACGAAAATCATAGAACGAAAATTATACACAGACAAAAAAAATCTGCAGGAGAACAAAACATTGGAGAGACGCTGCCCAGAATTTTCCAAGCCAAAGCAGTCCCTCAGATCGAAGGTGCCTACGCCCAGAAGCCCTCAAATCAAAAGTGCCTACACCCAGGAAGTGCCCAGATCGGAAGTGCTTGCGCCCAGAAGTGCACAGATCGAAAGTGCCTGCGCCCAGAAATCCCAGATTGAAAGTGCTTCCATCCAGCCAGTGCCCAAATCGAAGACTCAATCTGCGGGTAAGAAAGGGTAAATTGTCCAACCTTACATTTGCATAAACGCATTATTACTTGTTGTTACCTTTGATTTGCCATCTTAGACATGATCGAAAGGCCTGGGTTTGGCACCCAGGTCACATTTTTCATGTGCTAACATTTGCTGCAGATTTAGCCTGAAGAGACCCCAACAAGTGCAGGATCGAAGGGCCTGGGATTCAATACCCATGCCCTGCATTTTTGTTTCGCTCACATACTTTTACAGGTATAACATCCCAGATCGAAGGAGAGCCCTTCTCTGGATCGAACCCATTAGCGTGCTGGATCGAAAGAGGCATCTCATCCCTGGATCGAAAGCCATGACCTCTATGATCGAAGGGCAATCCTCTTCCCTGGATCGAAGGCTACTCACGCCTTACTGTCTGGCCCAATCGAAAGGACCAGGACCCTCTCTGGACCGAAGCAGTCCATTCCCTCCCTGGGTCGAAACTCCTTTTTTCCCTAGATCGAAGGATCCCTCCTGCACTTTATTTTTTTTTGTTTTTATTCTCATAGACTTCTTTTTATCTTTTTAATTAACATTAAAATAAAAAAAATCACAAAAAAATATTAGGTTAGTTTTTATTCAAATTAATTTTGTAAACAAATTAATTAATTATTTTAACTTCATTTTATCAATTTAAAATAAACTAGACTTAGGAATATTTAATTCAAATATCTTCTTAATCAAAAACAACCAAAAAGATTTACTTATTTACTTAGAAATCTCTTAGACGTCTCTTTTCCTTGTTTTACGCGCGTTTATTTTATTGTAATTGCCTATTGGGATGTAATAGCTTAACTAAGACCCTTTACTGCTTTATTCCCCCCAATTTTGGACATGTAAATAATCCCCCTCCCCGAAAGCCTTGTAATAGCGTAGGGTTTACAATTCCCGCACTTTAAATTCCTTTACATATATTAAACTGCTTAGATGTATGCTTACTAGGATTGCATGACAAGATTAACTCTTAAACTTAAAATCAACAATAGCTCACCATGACATGCAAGAGTAAAGTAACTGAAAATTGACACACGTGCACATGCCACTCTTAGGGTACACCTCACTTGGTTGCCTCGAACGTGGTCATTAAGTATAGGATGTTTTAGAGGTCGTCCTTTGTCCCAAGATCATAAGTTTCCTCGAAATGGTCGCCTCGATAAAAATGATCTAAGACATTAGGATTACCACTAAAGCATCCTAACGTTGCTTTAGTGACCACACGTCCCTAAAATCAAATTGACCCGAAAACTCCAAAGACGGTGCTACCTACTCCTCAATAGCAGGATAGTACTGTCTAAAGGACATTTGCACAATTAAATTCCCTTTTGAGTAGGTAGAGGTTCTTAAGTACTTGCTCTCTTTTAAAACAAAACAAAAACTTTTCGCACTTACACTTTCTTCAAAAACAAAACTCTTTTCAAAACCCACAAACACAAAGAAAAGCAAACCTTTTGAAAACATAGTGAGCAAGTACCTAAGAGCCCATGGATAACCACGAATAGAAAGGGTGCTAACACCTTCCCTTTCTATAATCTACCTCCCGAACCCGAGAAATATCTCGAAAAGGAATTTTTCTGTGCTTTTGTCCTTTCCCTTGTTGGATAAAATAAAAGACGGTGGCGACCCTTGCTTACCGCGACACTTTGCAAAAACAAACGCCAACGCGAACCAGCATTCAAAAAACAGTCAGTTCTCGTTCCCACCGACCACAGAACTGGCGACTCTGCTGGGGACGTTTAAATAAGTGAGGTGTACCTTAGGATTAGATTACTTGTGTTTTTAATTGTAATGCTTTGTATGCTTTTAATTTTGTGGACTTGTATCAGAGTTCTATAGATCCTAACCCGGATCTGGGGTACCCTTTTTAGGTAAGTAGTAGTAAACTGTGAGGGATCTGTCCGGCGTAGACTGACACGGATGAAGCAGTAGCTATGTTGGTGTGGCACCTTAGTCTGTACTGATATCCCTTGTATTGAAACAAGGAGAATATGGGTCTTCTAAGGAGTCATTAAGCACCAACTGACCTTAGAACCTTAAATTGACCAACTTGGCCATAGAATAGTAGCAGTATGCTACACTCATTGAGACTAAACTCTCGTGATGGTTCCGGCCGCAAGAAAAGGTTGCTAAGCTGGAATTATGACCGATTGAGGGTAGTCAGTGATATTGAGATCCTCTAGAACCCGATTACTATTTTTTTAGGACAGGTTTAAACCAACTAAACTGAAAAAGGGTAATGCCTAAACTCCACGCCAGCCTAAACTTAAGGCTATATGTGTGACTTGTGTGCCTTCAAACTTGAACTAATTGTTATCTGACAACAGGGGTTCCTTGCAGGTTTTGTTTACAGTCCTTATCCAACAAATTGGATTTATTGCAGGGCTCACTTACATCACCTCACTTTTTGCTTGAACGCATAGCATATACATCATAACATCATACCTTAACATTTCCTTAACCATTTCAAGGATCTCAAGGGTCTGTGATGCAGGTTATGGTAAATCAAAAGTCTAGCAAGGGGCAAAGGGGATTTACTTTCCTCTAGCCAATACCATCTAGAAATCCAAGCACGATAACTTCAGTTAGGGGCTATGACCCACTCGATATGGTGAGCTTGACTCTTGAAGAAGGACTCTCGGCAACATGAAGTTCCTTCAATCAAAACTACCAGATTCAGATTCTAACAGTTTCTTGTTTACCCCGCGAGATCCTTGAAAACATTGCATACATACATCATACATATCATAACGGGTCTTCTAATACAGGTCTCTCATGTTCTCGCTGTTTATTGTAGGAATGGCTTTCCAACCAGACAACCAAGATCTCCGAGCTCAAAACGCCCAACTTCAAGAAATGTTCTTGAACCTATCCCAGGGGCAAGAAGAAATAAAAGCTCTCCTCACAAGGGGCTTGGTCCTAGGGAATCCAGGAGGCATCAGGAATGATCAGTTGGAAGGGCTACAAATTGAGTTGGCAACAATGAAGATCCAGGTGATGGGACAGCTGGTGGGCCAGATGGCTCTCATTCAAGACTTAGCTCAAAGACAAGAAGAGCTCAGGGTCCTCGTCAACAAGCTGCTTCAAAATAACCGAGTGGGGCAAACAACTAGGGTTGAAGATCAAGTTATCATTCAACCACCTTTGGGGCAAGAAGACAAGGGAAAAGCTCCTCAGCTTGCTTCAGGGTCACAAGCCCAGCATCAACCTCACCAAAAGCAACGGGTTGACCGGAGGCAATTTACCAAGCTCAACATGTCGTTGTCTCAAGCTTTACAACACCTGTTAAGATTGAATCTGGTGACATTAAGGTACCCTCCTAAGAATCCCAACACAGCCTCCCCAAGGTACAATCCTGATGCAAGTTGTGCATACCATTCTGACAGTCCTGGACATGACACCGACGACTGTCGGACTTTGAAGAACAAAATTCAAGACCTGATTGATGAGGGAGCATTGGAATTCACACAAGATGGTCAGGCTGAGTTCTTATACCATCCCTCCAAGGTTCACCATTTGAAGTGACAAGTACTGAGACGAGAAGATTTTTGTTCATTTGAATTTTCAAGTTGTAATCTCTTTGTTATTCAAACAATTATCCATTAATGCCAAACTTTGTTTCATTAATGCATCACATATGTTTGTCTTAATTTGATCCAATCATTTTCATTATATTTAAACTATGCTTTTTACTCTCTTTATGACATTCAACTCTTGCTAAAAAGTTACAAGCCTTTAGAGGGAGGATGATGAAACAATGCCATAATCTCATACAGTATGCTTTTGGACAGACCTTGCTGACGATGTACATGCATTTCTTTCGAATCCTAAACACTGGAGTTATGAGGAAGATAATCCCTAGTCAACCCCTTCGAGCCAAAGAAGTAGGAGTTTTATGTTTTTAAACAAATTGAAACCTTTGATTTAAACCTGGGGCAGGGTAGCCTCTCAGTTAATTCAAAAGATGTGCACTGAAGTCGCAAAACTCTCAGTTTATAATACAACGAACGACATCAAAAGCATTCCTCTGGAATCAAAAGACAGTGGTGGTTCCTTATCTCATAGGCAGTCAATCTCTCAAAAGAGAAAAGCCCACTAAGCCAAAATCTATAAAGGAGGCTTAAGAAAGATGGGGCATCCCGCTGACTGTAATCTCGAAAACAAGAACAGTCAGGCAAAAGTTAGGGATAACAAATCAAAAGAACGAGGTCACTAAAAATCCTCAATAACATGAAAAAATGTTGCAAAAATGACTGCCTTCCAACAAATTCAACTTGTGTGAACCATCACCAAAAACGTCGTTCCAGACTCATTTGGAGTCCAAATGCATAATTAACTGAGTTTAGGATTGAAGAACATCACGAGGAGCGGGTGGGTACAAATATACTTTGATCCTTTATCCTTTGTTTCTTAAACCGTGAACCAAGCCACGTTACAACCCTTCAAAAGTCCTAACTGAAGCATGGGTTAGTTCGAAAGCATACTGTTACAAAAGGTATCCTGACTCCTGTAAGGCTTTGCCCTAAATCTTGCGTTGAATTCGTCTTATAAAAAAAAGTTTTCTGCTAAAAAACACACTTTCAAAACTTCGAGACAAGCGTAAACTTTGCATTATTTGAATATCACTGTTTGCATTTGGCTATTTGTTTGACAGCGGAGAAATTCACACAACAAATATCCGATGAACTAAATCCCTCTCAGTGAACGAAATCACTTCAAAAGGGATGACACTTCCAATCAAGGGGCATGGCATGATCATTGTCCATCACCTGGGGCAGTCCAATCAAGATTCCAGGACATCTCTCAAAGTAGTGCAGATTAACCAGGGGCAAATCTCCATCTCCGTCACTTGGGGTATTGAACATCAATCTCAGTGAAGGGTTACATACAGTCAAACATTTCTAGGCAGTGCCACAAACACCTGCTGCTAGGGGCAATGACAAATCTCCCCAGATCCTTCTCATAGGATGACTCCCAGCAAGGGTTTAATCTCTGAAAACCTTTCCCTAACTGAATCCACCTCAAGAATCCTCGAGGACTTCCCCCAACGAAGATGTCACCTCTCTAGCGGACTGACGACAGGGTTTATTTCCCCAACAACACCAGGATTCCCCAGCTTGAGTTTGCCTCTCTGACTACTACATATCAAAGGACCACAACTCCTCTTCCCCAGTAGACTACTCTGCAATCCCCAGTAAGTTACTGTGAAACCTGGACTCGACCAGATGTCAGTTTAACTTTGACTCCCCAGTAGAGCAACGGACAACCGAGACTCCTGAACTTGTTCCCCAAGAACGAATCAATACTCTCCACATAGTTCACAACTTTCCCCAACGGAGTTCTCCTCAAAAAAACAAGGATCCTCAGTGGAAACATTCTAAGCAAAGTTTGAAGATATACCTACTCTTCAACAGCAGCTCGAGATTTAATAAGTCCCCAACGCTTGTCAAGAATTTATTCTCCAAGACAAAATTACATTTCAACAACATTTATAACATGTGCATACAAAATGCATATAACATAAATCTCATTTATTTTGAGAACATCATTACACAATGCATACATCATGACATTGCATACAACTAACTCTTTACCTTTTCAGGAAAGATCGATCAACAGATAAAAGTCATTACCTTTTGAAGTAGCAATCGTCCAAGATTCCTTCATCATCCTACTGAGGTAGAAGTCATCCAAGATTCCTTCACCATCCTGCTGAGGTAGAAGTCATCCAAGATTCCTTCATCATCCCGTTGAGGTAGTAATCGTCAAAGATTCCTTCATCATCCTGCTGAGGTAGAAGTCATCCAAGATTCCTTCATCATCCTGCTGAGGTAGTAATCGTCCAAGATTCCTTCATCATCCTGCTGAGGTAGTAATCGTCAAAGATTCCTTCACCATCCCGTTGAGGTAGTAATCGTCCAAGATTCCTTCACCATCCCGTTGAGGTAGTAATCGTCCAAGATTCCTTCATCATCCTACTGAGGTAGAAGTCATCCAAGATTCCTTCACCATCCTGCTGAGGTAGTAATCGTCCAAGATTCCTTCATCATCCTGCTAAGGTAGTAATCGTCCAAGATTCCTTCATCATCCTGCTGAGGTAGAAGTCATCCAAGATTCCTTCATCATCCTGCTGAGGTAGTAATCGTCCAAGATTCCTTCATCATCCTGCTGAGGTAGAAATCATCCAAGATTCCTTCATCATCCCGTTGAGGTAGTAATCGTCAAAGATTCCTTCATCATCCTGCTGAGGTAGAAGTCATCCAATATTCCTTCACCATCCTGCTGAGGTAGTAATCGTCCAAGATTCCTTCATCATCCTGCTGAGGTAGAAGTCATCCAAGATTCCTTCATCATCCTGCTGAGGTAGTAATCGTCCAAGATTCCTTCATCATCCTGCTGAGGTAGAAGTCATCCAAGATTCCTTCATCATCCCGTTGAGGTAGTAATCGTCAAAGATTCCTTCACCATCCCGTTGAGGTAGTAATCGTCCAAGATTACTTCACCATCCCGTTGAGGTAGTAATCGTCCAAGATTCCTTCATCATCCTGCTGAGTTAGAAGTCATCCAAGATTCCTTCATCATCCTGCTGAGGTAGTAATCATCCAAGATTCCTTCATCATCCCACTGTTGTAGCAATCGTCTCAGATTCCTTCATCATACATTGTGATCGGTGGAAATAGAATTGACTGTTTTTGAAATGTTGGTTCGCGAAATGTCGCGGTAAGCAAGAGTCACCACCGTCTTTTATGTTCTCCAACAAGGAAAGGACAAAAGCACAACAAAATTCCTTTTCGAGATGTTTCTCGGTTCGGGAGGTAGATTATAGAAAGGGAAGGTGTTAGCACCCTTTCTATCCGTGGTTATCCACGGGCTCTTAGGTACTTGCTCACTATGTTTTCAAAAATTGTTTGCTTTTCTTGTGTTTGTGGGTTTTGAAAAAGTTTGTTTTGAAAACTTCTAGGTAACTCTTGTATCAGTCCTCAAGAGTGTATGAAGTATTTGTTTGAAAACTTTTTGAAAGTGTAGGTGCGAAAAGTATTTTTTTGTTTTTTGAAAGAGCAAGTACCCAGGATAAATCTACCTACTCTAAGGAATTAAGCTGTGTAAGAGTCCTTTAGACAGTACTATCCCACTATTGAGAAGTAGGTAGCACCGTCGTTGGAGTTTTCGGGTCAATTCGATTATAGGGACATGTGGTCACCAAAGCAATAGTAGGACGCCTTAGCGGTAACCCTAATGTCCTAGATCCTTTTTATCTGAGGCAACCGTTTCGAGGCAACTTGGATCTTTAGACAGGAGGGCGACCTCTAAAACACCCTATACTTGATGACCACCTCGAGGCAACCAAGTGAGGCGTACCCTAGAAGTGGCATGTGCGAGTGTGTTGTTTTTCAATTAATTTTATCTTGGCACATGTATTGTGGTGAGCTACAGGTTGATTTTATTTTTCAGGTAAGTCTTGTCATGCATCGTTAACAGTTAATAATTGTGCGGAAAATAAATTGCGGAAAGTGAATCTACGCTATTACAAGGCGTCGGGTATTTACATCGCCAAAAACATAACCCTTTGGAAAATAAATGCGAGAAATAAATAAAGCGATAAAAGTCCTAATCATCTATTACATTCTCGGAGCAGATACATAAATATAATCAAAATAGGAATCAAGAATAAATATGTGCGCGAAGGAATTGAATCGGGAAAAGCCTTAGGGTTTTGACCCTTTGAGAAAAGAATGGAATTTGGTCCCTTTTTGCAATTAATTAATGTTAAACCTAATTTACTAATTAATTAATTAATTAAAAGAAAAAATTTTTTTTGTGTTTTTTATGTTTTAATGAAAATAAAAATAAAAAAGTTAGTAAAACCTAATTCTACATGGATTTTATTTATTGTGAAAACAATTAAAATTAACCTAATTAACTAAATTAATTTGTTAGAATTTATTTCCAAAATAATTAAATTAAAGTGAAATTAATAAATAATAATAATTAAAAAATATTTACATTTTTAGTTATCTGAATTTATTATGAAAAATTAATTTGTGAGTTAATTAAATAGTAATAATAATAATTATAATCAAATAATTAAAAGAAAACAAAAATATAAAAGAAGAAAAGAAATAATTAAACCAGGGGGGTGATGGGCCCAGAAGGAGGTTCATTTGGAAATTTCTCAGGCCCATTAACTCCAAGCCTTGTTGACTTTCTGGTTCGTCTACACATGCATTGACCTGAGAATACCATGATCATTCAATTCTGACCATTGGATTTGTGCCTGGAGCCACATGGCGCTTGGATGTCTGGAGGCACATGGTGTACCACCCTTGGAAAGCTGCACGTGAACATGCATAAGAAAATAACAAATAATTGTTTTGGGGGGACCTGGGAATCGAACCCAGGTCCCAATGGTTCTTGGACAACGCATGCTCCACTAGGCCAGTTGCTTGCATCTGTTAGTAAGATAAACAATGAATATAATATATAAAAGTCAATGCATATATTGTAAAACAAATAAAACGCGCGTTTTCATTTGAATGGACTAATCAGAAGCCAGCACGTCTTCATCTTCCTCGCTTCCCTGTAAAAAGAACAAATAGATAGCGGGGGTTTTTAACCCCCACAATTTGGCATGAGGAAAAATAGCGAATAGAATCCTGGGCTATATAAATATTTCGCGAGGATGGTGTTTGATTCGTCTTGTCTCAATGAATTCAACCATGGGTCTCTCAAGGTCTGATTTTTCCTATACAACAAAGCCCTAATCTAGAAGCTTGGAAACCCTAGAATTCATCAATGGCAATTTCTGTTTCAGGGTGTTTCAATGCAATTAAACCACACCATTAGCTTCGTATGAGTCCTATTAACACAAAACAATCACAATAGCATGTTAAATATGCATGAATCAAAGTATACGATTTTGGAAAAATACTTCAAACCGTGAAACTGTTTGCAACGATTTCTTGAGCTATGAAGCTTGGTTTTGATTGCAAATCGTTCCTCACACTCCCAGCAATGTATTTGAATCACTATAATGCTTTGAATTGGCTTGGAATGTGGAAAACGGTTTTCAAGTTTTCTTGAATTTTTTCAATATTGGCTATGGCTTTCTGCAGCCATTCTCACGTCCATGGAATTAGGTTTGAGTTGTGTATATATAGAGGATTGAATTTAGGTTAAATCTTGGCCAAGAAATCTATGGAATGATGGCTTCAATATTTGATTTTCAATCATATCTTTTTGCATCTTTTTGATTGAAAAATCTTGCCAAACTTGGATATTCTTGTCCCCTTGATGTGCACACGAATTTGCCAGCTTGTCTTGAGCTTGTTTGCTTCACAAAAGATTGAAAAAAACATATCTTTGAATTTCCTACATTTTAAATTAATTAAATGAATTAAAATCAATTAAAAATCCAATTAATTAATAAAAATAAGAAAATAAATCAATTTAAGCTTGATGGGTCGTGCATATGCTTTGAATAAAGTTCCAAGAAGGAATTTGGGGCCCATTAGCAAAAATAAGGTATTTTGAGCAAAGTTGACTTTTGCAAATTCACAAAAATTTCCCAACTTCTCCAATGCATATCTTGCTCAATTTTGATCATATGAACATGTTCTTGGACATTTTGGAAAGGTCTTGAAGTCCTCTAACCAATGCCTTTGGTCCCATGTCATTTGGATTTACCAATCTCAAGTTATGGTCTTTGACTTAAAATGCCTTTTTGTTGACTTTTGAAATTGACCTATAATGTAGAAATTGATAACTTTTTGTGAGAGCATTTATTGGACTTGGAATATGAATATGAGTTGTAGGAAATGTCATCCCCTTCAAAATGAGCATTGGATGGGATTTTTCTGATGAACCATGAAAAAGTTATGCCTTGGTCAAGATACAGTTGACTTTCCTACTGTCCAAAAATAGTAACTTTTGCATCCTTGATGATTTTTGAGCCATGCTTGTGGAATCATGATCAAGACTTGATCAAATGATGATTGTGTACTCAAAATAAGATGTTGACCAAAAATTCTGACTTTTGACTGCAAAATGACCCTTTTACCCCTGCAGTTGACTGTGGATCAAATAGGGCTTTTGACTGTGGAAATTGACACTGTGAGTCTTGAAACTTGACATGTAGGAGCTTGAGGATGTATGTGGGCATATGAGACTTGATTGAGCCATTGAAAACCTCAAATTCCTTGAAAGAACAAAACCCTAATTTTGACTGGCTTAGGAGGCATTTGGACTGTGCAACCCTTGAGAAATCTTGAACCATTTGAAGATGATTCTTGACAAACCTTGAAGGATATGGGAGGACAAATTTTGGGGTACAACAGTTGCCCCTGTTCAATCTTCTTAGACCTGAGTATGTAGATTGGCTTGCGTGCCTTTCGTGATCCGAAGGTGGAAGATGATTGAACACTAGAGTGCCCAGAAATTTGCACTCGCATAGTATGGTATCAGCAGTGTGATGGAGGGAATGGGCTTATAGATACCATTTGGAGATATAATGGATAGTTGTAGAGATGGGCTTATAGATGCCATCTGGAAATGTGTGTCGATCGCGTAAGAGATTCCTTAGCGAGAACTTGTGTACCTGAGAAAGAAAGATAATTTCCTGGCCTGTTACAGGTGTTGGTCTTCAATTTTCTTCATGTAGATGCTTTCCTGGCTAGATACAGATGTAGATCTACAATCAGTCGCTCACAGATATGCCATGGCTAGATACAAGTATCAAATCTGGAACTTCAAAAGGTTGATCGAGATAGCTTTCCTGGCTGGATACAAGTGTAGACCTCTGACCTGAGAATGAAAGATAATTTCCTGGCCTGTTACAGGTGTTGATCTTCAATCTCTTCATGTAGATGCTTTCCTGGCTAGATAAGGTGTAGATCTACAATCAATCGCTCACAGATATGCCCTGGCTAGATATAGGTATCGAATCTGGAACTTCAAAAGGTTGGTAGAGATAACTTTCCTGGCTGGATACAGGTGTAGACCTCTGACTTGAGAATGAAAGATGACTTCCTGGCTAGATACAGGTATTGATCTTAAATCTCTTCATGTAGATGCTTTCCTGGCTAGATACAGGTATAGATCTACAATCAGTCGCTCACAGATATGCCCTGGCTAGATACAGGTATCGAATCTGGAACTTCAAAAGGTTGGTAGAGATAGCTTTCCTGGATGGATACAGGTGTAGATCTCTGACCTGAGAATGAAAGATAACTTCCTGGCTAGATACAGGTGTTGATCTTCAAACCCTTCATGCAGATACTTTTCTAGCTAGATACAGGTATAGATCTACAATCAATCGCTCACAGATATGCCCTGGCTAGATACAGGTATCGAATCTGGAACTTCAAAAGGTTGGTCGAGATAGCTTTCCTGGCTGGATACAGGTGTAGACCTCTGACCTGAGAATGAAAGATAATTTCCTGGCCTGCTACAGGTATTGATCTTCATACTATTCATGCAGATACTTTCCTGGCTAGATACAGGTATAGATCTACAATCAATCGCTCATAGATATGCCCTGGCTAGATACATGTATCGAATCTGGAACTTCAAAAGGTTGGTAGAGATAGCTTTCCTGGCTGGATACAGGTGTAGACCTCTGACCTGAGAATGAAAGATAATTTCCTGGCCTGTTACAGGTGTTGATCTTCAAAAATCTTCATGCAGATACTTTCCTGGCTAGATACAGGTGTAGATCTACAATCAGTTGCTCACAGATATGCCCTGGCTAGATACAGGTATCGAATCTGGAACTTCAACAGTTGATGGTAATATCTTTTGATTGACCTCTTCCTGAAAAGGCAAAACATTAGTTGTATGCAATGTCATGATGTATGAAATACATGATGTCAAGATGTTCTCAACACGAGACTGTGTCGTATGCAATTTATCATGTATGTAAATAGGAGATATGAAATGTGAAATGTTTATGAATGTATCTTCGTCTGGGAAAATAAATCCTTGATAGATGCCGGGAAGTTAAATCCTGGGCTGATGTTTGAAGAGTAAAGTTCTTCGTTTCCGCTGGGGATGATGCACGAAGATGATTGCAAGAATAAACCGGTAGGAGAAGATGACTCCGTTGGGGAAATAAACCTGGTGAAGAGATTACTCTGCGGGGAATTACTCTGTGGGAAGAGATGCTTCGCTGAGATTTTAACGATAACTTCGCTGGGGATTCCGTTGATAAGTTATGTTGGGGAATTTGATGATGACTCCGCTGGGGATAGGAAGAACTTCGCCGAGGACGATCTTTTCGTTGTAATTTGCTGAGGATAACCCAGTTAGACTCTGGTGGGGAATAACCTTTGAATATGGCTGGGAGAGATATTTGTACTCTGCAGGGGACAAGCCTCCAGAATCTACTAGGGAGATGGTTCAACTCTCCTGGGGAAACTTTGGACTACACTGGGGAAATGGCTCCACTGGGGTGTCTTGTATTCCGCCGGGGAACAATCTTATATTTCTGTTGAGGAATATTAAGACTGTCGGGGATGCTTGCTGAGGAATATCTGTATACTCCGCTGGGGAAAATTAAGATCTTCTGGGGATACCCAACTTCCTTAGGACTGATAGTAGACCAACTCTACTTGGGGGAGAGTGTTGCTGACTTGCTGGAGATATTGTGCCTTTTTAGGGCTGAGAGACCAACTCTGCTTGGTGGAGAGTATTGCTGAATATTGCCTTACTCTGCGGGGAGTGAAGGTATATTGGTCAAATTCTTCAGCTGAACTTACCTTGGCACCTAGAGGACAGAGTAACTTGTACAGTTCGAACAGTTCTTCTTGCCCCAGCTTCCGTGGGAGAAGGTACCTGTGGAGGTGCTTGATGAATGCCGATTGACAAATCTTCTTCTGGTAGGCAAGTGACGAGATGATAGGACATAGTCGTACGCTTTGATCCCTAATTTTTGCCTGGACCGCCCTTTCGGGTTTTCAGTCCACCGGGATACCCATTTTTGCCCAAGCCGCCTTTTCAGGTTTTCAGTCCACCGGGATACCCATTTTTTCCCAAGCCGCCTTTTCAGGTTTTCGACTTGCCGGGTGTACAAATTTTTCATTTTCATCCCTCATTTTGCCCGAACCCTTTTGGTTCGCCGGGAAGCCCTTATTTTTGCCTAGGCCAGTCAACCTAGCGGGTCTTTGATTATGCATAGTATTTTTCGACTATACCCATGCTCTCAGAATGTAGGGAGCTGCCACTGTCAGTAGTATTGTGTTGCCATACTACCAGAAGATGTTTGATCATGCCAGATTCGTTGTCGGAATTCATGTCCAATGCCCCAAGTGACTCAGGCGGAGATTTGCCCCTGGCTATTTGGCATTTTGAGAGATTCCTTGAATCTTGACTGGACTTCCCCAGATGATGGACAATGATCATGTATGCCCCTTGGTTGGAAGTGTTTTTCCACTTGAGGTGACCTTTTGTTGAGAAGATTTTTGTTCATTAGATATTCGTCGTGCGAATTTCTCTGTTGTTCGAACAAATAGTCATATGCAAACAATGTTATATTAAAAATGCAAAGCTTATGTCTGTCTTTTTGAAAATGCATTTTTCAGCAAAACAAGCAAATTTTGTAAAATGTGATGTCAACTCAAGATTTTACAGCGAGCCCTACAGGAGTTAGGATACCTTTCGTAACAGTATGCTTTCGAACTAACCCGTGCTTCAGCTAGGACTTTTTAAGGGTTATAACGTGGCCTGGTTCACGGTTTAAGAAACAAAGGATAAAGGCTCAAAATTTATTTGTACCCACCCACTCTTCGTGATGTTCTTCGATCCTAAACTCAGCTAATCGTGCATTTAGATCCTGTTTGAGTCTTTGCTATGATATTCCGGCGATGGTTCAGATACTGACAGTTTATTTTGAACAGGCAGTCATTTTTTTGTTGTTGAGGGTTTGTAGGACCTCTTTCTTTTTGATTTTGTTATCCCTGTTTTTTGCCTGAACTGTTTCTTTTGTGATTACAGTCAGCGGAATGCCCCAGTTTGTAAGTCTCCTTCATAGGTTTTGACTTATTGGGCTTTTATTTTGAAAGATAACGACTTCCTGTCCTTATGATTATACAGAACCATCCCCATCTTTTGTTTTGGAAGGACTCCTTTGATACTGTTCATTATACACCTGGATCAACTGAGAAAACTACCCTGCCCCAGGTTATGATTGAGGGTTTTAATTTGTGAAAAGAAAAACTCCAACTTCTTTGGCTCAAAGGGGTTGACTAGGGATTATCCTCCTTATAACTCCATTGTTTTAGGATTTGAAACAATGCCCGTACCTCATCAGCGGGGTCTGTTCAAAATCATACTGTAAAGATCGTGGTATCGTTTTCGTCATCCTCCCTCAAGAGGCTTAGAATTTTTTAATCGAGGGTTTGAACATCACAAAAAATGAAAGCAATTTGAATATAGTGAATATGAATGGATTGATTCAAAACAGACATATGCAATGCATTGATAAAGTAATAAAGTTTGACATAAATAAATGTTTGAACAATCAAAAGAAAATTACAAATTGAAAATTCTAGTGAACAAAAAGTCTTCTCGTCTCAGTACTTGTGACTTCAAATGGTGAACCTTGGAGGGATGGTAGAAGAACTCAGCCTGACCACCTTGGGTGAATTCCAATGCTCCTTCATCAATCAGGTCCTGGATCTTGTTCTTCAGAGTCCAACAGTCGTCGGTGTCATGTCCTGGACTGTTAGAGTGGTATGCACACCTTTCATCAGGGTTATACCTTGGGGAGGCTGTGTTGGGATTCTTAGGAGGGTCCCTTAACGTCACCAGATTCAATCTCAACAGGCGTTGTAAAGCTTGAGACAGTGACACGTTGAGCTTGGTGAATTGCCTCCTGGGCTTGTTTGGCTTGCTCTGATCAACCTGTTGTTCTTGGCGAGGTTGTTGTTGGACCTGTGAGGTAGAAGCGACTTGAAGAGGTCTATTCATCAAACCAAACCTTTGACTTTTCTGAAGTTGATTAATGACTTGATCCTCAACCTTGACTGTTTGCTTCATATTGTTGCATCTGTCTTGATGAAGCTGGTTGATCATGGTTCTCAACTCTTCTTGCTCCCGAGCTAAGCCTTGGATAAGAGCCATCTGCCCCAGCATCAAGGTTCTCATTGCATCTACCTCAGCTTGCAGGTGTTTCAGCCGTTCGTCCTTATTGTCTTCAGGACTTTCCTTGACCAAATTCCCCATGAGGAGTGTTCTCAACTCTTCCTGCCCCTTGGATAGGTTTAGGAAGATTTCCATGAACTGAGTCTCTTGAGTATGAAGATCCTGGTGGTCTTGTTGGAAAGCCATTGCTGAAATAAACAGCGAGAACGTGAGAGACCTGTATCGGATGACCTGTTATGCAATGATATGTATGATATATGTATGCAATGTTTTCAAGGATCTCGCGGGGTAAACAGGAAACTGTTAGAATTTGAATTTTGCAGCTTGATTGAAGGAGATTCCTGTTATTAAGAGTCCTTCTTCAAGAGTCAGGCTCACCATATCGAGTGGGTCATAGCCCCTGACTCAAGTTACCATGTTTTGATCTCCAAACAACCTTGGCTAGAGGAAAATAAATCCCCTTTTGCCCCTTGCTAGACATTTGGTTCATCATGACCTGCATCACAAACCTTTGAGATCCTTGAAATGGGTTAGTCCTTATGCAAGATGCATGCAATGTTATGATGGTATGATGTCATGGTAAAGGCACACCACAAGTATTCACAAAAGGCAAACATGGTAAAGGCACACAAGTCACACAAAAGAGCCCTTAGATTTCAGGCTGGCATGAAGTTTAGGTACTACCCTCTTTCAGTTTCAGTTGGTTAAGACCTGTCATAAAAAATAGTAACCGGGATCTAGAGGATCTCAATATCACTGACTACCCTCAATCGGTCATAATTCCAGTTTGGCAACCTTTATTTGCATCTGGAACCATCGCGAGAGTTTAGCCTCAATGAGTGTAGCATACTGCTACGTTCTATGGCCAAGTTGGTCAATTTAAGGTTCTAAGGTCAGTTGGTGCTTAATGACTCCTTAGAAGACCCATATTCTCCTCGTTCTAACACAAGGGATATCGGTACAGACCAAGGTGTCACACCAACGTAGCTATTGCTTCACCCGTGTCGGTCTACGCCGGACAGGTCCCTCACAGTTTATTGCTACTTACCTAAAAAAGGGTACCCCAGATCCGGGTTAGGATCTATAAAACTCTGATACAAACCCACAAAAGTAAATCATACAGAGCATACAATTGAAAACATAAGTGATCTTATCCTAAGGTACACCTCACTTATAATAATCCCCAGCAGAGTCGCCAGTTCTGTGATCGGTGGAAATAGAACTGACTGTTTTTGAAATGTTGGTTCGCGAAATGTCGTGGTAAGCAAGAGTCGCCACCGTCTTTTATGTTCTCCAACAAGGAAAGGACAAAAGCACAGCAAAATTCCTTTTCGAGATGTTTCTCGGTTCGGGAGGTAGATTATAGAAAGGGAAGGTGTTAGCACCCTTTCTATCTGTGGTTATCCACGGGCTCTTAGGTACTTGTTCACTATGTTTTCAAAAAAAATTTGCTTTTCTTGTGTTTGTGGGTTTTGAAAAAGTTTGTTTTGAAAACTTCTAGGTAACTCTTGTATCAGTCCTCAAGAGTGTATGAAGTATTTGTTTGAAAACTTTTTGAAAGTGTAGGTGCGAAAAGTATTTTTTTTGTTTTTTGAAAGAGCAAGTACCCAGGAGAAATCTACCTACTCTAAGGAATTAAGCTGTGTAAGAGTCCTTTAGACAGTACTATCCCACTATTGAGAAGTAGGTAGCACCATCGTTGGAGTTTTCGGGTCAATTCGATTATAGGGACATGTGGTCACCAAAGCAATAGTAGGACGCCTTAGCGGTAACCCTAATGTCCTAGATCCTTTTTATCTGAGGCAACCGTTTCGAGGCAACTTGGATCTTTAGACAGGAGGGCGACCTCTAAAACACCCTATACTTGATGACCACCTCGAGGCAACCAAGTGAGGTGTACCCTAGGAGTGGCATGTGCGAGTGTGTTGTTTTTCAATTAATTTTATCTTGGCACATGTATTGTGGTGAGCTACAGATTGATTTTATTTTTCAGGTAAGTCTTGTCATGCATCGTTAACAGTTAATAATTGTGCGGAAAATAAATTGCGGAAAGTGAATCTACGCTATTACAAGGCGTCGGGTATTTACATCGCCAAAAACATAACCCTTTGGAAAATAAATGCGAGAAATAAATAAAGCGATAAAAGTCCTAATTATCTATTACATTCTCGGAGCAGATACATAAATATAATCAAAATAGGAATCAAGAATAAATATGCGCGCGAAGGAATTGAATCGGGAAAAGCCTTAGGGTTTTGACCCTTTGAGAAAAGAATGGAATTTAGTCCCTTTTTGCAATTAATTAATGTTAAACCTAATTTACTAATTAATTAATTAATTAAAAGAAAAAAGTTTTTTTGTGTTTTTTTATGTTTTAATGAAAATAAAAATAAAAAAGTTAGTAAAACCTAATTCTACATGGATTTTATTTATTGTGAAAACAATTAAAATTAACCTAATTAACTAAATTAATTTGTTAGAATTTATTTCCAAAATAATTAAATTAAAGCGAAATTAATAAATAATAATAATTAAAAAATATTTACATTTTTAGTTATCTGAATTTATTATGAAAAATTAATTTATGAGTTAATTAAATAGTAATAATAATAATTATAATCAAATAATTAAAAGAAAACAAAAATATAAAAGAAGAAAAGAAATAATTAAACCAGGGGTGTGATGGGCCCAGAAGGAGTTTCATTTGGAAATTTCTCAGGCCCATTAACTCCAAGCCTTGTTGGCTTTCTAGTTCGTCTACACATGCATTGACCTGAGAATACCATGATCATTCAATTCTGACCATTGGATTTGTGCCTGGAGCCACATGGCGCTTGGATGTCTGGAGGCACATGGTGTACCACCCTTGGAAAGTTGCACGTGAACATGCATAAGAAAATAACAAATAATTGTTTTGGGGGGACCTGGGAATCGAACCCAGGTCCCAATGGTTCTTGGACAACGCACGCTCCACTAGGCCAGTTGCTTGCATCTGTTAGTAAGATAAATAATGAATATAATATATAAAAGTCAATGCATATGTTGTAAAACAAATAAAACGCGCGTTTTCATTTGAATGGACTAATCAGAAGCCAGCACGTCTTCATCTTCCTCGCTTCCCTGTAAAAAGAACAAATAGATAGCGGGGGTTTTTAACCCCCACAATTTGGCATGAGGAAAAATAGCGAATAGAATCCTGGGCTATATAAATATTTCGCGAGGATGGTGTTTGATTCGTCTTGTCTCAACGAATTCAACCATGGGTCTCTCAAGGTCTGATTTTTCCTGTACAACAAAGCCCTAATCTGGAAGCTTGGAAACCCTAGAATTCATCAATGGCAATTTCTGTTTCAGGGCATTTCAATGCAATTAAACCACACCATTAGCTTCGTATGAGTCCTATTAACACAAAACAATCACAATAGCATGCTAAATATGCATGAATCAAAGTATACGATTTTGGAAAAATGCTTCAAACCGTGAAACTGTTTGCAACGATTTCTTGAGCTATGAAGCTTGGTTTTGATTGCAAATCGTTCCTCACACTCCCAACAATGTATTTGAATCACTATAATGCTTTGAATTGGCTTGGAATGTGGAAAACGGTTTTCAAGTTTTCTTGAATTTTTTCAATATTGGCTATGGCTTTCTGCAGCCATTCTCACGTCCATGGAATTAGGTTTGAGTTGTGTATATATAGAGGATTGAATTTAGGTTAAATCTTGGCCAAGAAATCTATGGAATGATGGTTTCAATATTTGATTTTCAATCATATCTTTTTGCATCTTTTTGATTGAAAAATCTTGCCAAACTTGGATATTCTTGTCCCCTTGATGTGCACACGAATTTGCCAGCTTGTCTTGAGCTTGTTTGCTTCACAAAAGATTGAAAAAAACATATCTTTGAATTTCCTACATTTTAAATTAATTAAATGAATTAAAATCAATTAAAAATCCAATTAATTAATAAAAATAAGAAAATAAATCAATTTAAGCTTGATGGGTCGTGCATATGCTTTGAATAAAGTTCCAAGAAGGAATTTGGGGCCCATTAGCAAAAATAAGGTATTTTGAGCAAAGTTGACTTTTGCAAATTCACAAAAATTTCCCAACTTCTTCAATGCATATCTTGCTCAATTTTGATCATATGAACATGTTCTTGGACATTTTGGAAAGGTCTTGAAGTCCTCTAATCAATGCCTTTGGTCCCATGTCATTTGGATTTACCAATCTCAAGTTATGGTCTTTGACTTAAAATGCCTTTTTGTTGACTTTTGAAATTGACCTATAATGTAGAAATTGATAACTTTTTGTGAGAGCGTTTATTCGACTTGGAATATGAATATGAGTTGTAGGAAATGTCATCCCCTTCAAAATGAGCATTGGATGGGATTTTTCTGATGAACCATGAAAAAGTTATGCCTTGGTCAAGATACAGTTGACTTTCCTACTGTCCAAAAATAGTAACTTTTGCATCCTTGATGATTTTTGAGCCATGCTTGTGGAATCATGATCAAGACTTGATCAAATGATGATTGTGTACTCAAAATAAGATGTTGACCAAAAATTCTGACTTTTGACTGCAAAATGACCCTTTTACCCCTGTAGTTGACTATGGATCAAATAAGGCTTTTGACTGTGGAAATTGACACTATGAGTCTTGAAACTTGACATGTAGGAGCTTGAGGATGTATGTGGGCATATGAGACTTGATTGAGCCATTGAAAACCTCAAATTCTTTGAAAGAACAAAACACTAATTTTGACTGGCTTAGGAGGCATTTGGACTGTGCAACCCTTGAGAAATCTTGAACCATTTGAAGATGATTCTTGACAAACCTTGAAGGATATGGGAGGGAAAATTTTGGGGTACAACACACATCATTATCAAAAAAGACCTCCTCTGGTTAGATTTATTTCTCCTAGTTAATGACAGGCAATCGAAGACCTTCAAATAACAGTCCAGATACGATCCAGATTCAGATGTAATTTTGTCACTCATTCAAATACAGTCCAACAATCGCCCCTGGATGGCATCTTTAAGCCCATCTCCAATGACTATCCATTACCTCTCCTGCAGATGGCATCTATAAGCCCATCCTCCTACCAACCATCTCCAAATGGAATCTGTAAGCCCATTCCCGACGTCAATGCTGATACTACACCATGCGAGTGCAAATTTATGGGCACTCTAGTGTTCAATTATCTTCCACCTTCGGATCGCGAAAGGCTAGAAAGCCAATCTATATCCTCAGGTTTAAGAAAATTGAACAGGGGCAACTGTTGCACCCCAAAATCTGCCCTCTCATGTTTTCCAAAGTCATCCCCCTGCCTGGTTGATCACAAACTCTTGCCTAAGGAAAAAAGAAGATTTTTGAGTGGTACTTCAAATACCTTTCGATTGGCATCCTGAGAGACACTTCGATTGACATTTTGGACAAGCATTTCGATTGGCATCCTGAAAGACCCTTCGATTGGCATTCTGAAGGAGTATTTCGATTGGCATTATGGACAAGCATTCGATTGGAATTATGTCAGGGCAATTTTGACAGGCATGTCAACCATGTCCTTCGATTGGCATGAACAACACCTTTTGATTGGCCTGTTAGCAGAGCATTTCGATTGGAATCCTTCGATTGATATTTGGGCCAGGCCCATTCGAAGAGTACGCAGGGAGTCCATTCGAAAGAGGCAAATCAAGACTAATCGAAGAGCATGGCCTGAAAGCACTCGAAATCCAAGCGTCCAGGTTCATTCAAAGGACACGAATGTTTCAAAAAAGGAAATGATTTAATGTGTTTGATTTTTATCCAGAGCGTTAAAGGCCTATTTTAATGGTTGTCCCTTGCCATTTTCGTGCACTTCCACACTCCTATAAATAGGAGGCCAGTGACACATTACAACACACAGAAAATTACACGAAAAATCACACGAAAATCATAGAACGAAAATTATACACACACAAAAAAAAAATCTGCAGGAGAACAAAACATTGGAGAGACGCTGCCCATAATTTTCCAAGCCAAAGCAGTCCCTCAGATCGAAGGTGCCTACGCCCAGAAGCCCTCAAATCAAAAGTGCCTACATCCAGGAAGTGCCCAGATCGGAAGTGCCTGCGCCCAGAAGTGCCCAGATCGAAAGTGCCTGCGCCCAGAAATCCCAGATTGAAAGTGCTCCCATCCAGCCAGTGCCCAAATCGAAGACTCAGTCTGCAGGTAAGAAAGGGTAAATTGTCCAACCTTACATTTGCATAAACGCATTATTACTTGTTGTTACCTTTGATTTGCCATCTTAGACAGGATCAAAAGGCCTGGGTTTGGCACCCAGGTCACATTTTTCGTGTGCTAACATTTGCTGCAGATTTAGCCTGAAGAGACCCCAACAAGTGCAGGATCGAAGGGCCTGGGATTCAATACCCAGGCCCTGCATTTTTGTTTCGCTCACATACTTTTGCAGGTATAACATCCCAGATCGAAGGAGAGCCTTCTCTGGATCGAACCCATTAGCGTGCTGGATCGAAAGAGGCATCTCATCCCTGGATCGAAAGCCATGACCTCCATGATCGAAGGGCAATCCTCTTCCCTGGATCGAAGGCTACTCACGCCTTACTGTCTGGCCCAATCGAAAGGACCGGGACCCTCTCTGGATCGAAGCAGTCCATTCCCTCCCTGGGTCGAAACTCCTTTTTTCCCTGGATCGAAGGATCCCTCCTGCACTTTATTTTTTTTGTTTTTATTCTCATAGACTTCTTTTGATCTTTTTAATTAACATTAAAAAAAAAATCACAAAAAAACATTAGGTTAGTTTTTATTCAAATTAATTTTGTAAATAAATTAATTAATTATTTTAACTTCATTTTATCAATTTAAAATAAACTAGACTTAGGAGTATTTAATTCAAATATATTCTTAATCAAAAACAACCAAAAAGATTTACTTATTTACTTAGAAATCTCTTAGACGTCTCTTTTCCTTGTTTTACGCGCGTTTATTTTATTGTAATTGCCTATTGGGATGTAATAGCTTAACTAAGACCCTTTACTGCTTTATTCCCCCCAATTTTGGACATGTAAATAATCCCCCTCCCCGAAAGCCTTGTAATAGCGTAGGGTTTACAATTCCCGCACTTTAAATTCCTGTACATATATTAAACTGCTTAGATGTATGCTTACTAGGATTGCATGACAAGATTAACTCTTAAACTTAAAATCAACAATAGCTCACCATGACATGCAAGAGTAAAGTAACTGAAAATTGACACACTTGCACATGCCACTCTTAGGGTACACCTCACTTGGTTGCCTCGAACGTGGTCATTAAGTATATGATGTTTTAGAGGTCGTCCTTTGTCCCAAGATCATAAGTTGCCTCGAAATGGTCGCCTCGATAAAAATGATCTAAGACATTAGGATTACCACTAAAGCGTCCTAACGTTGCTTTAGTGACCACACGTCCCTAAAATCGAATTGACCCGAACACTCCAATGACGGTGCTACCTACTCCTCAATAGCAGGATAGTACTGTCTAAAGGACATTTGCACAATTATATTCCCTTTTGAGTAGGTAGAGGTTCTTAAGTACTCGCTCTCTTTTAAAACAAAACAAAAACTTTTCGCACTTACACTTTCTTCAAAAACAAAACTCTTTTCAAAACCCACAAACACAAAGAAAAGCAAACCTTTTGAAAACATAATGAGCAAGTACCTAAGAGCCCGTGGATAACCACAGATAGAAAGGGTGCTAACACCTTCCCTTTCTATAATCTACCTCCTGAACCCGAGAAACATCTCGAAAAGGAATTTTTTTGTGCTTTTGTCCTTTCCCTTGTTGGATAAAATAAAAGACGGTGGCGAATCTTGCTTACCGCGACACTTTGCAAAAACAAACGCAAACGCGAACCAGCATTCAAAAAACAGTCAGTTCTCGTTCCCACCGACCACACCCCTGTTCCTGGAATTACGAGTAATTGTCTTTTGTTTCTCATGTAAACATTTATGAGCAGCAATTATTTTCAAATGCATATATCAAAAATGAATTATTGGACGTTCTTGCAAAACAAAACAGGAAAAGAAAAAAAACGAGTTGAAATTTGTGAAAACGTATTGTATTGATTTTTGAAGTTAGTCTGTAACAGGCGTTTTGTACAAAGAGGTTGACGTCCTAGTAAGAGAACGTCGCCGAAAGAACATAATTTATACAATTTGTGTAAAAGAAAGAAAAACAGCTATGTGAAATAATCCCATCGGGTTCCAACTCTGCTATTGCCTTTATATCTCTGAGCGTCTCATCACTTTGCTACTTGGTCGAAGGTGGATCAAATTGATTGGCGCCATTCGAGCTTGATAGTCGATACCGAAGTCTGGTTGCAAGATGATCCAATGAGACATAGTGTTACGCTTCAATCCCTAATTTTTTCCTGAACCTCCCTTTCGGGTTTTCAGTTCACCAGGATACCCTTTTTTGCCCAAGCCGTCTTTTCAGGTTTTCGACTTACCGGGTGTATAGTTTTTTTCATTTTCATCCCTTATTTTTGCCTGATCCCTTTTGGTTCGCCGGAAAGCCCTTATTTTTGCCTAGGCCAGTCAACCTAGCGGGTCTTTGAATATGCGTAGTATTTTTTCACTATGTATTCATTGACGGGGTGAGGAAGGTCGTCACCATCCATGGTGGTTAGAATCATAGCTCCTCCCGAGAAAATGTTCTTAACCACAAATGACCCTTCGTACGTGGGGGTCCATTTTCCCCTGGGATCACCTTACAGTAGTATGATGTGTTTGATTACCAGATCCCTGACTTGATATTCTTGACGTCTGAATTTCTTGTTAAAAGCCTTGATCATTCGCTTTTGATACGTCTGACCATGACAAATAGCAGTAAGTCTCTTTTCGTTGATTAAATTCAGATGATCAAGTCGGGTCTGGATCCAATCATCTTCGCTCAAACCTGCATCCTTCATAATCCGGAGAGAGGGTATCTGGACTTCAATGGGTAGGACTGCCTCCATGCCATACACCAAGGAGTAGGGTGTTGCCCCTGTCGATGTCCGCACTAAGGTACGGTACCCATGAAGAGCGAACGGTAACATCTCATGCCAGTCTTTGTATGTCACCGTCATCTTCGGCACAATCTTCTTGATGTTCTTATTAGCTGCTTCAACGGCCCCATTCATCTTTGGTCGGTAGGGAGAAGAGTTATGATGTTGTATCTTGAACTGTTTGCAGAGCTCGGTGATCATCGTATTGTTGAGATTCGTACCATTGTCTGTGATGATCCTCTCGGGTACACCATATCGACAGATCAAGTTGTGTCGAATAAACTGCGCCATGACATTCTTGGTTACTGTAGCAAAGGAAGCTGCCTTAACCCACTTCGTGAAATAATCAATAGCTACTAGAATGAAACAATGTCTGTTGGATGCACTAGGTCTGATCTCGCCGATCATGTCGATGCCCCACATTGCAAAGGGCCAAGGAGATGTCAAAACATTCAGAGGAACCGGAGGTACGTGCACCTTATCAGCATAGACTTGGCATTTATGACAGGTCTGAGAATGCTGATAACAATCGGCTTCCATAGTGGACCAATAATATCCTGTCCGTAGGATTTTCTTCGCCATGGTATGTCCACTGGAATGAGTTCCGAAGGTACCTTCATGTAACTCTGCCATGATCCTTTCTGCCTCGCTTTTGTCCACACATCGCAGTAAGGTTGAATCAAGGTTACGCTTATAGAGGACACCATTACTGATGAAGAACTTCGCAATGAACCTTCTCGAGAACTTCTTATCATTAACAGACGTACCCTCGGGGTACTCTTGAGTCTCAAGATACCTCTTTACCTCGTGAAACCAGGGTTTATCGGCCACTTCTTCAGTCTCAATGTCACAACAATGTGCGGGTTCGTCCAACCTCTCAATGGTAATTTGGGGATCTTCATTGTCCCACCTGACTTTGAACATAGAAGACATGGTAGCTAACGCATCCGCTAACTGATTCTCCTCTCTTGGGAAGTGTTCAAAGGTTATCTCCTCAAAATGTGGGAGCAATGTCAGTACATATTCTTTGTAAGGAATAAGATTTGGGTGTTTTGTATCCCACTCGCCTTTGATCTGACTGATCACTAGAGCAGAATCTCCGAATACACTCAAGAACTTAATCCTCAGGTCAATAGCAGCTCGAAGACCTAGGATACATGCTTCATACTCCGTCATATTGTTGGTAAAGTTAAAACATAATCGGGTGGTGAACAGAGTATGACAGTCCTCAGGAGATATGATCACAGCGCCAATGCCATTACCCAATGCATTTGATGCTCCATCAAAATACATAGACCATCGGGATCCTTCCTCAGGTCCCTCATTCGGTCCGGGTTCTTCATAGTCGGTCACCAACATAATGTTCTCATCCAGGAACTCAAAATTCATGGACTGGTATTCATCCATGGCCTGATGCGCCAAATGATCCGCCAATACACTCCCCTTGATTGCTTTTTGGGTTGTGTATTGGATGTCGTACTCGGTTAAGATCATCTGCCATCTTGCTATTCTTCCGGACAAGGCAGGCTTTTCGAAGATATACTTGATTGGATCCATCTTTGATATCAATAGGGTATTGTGAGTTAGCATATACTGTCTCAGCTAGAGAGCAGCCCATGCCAAAGCGCATTAAGTTTTCTCGAGCAATGAGTATCAGGTCTCACAGTCGGTAAACTTTTTGCTAAGGTAGTAAATAGCGTGCTCTTTTCGGCCAGACTCGTCATGCTGCCCCAACACACACCCCATTGAATTATCCAGTACTGTCAAGTATAAGATCAACGGTCTTCCTTCAACTGGAGGAATCAGAATAGGTGGCTCTTGGAGGTATTCCTTGATCCTTTCGAAAGCGGTATGACATTCATCATTCCATTTTACCACTTGATCTTTCTTCAGCAGCTTGAAGATTGGCTCACAAGTGGCAGTCAGATGTGAAATGAATCGGGCGATATAGTTCAGACGTCCCAAAAAACCTCTAACTTCCTTTTCTGTGCGGGGAGCCAACATCTCTTGTATGGATTTTACCTTGGTAGGGTCCACCTGAATACCCTTATCACTGACGACGAAACCCAGCAGCTTACCAGACCTTACCCCGAAGGTGCACTTGTTCGGGTTTAATCTCAACTTGTACATCTTCAACCTGTCAAATAGTTTCTGGAGATCATCTAGGTGCTCTTCCTCAGTTTGGGACCTGGCTATCATATCATCAACATAAACCTCGATCTCATGGTGAATCATGTCGTGGAACAAAGCGACCATGGCGTGCTGATAAGTTTCCTCAGCATTCTTCAACACAAAAGGAATTACCTTGTAACAGAAGGTGCCCCGCTGTGTAATGAAGGTTGTCTTCTCTATGTCTTTGGGAGCCATCTTGATCTGATTGTAACCAGAAAAACCATCCATGAAGGAGAAGATCTTATGATGCGCAGTGTTGTCAACCAGAACATTGATGTGAGGAAGTGGGAAGTCATCTTTAAGGCTTGCTCTGTTCAAATCTCTATAGTCCACACACATCCGTACCTTACCATCCTTCTTGGGCACTGGAACAACGTTGGCGACCCACTACGGGTAAGAAGTGACAACTAGGAACCCCGCTTCGAACTGTTTCATGACCTCAACTTTGATTTTCTCAGACATCTCAGGACGCATGCGGCGAACCTTCTGCTTTACTGGAGTACAGTCTTCTTTAGTCGGCAAGCGATGAACCACAATATCAGTGTCCAAACCAGGCATATCTTCATAAGACCAAGCGAAGATCTCAACATAGTCGTGTAGCACTTGTATCAACCGTTGTTTGACATTAGGCTCAAGATTCGCGCCTATCTTAACTTCTTTCATGTCTTCCTCTGTACCCAAATTCACTGATTCAACTGGCTCTTCATGAGGCTATATGGCCCTCTCCTCCTGCAGTAACAGTCTAGCAAGTTCTCCAGGCACCTCACAATCATCATCACCTTCGTCCTCGGCTTGGTTGATTGGATTTTCAAAGTCATAACTGGCAGTAGCAGAGTTGTTATCAATGGGATCCATAGTGGATATGGATATGCATTATGATACGTGAGTGTGTGTAAGACAATAGTTGTTTTTAATAAAGCGAGAGACAGAAAAAGAAAAACAAGGAGCCCAAAATTTGTAATTCAAGAAACGTCCAATGTTTTATTAATGATATATGAAATGACAGATAATAAGCCCTCACAAGCAAATCCAAGGTACCTCGGGCCAGGCACCGAGCCATAAAGTTTCAAACTGTTTATTACAAATCTCAAAACAAAAGTCAATTACTGTGGAATAAAATAAACAAGTACGAAGTCCTTCGCCGTCCAGTTGTTCAATCCACCATTGGTTGTAGGGTAGATCCAATTGTCAATGTCTGAATCTTCTTCACCATCCTCAACCGCATTAACCCCCTGATTATTGATATGTAGAGGAGGTCTTCCAATCTGTGCGCGCCTAACAACCCTTTGAGCCCCTGTAGTAAAGCCCAAACCAACTTTGTCAGTTTTGTGTGTGAAATCAGGGAGCTGACCCCAATTTGCACACCCACCTTTTTCAATTACAGCCCTGGCATCCTTGAGGGAAGCCATCTTCATCAGAGGTTTGTCAGTTGCAACTTTAGTTGACGCCAAAGTCTGAGGGACCTCTTAAAAGTTCTGACAAGGGGTTTCAATGAACTCCCCATCCATCTCCACATAGCGAACGGAATTAAGATGACTCACCATGTACTCCTCTTCACCTTGTACCGTGACAATCTTCCTCTTTACCAAATATTTCAACATTTGATAGAGCGTAGAAGTCACTGCCTCGGCCTTATGAATCCAAGGGCGACCCAGCAAGCAAGAATATGATGGTCGGATATCCATCACGTAGAAAGTAGATGCAAAAGTCTGAGAGCCTACTTTGACAGGGACGTCCACCTCCCCGTGCACCATCCATTTTGACCCGTCGAAAGCCCTGACCATAATATTGCTTGGCTTTAGAATCAAACCTTCACAGTCCAAATGGTCTAATGCCTTCTTTGGCAAAACATTCAATGAGGACCCGGTATCCACCAGTACATAGGCCATGGTAGTGCCCCTGCACTCGATCGAGACATGCAGAGCATCATTGTGATTTCTTCCTTTAGCAGTCAGATCTGCATCTGAGAAACCCAGCCCATTGTCGGTAGTCAAACTAGCTATGCAATCTTTGAATTGATCGGCTGAAGTTTCCTGCGGCACGTGCGCAGTTTTGAGGAATGCAATTAAAGCCTTTGCATGGGCTTCAGAACATAATAACAAGGACAACATGGATATTTTTGACGGGGTCTTCCCCAGCTGCTTGACTACGTTGTAGTCGCTCTTCTTGATAATCTTTAGAATTTCTTTTATCTCTTGTTTAGAGGTTTCTATAATGATCTTCTTAGGTGCCTTCATCCGGGAAGGCTCACCTATAATTTCCTTGCCCCGAGTCCCAGATGGCTCGGCGACAGGGGTGATAACTGGAACAAGAACTGGGATAGTAGCTGATGTACCAACAGATGGAATGACAACGGGTTTGTGGACGGTCAGAGGGGAAATCTCAGGAGAAAAGAGTCTTCCGCTTATGGTGACCTTGCTAGCCCCGACAATATTGTTGACATCAACATCAGCTTCCTCACTTTTTAAGTCTTGTTTAACTCCATGGTAATACACATCGACACCATAGTGCAAAGGGACAACTTTATCCGAAGTGTATGGGATAGGACCAGGGACAATAATTATTAACGGAGCAATTCTTGGGACGGGTGTAATCCTAACATGTTTTCTTGAGGAAACCTTGGAAGTATTGGCGGAAATGGTTATGATGGCAACATCTTGAATTGGAACCAACAGAATCATAGTCTTTTCGAACAGGATCTCTTTGTTATCCATCAGGCGTTGTACACCTAATTTCAATAAGTGGCAACCAACAGGCAAAATTAAACACATATGGCAAGCTTCACCACAGCGGAAATAAACCGTCTAGCAACAAATTCTTCTTAACTGTCATCAAAGGAGTAGAAATTTTTTCCACTGAGGTCACAAATAAATCATCGTCCACAGCATTCACTCCATGACCATGTTTAGGCATGGGAGCAGTTATGACGTTGGGCTTCTCCGGAGCGTCAAACTCAATCTCTTTGGCTTCGATCAAGTCTTGCACTTTATTTTTCAAGGCCCAACAATTGTTTGTATCATGACCTGGGTCGTCGGAGTGATAGGCGCAGCAGGCATTCAGATTATAGTGAGGAGATGTAGTGTTGGGATTCTTCGGGGCCTCCCTCAGAGTTACCAAATTGGTCTTTACTAACTGTGGTAGAATTTGAGACAAGGTCATATTGTGCCGAGTGTACTGCCTCTGTGGTCTTTCCACCCTTTGTTGATTGTTGCATTATGGAGCAACTGTGGTTCTTGATATCACTACCGCATTTACTGCTTGATGATGTTCAGGTCTGTTTTGGCCCCTCGAGCCGTAGATTGAACTAGCTTCTTTCTTACCGGTGAAAGGCTTCTTTACTACACTTGATGAAGTATCCTTCTGTATTTTACCACTTCGGATACCAGCTTCTACTCTCTCCTTAGTCAAGATCAACTCAGTAAACCCATATGACGAACTGCCGATCAGATGATTAAAAAATGGGCCGGATAGCGTCCCTAGAAACATGTCAACCAACTCCCTATCAGACAAAAGGGGTTGGACTCTTCCAGCTAAGTCTCTCCACTTCTGAGCATAGTCCTTAAAACCTTCACTTGCACCCATTGACATACCCTGAAGCTGATTACGAGTGGGAGCAAGGTCGGCGTTATATTGGTACTTCCTGTAAAAAGCAGCAGCAAGGTCCTCCCAATTTCGGACATTAGCTCCTTCCAACTGATAAAACCATTCAAGGTGAGTCCCTGACAGACTATCTTGAAAGAAATTCACCCACAAATTTCTATCAGCAGTGTGGGGTTGGATTTTCCTGAAGTACGAGCGGAGATGGAGTTTTGGACAGGATACTCCATCGTACTTGGCAAAAACAGGAGCTTTGAACTTATGAGGGATCACCACTCCCGATACCAATCCTAGTTCTCCGAAATCCAAACCAGAAATCTTCTAAATCTCCATAGCACTCAACCGGTCTTCTAGCTTCTTGTACCTATCCTCAGCAGGAGGATATTGCTCCTCATCATAATCTGTATCATTATCAGAGATTTCAGGACTGGGGCCCTTTTCTTCTTCTTGGTTCTCCCCTTCCTTGGATGAAGAGGACAGATCATCTTGCTGTTTCAACCTATCCTCAAACCTTTTACCCATACTCAGAAGAACGAACTTATTTTTCTTCTTCTTCTTCTCTTTTAGAATGAGAGTCTTCAAATCCTCTTTCCCTTTAGCCAAGCTCAAGAACATATGTTGGAATTGGTCGTTTTGTGCCTGAAGATCTTTGATGGCTTGATCAGAAGACATTCTGCTAAAATAAACAGCGAATAAGATGAGAAACCTGTAATGGTACCTGTAATGGTGTGCATGATAATGTGATGCGTATGTAATGATTTCAAAGACCTTGGGAAATTTAAATTTGCAAACCAAAAATAAACAAACTTTATTAGGTTAACTTGTAAAAAGGTTCAAAATGCCTTTAAGGCGTTACAAAGAAATAAATGGAAAACAAATCTAAACTAGAAAAGCAAAATAAAAAGTCATATGGACGCTTCCTCTTTGTGCTGACATAGTCATTGATCGTTCTTTCTTCTTCGAGCTGCCTGGTGAGCTTCAAAATCTTCCTTTCTTGCTCATGGTACTTCTCCCGGTAAGCATCCCTCTCCTCTTTCAGCTGAATCCAAGACATCTGCAATGTCCCAGTATCAGTGGGCATGTAAGGATATAAAACTGTGTAAGGAATGCCTTCTTCATTAGCGGGCTCCACAATCACTGGAAATACTGCTTCATAAGGCATCCCAAGCTTCTGGGCACGAGCTCGGACCCATTAGAGGTGAGGTTGCATAGGAAGGGAAGTCCTTGGTCCTAGCTCATGGGGATCAAATCTGTTCACCATGCCCCAAGCTCGTATAAACCTCCAGCGATGCTCGTCAATATCTTCCTTGTAGTCAAATGCAATATCTGTAAGAAGTAGCTCATGGGGACCGTCTCTCTGAGCACGAACAAATTATCACAAAGATAGACAAGGATTGTAGGTTATTCCCCCTCTAATTCCAAGCAACGGTACATTACGGTATCCCCCACAACAATCAATGACAACAATGCTTTCCATAACCCGGGAGCTCCAAAGAATATCGGTATGGGCAAGTGACATTATTCTGTAGGACCAACCCAAACCTTCTTCATTCTTCAACACGGACTTAGGGAGGTGTGAAATAAACCGCCTCGACAGTAATGGCATGCAACACATAAGGGCCCCTCTTCTTCACACAGTACGAGTGTAGAGGGCATGCAAGATATCACCTAGTAGAGTAGGCACATGATTGCAATAAAGGAAGATCTTAACCGCATTCACATCTATAAAAGAATCTGGATTCGGGAAGAGAACCAAACCGTAGATAAGGAGAGCCAAGATATCTTTGAAATCCTGAAAGTCTAAACCATCCCAAAATAGTTGAGGTTGATCTATCAGAAACTTGGCTAAGAAACCTTCAACCCCGCTTCGTGTTTCCCAATTGGATACTACATCAGCCCTTTTTAGATGCAGAGATGAAGCAATGTCTTCTGGTCTAGGAGTCTCTTCCATACCTGTGAAAGGCATATTCTCAAGGATGGATATGCCCAATAAGTGAGAAAACTCTTCCAAAGTGGGAACCAGCTGATAATCTGGGAATGTGAAGCAATGATGCATAGGATCGAAGAACTGGAAAATCACACTCATCATCTACTCATCAAACTTTGAGGTGACCAGGCTAAGAAGCTGACCATGTCTCTTAATGAATGAAGAAGTCTCGGAAACTCTTGAGTCTAACTCTTTGAGTTGAGCAGGTATTTGCACGAAGTTAACTCGGATGGTGTTTTTGCATACGGAAGCCATAATCTGTAAAACAGAACAAAGATAAATCCCCTCGGTCTTTGAAATGGTTAGTATAATGAAGTATGCATGCTATGTTATGATGCATGATGTCATGATAAAAACAACACAGGTATAGCAGATAACATACATGGAAGAGGCAAACAAGTCACACAAAAACCCTTAAGTTTAAGGCTTGCATGGGGTCTAGGTACTACCCTCTTGAAGTTCAGTTGGTTTCGACCTGTCCTAGCAAAAGTAACCGGGTTCTAGAGGTTCTCAATATCACTGACCATCCTCCATCGGTCATGGTTTCAGCTCACACAATCTTTTCTTGCGGTCGGAACTATCTCGAGAGTATGGTCTCAATGAGTGTAGCATCGAGTATCAACCAGTTCTCAGCTTTACACCGAGGTCGGCTATCTCACTACTTCCTAATGGCCAAGTTGGTCGATTTAAGGGTTCTAAGGTCAGTTGATGCCTAACGACACACATAGAGGTCCCGTATTCTCCTTGTTTCTCCACAAGGGATACCGGTACCAACCGATGTGCCACATCAATGTAGCTACTATTTCAACCGTATCGGTCTATGTCATACAATTCCCTCACAGTTTATTGGTACTTACCTAAAAGGTGTCCCCCGGATCCGGGTTAGGATCTATAGTAACTCCCAAACAAAACCCTTAAAAGTAAAGCAACCAAAACAAACAAGAGAAGCCATTTATGATGAACTATATCCTAAGGTATACCCCACTTATTAATTCCCCAGCAGAGTCGCCAGTTCTGTGATACGGTGGTAGAACCGACTGTTTTGGAAAATGTTGGTTTGCGTTTTGCGTTTGTGTTCGCAAAATGTCGCGGTAAGCAAGAGTCGCCACCGACTTTTATTTTATCCAACTGGAAAGGAAAAAAGCACAGAAAAATTCCTTTTTCGAGATTTTGAGTACGGGGGGTAGATTATAGAAAGGGAAGGTGTTGGCACCCTTTCTATCCGTGGTTTTCCACGGGCTCTTAGGTACTTGCTCATCTTTTAAATTGCTCGTGTGTGTTTGTTTTGAAAAAGTTTTTGTTTTACTTCGTTTTAACTCTCTCTCCTGTCTTCAAGAGTGTTACGAAGTGTTTTTTTGAAAAAAACTTTGTTTTGAAAGTGTTTGTGTAAAAGATTTGTTGTTTTGAGCAAGTACCTACTAGCATCTACCTACTCGAAAAAAGATTGTTTATATTCTTGTTTCCTTTAGACAATGCTATCCTACTATTGAGAAATAGGTAGCACCGTCGTTGGAGTTGTAAGGGTCCATTCGTAAGGGACGTACAATCACTAAAGCAATGCTAGGACGTCTTAGTAATAACCCTAATGTCTTTAAGATCATATTCGAGGCAACATTTCTGAGGAAATCTTTTCGAGGCAACATTTCCGAATGGGACGTTTGATCTTTGTTTAGACAAGAGGGTCACCACTAAGACACCCTATACTTAATGATCATTTACCGAAGGAACCGAAGTGAGAGTATACCCTAGGAGTGCGCATGTGCGAGTGATTTGATTTCAGTTATTATCTTTGCATATTAGGGTTTGCTAGCCATTTTAAATTAACATGCAATCTTGTCATACAATCCTATTAACATACATCTAACAGTTAATATTTGTGAGAATTAAAATACGAGAAATAAAACTACGTTATTACAAGGCTTTGGGGTAGGGATTACATAGCCAAAAAACCCGTAAAACGATAATAAAAAGGAAATCCTAATTAAACTATTACATATCGTAAGCAGTTACATCAATATTGCGAAAATAATAAAATGCACGCGATGAATTAAATGAAAAGGAATTAGGGTTTTGACCCCATCTAAACCTAATTGAAACTTAAAGAGAAAAATGATTTTTTGTTGTTTTTGATTGTTTTGAGAAAATAAGATTTAATTAAATAAAATAAAAACTAATTACTAATTAATTTAAATTAAGAAAAATAATTAAATCAACCTTCTTTTTTTTATATTTTTGTTTTATTGAGAAAAGAAATAAAAATTAAATCACATGTTAACCCTAATTTTTTTCTAATTGATTTTAAATATGTGAAAAAGTTAGAATTAACCCTAAATTAAATTAAATTTGGTAAAATAAAATAAAACCTAATTCTAAATTTGTGAAATTGATTTTATGATTTCTTGTGAAAAAAGAAATTATTATTGTTAGAAAATAATTTAAACAAATTGAATTAAATAAGAAAAAATAGAAAAGAAATAGAATGGGCCTGGGTGGTTTTCAGCAAAAGGGGGATGTTGATGGCAAATTCTGGGCCCAAATGCTGATGGCCTGTTTGATTTTTCCAATCTTATGCATGTGCTTGACTGGGCGTATGGTGGACCCTCACGTGGGAAGCCTTGGATCTGGCATGCTGAAGATCTGGATGATGGGATATTGATGGTGCATGGTGGACTCATGGGGTGCCAGCACGCCTGATTATGCAAAGAAAAACAACATAAGGCAAATATGGGGACCTGAGGATCGAACCCAGGCCCTTAGGCATCCTTACCCTGCGCGCTTGCCAACTGAGCTAGTTGTCTTAGTTATAACAATAATTAACAACAAATATCATATGCTAAAACAGATGGCTAAGCTCAAAAAATGCGCGAAATTTAAATGGCCCAGTCATGGAGCGCCATGTTACTTTCTTCTTCCTCCCATCGTCGCTGTAAATTATATGGCTTTTACCTACGGACACCAAGCGTAGGTATAGCCCTGTGCATCTCCAAAATATCATCCCTGCATGATAAATCACAACCAGTGGTACCAATCAACTTGTTGCAATCTCACGAGCATCATGGTACCACTATCCATGGCCAATTGTCCCTGTAGACAAAAACCCTAAAAACGAAGCAAGAACCCTAACTATGGCATCTTGCTGTACATTTAATGAAAATGCAATTAAGTACCACCATTAACTTGCAAATAACTCATGGATTAAGGATATGTCAATAAAACATGCTAACTATGCCAGAATTATGATATTCGAATTCAAGAAAAAACGGTGAACCGTCTGAAACTTACAGCGCGATTCTGGATGTTAGGAAGCTTGCTAGGGGTTGAATCTTGCTCCTTGGATGTCCAGCAATTGATTGGAATGGCTAGAATGCTTCGAATCGACCTGAAACATGGAAATCAATTTGCCACTTTTCTTCCAATTTTTGAAACTTGCTCTCTCTTTTACACGCCTCCAATCCCCTTGTTTTTGGTCTGCAATCCTTCCTTATGTATCCAAGAATGAATTAGGGTTGCAACTTGGTTTCAAATCTTCTCCAATTATGATTATTGAATCATGATTTGATCCTTATGCAAATCATTCCAAATCAAGCAAAATGTAATATCTTTGTGTCCAAATGAACCTTGCATGATTTTATTCTCTCTCCAGCTGTGTAATAGACCTAAACATGCACAAAATCTCAAGCTTTGATTAGTTTTTGATATTTTCATGATTTTATTTTGATTTTATTTGATTTAATTGAAATAAAATCAAAATAAATGAAAAAAATAAAAGAATGACAAATGGAAGGGCTCATGGGTCGTGGGTCATGTTACAAACTCAATGCAAGCATAAAAAGTTGGGCACATTTAGCAAAAATTGCAATTTGGGACATATTTGACTTTTGGCAACTTTGCAAAAAAGGGTCAACTTTACCAATGCAATACTCTCTAAATTTTGACCCTAGAGAGGTGTTCTTGGACTTTTTAGAAAGCTTAAGATGTCCTATAAACAACCCTTTTGGTCTCATCTCAATTGAGTCTTCCAAGTTCATGTATGAAGCTTTGACCCAAAAGGTGTTTTTGTTGACTTTTCAAAATGACCTATAATGTCCAAATTCATATCTTCTTGTGAGTGAATATTTTGAACTTGGGAGATGAAGATTAATTGTAGGTAATTACATCCTCTTCAAAATGAGCTTTGGATGGGTCATTTTTGATAAAGTATGAGAAAGTTATGCTTGGTCAAAGTTGAGTTGACTTTTCCTACAAAACCCTAATTTAGCAACTTTTGGGTTTTGATGAATTGTGAGCAATCCTTGAGGAATCATGATCAACCCTTGATAAAATTATGAATAATACTTTAAAATGAGAATGTTGACCAAAAATCTTGAAGTTTGACTGTATGTAGGCCACAGTTGACTTTTGCTCTAGCATAGTCGATTTTCAGGCCTTTGAGCAATTGACTGAGCAAACTTCCTCTGCAAGGCTTAAAACTTGACATGGATGATCTTTATAACATATTAGGACAATGGTGAGAATTTGGGACCCTTTGGATCCAAACATCTTGATGCAAATTGAAACCCTAATTTGAGGTAGACTGTCTTAGGAGAGGGTTTATCTGGTCAACCCTTGGACTTCCTTGAGCAACTTGAAGACCTCACTTGAAATGTATTGAGAAATATGGGAGGGAAAATTTTGGGGTACAACAATAAGTTTAATACTGACTTAGGAAATGATCCTGAGAGGATAAACCCTAATGGACCCGTTATTATTGATGAGAATATTGCTGAAAATAATGACAACAACCTTAAGAGTGGAAGGTTTGTTTGCAAAGTGTTGAAGGAAGCTAGCATTTTGTTAAATGTTCAGATATCTGAGGAAGAAGAAATTATGGTTTTTAAGGTCTCTAGTGTTGATCCAGACGAATCTACTCCTGAGCAAGTTGCTCGAGAGAAAAGAAGCAAAAAAAGGCTGATGTAATTGAGGTTAATGATAAGCCTATTACAAAATATTTGGCTCCTGAAGTAGAAAATAGGCTCAAGAAAAGAAGAGGTAAAGGTATGATGATTAACAATTCTCCTTCTAAAAAGTCTAAAGAATTGAAGGAAACTACTGCTAAGAAGTCTGAAAGAATCCCAGTGGTTAGGCCTGTGAAGAGTTGGAGTAAGGTGGAGGTTTCCACTAAGAAGAGGAAAGCAGTTGACACAAGTAACTCTAAGTTTGATGATGGAGAAGATGTCGAGGACATCATGCCTCCCCAAAGGACCACTCTATAGAAAACTTGTGTGACAACTCACAAGGCTCTAACGGACAAAGTCTACTTCTATTATAAAGAGAATTCTTAAGTGGGAGTATATAGAACAGAAGAGGGTTGGTCTGGACTGAAGGATGTCATACATGATGTCTCGACATCATGGCATGGAGAACTTGGATTCTCTATGTATGGTGTAATTGTGTTAGTAGATCCTCTAACTACTAACCGTGTTTTGGTTATGTGCTACTATTTTTATGCTGTTAACCTTTCTTGTTTCTTTTCCACTATTGTGCCTCTGATATGTATGTTTGATTTTTCAAATATATTATGGAGTTTTGTGTGCAAGGGTTATTTTGTTGTTTTAGCCGAAATGTGCCAAAGGGGGAGATTGTTATTTCTCTGAATTTATGGTTGGAAATCATTTTGGTAAAAGCAACTTGGCAGCAACATGTTGAATTAAGAAGTCCCAACTTACTGGTTTTAACATGTCGAAGAAGATGTCTCAACATGGAGATAGGACATTATGTCTGCATCAGTTGTTAGTAACGTCTCATCTGATTTATCAGTTACTGAATATTTGGAGAATATTCAGTTAGCTAATGTGGCGTCCAAGATTGAAAACTCGAAATATTTTATGTTGGTTTTGAAGATTTAGATAGTTTCTATATTTAGAGACATTTTATGAAACTATTGATTGAAGACCAATAATATTGGAGAGTAATATGAAGACTTTGTGCAACCTCATTACTGCGGTTTTGGAAGCCCAACCCAGTCTATAATAATGTTATAAATAAACTGGTGTATACCTATTTTTAGGTGGAACTTATATGTGTATTTTGTTAGGTTTTTAGAATCCTTATTTTTTGGGTGGTAAGTTCTGTATGAGATGTTCTTAAAGCTTTGAAGAATAGAACATTTGTGTGTCAGGTACTCATAAGTTGTGAAGCATTGAGTACTTGTGTGTCTCTCATAAGCTTTTAAGCATTGAGTTTTATGTGTCTTGGAATAGTGACTTCCGTTTTGTTTTCTCTACTTGTGTTAGAGTGTCTCCAATCGCTGAGTGTAATTGAAGAGGGATTTGAGGAGATCCTCATACCTAGGTGAGTCTTAGGTAAAAATTAGACAAAGGGTAATGATTAAGTGAGTAGGCTGTAAGCTGGAGGTTTGCTGTGAGGTCTATGAATTAATACTATATAGTTAATTTTATCTATGGCTTGGTAGCCCCCAGAGTAGGAGTTTTTGTCTCTAAACTGGGTAATCATATCTTGTGTTCTTTATTTCCAGCACTGCTTTATTTGAATATACATCTTACTGTTGTGTGTGAAGTCAGATCTGATGTCTCAACATCCTTTAGGACATCCGAGATCTGACAAGCCAGAATTTCAAAAAGGACTTAATCCATTAATCTTGAAAGATTACAGATGCACGGGCTACCCTCCGATGACTAACAACAAACAGTGATAACCTGTTAGTGATCCCTTAAGAATTATGACCTACCTGGTCCCCTAAGAGATATAACGATCACTGACTCCTTAAGGCTTCTGACCTACCCAGTCCCTTGAAGAAGATTTCTCTAAATCTTCTTGAGTATTTTGACTAACACCTTAGTCGCTCAAGAAATAATAAACTTACAGTTTACTTACAAGTTGATTACACAAATGTTGAAGTACAAATGTTTAACACAATACGAGCAACAACTCTGGTGTTAGAACACTAAAAATGAAGAACAAATAATAACACAATTAATGAGCAACAACTCTTGTGTCTTTGTCTTCTCTCTTTAATGAATAATGAAGGACTAATATCAACACAATTAATGAGCAACAACTATTTATGTTTTAATCTTCTTTCTTTATAATTTCTTCACGTATTGATTTTGGAAGAGTTACTATTCTTGTTTTCTAGTCTTGCAATTTTCAAATGAAACAATTGATCCTTTATATAGGCTTTGAGGAAGTAGAACGTTGTAGTAGTACACACACCACTTTCATCTTGACAGCTGCCAACGGTAAGAAACGATCTCGTGGGAGACAAATAGTACACAGTACAATCATTTGAGTGGAATGTGTAATTGTACCTTTGTACTAACTCTTCTAGTGCACATTTCTGATGATGCTGTCTTCTGATGAATATTACTTCTGACGAAGTAAATTGGCTTAAGAAGATATCATCTATTGATCTTATCTTCTGATGGACTATATGATATAAAGTAGTAATGAGTCTAGAAGATCTAACTTTCCTTGATATGTCTTCTGATGGAATAATTCTGATATAAAGTAATGTGCATATATTCCACGAAGTATCCGAGTCTTCAGAATCTTGACTTTGTCTTCAAAATTAGAAACATAAGCTTTTCTGATGAACAAATCTTGACTTCTTATTCAGAAGTAAAAGCTTTTCTTTGATGTGTTCAAAACCTTGACTTTGTCTTCAAAGTTAGAAGAAACAACTCCTCTAACGAACAAATCTCGACTTCTAACATTTGACGTACAAGCTTGTTTCTGGTGCAATCTTATTTTCTGATCTTAGAGCAACAACTCTAACAAACATTCTTTCTTTTAGAATACTTGTGATTTCTGAAGCAACAACTTATTGAGAAGTACACAGGAGATCTTCTTTATGACGAACATTCATCATTCTTCATAACTATTGATGTTTCTTTAGTAGCGAATGCAATAGTCTTTCTGATGCGTGCTTGGTATATTTCTGATGATTCTTCAGACAATAGTCCTGAATCAATTAGAACTTCTAATCTGCACACTCAAGAAACTATTAGAAACAAAATTGTTTACATATAAAATATATGTACTTTTATCATCAAAATCTAAAGATGAATTATAAAATCCAAATCTTGTTCTAACAATAACTACCAAACATGCTTAGCTCCACTAATTTTCAGTCAAACGTCCCTTCGAGACACCTATTATTTCTGCCATAAAGGGAAATACGAAAAGAGGAATATCAAACATGTACCTGTAAAAGGGAGGGGTTTGATCTTAAGAAAATGTGAGAGTTATTGGAGAAGACATATGAGAATTTCAAAATCTTTGGCAAAAAAGTGTGCAAAAAGGTAAAAAATTAGGGTTGAAACCCTTTAATAGAGGTAGGAACTAGGGGTTATCAATGGTCTCATAGTTTTCCCATCAGAAATGAAAGGCTTTGCACATTTTTGACGTATGCGATAGATTAAATCCAATTTGGCACCCCAAGGTTAAATCATCATCGATAACTTTAAATACATCACACACTTTCTTATTTCAAGTAACGTTTAGGGATTTCACTCAACTGATTTAGGGATCACATCATTGACACTTAGAGACGTACTCCGAAGTCGCCCATATACTTGGACTCTCCTTATGTATGAGGGACTCAACTTACACATGGGGGAATCAACTTATGTATAAGGGACTCACCTCATTGAAAAGACTCATCCGGATAATAAGAAATGAATAAGACTAAATCATTTTTCCTTTTCCAAACTTTCATGCTTAAATGACTGTGTATTATTATATTAGTAAGGGGTCATTGAGAGGCGACAAGTGACACAAGTATTACATCACCTCACCAGTAAAACCCTTTTGATTGATGTTTACTAGATCGAATGGTTGTTTACTGGACATGTCACCCTTTATTAAATTCATTTCCTATTTTTGGGATAACTCTCCAATCACGGGGAAAATGAGGAAATGTCATGTCCATAATCTGTGACTATTTGAAAGAAGTCATATGGATGTTAACCATGCTCGCATGAATAACTAGGGATTGGCTATCCACTCCCATATTCTCTCAATGATGGTTGCTATTTCCAAGGGACTTAGGATTCAAGCCGAACACAATTATAAATATCTCAACCCTGCAGTTGAGAGGGGACAATCTGATAATCATATAAAAACTACACACACAAAGTTCTCACCTCCTTACGTGAGCTAACTGCTAATCCCTCAACAACCCTATAGTTTTTGACAACCCTTAATCATTAGGGGTTGTTACATATTATATTTTAACAAGTACACGATTGATTCTTTAAAGTCAGAGGCATCACATATCACCAAGAATTCGATCTCTAACGTCCAACAAAAATATTTTAAATTTTAAATTCAATATATCAAGCTTGAATTTGAACCCTCTAATTTTGATCGAACAATCATTGATATCATGAATATGTATTCACTTAATTGTAGGGTTCATAGAATTGAATTCTCTAAAGACGAAAAAAGCACACGTTCATGCATTTGGGACATCGTCGATCGTCTGATCAAGATCGAGTGATCTAATAAAAGACACATATTTATTTCTATTTTAACGAAATACACCAAACTTGATTTTGAACCGATCAATCTTGATTAAATGGTCATTGATGCATCAAATGGGTGAATGCATGTTCCCTTGAATGCATTGTGCACAAATTGGATTCTCTAAAATTGAAAGAAGCACACATTCAATTCAGAAGAAACACACTTTCACGTATGAGACATCATTGACCGTTTAATTAAACGATCATTCGTGTCTTGTATGCGTATTCCCTTAACGGGAAGAAAATCCAATTCTATGCACAAAATTAAATTTCTTGAAGTCGAAAGAAATAAGCATTCCCGCGATTAGACATGAGAATTTCATATAAATTCTTTACTTTTTTTCTTAATATTTATTTATATAAATATAATACACATAAAACAGAGAAAGTCTTGTACGAACAAAATATTTGAACATAATAATTAGACACACATTCATAAAAAATAGAAAATAAAAAATTAAATAATATGTATTTTTAAAAATATTTAAATAATATATAATTTTATGTGTATGTCTAAATAATTATTTGTTGAGATTGTGTCCAATTAAATATTTTTTCATAAAGAGTGAAAATGTTTTGAAAAAAATATGAATGGTATAAAAATAATAGACAAAATCAAATTTCTATATTAGAAAATCTTTTCAATATCCTTTACCCTTAAATTATCATAAAAACAAGTAGAATTTGAGGATGACCAACGATATATAGTATGGATTTGAATTTCCAATAAAAAATCTAGACTTATAAAAGAGAATTTAGATTAAATTTTGGATTTAAATACTACAATCTTAACCCTCCCTAGCTCTAACTCTAACTCTAAGACTTTTGAACTGATCATTCATTAACATTGAAAAACTCCAATGTTGATAACTTGAGTTAATAATAATAAAGTTATTTAAAACAACAATTAATAGTAGTGTAGCTTAGTTAATTAGTAGTACTACAAAATAAAATGAAAAGAGTTTGTATGATGCATGGTGATAATGCTGAAATTGTTGTTTTTGTTAGTGACAACTTGCAAAGGAGTGGCAGCGAGGAGGCAAATTGCCATATGGTTGGTTACTTGTAATTTTGAATTAAGCAGTTCACGTTCCAACGTTTTGAATCGCTCGTGTATCTATCAAATTGCTTTGTGATGCGTGAACGTAGAAACAAAGACAAATATCTCAAGGGTATATTGGAAAAGAAGAATATTTTTATTTTTTGTCAAATCAATCCAAAATTATTACTATTACTATTGCTTCTTTTTCTATCCACTTTTTCATTCACACCTACCCCATTTCATTCACCGTCCTCAATTTCATAATTCATCATATGTTACTATTATATCTATGCTAATTAAAAAATATTATTTAATCTTTTAATATACAAATTATTAGTATATAGTTTCATTTAATTTTACTTGAAAATTAATTAAACGGTAGTATTTTAGAATAATATTAATAAGAATAATAATATTAACCATATTAAAGTTATTTAATTTTTTCTTATATTTAGAATTCACCAACCAACAATGGGTTGGTAACCTAAATGATATGGACTCATAATCTTTAAACAAATTCATGTATTTAATTTTATTCATAATTTTTTTTGGATAGTTTTTCAATTTATATCCTCAATATATTTAAATATGCATAAATATAATATCAAAAAATATATTTAAAAAATAATTTTTAATGTAAAATACATTATATAAATAAAATAAATTTTCATCTTTTTTAAAGAATGAATTTAAAATTTTAAAAATTTATGATTGAAAAATAAAACTTTATTAAAAATTCACCGTTGAATTCTTCAATAAAAAAAGTCGTCGACAAAAAAATAAAATAATATAATTATCAAAAAATATTTTGAATGTATCAAACATCACGTATTATATACGTAATATTACATTGATTCTATCCGACATTTTAAAATAATCTCTTAACTTAATTTTTTTATAAACAATAATTTCCATAACATCATTATTCAAATTAAAAATAGTAAATAAAATTTACAATATTTTTTATAAATTTTTAAAATTATCAATATTTCACTTGATAATTTTAAATAATACATAATAAAGTTTTAAAAATTTATATAATTATTCTTAGTTAAAAAAAAAACTATATTCAAATTTATATATTAAATCATATTTTATATTGAATAGAGTATAACATGTCTTTTAGTATTATAAATATAGTTTATAAGAAAATAATTTTACTATTTAAATGAATAACCAATATAATTTATTGTATGTTTGTCTGTTATATTTGTATAATTTTTATTATAAAAAGTTGATAAAAATTTGCAGTATATTTATTTATTTTTAGAATATTTTTATAAATGATAGTAATTTTTTAATTAAATTAATAAATTTGATTTTCCAATAAATTATTACATCAAATACATTGCTTTAATCCTTTCTTATAGTTGAATGCATGTTCAAATTCATTGTTCCAAATGTCCACAGAATAAAATAACTTTAATTATTTTTTCTTAAAAAATAAAGTATTTTTTAATTATTTTTTGTGTTCTTCAATAAAACCCTTGAAGATTTTGATTCCTCCTCCAAAAAAAATATAAAAGCAAAGATATATTTCAAAGCTTCATTCTTCAGCCACCACCTTATCTTCCTATCTCAAATTCTTCCTCTCTTTCATGTTCTCTTCTTGAAAAAATTCTCATCAAAATTTGATTTTTCTTGAAGGAACTTCTAAGAGGGGAGAGTCATGGTGGCTGTTCTTCATCCTCAAACCAGAGGGCTTCTCTCTCTCCCTGCAAACCCTAAAAGGGTTTTGGCTCAGGTTCAACCCAATTGCTTAAAGCATAGATTTTTATCACTTAAACCCGAAACCCTTGCTGTGTCTTCTTTGAATTCAAATGGGTTTTCGAAATTCAATTCCTTTTCGCCAAAAGTTAATGGCTTTGGTCAAAACGAGAAGAATTTGTTCATCTGTAAAGCAGAGGCGGCTGCTGCTGCTTCTGATGGACAAGGACAAGGAAAACCGGTTTTTGGGGAGGTTGAGGTTGAGAAAAAACCTAAAATTTTGGGGATTGAGGTTGATACTATGAAAAAGATTTTACCTTTAGGGTTGATGTTCTTTTGCATCCTTTTTAATTACACAATTTTGAGGGATACTAAGGATGTTTTGGTTGTTACTGCTAAAGGGAGTAGTGCTGAGATTATACCGTTTTTGAAAACATGGGTGAATCTTCCTATGGCTATTGGGTTTATGTTGCTGTATACAAAGTTGTCTAATGTTTTGTCAAAACAGGCACTTTTTTATACTGTCATTCTGCCTTTTATTGCTTTCTTTGGGGCTTTTGGGTTTGTTTTGTATCCTCTTAGCAATTATATTCATCCTGAGGCTTTTGCAGACAAGCTTCTTAGTGTTCTTGGTCCTAGGTTTCTTGGTCCTCTTGCAATTATCAGAATTTGGAGTTTCTGTTTGTTCTATGTTATGGCGGAATTGTGGGGGAGTGTGGTTGTTTCTGTGCTCTTTTGGGGTTTTGCTAATCAGGTACTTTTGATTTGCTTATATGGTTTTGGTATATTGCATTCATGTTATTGTTGGCTGTTTCATATGAAATATATAGTGAATTGTTCTATTAGATTTGATATGTTGATAAATAGAATGATTAATCTGTTTTGTGTTTGGCTTGTTATTGCAATGGGAAGCATTTGTCTGATGATTTCACTATGAACACAATTTTTTCATGAGTTTATGATACTAGTGTAATTTACGTGTTTGATGATTTCACTCTAATCATTGATTTGTGTACAACACATAAAACTTTGTAGCTATGTAGCACTGACACTTCAGGTTGAAGAAGCATCCAAATGTTCTATACTCATATGACACTTGCATGTGTGGTTATATTCAATCACCTTCATTTTCTCAAATTATTATTGGGGCCGACGCATTGGTGTCGAGCCCAATGTGTGTCTTTGTCAGTGCTTCATAGCTTTGAGTCATTATACGCGCCGGTGTCAAGTCCAATGTATGTGTCGTTGCTGGTGCTTCTTAGATATGAGTCATTATACATGCTGGTGTCAAGTCCAATGTACTGTCTTTGCCAGTGCTTCATAGCTTTGAGTCCTTATACACGCTGGTTTCAAGTCCAATGTCGGTGTTTTTGCCAATGCTTCATTGCTTTGAGTCATTATAGTTTTAATAACCTTGATGCCAGGCTCAAAAATTTCAAAATTGACTAGTTGTGAAGTCTGAGACTCTAGTAAATCACTAGTACTGGTTATTAGATGTTTGTTTTATGCACAATACGGTGCATCAACTTTTTTATGGTTGTTATTTTATGATATGATGGTGGCATACATTTTATGCTTTCCAATTTTCAGTTTCCTTGTTCAATAGCATGATAAAAAAATTCTAACCCTTGTTATTTTGTGTAGATAACTACTATTGATGAAGCAAAACGATTCTATCCTCTGTTTGGACTTGGTGCCAATGTAGCTCTTATATTTTCTGGTCGTACCGTGAAGTACTTTTCTAATATGAGGAAGAATTTAGGTCCCGGTGTTGATGGTTGGGCCATTTCTCTAAAGGGAATGATGAGCATAGTCGTGCTTATGGGATTTGCAATCTGTGGCCTGTACTGGTGGACGAATAATTTCGTTCCTCTTCCAGAACGTAGTGTGAAGAAGAAGGTACCAGCTATTTTCTGCAGACTTATATAAAATAACCATTCCGAAACCTATTAACTAACATTTTACATTGCTATTCGTTTTTACAGAAGAAGCCCAAAATGGGAACAATGGAGAGCTTGAAATTCTTGGTGTCTTCAAGATACATAAGAGATCTTGCCACTTTAGTGGTTGCTTATGGAATCAGTATTAATCTTGTTGAGGTTACATGGAAGTCTAAGCTCAAAGCTCAGGTAATAAATATGCCAACAAGTTAATGTCTTAGTTTTGGTCTTAAAACTCGCTATGCCATTCTGCGACATCTTTTTTCGTTTTCTCACAAATCGTTGTAAACTGCAGTTTCCTAGCCCCAACGAGTACTCTTCTTTCATGGGCGACTTCTCGACTGCAACTGGAATTGCCACGTTCATAATGATGCTTCTAAGTCAATATATATTTGACAAATATGGTTGGGGAGTTGCTGCCAAGATCACGCCTACCGTCTTGCTTCTGACTGGAGTCGGTTTCTTTTCTCTCATATTGTTTGGTGGTCCAATTGCACCCGGTCTTGCATCGCTTGGAATGACTCCACTGCTAGCAGCGGTTTATGTTGGTGCCTTGCAAAACATCTTTAGTAAGAGTGCTAAGTACAGCTTATTCGATCCCTGCAAAGAAATGGCTTACATTCCTTTGGATGAGGATACCAAGGTTTGTATTTTTTTACTACTGTCATACTTATTGCATATTTGAGCTGACACTGAGTTTAACAGAATAATGATTCAGTCAGAAAACCAAACCGAATGGACTCGTATTAAAAGGTCACCCGAAATGAACCGAACCAGTTCAGAATTCTGAACTGTACCAAACCGTTTGAAGACAGTTTTTTCAAATCAAACCATTTTTTAAAGAACCGAACTGTTATACTTTTTTTTTTCCGATTTTTTTAATGAAAAAATTTAAATTTGTTTTTAGTATTTTCAGTTTCGGTTCGGTCTTTTAGCTATTCGGTTCAGTTCCAGAACTGTTTGTACAAGGTTCGGTTCACTAACCAAACATAATGGTTCGGTGATTTTAAAACATGCTTTGCATTCCTTTGGTGCAGGTGAAAGGCAAAGCAGCCATTGATGTTGTTTGCAACCCATTGGGAAAATCCGGAGGTGCCCTAATCCAACAATTTATGATCCTAACATTCGGATCACTCGCCAATTCAACTCCATACCTTGGAGGTGTCCTTCTAGTGATTGTCCTTGCCTGGTTAGGAGCAGCCAAGTCATTGGATACACAGTTTACCGCGTTGCGTAAAGAGGAAGAACTCGAGAAAGAGATGGAAAGAGCAGCCGCTGTCAAGATACCAGTGGTCTCTGAGAACGACGGTGGCAACGGTTCCTTCACCAGTGACTCATCAAATAGTCCATCCGAAGCCTCAACTCCTCGCAACAATTAAGAAAACATGCAGTGGTTCTTTCTGCGGAGAATTGGTTTGCAGAAAGAAAGAGTAGAGAAAGAAACTGTTTTGAGAGCAACGTTAGATGAAACTATTTGTTTTAGGCTTATTTTAATTTACTAAGCATATAGAATAAGCTTGCTACTTGTTTTTTTCTTAAGTCTCATAATTTTTTGACTCTTTAATGTAAGACGGGTTCTATTTATTTCTTACTCACATTTGTTTTCAAATAAAAGCAACTTGTTCTTTTCTTATACTATCTCTTATGATGTTGATGAGTTTTTGCAATAGAACTACCTCAAATGGATCTAAGATGCATAGATGGTAAGCTTTTAGAAAAGTTTATGAAATTGTTCACAAGTCGTTTTCAACATATTTATTATTTTTAGTTTGTCATAACTAATTTTTGGTTTATGCATAGTTTGCCTTAATTTTCTCTTTGATAGTGGAAACATTGTTAAAGCTTTGAGATTTTTGTGATTAGGAGTGAGAATCGTTAGGCATGCAGACAAAAGCCTACCACTTAGGTTACTTGGGTTATATGTCCATTCCAACACTTAGGTTATATGTGCATGTCTCAATTCTAGTTCTCATTGTTTTTTTAATTGAAAAAGTTCTGAATTATTTATTTATTTATTTATTTTATTGTGGTAAATTGTTGACGGTTCATTGTTAGTATATATTTACACTTTTGTCATATGACTTGAATTCTGAATTTCTAACTTGTTTAGCTTAAGTGGTTTAAGAGATTTTAATTTAACACTTTTCATTTTATATCTGACATCTCCCATTTTGTTTATTTTAAAATTTTTTATAGTTGTCAATTTTTTTTTTACTATTGGTTAGGAAATTTTCAATGCTGTTACAAAATTTTTGATATGGAAATGGAAATTGTGCGTTTACCATAATTTTTTGAATTTTCAAAATTTTCGATATTAAAATTGTGCGTTTACCATAATTTTTTGAATTTCCAAAATTTTCGATAGTAAATAATCGGAAATTTCAAAAATTTTGAGGTGATTTACTAGAAATTTTTTAGACAATTTACAAAAATGTTACAACATATTCTAGAAATTTTCAAAATTTTCGGTACGCAACATAAAATCAGAAATTTCGCATATACTCGAAATTTTGAGTATGTCAGCAGATGAAATTTTATATATGTGTGGTCCAGAGCCGACAACTTCAGCTTCTACAAATTCATGTACAGACTTTACACAATTCATCACCACATATACCATATGTTTTCTATTGAATTTATACATTTTTATTTGTTTTTCGGCATTTATGAAATTGATAAAGTTTACTAATTTTATATTGTAATTGACAGATTTTTAAATTTCGATATGAAGTTTTAGAATGAGCACAATCTATTGGTAAAAAGTATGGTATTATTGTTGTTATAGTTCATTTCAATTATGTTAATGGAATGCGAGGGAGGAATGATAAATTAATTATGGATTGTGAGAGAGGAGAAAATTATAAAAGAAAAAAATCATCTGGAAACACCTCTGATGACATTTATACTATGAAGGTTAAATGTCCGTTTAGGATAAGATCTGTTCCTAGTGGTATAGATTGGAAGGTGGTTGTTAAATGTTGGATGCACAATCATAGGCTAGACAAGGATTTGGAAGGCCGTGACATATTGGGACATCTAAAAAATCATGAAAGAAAGTTTGTGAATGACAAGACGAAGTATAATATGACATCAAAGTACATCATTTTTACTTTGAAAGACAAAGATCCAGAACCCTACGAGTATTATTCAGGTATATAAAGCTAGAGCAACATACAGATTGGGTAAGAGAGGTGCAATGACAAAAATGCAAATGTTATTGAGCCTTATTCATCAAGAGAAATACATGTGTTAGATTAAAAATAGGGAGAACTCGGATATTGTAGCTGATATCTTCTGGACACATCTTGATTATGTTTCATATGGTGTTGATTTTTGATTGCACGTACAAGACAAATAGGTAAGAACTTTACTCCCCTCATCCTAAAATATGTTGTAGATGTTGAGTGAGTTGGTTGATTATGTGCGTTTTAATCGTGCAGATACTAGATACCACTGCTGAAGATTATTGGTGTTACGTCAACGAAGTTGACGTTTTCAGTTGACTTTATCTATTTGGAACATGAAAGGGATGAGAACTTCACATGAGCACTAGTGGAGCTTGTTGTACTCTAAAATTTGCTCTCTTATTTTTATTCAAGATATTCTCCTAGAATTCTCAAATGCTCAAGGTTGCTAAAGAATTGACCAGACAAATTCTCCCTCTAAGCAATAGACTTACAACTAGGGTTTCACTTTTCTCAAGGAATATTGGGGTTCTAAGGCTTCAAGTGAATTTCATGGTTTTTCACATGTCTCCAAGAATGTTCATACCAAGTTTCATACCTTGCATCACACGTTTGCTCAGTCAATTGCTCAGATAACTAAAAATCAATTATATTGGGTAAAAAGTCAATTATGGTCAATATATAGTCAAACTTCAAGATTTTTGGTCAACATAAATATTTTGAAGTCATATTCATAATTTTATCAAGGGTTAATCATGATTCATCAAGAAAACTTCCAAATCATCAAAAGTCAAAAGTTGTCAAGTTAGAGCATAAATATCGCTGTGACTTATGTCTATGTGTACTACTGTAGTCAGAGTAGTATTGATAATAGAAGACAAATGATAGTAGTATTAATTGGCACCGTATCCAAAAAAGGGATCGTAGCTTTTAATAAATATATTAGCTTGTAGCATGTATAGCTGTTGGATTAAATTTTCAAATAACATGTTACCGTCCAAAAAATATAATGTAATTTTGTGGGACCCATGTTAGAGTTTTAAGTAAGTAGTATGGATATTTAGAAAATATAATTAAGTGGTTTAAATAATTGAGAAGTGTAAAGTAATATATTATATTAGATGAGACCCACTTATACTATTAATATGAGTAGTATGGATGTGAATGCTCTTAGGGTTTTCTTAAGGATAAGTCAATTTAACTTTGACCAAGTATAACTTTCACATGCTTCATTAGATTTTCCTCAACCAAAGCTCATTTTTAAGGAAAATAAATTCTATACAACTTTGTCTCTCTAAGCTCAAGTCCCAAAAAATGCTTCATTTAAGAGATATGGGCCAATAGATTATAGGTCATTTTAAAAGTCAACAAAAAGACACTTTTTATCAAGGCAACTTACATCAAGATAAAATCTTCAAATACAAAAATGATCAAAATAGGGATTATAGAGGACATCTTGAGATTTCTAAAAAGTCTAAGATTACCTTCAAATGATAAAAATTGAGAGAGTTATGATTGGTGCAAGTGGGAAATTTTGATCAAATACATGAAGTTCAAATTGAGCAAACTTGAATTTTTGGGCTAATGCGTTATTGTTTCAAGGTTCATGCGCATTCTATACTTCACATGAACCTCAAATATACTTCATGCACCCCTTGACTTTTATTTTATTTTATTTATTTTGATTTTTATTAATTTAATATCAAAATCAATTAAAATAAAACAAAGGCTTCTTACAAGGTCCAAGCCCATGTTACATCTGACCTAATTGCAAGCTATATATCTCACTCATTTAGACATCAAATAGACGAAAAACCCTTGTGCAAGAAACTTCCAAAAATTCACAAAATTACTCAAAACTGGGGCAACCTTAGAACCCTAGTTTCAGTCACCTTTAACACATACCAGCACTTCCATTCACTTCCAAGAAGGTCATAGGATAAGGTTGGATCGTTTGCAACGATCCAAAAGTCTGGAAACACCAGTGCATGTATCACCGATTTACCTTCTTGCATGAATTTTGAATTTTTGTTTCCTTTGAATTTTAACGCATACTGACTTTATTAACATGGTCATGAGGTTCAATGATACAGGAATAACCCATCATGGAAGTCCCATGATGGCTGGATAGTGTATAGCCATGTTAATACTGATTTAAACTATTTTCATTGTAGCTCTTAAACTAGCGTGATTCAGTCCAAGATAAGGGTCCCATTGAATTCACAGGCCTTGATTTAGGGGGGTAGAGTCCCTCTGGACTTCTAACATTTGTTACTTTTTGCAGGGACAAAAGAGACTCACCGAAGAAGACGACCGGAGCTAGGGCTCCGGCGCCTCCCCGGTTGATGCAATGTTTTTATGTTATGTTTAATTTGTTTCGCTGATTACAATGGTGTATCATCGCCCAATGGTTAAAATGCACAAACTAAGTTATTACTGTCCCAGGGCACATGTTTGATCCATGCTTTTAGCATTTTGAGTTTTTTTTCATAATTTTTCATGTTTGGCAGGATAATAACAAAACACGTTGGTTTCCATACTCAATCACAAACGCGTGCTTGGCGCAGTGGTGAAGCGTATGGATGGAGAGGCGTTGTTTCTTTTTTAGTTAATTAACCCTAATTTCCTAAACAACCCTATTTTTTTCCTTAATTAACATTTAACCTAAATTGATTCTTGATCAAAACCTTAAAAAAATTAGGTTTATTTTTTTTAATAAATTAATTAGGTTAAATATCATTTTTTCTTAATTAATTAAAATGGATTAGACTTTAGATTTTTGATAATTAAAATTAAATTAGACTTAGGTTTATATTAATTCAAATATTTTAAGAACATTTTTATTTTGCATTTAAAGTCTTAGAGGAATTGTATAAGTCGCGCGATTTTTTCTTGTAATAATTTAGTTCATTTTTCCGCATTTTTCACTATTATGTAACTTCTCCTGGATGTAATAGTAATTAGGGTTTACTTTCCGTATTTCTATTATGTAGATCTCCCAAAGCAATGTAATAGTCTAGGGTTTACTTTCTGCATTTATTTTCTGCACTTTACTACTTTTCATTATTTCTATATTATTTTTCCTAGTAATTAGGGATTGTATGGAAAGACTAAAACAAATCGATAGAAAATCCTAATTGAAAAGATAAAATAATTGAACTGAACACATTCACACACTCGCACCTCTAGGGTAACCTCCTTTGTTGCCTTCAGAACGAAACAGTCATGTCCCTCGAACATGGGGATGCTTTAGCAAAGTCCCTCGAAAACAAAGATCATAGTCCCTCGATGACCCTTCGACGTTGCCCTCGGTAAATGATCTAGTCCCTTAATGATAAACTGCTAAAGCGTCCTTACCAGTTGCCTCCGATGACTGCACGATGATCCACGTTTGTCCCTTCATATCCAACGATAGGACTCCCTACTAACTAATGGTAGGATAACACTATCTAAAGGAAGAGGAAAACACAAGAACAACCTTGAGTAGGGTAGATCTTAATCGCTTGCTCACAAAGCTCTTCAAAACAAAAACATCTCACACAATCACACTTTCAAAATATTTGCAAACAAACACTTTGTACGTGTTCTCGAGGACACATACAAGAATCATTACAAAGTTCGCCTTATAATTGGCATTTTCAAAAATATTTTCAAACACACAACACAAAGCAATTTTTCAAAGAAAATGAGCTAAGCGATTAAGAGCCAGTAGATAACTACAGATGAAAAGGGTGCTAACACCTTTCCTTTTCATAACCTACCCCCCGAACTCAAAATCAAGAAAGGTATTTCCTATTCTTTTCACCCTTTCCTTATTGGATAAAAGAAAAGTCGGTAGCGACTCCTACTATCCGTAACATTTGCGATAAAACGCAAAACAAAGACAGTTCTTCCACCATATTACAGAGCTTAAAGAGTTATTCTGTTCAGAGAAATTTCTATCGATGGTTATGGTGATAGACCAAGAACTTGCATTAATGAATGCCATGGAATCCATCTTTCCAAATGCAAACCATTTGTTGTGTATATTCCATATTTCAAAAAACGTGAGCATGAAATGTAAAGAGTATGTGAAATCATAAAGACAAGAACATGTAATGGATCAATGGAACAACATCATGTATTCAAATACAGAACATGAGTTTGATGTATACTACAAGTATTTTGAAAGTGTTTGTGGTGATATTTCATTATATGTTAAGTATGTGAATGAAACATAGTTAACAACTTATAAAGAAAGATTTGTTGTTGCATGAACTAACATAGTCACTCATTTATGGAATAAAATAATAAATAGGTACACGATCATGACAATTTGACTAGAACAACACATGGGTTACCCAATGCGTATCAGCTTGTCGGTCCCCAAGTTTTAGGTGCCCATACTCCTTTGGAACCAATTCATGTATTCTGAACGAAATTGCACATTTCAGAACATGAGGTAAGTCATGATGAGAGTATGTGTGATTTAGAAGAAGAGTGTGAAGTTTTGATGAGATATTTCATTACTTTGGATATTGTGGGTTAGAGAGTGTTGAAGAAAAAGTTCGTGATCTAACATATTCATCCATAATTTTAATGTATCCACCGCCGGTAAAGTACAAGCTAAAGAGGGGGAAACAAGAAGAGTAAAAAGGGTGAGGAGAGTGATGTGCATCGTGATCCTAGCCAGTGGAAATATGTTGCGGCTTCGTAGAGGAGTCATACTACAAAGAGATCATACACAAAACCAATTAGAAATTAATCATCAACCATGTCGATTGGTAGGCAACCTTCTACCAAATCTTTAAGAGATAAGTACTTATCACATTTTTTTATTTTCTTTCATCCATACATTGGTGACATTATTAATATTGATAATGATGGAAATTGTGGTTTGTAAGAACAAATTTTGGTTCTGCGTATAATCTCTAAGTTTTGATGATAACGATACATATATTTTATGTGTAACAATTTTGGTATCTAATAGTGTTAATTATCTATTTTCCTGTGATTGGCATTCTGTTTGGTAAAACTATCTTAGCAGATACATGTTGAAATTAGATGTTATATCAATTGGAGCAACAAGTCGAATGCGATGTCCTATGCAGTTTCTTTCGACATCGTTGTTGCACCCCAAAATTCGCACTCTTCAGTTTAACCATAATTGTCTTATTTTTCTATAACATAATCATGCATACATATCATCGATTCCATGGTTATGGGATCAAGGTATTTATCTGTGTCAGGCTAAAAAAACAATTGTTCCATCAGACAGTACAACAAAGTAGAAACTCAGGGTTTTCGAGATTCAAGTGCACTCCTCATATTTTTCCGAGCTACTCAATCAGTGAGTCATCAAGTCACCATCATGACAAGCTCTCAATTGTTTTATCATGCCTTCGATTGCAAATAAAATCAAGCGTTTCAGTTGGTTTGAGACAATTTCGACTGAAAATCAATATTTCATAGTTTATGTTCAAAAATTCATAACTTCCGTCTGGAAAATTATTTTTCAGTGGGTTTTTGGGCGTTGAAACCGAATCGACATCCTCTTCATTTCATATGTTTGGGTCAGAAGCCAATTTTGTGAAGAAGATCTCCGAAATTGTGAAATATGTTGAAATTCGTATGCTGAAGCGCATTTCCAGTCAACTGTCGCGCGATATTGAAAAAAATCACAACTTTCTCAATTTTCAACATTTTGAGACAATTCTTGCAGCATGAGATCACAAATTTTGTTAGCCATAACTTTGCTTCAGGTCCCTAGTTCGAGTTATGTTCCAAAGGCTTCGATTTATGGCTTTTTTCTCCAACTGTACTGTGGAAAAGTCGCGCAACCAAAAAGACGGAAATCTGGCTGCAAGTTTCTCGCTATTATGGAATTCTCTCGATTTTTATCATATGGGGTCGATTCTTTCGGCAAGACGTCGCAAATTTCTCCATCTACATTTTTGCTTCAGGATTCGAGTTCGAATTATGCACCAAAACTTATGAGCTTGTGGGTTGTTCTCGAACTGTACAAAAAAATAAGCTGAAAATTTTGCACTACCAAAAAATAAGGGAAAACTAGTTTTTTGTTCCATTTTCCAAACAAGGCCCAAGTTCTCCAATATATATATATTCTTTTAATTCAATTCAAAAGGACTTTTTTCTCATTTTTCACAAAATCAACTAAAAAGCTCTCTCTCTCTCTCTCTCTCTCTCTCTCTCTCTCTCTCTCTCTCTCTCTCTCTCTCTCTATCAAACTCAAGAACTCAAGAACTCAAGAGCTCAAGGGAGATCTTTCTCCCTCAACTGGAACCGAAACTGATTGACCTCCTCCCTGCGCCCTGTCTGTCACACCGCCCAGCCCGGCCAACTGAGCTTCCGCTCGGATCCTTCTGCTCGCAACTCCCTCCGTCCATCGAGCTCTTCCGCGCACGAACATCTCCCTCTGGTGAATCATACAACCGGAGCTCCCTCATACAATTTCATCTTTGGTTCAACTTCTTCGCGTCAAATCGGTAACTCTTCTTGAATCTTTGCTTGATTTATGTGCTTAATTGATTAATTGATTTTAAATTAAGTGCTTATTTGTGAATCTTGCATGAGTTGAATTTAATTTAATTGTGAGATTAATTGATTCTTGAGATTAATAATTATGGACAAATGTGGAATCAGATGATTAATTGCTTAATTGTTTGAATTTCATGTGTCAACGCGATAATTGTTGTTGATTATTGATTTTATGCGTTGAAGCTTGATTTTGATTCAATAATTGTTGATAATTGTTGGATTTCATGAGTTGATGATTATTCTCGAGTTGATTATTTGATATCGACACATGAATAATTTTTTTTGATGCTTGAGAATTGATGCACCAATGTTGATTTAATGTTTGCAATTTATTTGTGAATTTTGAGCAACGTTCCTAATATCGATGTTCAATGTTTTTGCGCGTTAAATGTTAATTTCCGATCGATTTTTGATGGACATCGATACTTCTGGTGAAAGGATTTCTACAGAAAGAAAGAATCGACTTTGATGAGGTTTTTGCACTTGTTGCTAGAATTGAAACAATCAGGTTGGTTATTGGTCTAGCAGAAATTAACAGTTGGCACATATGTCAGATGGACGTGAAGTGTGTACTCTTGAATGAACCCTTAGACGTAAAAGTTTAGGTTTCACAACTAATTGGGTTTATGAAGCATGGCGAAAATAGAAAGGTGCATAGGCTGCATAAAGCCCTTTATGGATTGAAACAAGCTCCAAGAGCTTAGAATAAGAAAATAAATAGCTTTCTAAGGAAGAAGGAATTTGTGAAGTGCACAACTGGACATGGAGTATATATACGAAGAAGCAATAGTGAATTGCTTATACTATGTCTCTATGTCGATGACTTGTTAATAACACGTAGCTGCAAGAAAGAGATTGAAGACTTCAAAGGTGATCTCAGTGAGGAATTCGAAATGTCAGATCTAGGTGACATTTCATATTTCCTTGGCATCGAATTCTACAAGAGTAGTAGAGGTTTGATGATGCACCAAAGAATATATGCAGGAGAAATTCTCAAGAGATTTGATATGGAAGAATACAACTCGACTTTAACACCTCCGAACCAAGGTTGCAATTGTAAAAAATATTTAGACGAAGATGATGTCGACCCAACCCAATACAGAAAATTTATTAGGTCATTAAGATACCTTTGTCACATAAGGCCCGACTTAGCATACAATGTAGGTATGGTTAGTATATTCATGCAGAAGCCAAAGGTATAACATCTAGCAGCGACGAAGAGGATACCGAGGTATCTGAAAGAAACTCTTGATTATGGCATTTTATTTCACGCAGTTGATAAAGGAAACTAATGCAAGTTAGTGGAATACACTAATTCATGTTGGTGTAGTGATGTTAAGGATCGAAAATCTACAACAGGATATGTATTTATGCTAGGTGGTGCACCAGATGCTTGGAGTTCGAGAAAATGAACCAGTAGTGGCATTATCATCGTGTGAAGCAGAGTACATAGCTGGTGAATTTGGTCGAAGAGATAACAGAAAAGGATCATGGAGCATTTACCATGAAGATCGACAGTATGTCAGCTAATAATCTGGCGAAGAACCTGATAGCACACGGTCGAAGCAAGCACAACGAGATGCGCTTCCATTATCTTCGAGAGCAGATAACAAATGGGAATATGAACTTGAAACACTACAGAACTGAGAATCATATTGAAGACATTATGACGAAGGGTGTGCAAGTTGAAGTATTCATAAGATTAAGAGCTATGATGAATATATATAGCTAAGACACAATGAATTAGATGGTGTGTTGAAAGTGTAATTCCTTGTGTCGAAGTAGGTTGTTACTCGACACAAGATGTGTCGAAATAAGTCTGTGTCAAAGTGCGTCAAGTTGTGTTAGTTGTCGACGCAGGTTGCTTTCCACAAGATTTTGACTTAAATCCAAAATAGGTATTTTGGACTTTTATAGTTTTGGACTTTTTGGCTTAGGGAGAAAGCTAACCTAAAACTATAAATAAGGGGAGTAACCCCTATTTTTGTAAACAACTCATATTGAGTATTCACAATATTTACAGTTGCAAGTGAATAAAGATTTTCCACAGTTTGTGGGCAGAAAGTTACTCTGCAGAAATCCTAAATCTCCTTTCTTTTCATTTCATTGTTATTGTACAGTGATAACAATCTTGTTCATCAAGATGGATAGAAATTCATCATAGGTTTTGATGGATTTCCAACAAATTCAAGATTCAAGATAAATATAATGAAAATAGAGATTAGAGATTGTATACGTTCTCATTGCATGTGAATTATTTTTATATTTTACTCGAATAAAGTAAATTTGAAACGAATTAAATTTTTTGTCAATTGAATATTTGACGGGTCCTAAATAATATTAAATATTTTTTAAAAGGCAAAAAAAACATATTAAAGAAATTAATCAAGCACAAGCAATTCAAGGAAAAATCAAATCAAAAACAACAAAGAATCTATCAGTATGGAAAGCGCTCCAAACAGGCCAAAGAACAAAGTCCAAATGAAGATCTAGTACCCTATACCAAACTCCCTCTAATTAATTTAAAAAATTAATTTTTTATGTAAAAAATGAATTAAAAAAAAATAAACTTTTAAAAACATACTTCTTTTGTAAGTAAATTTGACTTTTTAAATATGTTTAATAATCAATATATCTAGTTCATATATAAATTAAATATATTAATTATTAAATATATCAAAAAAAAAATTACTTACGTATTAAAAAAAATAAAAAATCATAAAAGAATGGTCAAATGGTGAGAGAGGGGCCTTATTTTTCACGTCACCTGGTAAAAATAATTGATGCATGTTTAAAAAACTGTACTCCATCGAATATTGAATATAGGCCATAAAAATATTAGTTCTTAAATCTAAACAAATAATAAACACGTTTATCTTATTTAATTTTATTATTCTTAAATGGTTTTTCAATTAGTAATCTAGACATAATTTTTTAATAAATGTTTTATTTTTGTGAAACAATATTTTATGAAAAATAATTTGGAAAATACAAGTATTTTTCTTATTATTTTCAAAAAAAATGTCAATAATAGAATAAAGAGAAAAAAATTTATTTTTTATCATCAATTTAATCAGGTTTGAAGATTAGTTCTTATATCAAATAATTTCAGTATCTTTCAAACCACCATTGCAAAAATAAATATGATTATTTTTATCAAATTCAATGTTAATCATCACTAAATCAAATCAATATAAAAAAAAATACTTATTGATCTAAAATATGAAATAATGAGAGGCACCACCAATTGTTCGTTACATTTAATAATAATACTCACATGATGAATGCAAGGGGCCAATTATGGTGATGCTTCATTTGTCTTCTTAAAAAGTGACAAGTAAAATTTTCAACCAAAATAAGTAAAATCGGTCACGAGTTTGGGTACGGATTTGTGATGTGATATACATGCTAGAGTACATTTTTTCTTTTGGATTTTAACCTAACTTTGTTATTTCTTTTTCTTTTTTTACAAGAACGTTACATCATACTTTTAGGATTTATATTTCAATAGCAATTAGATAAGATGATAGCATTTCTTTATGTTAATAGGAAGTTTTGTATTTAAATATAGTTTTAGTGGATATCACCTCTTCTAAATTACAATATCAATAAATTACAATATATTTTGATGGGTGTTTTTTTTTTTAGAAAAATATTTAAGATATGATCATAAATAAGAGTGGTAAATGAGTTTGTCCGTCAAGTAAAAATCTTTAAAAAATAGTATGGAGCGAAGTAAATATTATGTAATGTTCAAATTTAAAATTTTTATCCATTCTACCAAAAAATGAGGAAAAGCTACAATCAATGCATATATTTAAACTACAATTATAAAATTTTATGTTAATGTTCGTATCCGCAATAAAAAGTAATAGGAGAGAGGACATGCATATTAGAGGGTGCGAGCATAAAAAATGTGAGCATATTAGTAAAAAAGTGCGAGCAAAGCGGTCATGTTTGTAGGGGCAATTCCGAGGAGGGAACATTTTATTTGGGACACACCTTTGTGAGAGACACACCACTTGTCCATCTAAAACCTTAAGGTGATAGATGAGTGGGTTCTCTCATATATAAGTGCTCAATCTTCCCTTTTATAATTAATGTGAGACTTCTTCCTCACACTTGATTCTCAACACTCCCTCTCAAGTGTGAGTCACAATGCTCCCCCTCATGTGGAATGACTCTCTTCCACATACACTTGTACCATCGCTCGATACAAGTAAGCCGGTCCCTATCTCGAAACCAAAGGCTCATGATACCACTGTAGGGGCAATTCTGAGGAGGAGACATTTTACTTGGGACACACCTTTGTGAGAGACACACCACTTGTCCATCTAAAACCTTAAGGTGATAGATGAGTGGGTTCTCTCATATATAAGTGCTCAATCTTCCCTTTTATAATCAATGTGGGACTTTGATAACACAATTTTATATAGTATATTTGATTTAATTTTCATAAATAATGTTAGTATTTTTATTTAATTATTTCATTTTATTTCCATATTACGCCGGTATTTTTATTGTTTCAGGTATTTTATTTTAATTAGACAAATTGAGCAAAGTGAAGAAATTAAGAGAGTTATTGGACTAAATATGCAAGAAATGAAGAAAAGGGGTGTGCAAAGCAAAAATGATGGATCAAAAGGTTTATTATCTCCAAACTGGGCCCAAACGAAATCAGGCCCACGCAAGCAAGAGAGCCCTAAAGGCACGTGCAAGAATGAGACGCACGTCTCAACTCCTCCCCTTAGTGGGAGGCGTCCGTCTCAACTGCCACGTAGGCCCTAGGATGATACATGAGGCGCCCGTCTCAACGTGGTCAAGTGGATGAGTAAATCTCGGGACGACCACCTCCACTCAAAGCAGTTAGAACGAGAAATTTGGGGAAAAGTGGTACGAAAATATCTCAAAACGTGGTTACATTCTACCACTATAAAAGGACATCAGGAAATCAAAATCAAGGGGGCCGTTTTTTAGCATTTTTTTTTCCAGTTTTAGAATTTACCTTCCCGCATTATTATTTTCCATTGTAATTCAGTTTCCAGCAGTTATTTTCCAGCCAGTTCCTTTTCAAATACTTAAATTTTATTTCTGTTGAAGAACCGGGATTTTGTACGAATTGATTCAAGCTTCAAGAATTATTTCCAGCATTTATTTAATTCAGGTTTCTTATTTACATCGCTTTAATTTATTTAATTAATTATTTGCATGAGAGATATTTATTTAGCCATGAATTTATTTACGAATGTTAATTCCTTTAATGTATTCATGTCTGCTTTTATGAGTATGTCTGGCTAAATTATTTAAATATCGGTATGTAACGAGTTAATTTGAATGGATCCGGAACAAACAGGCTTGATTATATTTTATAAAATAAACACTTTTTCTGATTTAGTTATCTAATTTATTTTGTTAAAAAAGGTTTAGAAACCAACAGAGCGAAAGTTTGAGGCTAATAAACTGACTAAGATTAGAAACCAATAGAGCGACAGTTTGAGGTTTAAAATCAGATAGTAGATACTAGGTATTGTTTTTAAAGACTGCGACAGCGTTTTAAAACCAATTAAACTTTATTTATTTTCAAAAAGTAATTTTAAAATCAATGGGATAGCGAAAGCATACATCAGAGTTTAAAATTATAATTTACTTCAATAGAGCGAAAGTTTGAGAATAGATTTTTGAATAAATACTTTTTGCTGAAAAAGATATTATTATCATTTTTAGAAAATAAGCCAGTGGAAAGCCGGATTCTTTAGTGTTAACGAAGTACATACCGATATTCGCATTATTATTATTTCAATTAGAATTAAGTTTTATTACCCAAAAATTCCCCTAATTAATTATTCGATGGCTATAGCTTTACACAGTAGTTTAGGTTACGTTAGTTCGATTTATAGTCCCTTAGGTTCGATATCTTTTAAAACTACGCGATAGGGCTGTATACTTGCAGTCTCCCGATTAATTTAGACGATAAAGTCGCGATCAAGTTTTTGGCGTCGTTGCCGGGGAACTATTTAAGTTGATATCGTAATTTTATTACGAAGTATAGACTATAGCAACTATTTCTTTTCCCTCTGTGTATGCCAAATACTCGCTCTCAAGGCGCGCCTTTGCATATACCTATATACGATATCGAGCGTTACCTTAGATTAAGAAGACGAATTCAAGAGTATTTAGAACGCAACAACCTTCCTTCGACCAAACTTCTTGACGTTGAAGAACTCAAGAAGATGGCTGATCTACCTGCTCCTGCTCCTCGTCCTCTTAAGGACTACGCTGTTCCTTCTCAAGCAGAGCCTCATAATAGTATTGCTGCTCCTGCTATCGCTCGAAACGATTTCGAGCTAAAACCTTCACTTCTTTCCGCCGTTCAGCAGAACCAGTTTTCTGGAGCTCCTACTGACGACCCGAATCTTCATCTGTCAGTGTTTGTGCAGTACGCAGACACTGTAAAAGCGAATGGTGTTAACCCCGAGGCGATACGATTGCGCCTATTTCCTTTTTCTCTCAGAGACAGAGCTCGCGCATGGCTCCAATCTCTTCCTTCCAATTCAATCACCACATGGAATGAGTTGAAGAAAGTCTTCTTGGCTAGATATTTTCCTCCAAGCAAAACTGCTATGCTCAGAGCCAATATCAATGGTTTCAGACAAAAAGACAATGAATCACTCTTTGAAGCTTGGGAACGTTATAAAGACATGCTTAGACTTTTTCCTCATCATGGTTTAGAAGAATGGCTGATCATTCACACGTTCTACAATGGTCTCTTGTATAATACGAGATTGACTATAGACGCCGCAGCTGGTGGCGCACTGATGAATAAACCATATACTGAAGCAAGACAACTTATCGAAAGCATGGCTCAAAACCATTACCAATGGGGTACGGAGAGAGTTAGCGTAGAGAAATCTCAAACGAAAGGTGCCATGGTTGAAGTGAATAGTCTGGATCAAGTCAATGCTAAAGTGGAAGCTCTCATTCAAAAGCTCGAGAATCTTACCACCGCTCCCGCAGCTACTGTTGCTGCAATTGCTCAAACTTGCGACTTATGTGGTATTCAATCACATCTTTCTCCAGAATGCCCACTTTTAACAGGAGTTCCAGTTGAACAAGCGAATTACATACAGGGTAATCCTTACAGCAACACATATAACCCTGGCTGGAAGAATCATCCTAACTTTTCATACAAGAGTAACAACGCGTTATACGCACCTGGACAAGCTCCTGCTACACCACCTGGTTATCCTAAGGCTATTCCAAATCATCCTAATAATGGTCCTAACACGTCTAATGCTCCTAGGAAGTCTAATTTGGAAGTCATGATAGAGCATTTCATCGCTACTCAATCCCAAACCAATAATACTCAATCCCAGACTAATAAGGATGTTCAAAATCAGAATATACACATTAATGAGCAGATTAAGCAATTATCTAACAAGCTTGATGCTTTAGCTACACATAATAAAATGTTAGAAACACAAATCTCTCAGGTAGCTCAACAACAAGCGGCTTCTGCTGCTCCTGTTGGCTCATTTCCTGGACAGCCTCAACCTAATCCCAAAGGACATGCAAATGCTGTTATCTTAAGAAGCGGAACAAAGTATGATGGACCTGTAGATCCCAGAAACAATAGCCCAGCTATGCAATAAAATTTTGTTAAACAATCTGAAACTAAAGATAAAGAAGAAAAGGAAAATCAGAGAGATAATAATGAAGATACCACGCAAAAAGATGAAACTTATGTACCCCCACCACCTTATAAGCCTCATATCCCATACCCTCAAAGGTTAGCTAAAACTAAGAATGTGGGTCAATTCAAGAAATTCGTGGATCTTCTGAAACAACTTAATGTTACAATTCCTTTTACCGAAGCTATAACTCAAATGCCCTCCTACGCTAAATTCCTTAAAGAGATTCTATCCAATAAGAAAAAGCTAGAGGATAATGAAACTGTCATGCTTACTGCTGAATGTAGTGCAATTATTCAAGACATAATGCCTCCTAAACTCAAAGACCCTGGAAGTTTCTCTATTCCACGTGTAATTGGCAAATTTGTCATAGATAAAGCTTTATGTGATCTTGGAGCCAGTATAAGTGTGATGCCGTTATCTATATGCAAGAAACTTGAAATGGGAGAACTCAGACCAACCAAAATGTTTGTTCAATTAGTAGATAGGTCAATTAAATATCCTGCAGGAGTTCTCGAGAATGTTCCTGTATGCATTGGCCAATTCTATATACCAACCGATTTCATTATTATGGACATAAGGGAGGACGAAGTTACCCCAATCATTCTTGGAAGGCCTTTCTTAGCTACAGCCGGTGCAATTATAGATGTAAAAAGAGGAAAACTTACTTTTGAAGTAGGTGAAGAGAAAATCGAATTTATCCTCTCTAAATTCCTGAAAGCACCTGCAATTGAAGATACTTGTTACTTCATGGATATCATCGATGAATGTAGAAAAGAAGCTGAGCTTGAAAATGAAGACAATCTCGATGAAAATCTGAGTAGTAATCTAAGTGAATGCTTAGCTATAGCACCAGATCCTACACAATGTTTAAGGAAACCACCCCTAGAACTCAAAACACTTCCTAAAAATCTAAGGTATGAATTCCTAGATTCCGAACTCGAACGACCAGTGATAGTCAACGCAGAACTTGGCAAAATCGAAACTGAAAAACTTTTACAAATTCTGAGAAAATATCCAACAGCCTTAGGATATAATATCACTGATCTTAAAGGAATAAGTCCCTCTATCTGTATGCATCGCATTATGCTAGAAGAAGATTGTAAAACTTCAAGAGAACACCAGAGGAGACTAAACCCGATTATGAGTGAGGTTGTGAAAAAGGAAGTTATGAAGTTGTTAGAAGCAGGAATCATATATCCTATATATGATAGCAAATGGGTTAGCCCTGTGCATGTTGTACCTAAGAAAGGAGGTGTCACAGTAGTCGAAAATGAGAAAGGAGAAATCATAACTAAAAGAGTCGAATCTGGATCGAGAATGTGCATCGATTATCGAAAACTTAACAAAGCCACCAGAAAAGATCATTTCCCTTTACCATTTATTGATCAAATGTTGGAACGTTTAGCTAGACACTCTCATTTCTGTTTCTTGGACGGTTATTCAGGTTTCTTTCAGATACCTATTCATCCTAATGACCAAGAGAAAACAACTTTCACATGCCCTTTTGGAACCTTTGCTTATAGAAGAATGCCATTTGGTTTATGCAATGCTCCTGCAACTTTTCAAAGATGTATGATGGCAATATTTGCTGGTTTTCTGGACAATATTATGGAAGTCTTCATGGACGATTTTTCCGTCTGTGGACAAAGCTTTGAAGAATGTTTAGAAAATTTAGAAAGGATATTAGAACGTTGTGTGAAGGTTAATCTAGTGCTTAATTGGGAGAAATGCCATTTTATGGTACAAGAAGGAATTGTTTTAGGACACATTATATCCAAAAGAGGAATTGAAGTCGATTCTGCTAAAATCGAAGTTATTGAGAACCTTCAACCTCCAAAAACTGTTAGAGAAATCCGAAGCCTTTTGGGACACGCCGGTTTTTATCGACGATTCATTAAAGATTTCTCTAAGATAACTAAACCCCTAACTGAGCTATTAATGAAAGACGCTGAATTTATCTTCGACGAAAAATGTTTAGAAGCATTTCAAACACTTAAGAAAGCATTAATTTCTGCGTCTGTCATGCAAACTCCAGATTGGAATGAACCTTTTGAAATAATGTGTGACGCAAGTGACTATGCCGTAGGAGCTGTTTTAGGACAGCGAAAGGATAAAATACTCCACGCCATATATTATGCAAGCAGAACCCTGGACGAAGCGCAGATGAATTATGCTACAACCGAGAAAGAATTCTTAGCAGTGATCTTCGCATTAGACAAGTTTCGTTCCTACTTAGTAGGATCCAAAATAATCATATACACTGATCACGCTGCTATTAGATATCTCCTAACCAAAAAGGACGCTAAACCTAGACTCCTGAGATAGATATTGCTACTGCAAGAGTTTGATTTAGAAATCAAAGATAAGAAAGGAACCGAAAACGTGGTAGCAGATCATCTCTCTAGACTAGAAAATCTTAAACATGAACAAGTGCCGATCGATGATGAATTCCAGTATGATAAACTGATTGCCCACTTAGAAGACACAGAACCAGATAAACTCATGGAAACCACCTTAGCCGTCTCCTCGGTGCCTTGGTATGCCGATTTCGTAAATTACCTCGCTGCAGGCGTTTTACCACCTGAACTTACCTACCAACAGAAGAAGAAATTCTTCCATGATCTTAAACAGTATTATTGGGATGAACCTTTACTTTTCAAGAGAGGTCCCGATGGAATTTTCCGCCGATGTGTGCCAGAAGAAGAGATTGAAAACATTATAAAACACTGTCATTCTGCACCTTACGGAGGACATGCGAGTACATCCAAAACTTGTGCAAAGATCTTACAATCCGGTCTCTATTGGCCTAATTTATGGAAAGACGTACATGCCACCATCTTAAAATGCGACAGGTGTCAATGCACCGGTAATATATCTAGACGTGACGAAATGCCACAAAAAGGCATTTTAGAAGTCGAAATCTTTGATGTGTGGAGGATAGACTTTATGGGACCCTTTCCATCTTCATCCGGTAACAAGTATATACTTGTGGCTGTGGATTATGTCTCAAAATGGATCGAAGCTATAGCTTCTCCAACAAATGACACCCGAGTGATACTTAAGCTGTTCAAGAACATAATCTTTCCTAGGTTCGGTGTACCCAGACTCGTTATAAGTGATGGTGGATCTCATTTCATTTCCAAAATCTTTGAAAAATTATTAGGAAAATATGGAGTTCGACATTGCATAGCTACACCTTACCATCCTCAAACTAGCGGACAAGTTGAAGTTTCAAATCGCGAGATAAAACAAATCCTTGAAAAAACTGTCGCTACGTCCAGAAAGGACTGGTCCTTTAAACTTCACGAAGCTTTATGGGCTTATAGAACTGCCTATAAAACTCCCATCGGTACTACTCCTTTCAAGCTTATTTATGGTAAGTCATGCCATCTCCCAGTTGAGTTAGAACACAAGGCCTATTGGGCCATTAAGAATCTGAACTTAAGTTACACTGCCGCTGGAGAGAAGCGTATCCTGGATATTAATGAATTGGAAGAACTTAGACAGGATGCGTACGAAAATGCTAGGATTTACAAAGAGCGCACAAAGAAATGGCACGATAAGCATATATCTAGGAAGAATTTTAACATAGGTGACTTGGTATTACTATTTAACTCACGATTAAAATTATTTCCTGGAAAATTACGATCTAGGTGGTCCGGACCTTTTGAAATTACTCGAGTTTATCCAAGTGGTGCAATAGAGATTAAGGGACCTTCGATCGAACCGTTTATAGTAAACGGGCAGCATTTAAAACATTACCATCTAACTGAACTCGAGGGAAATTCTCAAACGATAAATCTAGACGAGACACACGCTCGATTAGAAGCCTAGTCTTTAGTTTTATTTGTCGAGCTTACGACATAAAACAAAGCGCTTTGTGGGAGACAACCCACCGTTTTTTATATTTCCCTCTTCTTATTTTTCATTTCTTCTTTAGTCTATTTTTAACAAAAACAAAAACAAAAATATATCTATTTCTTTTCTTTATCTATTCATTATATTTCTCCTCTTTGTCTTATTTCTTTCTATTCTATGTTTTTTTCTTCTTATCGGCATTTGGCCAATGCTGATCTTCTTTATTTTCTTCTCTTCAGGATACTTCTTGCTACTTATTTCTCTTCCCACTATGTCTCGAGTTGACGATATGCCAGTTAGTTTCAGAGGAAGAAATCAGCGCACCAAATATGGAGTTTTATCCGAGCGTGAGATGTTACCTACTATCTACCTTCATCACGGTGCTATGACTGCTCTTGGTATTCGTGATAGTGTGCTTTTTCTGCTGAATCAGATTGGGTGGGATAGTTCACGCCTGATGACTTGCTATGCCACTTATCGGAACCTCACTTTGGATTTCCTCAGCTCTTTGACATACTTTCCTACTCATGGGTTAGCTTTACGCCGTGGACTTATTATCTTCAGACTTTTTGGCATCACTTTCAAGTTTAACCATAAGGAATTGGGTGAGCTTCTTGGTTTTCCTAATGGCATAGGAGTTTATCATGAAACTCAGGAGGAGTATCTTGGATTTAGAGAGCTTGACTATTTTTGGGGATCTATTTCTGGAATCCTTAACCCTGAGCCCGAGGACTTTGTATCAGAGAATATCTATAATCTGGCCTTCAGGTATTTCCATAAGATTCTGGCCCACACCATTTTTGGAAAACCCCAGAATGTCACCACTGTTTCTAAGGATGAGCTTTTTATCATGTTTTGTGCTTCGCAAAACCGTCCGGTTAATGCGATCACTTATCTGATCCGTACCTTTGTGGATCTCATTGATACTGATCATGCACCCATTCGGATGGGAGGTCTCGTCACTATGATTGCAAATGTTGTTGGACTTCGACAACCCTTTAAGCATCTGAACGCTTTTACTGGTGTTACTTGCATGACCATCGAGTTCTGTTTCAACACTGATATAATTGGTGCTCTTGGCCCGACTCAGTTTACCTTGTTGATTAATGGTCAAGTTATGCAGCTGTTTACCTTGCCTAACCCTGCTACGAGTGTGCATAACAAAGCCAACTGGCTTTTTGGTCTTGATCAACAGCCTTCTCCGCCCAGCACTCCTGAGACTCCGCAAGATTATGAGGTTTTGGAAGATTCTGAGGAAGATCCCACTGCTCCTCCAGGTTATTATGATATGGGCCCTCCTCAGCACGATTCTACCGCTCACTCTGTTGCTCCTGACACCGTTATGCATGAGGCTCCTACCATTGATTATGTGACTGCCATCCACGCTCTCCAGGTAGAACATCAGGCTTTGAGGGACGATTTGACTAGTTTGCGAGCCGATTTCTTTGGTTTTATGGATACTGTTTCTGCGCAATTTCAAGAAGTTTTCGCTTACTTTCATTCTTCCTCCACTCCTAAGGCAGGACCATCTAGTGGCTAGAGCTTTTAAGTAGTTCATTTTATTTAGTTTAGCTTAGTTTGATTTTATTAGAAATTGCAATATTTTCGTTATGTTCTTTTTATTATTATGTTTTACTTTCCAAATACTTGATTCTTAAATTGTAAGCAACTTTGATCCTCATTCTAAAAGCAATTCATGTTATTTTCTTATAATTATAATGTTGCAGCTTAATATATTATATCATATAAAAATATTATCTTATAAGAATATTAGTATTATTGCATTCTTATTTGTTGCTACAATTTTTAAATATATTCCTTTTTCTGGATCCTGCGTTATCCGTATCATTCTACCTTGCAAGTGAGATTCCTTTTTATTCTTTGCATACTGTCCCTTGTCATTCACACGCTGGCTTGTTCCCAATAAAGTGAGACGCATGCCTCAGCCCAACACGCTGACTGGAGACGCACGTCTCCAACTGTTCCCACGCCATGCAGCTTTGAGACGCACGCCTCACGCGTGGTCTCCTGTGTCAGACGGTCGCCTCAGCATGTGTTTCGTGCAGAGTAAAAGTTGGTCTTCCCTTGCATTTACTTGTCTTGTCCGTTTCGTTTTCCCATTCAGCCCCAATTAATTCAAATTCAACACTCTTTATTTTCATTCAAATTATATTCTTTCCACTTCCCACCATTAATCCCCATTCAAATTTTCCCTCCCATTTTCCAACACCCGCTTATTATAATTTATCACTCTTAACTCTCACTCCACTATAAATACCCTTCATCCTTCTTTCTCATTTCACAACATTTCTAACCATCTCTACCATTTCCTCTCCTACACCCATATTTTCTACCTTTTCCCTTCTTCAACCCATATCCATCTATGGCTCCACGAAACAACCAAAGACAAGTTAAGCCCGACCGACCACCACCCGACCTATCCAATATCATTTTCCATGATAACGACGATGGCCAACAACAACAAAAGTATAAAAAATTCTATACCCGTTCCGTCGTTCCTACAAAATACGTAAGTTCGGAGTGTTTGGAAACCTTAGGAATGACCGATAGCATCGTATTCATGCTCAATAACACCGGTTTAACCAGTCTCTGCATAAACTCATGTCCAACCTATGAACCACTCGTGCTTGAATTTCTTAGTTCCTTCTCTTACACAACACCTGTCGACGATCCCTACACAACCGGAACCACCAACTTCTGCATGTTTAACCAAGAGTACTCTCTTGATCAAGAAAGAGTCGCTGAACTCTTATCTTTCACTCGCGGCGAGCATGTTCATTACAAGCCTTTCGACGATGACCACGATCTTTCTTGGGATTAAGTCGGCTTCTCCTTATGGAATGATCTAACCGGTCAAACCACGGAAAGTTGTCGCGACCTCTATGCTTCTCAAATACATAACCCTGCATTAAGGTACTTTCACCGCGTTCTTGCTAACACCATCTTTGGTCGGACCAATAATCACAAGGTCAACCAAAATGAGCTGTTCATCATTTTCTGTGCCCTTAATGGTCAGGCTGTCAACGTCGCTCCTTTCATGCTCAGTCACATCCACACATGCGTGAACGCAGCAGGTACTAATCCCTTTGTTTTTGGAGGCATCATCACATCTTTAGCATATGCTTTAGGCCTTTCCGCCGAGCTATTTTCTTTGTTACAATATATGATGCCAGCCACTCTTCTTGATGTCATCTATTGCCGAGATTCCCATATAATCTCTCCAAGACATGATGGCCGGTTTACATTAGTGATAAATCATCGTCAAATTCCTGATTTTGTGTTACCTTGTCCGAATCGTATCGACGTCCGAGTCCACACCAATTGTCGTTATGCTCTTGATGCACCTGCCGCCCAACAACCAAATAATCCCGCTGCAAATTTCGCAGCTATGCAGGCTCATATGCTTCGTCAAGATCAGTTGTTCCATGCCATGCAACAAAACCAAGCTGAGACTTTACGTCTCGTACAAGAAGTACAACGTGACCAACTAGAGTTGCAACGCCACCAACAAGAGATGCGACGCGAACAACAAGAATATGCCTTTCGCCATGATCGTAAACTCGAATCTTTGCAAGCTCGCATAGCAGACGCACTTCATCTTAATGATTCTGATTCTGACGTACGACGAAGACCTCGTACTAGAGGACGAAGAACAAGAGATCATGATTCTCAAAGCAACGAGTGATCGCCTTTCTCTTTTCATCTGATTCTCCTTTGTTTTTATCGCATTGAGGACATTGCTCCTTTTTAGTATAGGGGAGTCAGATCATTTCCTTGTTCATTTCTATTTCCTTTGCTCTCTTTGTAGTATTTTTCCTTTTATTTCTTTTCTTGTATTGCAAAATTTCAATTCAATAAAATACTTATTTATGCAAATTTTAATCTCTTATGCAAAAATTTGTGCTTACTCGAATTCCCCCTATTTCTTGAGCCATAACGAATAAAATAAAACAATTTTAACACGCATTTATAAACATTATTCAACTAGTATTAAGGTTGCCTATTATAAATAAGAATTCGAGCAACTTAGCAAAATTGCTATCGTCTTAACACTTCAAAACCCCCGATGTGTTGGATCGATTTAAGTACTTATTATACCAAAACCTTTAAAACTTAGTTTTAGATTAGCCCCGAGTAGTTTATTAAGCAGTCGGCACCGCCATAAACACAAACTACGTGGAGAGCTGATGAATATAAGTGATTGATCAAATATTCTTAAGAAATTGCTTTTATCTGAAGATGCACTTATTAAGTTAGATGGTCCTTACCAGATCATTTAATCCAACAGTTGCAGAAACTATAAATTTAAATGCAAAATAATCCATTATAAATTGGTTCAGTGGTCCCTGGTGCTGAACTTGGTAGGGCGAATTACGGTTCGATCCCCCGCAATTTTTAATTGGAAAAAGGGAGTACCATATGATTAAATTACCAGAACTCCTAGCTGGCTTACTAAGATCAAATTCACTAACCAGTTACTCCACTATGTGCGTGTAAGGTAAAGGGCTTAATGTGATTGCACTAGAATGAAAACGGGTGAAATAAAACGTAGTATTAGGTTAAGCTATAATGACATGACTTAAATTGGTCTGCTTAAATGGGGTTGTCCAGTGTTCCTACGGTAACTTTGGTGTTTAAGTTCGACTTAAATTCTCTAACGAAAAATTCAACTTGCAACCTGGTACGAAGTGATGTATGTTCTTATATCTGTGTTTAACTGTGTGTCAGTGATTTTCATTTTTTTTTTTACTTTTGCTTGAGGACAAGCAACGGTTCAAGTATAGGGGAGTTTGATAACACAATTTTATATAGTATATTTGATTTAATTTTCATAAATAATGTTAGTATTTTTATTTAATTATTTCATTTTATTTCCATATTACGCCGGTATTTTTATTGTTTCAGGTATTTTATTTTAATTAGACAAATTGAGCAAAGTGAAGAAATTAAGAGAGTTATTGGACTAAATATGCAAGAAATGAAGAAAAGGGGTGTGCAAAACAAAAATGATGGATCAAAAGGTTTATTATCTCCAAACTGGGCCCAAACGAAATCAGGCCCACGCAAGCAAGAGAGCCCTAAAGGCACGTGCAAGAATGAGACACACGTCTCAACTCCTCCCCTTAGTGGGAGACGTCCGTCTCAACTGCCACGTAGGCCCTAGGATGATACATGAGGCGCCCGTCTCAACGTGGTCAAGTGGATGAGTAAATCTCGGGACAACCACCTCCACTCAAAGCAGTTAGAACGAGAAATTTGGGGAAAAGTGGTACGAAAATATCTCAAAACGTGGTTACATTCTACCACTATAAAAGGACATCAGGAAATCAAAATCAAGGGGGCCGTTTTTTAGCATTTTTTTTCCAGTTTCAGAATTTACCTTCCCGCATTATTATTTTCCATTGTAATTCAGTTTCCAGCAGTTATTTTCCAGCCAGTTCCTTTTCAAATACTTAAATTTTATTTCTGTTGAAGAACCGGGATTTTGTACGAATTGATTCAAGCTTCAAGAATTATTTCCAGCATTTATTTAATTCAGGTTTCTTATTTACATCGCTTTAATTTATTTAATTAATTATTTGCATGAGAGATATTTATTTAGCCATGAATTTATTTACGAATGTTAATTCCTTTAATGTATTCATGTCTGCTTTTATGAGTATGTCTGGCTAAATTATTTAAATATCGGTATGTAACTAGTTAATTTGAATGGATCCGGAACAAACAGGCTTGATTATATTTTATAAAATAAACACTTTTTCTGATTTAGTTATCTAATTTATTTTGTTAAAAAAGGTTTAGAAACCAACAAAGCGAAAGTTTGAGGCTAATAAACTGACTAAGATTAGAAACCAATAGAGCGACAATTTGAGGTTTAAAATCAGATAGTAGATACTAGGTATTGTTTTTAAAGACTGCGACAGCGTTTTAAAACCAATTAAACTTTATTTATTTTCAAAAAGTAATTTTAAAATCAATGGGATAGCGAAAGCATACATCAGAGTTTAAAATTATAATTTACTTCAATAGAGCGAAAGTTTGAGAATAGATTTTTGAATAAATACTTTTTGCTGAAAAAGATATTATTATCATTTTTAGAAAATAAGCCAGTGGAAAGCCGAATTCTTTAGTGTTAACGAAGTACATACCGATATTCGCATTATTATTATTTCAATTAGAATTAAGTTTTATTACCCAAAAATTCCCCTAATTAATTATTCGATGGCTATAGCTTTACACAGTAGTTTAGGTTACGTTAGTTCGATTTATAGTCCCTTAGGTTCGATATCTTTTAAAACCACGCGATAGGGCTGTATACTTGCAATCTCCCGATTAATTTAGACGATAAAGTCGCGATCAGACTTCTTCCTCACACTTGATTCTCAACACTCCCCCTCAAGTGTGAGTCACAATGCTCCCCCTCATGTGGAATGACTCTCTTCCACATACACTTGTACCATCGCTCGATACAAGTAAGTCGGTCCCTATCTCGAAACCAAAGGCTCATGATACCACTGTAGGGGCAATTCCGAGGAGGGAACATTTTACTTGGGACACACCTTTGTGAGAGACACACCACTTGTCCATCTAAAACCTTAAGGTGATAGATGAGTGGGTTCTCTCATATATAAGTGCTCAATCTTCCCTTTTATAATCAATGTGGGACTTTTTCCTCACACTTGATTCTCAACACTCCCCCTCAAGTGTGAGTCACAATGCTCCCTCTCATGTGGAATGACTATCTTTCACATACACTTGTACCATCGCTCGATACAAGTAAGCCGGTCCCTATCTCGAAACCAAAGGCTCATGATACCACTGTAGGGGCAATTCCGAGGAGGGAACATTTTACTTGGGACACACCTTTGTGAGAGACACACCACTTGTCCATCTAAAACCTTAAGGTGATAGATGAGTGGGTTATCTCATATATACGTGCTCAATCTTCCCTTTTATAATCAATGTGGGACTTCTTCCTCACACTTGATTCTCAACACTCCCCCTCAAATGTGAGTCACAATGCTCCCCCTCATGTGGAATGACTCTCTTCCATATACACTTGTACCATCGCTCGATACAAGTGAGTCGGTCCCTATCTCGAAACCAAAGGCTCATGATACCACTGTAGGGGCAATTCCAAGGAGGGAACATTTTACTTGGGACACACCTTTGTGAGAGACACACCACTTGTCCATCTAAAACCTTAAGGTGATAGATGAGTGGGTTCTCTCATATATAAGTGCTCAATCTTCCCTTTTATAATCAATGTGGGACTTCTTTCTCACACTTGATTCTCAATAATGTCCACATGGTCGAATTTATTTTGTTACATCAAGACGTAAAGTTTAATGTGACCACATGGCAGAAAATAGTTTATTGTTTTATGATTCCATTATTTTTCGATTAATGGGGTCTGTCATGTTTGTCATGAGATGTATTTGCATACAATTGAAAAACACACAATTTATTATATGGACGAGATGGGGGGACGAATACATATTATAGACTATGGCATAGAGCTCTGGAAACCACATGCAGCGAGAGAGTTGACGCCAAAACAATCAATGTTAGCTACCTCATCATGGACACCATATCACCTTACAACATTATCCTGAGGCACCCGACCATCAACGCCCTAGGAGCGGTCATATCTATCATATGTTTAACCTTGAAATGTATGCTCCTAGATGGAAGAGTGGGCATCATTTGAGGAAATCAACAAGTGGCTCACGAGTGTTATCTGAGCAGCCCGAAGATAGCCAGAGAAGAGCTAACCCTTGTTGATGCCCATCCTTCTGAAGTTTCAAATACTGACTTTGAGGGTTGGGACCCCAGATTGGGCAGAGACAGAATGACTCACGCCCATAGAAGACCTAAAGGAAGTCCAAATAGGACCTCACACCCACCAAGTTATAAAGATAAACACCATATTGTCTGTCGGGGGGGGGGGGGGGGGGGGCTAGTCTACTGACTCAAAAGAAGCGTCGACATGTTTACCTGGGCCCCCTCAAACATGCCAGGTATAGACACCAAATTCGTGAGCCATCACCTTGCCATACATCCATTCTCCAGATCCAGTGGCACAAAGGAAGCAGAAGTTGAGCGAAGAGAAGAGGGTTACTATTGATGAAGAGGTGGAAAACTTATCCAGCGTCGAATTCATCATTGAGATGAAGTACCCCACCTGGTTGGCCATATAGTCCTAGTATGAAAGGCCACTAACAAATGGCACATGAGCGGAGATTTCACTGATCTGAATGTCACCTGCCGTAAGGACCCAAACTCGTTACCAGATATTAACTGCCTAATCGATGGATCCTCAGGCTACCGCGTGCTAAGTTTTATAGACGCCTTCTCAGAGTACAACCAAATCAAGATAGATCCCCTAGATTCCCTCAAAACCGCCTTCATGTCTAACCAAGGAAACTACTACTATAACGCCACACCCTTTCAGCCACAAAAGCGCTCACGCCACATACCAGCAACTCATGAACACTGTCTTTTCCCATCAGATTAGGTAGAACCTTGAGGTATATGTGGAAGACACGATTATCGAGACGACGAAAGGGAACAATCACACCAACGACTTGGAAGACACCCTGCAATCAGTAAGAAAGAATGACACATACCTAAATCCCACCAAATGATCTTTAGGAGTACATGCATGGAAATTTTTGGGATTCATGCTAACGAGGAAAGGGATTGAAACCAATCCATACAAATGTCAGGTGGTCATTGATATCAGGAGCCCCACTAATGTGAAGGAAGTTCAACAACTTACTATATGCCTAACCGCCTTTTCTTGCTTTCTCTTCTGCGCGAGTGATAAAGATTTTCTCTTCTTTACCGCCCTAAGGAAAAAGGAGAAATTCGAATAGAAACCCAAGTATGAGGAAGCTTTTTCCAAGATCAAGGAGTTCCTCATAACGTCCCCGATCCTCACTTGCCCAGAGGAAGATTCACCATTGTTCTTTTACCTCTCGGTCACCAAGAGGGCGATGAGCTCAGTCCTTATCCAAGAAATAGACAAAGCAGAGAGACTTATGTATTTCTTAAGCAAAGTGTTCAAGGGCATTGAGATGTACTACCAGAAGATATAGAAGATCGCACTAGTCGTTGTCACCACAGTGAGAAAACTACGACCTTATTTATAAGGCCACACCATGCCGGTAAAAACTAGCTATCTCGTTTGTCAAGTGTCGAAGAAGCCCAACCTAGTAGGAAGAAAGGTATCTTTTTTGGTAGATCTCTCAAAATATGAAATCCAGTATGTTATGAGGGGGAGCATCGAGTCTAAATCCCTGACCAGTTTTGTATTCAAACTCAGCTCGACCATCGAAGAAGTTTTACCTTTAAAATGGACATTATCCATGGATGACGCCTCCAACGTAAAAGGAAGTGGTGCAAGAATAGTGCTTGAAAGATCGGGCGATAAATTCATTGAGCAGGTGTTGAAGTTTGAGTTTACTGCCAACAACAACCAAGCGGAATATGAGGCGCTTATCGCCGGTGTGATACTCGCCCTAGAAATGGGAGCTACCATATTTAAGGCCAAAAGTGACTATCAACTAGTAGCCAACCATGTCTCATGATAATATCAGGCCAAGGAACCCACGTTGATAAAATATATGCAGAAGGTACGAAATTTTTCCTTGTGTTTCCTTTCTTTCGAAGTAGAGCACGTCCCCTGAAAACAGAACTTCAGGGTGGACCTCTTGTTAAAGCTATCCACCTCAAAGGTCGCGAGGTTCAATGGGAGAGTCATACAAGAGACTCTCACCCCCCTCAACATTGAGATAGATGAAGTATACTTTGTGGAATTCGTCCCCGAGTCCAGTTGGATGTCGCCCATAGTACGCTACTTGTAGTCTGGCGAACTCCAAACAGACGAGGGAGAAGCGAGGAATATCAAAAGAAAAGCTACCAAGTACACCCTAATCTTAGGGAAACTTTATAGAATAGGGAGGGCTTCTACCATGTTGATGCCTGGATGAGAGTGACACTGCTTTTGTCCTCGCGGAAGTCCACAAAGGATCCTACAACAGCCATATCAGCAAAAATTATCTCGCCCACAAGCTATTAATAGCAGATTATTACTGGACCACATTAATGAAAGACAGCATCGCCTTCGTCAAAAAATGTGATCAATTCCAGAGACATGATGACCTTTACCATGCCACAACATAATTTCTCCATCGACGACCTCACCCTAGCCATTCTACCAGTGGGGCGTAGATATCCTGGGCTCATTCACCCTGGCACCAGGCCAATTAAAATTATTTATAGTAGGAGTGTACTATAATACTAAGTGAATAGAGGTGGAGTAAGTGGAAAAAATCATGGCAGAAAGAGTCAAGTGCTTATACTAGAAGAGTATTATGTGCCTATATGACCTCCCAGACGCCATTATCTCAGACAATAAAACCTGATTCGTTAGCACCGTGGTCACTGACTTCTGCAAGGAATTGGTTGTGCAGAAAAAGTTTAAGTTTGTCGTACACCCTTAAGTCAATGGACAAGCCGAAACTGCAAACAAGGTAATTCTCAAAGGACATAAGAGGAATCTAGATGATTCTAAAGGTCTGTGGGTGGAGTTTCTCTATGAGATATTATTGTCGTACTACACCACGCCATAATCCATCACCAAGGAAACCTTATTTTTCATGGTTTATGGGGCGGACGCAATGCTTCCCGTATAAATCAAGACATTGTCATGACGACGATCCTATTTCGATGAAGAAGCAAACAAAATAGGAGTGAAATCTGTGGCGGACCTTTTTGATGAGCTACGAGACGCCGCCCATATCCGAGAGTTTACTGCCAAACACATAGATGCATGAAGGTATAACTCCAAGGTAAAGCCGATGGGGCTACCTAGTACTAAAGGAAGTAGTCATATTTGTACAACACGGGAAGCTACAACCTAACTGGGAAGGACCATATCACATATACTAAAAACATCTGCATGGATCGTATAAATTGCATGAGCTTGAAAGATCGCTCCTACCCAGAACTTGGAACACGCTTCATCTCCCTTATTATTTTAGTTAAATTTATTTGTAACTTTTCAGTAAACTTTATGTCTGTGTAACTTTGAACAATCATTCAAATGCTTTGTTTCACTAGGGACCTCCCTCTTTAAAATATCTTTTATGGTGGACCTTCACGAAAGAATTTTTGATGCACTTTGAGGCAATTATATGTTGGACCTTCACGAAATGATCTTTGCTTCCCCTCAATGTAATTATATATTGGACCTTCACAAAAGGATTGTTGTCGCCCCTAGAGGCAATTATATGTTGGACCTTCACAAAAGAATTCTTGCCGCCCCTCAAGGCAATTATACGCTGGACTTCCATGTGAAGATCTTTGTCGCCTCTCATGGAAATATGAATATGTTGGACTTCCATGGGAAGATCCTTGCCACCTCTCATGGAAATATGAATATGCTAGATTTCCACGTGAAGATCCTTGTCACCTCTCATGGCAATATGAATATGTTGGAGTTTCACGGAAAGATCTTTTTGGCACTCGAGGCAATCAAGCGACTGAACTTCCATTAGAAGATTTCGGCCGCCCTCCTAGGCTATACTTGGTCAACCAAGATAAGGCTTCCACTTGAGGGATTTGGTACCTCCTCGGACGATATTGCTTCCAAAAATTACGCCTAAGGGGTGCGACCCATATCAAGCCCCAAAGATTTGGTGCCAAGTCTTACTAGAGGGCTCGATACAAGTCTCTCTTGAAAGGTTAAACGTCCCACCCGAGGAACTCAGTGTCCCCTCAACCATGCTACATGATATAACATCTGAGGGATTTAGAATTCCCATAGTTGATAAAGCTTTCGTCTGATGGACTCAGTACCTCCTCAAGCAAGATTGCTTAAAAAATCACGCCTAAAGAGTGAGACCCATATCAAGATCTGAAGACTTGGTATCAAATCTTACTAGAAGACTCGATGAAAGTCGTGTCTGAAAAGTTAAACGTCCCAACTGAAACACACCTCAAATTATGCCTCAAATTAAATTTACTAATTGTATTTATACATTCACTTTCCACCTCCTCCATCTAACCAGAATCTTTATTTTAGTCATCACAAACTCAAAATATTCTAAGTGACAATGTTCTCATTCTTTTTAAAGTTCACCTTAAACCAAATGATCTCATTTTACAATTTTTTTATCTCCTCTACCACTTCATTAGCAAATAAAATAGAGTCATAACCTCTATATTATTTATGTTTTTCAACCTTTTTTAACATGTCTTTTGCACTTCGAATTGCATGTCTAAACTATTTCGTGACATTGTTTAAATAATTATATATGGTTGATGGAATTTTTGTGTTAATTTATATTTCTTTCAATAAAATATCATCTAAAACTTATTTCTCTTCACAAAAACGTATCATGTTAGAAGATGACAGATCAAAATTTAACACATTTATATAAAAATAATATGTTAAAAACATCTATACACAAAATAAACACATTAAATCTACTACATATTTTTCTTAGTACATTTGAAAATTATAAAAAGAAGCTAATAATTGGGACATGTTAGTATAAAAGTAAACAAAAAAAATCTTCCAAAAGGTAAAAATTATATTGAGAGACAATGTTTATTCCTTCTTGTGTCCAGTTGTAGCTTCCAGAGAGTGTTGTATGCCTTCATTTTTTCCCAAACAAATGTCACATACCCTACTTCACAAATATATATAATATATATAGCATTGTCCTATAAAGAAATCAAACAAATTTTCACTGTCCATTTGCTTATAATCCTTATTGGATTCCTTATTATAGTAATCTGCAAATATGAATAAATAGAATAAAATCCAAATTCCTTACTCAACACATGCATGAGATAGGGAAAGAACAAAGGTGTCTGTTTCATGTTTCTTTCAAGTTTGTGAGTGCAATAATTAATTTTGTGCCTGCATAGAAAGATATGAACAAAAAATTTGATATCTTCTCTGTCACAGTGAGAGAATAAACGACCTTATTATGAGTGGTCTCATTCCTTTCTCAACAAAATACCTTATCCATCCTCTTCATTCCTGTCTTCATCTCATAATAAAATCTCATTTCTACAATGTCAAAAGAATAAATCTAATACATACTAGCGCGGATCCCAACACTAACATGTCGATATGTCCGTTTTTCAAAATAGATATTTAAAATTATAGCATTTATTAGATTTTTATTTAAAAAAATCAGTTATTTATTTGATCGCGTCAAATGAATATATACATGCACGCACAGAGCTGTCTTTAAAAATGTGCAAGATAAACTACAACACAGAACTTAAAATTTATACCTTGGCTAAATTAAGCTTCACAGCAGATTTGTCACGGTTAAAGTATGACTAAATAGAGACCTTATTTATTTTGTCACGGTTGAATTATAGTTAACCTACACATAGCCTCTAGAAACTTAAGATGGTCTCGATTATGCCTTATATCATATTTCATCGTGATGTCACTTTGTTATAGTATTTTCTAAAGGACATCATCAAATATCTTCAATGTGAAATTTTTTTACACTGGTGTAGAGTGTAGAGTAAGTAATTAACTGATATAAATGTAACTTTTTTAACATACTTTATAGCGCAAAACATGTCAAAGACAGATAGTACAACAAAAACTAGGTGTTCCACTACATTATTTGAGCTTCTAACAGAAATGAAGAACCAATCCTGTACAGAACAATCCAATTTCCAACCAAAATCACCATCAAATTTCACCTCAGAATGCTGGTTCGACGACGCGTGCATTCTAGACATGGATTACTTTGTGAAAACACTCTCTGGAATCAAAGCAAAAGGCGTTCGCGCCGATTTAATCGGTTCCATTATCACACACTATGCCTCCAAATGGCTACCTGACTTAGCTGAAAAGGGTCTAACACAATTTGAAGATACATCTTCATCTCCCGAGAGTGTAACAGCTTTATGGATGAAGAAAAGGTTCTTTGTAGAAACGTTAGTTAATGTTCTACCACCTGAGAAAGATTCAATTCCATGTAACTTCTTACTTAGGCTATTGAGAACTGCTAACATGGTTGGTGTTGATGGAAGCTATAGACAAGAGCTTGAGAAAAGAATTTCATGGCAGTTAGATCAAGCTTGTTTGAAGGAACTTGTTATACCTTCTTTTAGTCACACTTGTGGAACACTTTTGGATTTTGAACTTGTGATTAGGCTTGTTAAGAGGTTTGTTGGTTTGGATAATGAAGGTGCTAAAAGTGGTGCTTCTCTGGTTAAAGTTGCTAAGTTGGTTGATTCTTATCTTGCTGAAGCTGCTGTTGATGCTAATTTGAGTTTGGAAGAGTTTGTTACTCTTGCTGCTGCTCTTCCAAGTCATGCTAGAAATACCGATGATGGTTTGTATAGAGCCATTGATACTTACCTAAAAGTATGCTTTCTATAACTTTGAAATTTCAATTTATATTTTTGTTTGATATGCAATTGTTAATATCTTTCGTGTCCGTCTGCACACTAGTATTAAAAACAGGCCAACCCTCACGAGTTGGTTTGTTGGTGAAGACTTGAGACCTGAGACTGGAATTCCGATTGGTACAAACAATTCTTGTTAATATCTTTCGTGTATGTTTGCACACTAGTATTATATACAACAATCACACTCTTCAATCTAACAAGACGTCTTTTTCAAAGAACAAAACCCTGAGAGGTTCTGACATCTAAAATGGACAATACCTCGTAGCAGTAGTGGTCAGGAGGCTTGAGATCGATCGGAATATAGTAATTATGGTTTTTTTATTTTTTGTAACAGGCACATCCAAGTGTATCAAAGCAAGAAAGGAAAGGCCTGTGCAGACTAATAGATTGCAGGAAACTAACACAAGAGGCATCACTTCATGCAGCGCAAAACGAAAGGTTCCCGGTGAGAGCAGTTATTCAAGTCCTTCTTTCTGAACAAACAAAGCTCAACAGACACAAGAACAGTCACAACATTGATTGGAGTGGATCCATAATGAGTATAACCAGAAGTCCAACAAATGGATTTGGACTAGAAGCAGTTCCAACGGCAAGGTGTTTATCGAAGCGCGAAATGAATGCTCAACACATCGAGATAAAGAAACTGAGGGAAGATGTTCATAGGCTGCAGAGTCAGTGCAGTGCAATGCAAGTTCAGATGGAGAGAATGGTTGAGAAGAAGAAAGGGTTTTTTAAATGGAGTAAGAGGTTTGGTGTGAGTGGTCTTGTTAAAGGAGAGAGTGTTGTGGAAGGAAGAAGAGGAGGAGATGGTTGTGTTGATGGTGATGGTCAGGTTGAGTTTGGAAGACAGACACCTGCTGCTAGTTCTGATATGAAAACTAGGTTGGTTAATGTCAAAGGTAGGACAACTCCTAGTAGGTGGAGGAAATCTTTGTCTTGAAAATGATTACGCTTTTGAATTGCGGTTGGACTTATGATTGAGTCGCGATCCTTGATATTGCAGGAAATTGAGGACAAATGTGCGCGAGTGAGTGGAGTTATGAATTACGATGATGTTGTGGAGACTTGTGAAATCTCTATATTGCAGTCACAATTGCGGTTGCAGACGGTAATTTAATAAGATGAAGTGAAGGTTGCATGGCATGATTGAATTAGTTTATAGTTTGTGTTTTATTATATTAAGCAAATTGATTAATGAAGTTAATATAGTTAATAAGTTTGTTTGTTGATGTTAGTCTTGTGAGATTAATATGCAAAACTATTGTATTTGGAATATAAATTGTGACAATGAATCCAATAAATTCAATGGCTTACATTGGAGTGACTTGAGTGAATCAAAGTTCACATGATATAGTATTATGATGGTAAATTCATCTTGTGACATATGCAAAAGCCAAGTTAAGAGATACACTACATATATAGCACAGAGAGAGGGGACCAGAATGAAAATCTCCTAATTGTATTGCACACGGTGCAATTGCTGTACAATGATGAGATGTAAATTCAGATTTATTGGCTCTGCTTCATCAATGCTTTTTGGACAATAAATCTATGTAGCTTTGTAACACCAAAGGGTGACACATCAGGTCGAAGACGTATAAGTTACTATTGATAATGAGTTATTGAAATTTACAAAATAACTCGCATTTTAAAATTATTCATATCATGCACTACCTTATCCATATCAATTTTAATATATTTCATCTCAATTAACCAATCTCATTATATCACATCAAGTTCAAATAGATAATGATATATCAAAAGTATGAAACAACACAATTTTTCATTTAAGATGGCTTGAAAACTATTAACTTTAGTGAAGAAGTTGGATTTGCGCAAGTTAGGAATACACGAAAATAAGATTTCAATCAAAGAAGGATGAAATTTGCATTCAATCCCGACTCAACATTTCAAAGAATCCAATTATTTAAATTGATAAAAAAAGAAATTATTTTGGAAGAGGATTCGTAAAGCTTATAACAAGCATCACGACAAAAATTATCAAAATAGGAGTTCGATGATACTAAAAGGTCGCAAAAAGATTAATCTCTTTATTTAAAAATTTGTTGGGTTCTAGAAACAAATTGTTGTAAAGAAAAATGAGAACTCTGAGGCCAACATCATTCCAATGAGACATAATATCTATTACTAAAATAAACATGAAAATTTTATATTGAAGGATGCATGGAGATTGCTGAAAGAAGAACATAGGTGACTTGTGGGTTCATCACAACCTTCCATAAAAATAACAAAGAATTCAACTTTTGGGGCATATTCGCCTTTTTCTAATCCATCGACACCAACAAGTAGTGAGTAGAATCTACCCTCGCGTGTTTTTTACGCGGTTCAATCGATCAAAAAGTATCCAAAAGAAAAGGGAAAGAAAAACTTGTGAAAATGTCTAAGTCCAAAGTCAAATTTAATATCATAAAAGATGACTTTGACTAAAATATTTAATTGATGTCAATCCTTGCACATGATTATGCATGTGATTATTTAAATTAGTTGTTATTCAATCTAGTCATTATTCAAATTAGTTGTTATTCAAATTAGACGTTATTTAAATGAGTTGTTATTCAAATTAACTATTATTCAAATTATTTGGTACTCAAACTAGATATTATTCAAATTAGTTGTTATTCTAACTTAGTGTTATTCCTATAAAATACTCTTAACATGTACAATAAGCTCCAAATCCTCGCCACATTGCAAAAAAGGACCCTATTAATCTTCTCCACGTTACAAAAATGTTTATGGATTATATGAATGATGATATGGACAAAGAACTTGTAAGTTTTTCTTTTTATGTCAAGCGCAAGAAGAAGTTGTAAGCTCCAACATACCATGGCGATAAAAAAGGAATACAGAGAGGAATCATGAAGAAGGATATGTCTGATTATTCAATGATAATTTTTCCAAAACTCTGGTATACACGAATGAACATTTTTTCCGAAGGTACTGAATGCATAAACATGGTTCCTTCGTATTGTTGAAGCTCTTTATCAGTAGGATGAATATTTCCAACGAGGTTTGATGCAATTGGTAGATCAATTCTTTCACCGCTATAAAAATGCACTAATCACTACTACGAAAAACACATATAACAAAGGTTGTGAAAGACCTATAATAACCGTTGTTAGGTAGGGTGTGATTATAAGTGGGTTATTTATAATTGTTGGAAATCCACCAAAACCTATGATGAATTTCTATCAATCTTGATGAACAAGATTGTTATCACCATACAATGACAATGAAAAGAAAATAAAAATTAAAGAAAAAAGAGATTTAGGGTTTCTATAAAGTAACTCTCTGTCCACAAACTGTGGAAAATCTGTATTCACTTTGCAACTGTAAAATTATGTGAATACAAGTTGTTATGAGTTAATTTCAAAATAAGGGTTACTCCCTCTATTTATAGTTTTAGGTTAGCTTGCTCTCTAAGCCAAAGTCCAAAAAACAAAAGTCCAAAATACCTATTTTGGATCTAAATCAAATTTGTGTGTAGCAACCTGCTTACAACACTTCAACAACTAAATACAACTCGACAGACTAAGTTTTTCGACACACCTTGTATCGAGCAACAACCTGCTTCGACGCAAGGAATTACACTTTCAAGACACCATATAATTCATTGTGTCTAAGCTATCTATATTCATCATATCTCTTAGTCTTCTAAACACTTCGATATGCACACCCTTTGTTATGTTGTCTACAATCTGATTCGCAGTTCTACAATGTTCCAAGTTCATCTTTCCATCTACTACCTTATCTTGAAGATGATAGAACTTCATTTCGATGTGCTTGCTTCGACCATGTACTATAGGATTCTTCGCCAGGTTGATAGCTGGCATATTGTCGATCTTCATGATAATTGCTCCATAATCTTTACCTGTTATTTTTTCGACCAAATTCACCATCCATGTTGCTTGACATGCACAAAGAGAAGCAGTTGTGTACTTTTCTTCACACAATGATAATGCGACTACTGGTTCTTTTCTCGAACTCCGGGCAACAGGTGCACCACCTAGCATAAACACATATCCTGTTGTGGATTTTTGATCTTCGACATCACTAGACCATCTTGAATCAGTGTACACCACTAACTTGCATTATTTTCCTTTATCAGCTGAGGGAAACAGAATTCCATAGTTGAGAGTTCCTTTCAGATACCTTATTATTCTCTTCGTCGCTGCTAGGTGTGATACCTATGGATTCTGCATGAATCTACTTACCATACCTACATTGTATGCTAAGTCATGCCTCGTGTGACAAATGTATCTTAATGACCCAAATAAGTCTTCTGTATTGGGTTGGATCGACAACATCTTCTTCTATATCTTTCAACAATAACAGTCTTGGTTCTGCAGTTGTCGAAGTCGAGTTGCATTCTTCCATCTCAAATCTCTTGAGAATTTCTCTTGCATATCTTCTTTGATGCATCATCAAACCTCTACTAATCTTATAGAATTAGATGCCAAGGAAATATGGAAAGTCACCCAGATCCGACATTTCGAATTTCTTGTTGAGATCACCTTTGAAGTCTTTGATCTCTTTCTTGCAGCTACCTATTATTAACAAGTCATCGACATAGAGACATAGTATAAGCAATTCAATATTGCTTCTTCTTACATATACTCCATGCTCAATTGTACAATTCACAAATTCCTTCTCCCTTAAAAAACTATCATTCTTCTTATTCCAAGCTCTTGGAGCTTGTTTCAGTCCATACATGGTTTATGCAGCCTGTACACCTTTCTCTCTTCACCATGCTTCACAAACCCAACTAGTTGTGCAACATAAACCTCTTCGTCTAAGGTTTCATTCAGAAATGAACATTTCACGTCCATCTGACATATGTGCCAACTATTTATTTATGCTAGACCAACAACCAACCTGATTGTGTCGATTCTAGCAACAAGTGCAAAAACCTCATAGAAGTCAATTCTTTCTTTCTGAAGAAATCCTTTCACCACAAGTCTTGATTTGTGTCGAGTTACTTCACCTTTGGGATTCAACTTCACCTTGTATACTCACTTCACATCGATTTTCTTCTTGCCTTAAGGCAATTCGACAACTGACCAGGTGTTGTTTTCTTCTATGGACTTCACCTTTTCATTCATTTCTTTCACCCACTTCGAATATTTTAATGCTTCAATTGCATTGACAGGTTCGACATATGCATAGAAAGCATAATGTATCAACTCACCTTCATCATCAACCACATCATCTGATATAACCACACAATCTTGTAACCTTGCAGACATGTGTCTTCTTCTCTGAGGTCTGCTTGTACTTGGTTGATCTCTAACTTCCTCTTGTCGAACTTCTCTTTCGAATTCAACTGTTGTTCGTTGTCCAATCCCGTTCCTTAATCTCATATATGATCACGTCCCTACTGATCATTATCTTCTTGTCACTGGATCGAACAACTTGTAACCTACTTTCGAAGGATATCCAACTAGAATTATATGACTCGACTTGTCATCAAGTTTTATTCTCAACTGATCTAGCACATGTCTATGTGCAATAGATCCAAATACCTTCTGATGACTTAAGCTAGGCTTCACACCAGACCAACATTCTTCTGGAGTAATTCCTTCTAACTTCATCGTCGGACATTTGTTCAATATATATGTTGCAGTTGATACAGCTTCACCCCAAAACTCTTTAGGTAAATTCTTTCCTTTCAACATGCTTCTCACCATATTCATGATGGTTCAATTCTTCCTTTCTGTAGTTCCATTCTGCTGTGGAGTATAGGATGGCACCACCTTATGCACAATCCATTCTTTTTCACATCATTTGTCGAAGTATTTCGGCACATACTCTCCACCATCACCAGTTCTCAAAAATTTGAGCTTTCAACCACTTTGTCTTTCGACCATAGACTTAAACTTGACAAATACCTCGATCACTTCACTTTTATTCTTGATCAGGTAAGTCCATAGTTTTCGACTGAAATCATCTATAAATGTAACAAAGTATTTATTATCTCCATTCGAATCCACCTAGATTGGTCCACATACATCAGAGTATATGATTTCAAGAATAGCCTTCGACTTGCTTCCTGCATTTTTACTGAAGTTGTTCTTGTGTCGCTTCGCCTACACACATTTAGAGGTGGAAAAACGGGTCCGGCCCATTGGGAATGCCCGTTTTACCCGCACTTTAGTACGGGGCGGGCCAAGAATTTAGGCCCTCATCCTCTAACGTGACCGCCCTTCCTCGCCTCGTTTTCTTCGCGGGCTTTTGCAGGCATGATTATTAGCAAAAAAAATTTCATTTTTAGGCCTAAAAAGTGCAATTCCCGCGGGCTTTCCCCGCCTCGTTTTTTTGCAAGGCTTTTGCGGGACGGGCCTAAACGGGGCGGGCATGCCATTTTTCCACCCCTACACACATTCCTCACACACCTTGATTGGAATGTAGATTTCTGGCCACCCTGAAACCATATTTTTTTTCTTTTCATTTCTCTGATGTCTTTAAAGTTTAGATGGCCTAGTCGGTAGTGCCATATTCATTCATCCTTGCTGGTTGTAGTTGAAAGACACTTGTGCTCTTTCGAACAACTGCCCTATACTGAGAAAATTGCTCTTCATGCCTTGTATCTACAGCACATTGGAAATTACTGAATTCTTGCCATCTTTCCTCATAATCATAACATCCCCAATACCTTCAGCTGCTATGCTAGGGTATTGTCATTTGCGAATTTCACCATGTTCTTCATCGAGGTTTTTATGTTGACCAACCAATATTTCCTTCCAGACATATGCGATGAGCATCCTGAATCAAAGTACCATTGGTCCTTGAATCTGTCTTCATCTTTTATTGTGACCATCAACATCATCTCTTCTTATTCATGTTTTGCAAACTTTGCATCACTTTCTTGATTCTTTCATTTTTCTGGATAATCACTAGAATATTGACCATACTTCTAACAATTGAAACATTCAATGTGACTCCTGTTAGGTTTTTGACCACCACATCTTCCTCTATTTGAAACACCACCTCTTTGGTTGCCTTGGTATGTGTTGTACCCCAAAATTTTCCCTCTCACTTATCAAGAATTTCCTCATAAGATCTTTTTGACTCAAGACTGCATCAGGGTTTGACTAACTCAAGACACCTCCTCATGCACTGATGACCAAAATTAGGGTTTGAGTTTGCACAAGGATTTTTGTACTATCAATGCTTCATATGGCTTTCAAGGATCATCACGGATCCTCAAGATTACTCATGTCAAGTTTCAAACTTTGAATCACACTTTTGATCAGTCAATTGGACAGTTGACCTAAAAATCAACTGTATTGGGGAAAAAGTCAACCATGGCCAATTTTCAATCAAACTTCATAATTTTTTATCCACATTAACATCTTAGACTCATATGTATCATTTGTTCAATTTTGGACCACAATTCCTCAAGAAATTTGATCAAATCATCAAAAGGGCAAAATGGTTAAAATTAGGGTTTTGACTGAGGAAGGGCAATTTCTGATTTTTGACCTAGCAAATGGTCAATTGGTTTAAAGCATGATCTCAAGAGTTCAATTGCATCATCATTTTGCAACTAAAACCACGCATGCCCAAGCCTTGAAATACCTTAGAATCAGAAATTGCATAACAAGCCTCCAAACTTGCCATTTCTGACTTGTGAACTGAATCTTCCATTCCACTCGTGCGTTTTCAGGCCTTTTGCATTCCCAAGCTTCCTTACCATACAAGTAAACCATCCCACACCCTGAAACATCACTGTAACTCCATCTTCCCCATTGTTGAAGTTCAAAAACAGAGTAACACAAGTGGACTTCTCCAGACCATTCCAGCCACCCTCAAGACAATCTAAGCATTGCATTAGCTTCCTATAGGTTAAAGGAAGCTAACTTGATCATCACAACATCCTAAAGCAAGCTCATTTTCAAAACACGATTTCCATTTTCAAGGTGAGTTTTCTGTTTTTCTAACTCTTGATACAGGCATAGTTAGCTTTCCATTTGTGAATATAGAATGTAGACATCATTGCTACGAAGTTGTACATATCCATAGCTTGCATTTATTTGGCTTGAGTTTAGAGAATTTTTAGTTTGAAGTTTCTGGAAAAATTAGGTTAAGAATTAGGGCCAACAAAATTCTCTCTGATCTTGGACTTATAGTTTTAGTTATGCACATGGTTAGAATCGTGAGGTAAAATGCTATAATGTTCATGTTATCACTTTCCATTTTTATTGAGAAATGAAAAAGTTACAGGGGGTCCGGCTGGCCAAAGGTTGAAGATGAAGTATAGGGCAAGGAAGCGTTATATGTTATGTATTTTTGCTTTCACTTAGAATAACGGATGTACAACAACCCCAGTGGTAAGGCAGCGCACAAAACTGCCCTAGGTCACGAGTTCGAGCCTTGGCGCTGCCTTTTGCAATTTTTCATATTTTTTTCCATTTTTTTGTTGTTTTTGCAGCATGGGCTTCAACACATTGGGCCCCTATGTTTTTGCTAACTTCCTGCCTCCCATTTGTTGTCAACACCCCTAGCTCAAATATTTTATTTCTTTATTTTATTTTATTTTATTTTATCAAATATATTTTCATAATAATAAAAAAATCATAAAAAACATTAAAAAAATGATAAATATAATATTTTTGTTTTATTTTATTTTATTTTCTCAAAACAATGTTTATTTTTATTTAAAGTTATATACTATCCTTTTTTTTATTTAAACTTGTGAATTAAATTAAAATTAGGTTAAATACTTTTTTTTCTTCATACCTATTAAATATTTATTTTAACATATAAAAAGACCAAAATACTTCATAAATACCTTATATTATTTTCAATTCAAAAATACTTAAAGAAATTTATTTCCTTTTAATAAATTAGAATTAGGGTTTAATCAAAATCTTTTCTAAAAAAAATAATTTCTTTCCTTAATTGATTTAAGTTTAATCTTGATTTGTTTATTAGGCTTAGGTTAAAACTTTTTTTTACATAAAAAAGAACAAAACAAAACCTTCTTTTGCATTTATATATCTTTGCATATTTAAATTATCTTGTACATTATTTATTCCAATACTTGTACAAATTCAATTTGGTTATAATAGACTAATTAGCTTTATATTATCGCAATCCCCATTCATCAATTGTATACCCCTCCCACAAAATATTATAATAGCGTAGTAATCTTTAAATTTCGCAATTTATCGCTTTATATAATATGTTAGTAATTAGGGTTTGTATTGTAAGATAAAATCAATCAAATAGAAAATCCTAATCTAAGACAAAATCAAGCATGAAAATGACACACTTGCACACAAGACACCCCTAGGGTTACTCCACTTGGTTGTCTTATACAAAATGGCCATATTACGCATGTAAAGTGTCTTAGCAAAAACAAACAAATACAAGATCATAGACCCTCGATGACGCTATTCAAAGTTGCCTTACAAAATGATCTTAGTCCCTAAAAAAATGCTAAGATACTTTGCAACATTGCTAATCATGGCTATACGATGACCCACGCCCGTCCCATTTACATCCAAAGATAGGATTGTTTACCAAATCAATGGTAAGACAACAATGTCAAAGGAAAAGAAAATGAACAAGAAAGACATTTGAGTAGGTATATTACCTTTAGTTACTTGCTCCATTTCAAAACAAATATCCTTGCTATTTTCAAAACAAACACACACATTTCCAAACATCTTACAAACACTGAAAACATTTCCAAAAAGATAAACATCTTTGTATACATTCATACGAACGTGAATTATTACAAAGATTACCTAAACAATGGCCTCTTTTTACAAAATACTTTCAAAACAACACCAAGCACAATTTCAAACAACAAAAGCAAGTGATCTAGCAAGTAACTAAGAGCCCGTGGAAAACCATGGATGAAAAGGGTGCTAATACCTTCCCTTTTCATAATCTACCCCCCGAACTCAAGAAAAACATCTCTAAAGGTCTTTCCTGTGCTTTTTTACCTTTCCTTATTGGATAAAAGAAAAGTTGGTGGCGACTCTTGCTAAACCGCAACATTCACGATCAAACGCAAAACCTTCAAGTCAGTTCTCCCACCGCATTACAGTATGGTATTCTCTGATTCGACTTGTTTTCATCGCGTGGGTTTCCTCTACCAGTCGAATTGTTGTAGCCTCCTCTACCTTTATTGTCGAACCATTTTCCTTTGCCTTTCTTATCTCTTGTTGATTGAGCCTGCAAAGCCACATCACTCTTCAACTTTCTTGCAACTCTTTCAGCCATTCTTTGTTCATGAGATTCAAGCGCCCCTTAAAGCTCTTCCTTTGACAAAGTTGACATGTCCTTCAACTCTTCTATGGAAACTACAACACGATTGAACTTCAGAACCAGAGATCTCAATATTTTTGAAACAACAACTCTTGTTGTTAATGTCTCTCCACAAACCTTGATTTGATTCACTAGTTTCATAAATCTAGTAAAGAAATCAGATATGCTCTCACTATCTTCCATCTGAAGCAATTCATACGTTCTTTTGTGAGTTTGTAACCTCACATCTTTCCCCTTTTTTGCACCTCCAAAAGATTTCTTAAGAATATCTGAGGCTTCTTTTGTAGATTCTACAGCACTAACCTTTTCAAATTTGTCTAGACTCAAACATTGATGAATTATAAAGAGAGCTTTATAATTCTTCTTCTTCGATTCTCTATATTCTGCCTCTTCTTTTTCTGAAGCATCTTCTTCAACCGGTTCTAATCCATGTTTCACAAGATTCCAAAGATTTTGACAACAAAATACAACCTTCATCTGCTTGCACCAATTCTCATAGTTATCAGTTTTAAGAATTGGAAGACTTGCTGGAAAATGATCGTTTGGATGATTTATTGCCATCAATATTGCTTACCTTGAATCACTCAACGGGAGCTCTTGATACCAGATGTTGGAAATCCACCAAAACCTATGATGAATTTCTATCAATCTTGATGAACAAGATTGTTATCACCACACAGTGACAATGAAAAGAAAAGAAAAATTAAAGAAGAAAAGAGATTTAGGGTTTCTGAAGAGTAACTCTCTACCCACAAACTGTGGAAAACCTTTATTCACTTTGCAACTGCAAAATTCTGTGAATACAAGTTGTTATGAGTTAATTTCAAAATAGGGGTTACTCCCTCTATTTATAGTTTTAGGTTGGCTTTCTCTCTAAGCCAAAGCCCAAAACACATAAGCCCAAAATATCTATTTTGGATCTAAATTAAATCTAAATAAAATATGTATGTAGCAATCTTCTTACAACACTTCGACAACTAAATACAACTCAACAGACTAAGCTTTTCGACATACCTTGTGTCAAGCAACAACCTGCTTCAACACAAGGAATTACACTCTCAACAATAATCACAGTCTATTGTTAATGATAGTAAACTGGATAGCGCGCTACATATAACCACAATTATATTAAGCAACCGTTGTTGTATGTCTTTTAATAAAAAAATTTTAAAAAATGCAGCAGTACAACAACAGCAAGAACAACAAAAACAAGAAGAGGAATAATAATAACAATAACAATAACAACAACAAGAACAACAACAAGAACAACAACAAGAACAACCACAAGAACAACAACAAGACAACAACAATAACAAAAAAACAACAACAACTAACATTGCTAACTTGAATCCATATTTTCCTTGTCTCATTCAAGTTGGAGAAGAGATGATGGAGTTCTGAAATTTATTAATGAAAGATATGATATTTTCGAGTTTTGTTTATGGAAGAAATAATATTTTCAAGCTTGGTTTAGTTGAGAAATAGTGTTTCGTAAATTAAATATGATGTTTGGAGGTAAAAGATGAAGTTCGTCTAAGTAGGAAGTTCGTCTAAATTTTAGGTTTCACGCGGATCACTAATGGTAGTGTCTTGAGCGTTGATAATCACTAAATAGACGACTAAGATTTGTTTAAGAACGGTGAAGAAACTCAATAAACACGCTACATACAACAACTGTTGTATTAAAGAACTGTTGTTGTATGTATTTTAATAAAATATTAAAAAAATACAGCAGTAGAACAACAATAACAACAACAGTAAGATTCGAACTCATGATCATGCGCTACATATAACAACCGTTGTATTAAATAACCGTTATTGTACGTACTTTAATAAAATATAAAAAATGCAGCAGTAGAACAACAACAACAACAGTAAGATTCAAACTCATGATCATGCAGTACATACAACAATGATTGTATTAAACAACTGTTGTTGTATGTATTTTAATAAAATTTAAAAAATGAAGCATTAGAATAATAATAACAACAACAACAAGATTTGAACTCATGACCATGCGCCACTTTTTACCATGGTTAGAAGTTATAACCATGATGAAAAGTGGACTTAAAAATGAAAATAAAAGAAAAGCACCTAATTGAATATATTCTAACACGGTGAATCCTTTGGCCGTAGTTAAATAAAATTTGACAGCGTTACAAAAGATACTTTTTGTAGTAGTGAATGTTATTTGAATGTTGGCGTCTACAACATCCACTGATAGTGTGGATGACTATTTGAGAATTGGAGAAACCACCACACTTAAGTTGATAAGTTTGCAAGAGTGTGATTAACATATTTAAGGCACAATATTTACAAAGGTCAACCAACAAAGACGTCAAACACTTGGTGTAGATAGTGTGATTAGCATTGACCGAGTGCATCGAGAATGGAAAAATTTTCATGTTGCATTGAAAGTACATTATATTGAAGGTGGTCATGGTGAACTCACGGTTATGCTTGAACACTACTAAAAAAATAAATTAGTGACAAAATTTAGGGATGAAACAAAATCTCTCACAAATTGTGAAGGAATTTTTTTTTACACAAAAAAAAAGTGATGGGATTAGAGACGAAATGTTACATATTTCACTAAAATTAAAGTGGTCAGCATTAGTGAATGATTTACAATAAAAAACACATAAACACCAAATTTTCGTCATAAAATCCCTTAGAAAAATGATTAATTTTGATTTTGTAAAAGATTTTATAACAAAGATAAATCCCTAAATATTTCTCAATAGTTAAATATTTTAGACCAAAAAAATTTATAAAAAAAATGTGAACACTCCAAGAATCCTCTAAGATTCATACACATCATCTTTTTATCAATGCAATAGTGTAGATCAGGGTGGCAAAATGGGTTGAGCTCGTCGAGCCAGTCCATTTGACTCATCTTTTTTAGTGGGTCGGATCGAGGTTTTTCGTTTGGTGTCTTAAATTGTCTCACTCTACCTAACCCCTTTTAAAAACAGGGCGAAGTAGATTTTGCAGGCGGACTTTTTATTTAAAAAAATTCTTAAAATAAAAATTGGTCAGTGTATTAAGGAGACTAATCCACTATTTTTTTCTTTATTAATAGAAAATAAGAATTTGAATATTTATGTCTAACGTTACAATGAAATTGAAAATTTGTTTTCGTGTTGTTTTGCTTCCAGTGACGGTGAATGAAAGTTGCAACCATAAAAATCAATAATTTATGAGATAGGAATTAAAAATTTTATAAGTAATAAAATAGTAAATTTTTCCTTTATTATTGTTAGAGAAATATTACAATTTTTTTATATTTTATTGTTTAATGATTCTTAAAGGTGTGCATTATTGCTTAGAAGGTAATGACATATAAATTAAAAATCCACCAAATATAAAAGTTTATAAATAAACTAGTACATTAAACTCTAAACAAAGTAGTAAATTATTGAAAAAAGTGTAAATAAAATAGTAAATCAAACTAAAAAATAAAAAAGTTTGGCAGATTAGCCCATCAATCCGCAACTTGTTAATAGACGAGACATAATTGACTTTTGAGTTAGGAATTCTAAGCGAGGCAGGCCATCCGCTTAACCACGCGTAAGTGTAGAATACAAATATAAAACAAATAAACATTTTTTATTTGACCAAACAAACAAAGAGATGTTGTGATATACATGGGTAACATGGCTAAGTTTTTAAATATGATTGAGATTTAAATATATCACGTATGTAAAGAGAAATCACATCTCTAATTTTTTTTGAAGAGAAATCTACCTGGAACACAAGGAGTTATTAATATAAGGTTAATTGGATTAGTTGGGATAAGATTTGTAAAGAGGTTAGTGTCGGAGGGCTTGGGATTAAGAATCTACGAAAACTTAACATGGCCTTAGTTGGAAAATGGTTGTCGAGAATTAAAACCGATAATAACCGGCTATGGTTCAAAGTTTTATCCTACAAATATGACAACTCTTTAGAATTTAATAATGGTAACGTCAAAAGAGGATCTATTTGGTGGAGGGACTTGGCTTCCCTTGATAGAGAGGGTGGGGCAGTAGAGAAAATTTGTTCAAAGATAAATTAGAGCACGTAGGAGACTCAAGATGGTCTTGGGTGGATCTAAAGGGTATGTTGTGAGAGAGGCTTGCAAGGTTTTACTTGATGGGGATGTTGTTTCTAACTTTCCTCTTAGTAAATTGATATGGAACAAAACTATCCCTAGAATTATCTCGGTGTTTTTGTGGCGGCTAGTTCAAAATAAGTTGTCGACTATAGATAACCTCAGAAAAATAGGTCTGGTAAGGGAAGATGAAGATAAATGTCTATTTGGGGGTGATGAGAGAAAATATATTCCTCACTTTTTATAACTGCTCTTTTATGAAGTTTGTTTGGCTTGAGATATTCAAATGGTTGGAAGTTCCTTCTAACTTAGCTCTTGAGGCAACTCTAAACTTATATAATGTTGCATGTTTTCTTGGAAGATGAGGAACATCAAGGTCTTATTTGGTTTGTATATGGACTGCTATGGTTTAGGCTATATGGAAAGCTAGGAATAACAAAAAATTTAAGGATAAGGATTTAGAAAAAGAAAGAATCTTAGATAAGGAAAAGATTATGTCTTAGAGATGGATTCGTCACAAATCTAAAGATTTTGATTATCTGTTTTGTCAATGGATCCAAAAACCTTTAAACTGCATCATCTATTGAGTGTTTGGCATGTGTTTGTTGAGCTTGGGGCGCGGCTCTACCATGTTTCCGTGTTTCGTGGCTGCCTCGTTTTGGTTTTTGTGGAGGTTCTAGTCATCTTTTTCTTGTGGCTTGGTGAGGCTGGTTCCTGTTGTAGAGTACAGGTTGGCGTTACAATTTAGTTCTTCAAGATGCTTGTCGATCGCAGTTCTTTTCCAACCAGGCGCGGCGGTTTCATTGCAGTTTTTAGTAGAGTTTACTCGATTTTGGTAGATTGTCAATGTTTCTTTGTGGAGTGGCATTTTCTCGTCTATCAGTGGCGGTTTGGTCCATTTTAACGCTTTTTGTGTGTTTTAAGCTGGTTGTTTGGCATGTTCGAGATATTCTTGTAATTTATTTTCGAATCTATGATAGTTCAAGTTGGATTTCTAGTTTTGGCTGTCAGTGCTCCTGGTTGCTTTTGGAGTTTTGGATGGCTTGCTCGTAGTTGTGTGTTGTATTTCTGTAATTTGGTGTGTTTTTTAGGTGGATTATTTTAGGTGGGTTGGTGTTGAGGTTCAGTTGAACCCTTTCTTTTGGTTTTTGGAGTAACTTCTTTTTAGTTATGTCACTAATTTTATTCTTATTTTGTTCTATTTTATTGTTGTTTCTTATCCTATCTTAGCATTTCTTATGCTTTGATTTGGATTTATTTTAATAGTGTGTTTTCATTTGCCTTTGCAAAAAAAAATTAGCATAATCAAGATAATATAAAAAGAGTAGATAAACGGACAACAAATTGCTTCGTTATTCTTTTTTAGATGACAAACTAATTCTTTTAAAAATTATATTTATTATATGAGTAGACACAAATTACTAAATATTCATTTATTAAAATCAACAAAGTTACATACTCTGGCCAAATAGACATTAATATATTATGTTTTGATTAGCATACTCTAAAATAAGGGTGAAATGAACTAAAAAATAATACAAAATAATAATCTATTTTTTTAATTTTAATTTCCTTAAACATGGTCAAGTAAATGTGTTGGGCACAAGATTGGATGTAGAGTTGTCTAAAATTTTTAGAGACTTTGATATTGTTTATATTGGAAAGATAATTTAGTTAATTTCTACAATTCTCAATGCTTATCTTTTAATAGAGCTTTTTGGCATTTTCAATATTTAGTGTAAATATGCTATACTAGGCTATCAATATTGTACCCTATTTTATCTCCTATATTTTGATATTCAGTAGTCTTTTATTATCATTCTTTGTTCATTCTTCTTCTCCCACTTCATTACCTTGCACCAACAAATTGGTATCAGGGCCTGGTTCTAGAAAGGGACCAGAAAAATGAGGGAGAATTGTGGACTCACACTTGAGGGAAAGTGTTGAATAATATAGCAAGTGTGAGTAAGTGGGGAAATAGTCTCACATTGTATTAGAAAGAAGAATAGAGAAGAGAAGAGTTTTTTATCTGTAACAAAATTTTGTTTTCTATTTTTTCAGTTAGTTACAAAAGGCTCCTTGATGCTTTATATACATCATCAAGGGTAACCTGCTATTATAGGTTAGGGCACATTGTAACTTACAACTTCCAGTCAAATACATAAACAGAAATAAGGACTAAGCTACTTATGTATTCAATACCCCCTCCCCTCACAAACTGAGGGGAGCTAGCTACCCTGAGTTTGTGTATAAGCTCCAAGAATTTGGTGGAAGCCAAGGGCTTGGTCAACACAAAAGTAAGATGATCAGTGTCAGGAATGTGCAGCACCTGAATTTGTTTGGCCAGAACCTTTTCCCTCACAAAAAATAGATCAATCTCCATATGCTTAGTTCTGGAATGCAAAACAGGATTATGAGCTAATAGGATAGATGACTGGTTACCATACAATATGATGGGAGGCTTGGTTTGAATACATAGTTCCTGCAACAGTGTCTGTATCCAAAGAAGGTCAGCTGTAGCTTGAGCTAAACTTCTGTATTCAGATTCAGTGTTGAACCTAGCAACGACAGGTTGCTTCTTGGACCACCTGGCAACTAAATTAGCTCCAAAGAAAATAGCAGCACCAGATGTACTTCGTCTGTCATCTGGATCTGAAGCCCAATCAGCATCACAATAGACATGAAGAGAGGGAACAACCTGAGGGGAAAGAGGAGTGAGAGATAAACCATGATTTATAGTACCTTTCAAATATCTGAGAATCCTTTTGACAGCTTGCTAGTGAGAATCAAGAGGATGTGACATAAACTGACATACTTTGTTAACAACATAGGTCAAATCTGGTATGGTGATGGTGGCATACTGCAAGGCACCAACCATAGATCTGTACAGAAAAGGATCAGAAAAGGTTGCAGACCCAGTTTTGGTGAGTTTGCAGGTGGACTGCATGGGAGTGCTAACAAAGCAGGCTTCCAACATGTTAGTTTTTTGCAGCAAATATCTGAGATACTTAGTTTGAGTGAGGAGCATAGAACCATTAGCTGACTGCTTGACCTCAATGCCCAGAAAATAGTCAAGGTCCCCAAGGTGCTTGAGAGAGAAAGTAGAATAAGCTTGTGAATGACCTCATTGAGAAGAGTAGTAGAGCTGCCTATGAGGATAATATCAACTACATAAACAAGTAGATAAAGAGAGTGCCCTTTTGAGAAGTAGGTGAAGAGAGAGGGGTCACACTTGCTGGATTTAAAGTTGAGCTTGAGAAGAGTTGATTGTAGTCTCTCAAACCACTGTCGTGGAGCCTGTTTCAGGCCATACAAAGCCTTGTTGAGTTTACACACCAGAGAGGAGTCAGAGTGAACAAACCCTAGAGATTGTTCCATGTAAACTTCTTCAGCAAGGAGTCCATTAAGAAAGGAATTATTTACATCCAACTGATGAATAGACCACCTGTGGGTAATGGCAATAGTGAGAATAACCTTGATAGTAATAGGCTTTACAACAGGTGAAAAGGTCTTAGTAAAATCTAGCCCATGCCTCTAATGAAAACCTTTGGCTACGAACCTGGCCTTGTATCTGTTGATGGTGACATCAGGATTTTCTTTGAGCCTAAATACCCACTTGCAGCCAATAACATTCTTATTAGGGGGTAAAGGCACAAGAGACCATGTGACATTTTTCTGTAAGGCATCAAATTAATCTTGCATGGCTTCCTTCCAATGCACATCAGCACGGGCTTGTTTAACAGATTTAGGCTCAGAGTGAGTGAGAAGCACCCTAGGATCCAGTCTAGGCTGAGAGAATCCAGATTTGGCCCTAGTTATCATAGGATGGGAGTTTTGAGGGATAACAGATACATGAATAGCATTAGGGGATACATGTGGTGCAGAAGCAATGTCTGAAGATGAGCTGAATAAAAGGTCAGTTGGACTAGAGAAAGATGAGAGTGTCCCCGAGGAGTTGTTGTCAACAATAGGTGAAGAAGTTATAGAACTACTAGCTGGTGAGGAATCCTTAGGGCTAGAAGGGACAAAGGTGGGAGCATGAACAAATGAGGTAGTAGGAGAGGCATGATGGAGAGCATTTGAAGAATTAGGGATAAGACATTGTGAAGAAGTGATGTGAGGAGTAAGATCACTCAACAGGGGACTAGAGTAATGGTGTGCCAAAGATGTATTGGGGCTGTAAATATCACTGGGCCTGGAAGAAAATAAATCTAGATATGGAAACCTAGACTCATTAAAGAGAACATCCTTTGAGATGTATAACCTTCCAGTAGGAGCCAGACACCTATAGCCTTTGTGAGAGGTGGAATATCCAAGAAAGATACATTCTTGAGATATGAAGTTAAGTTTCTGAGAAAGATAAGGTCTCAAGATAGGAAAACAAGCACACCTAAAGACTTTCAGAAACTTGTAATCAGGCTGCTGATGGAATAAAAGAGTGTAAGGAACCTCAAAATGAATGGAAGCAGACGGAAGCCTGTTAATAAGATATACAACAGTGGAAAAGGCATAGTCCCAATATGTTAAGGGAAGGGAAGCATGACTAAGCAAAGTAAGCCTTAAGTCCATTATGTGCCTGTGTTTTCTTTCAATGACACCATTCTGATGGTGTGTATGTGGACAGATAATACAATGGTTAATACCCATCTCAGTGAGATACGTAGTAAATGGCTTGAATTCACCCCCCTAGTCAGACTGAACAACTTTAATACATGACTCAAGTTGCAGTTCAACCAATGTTTTAAACTTTTGAAAAACAAAAATGGCTTCAGACTTAGCTTTAAGAAGATAGATCCAACTAAACTTGGAATAAGCATCCACAAAGGACATGTAATATAAGAAATCATATGCAGAAGCCTTGGGTGAGGGCCCTCATAGGTCAGTATAAACAAGTTCAAGAGGTTTTGTGTAAACTGTGTGTGAAGTGGGACCATGTAACCTGTGGGATTTACCCATACAGCAAGAATAACAGAACATTTCACAAGTTTTATTACTGATCTGAACATTACAATTTTGCAAAACAAGCTTGAGAGCATGATTGTTAGGATGTCCTAACCTAAGATGCCACATGTAAGGCAAGCTATTAGAAAGAGAAACAGTGTTAACACTAGGTGCAACATTATTGGAAGAAAAACTAGAAGAATGCAACAGGGACTTAGCAGGTTGTGACACATCAACAGAGGGAAACTCATAGAGTCCATCAGCTCCTACATGACCTTCAAGAAGAGTGGCATCAGACACCTGACATTTAACAAGACACTTGTCAGCTGAGAATAAAAAGTACACATGGTTATCCTTAGAAAACTGACTGACACTAAGAAGATTCTTAGTGATAGCAGGAACATGAAGTAAGTTCTTGAGAGTGAGGTGTGTGGTAGGATGAAAAGGGGAAGGAAAAGAGCTTGAACCAGCAGACTGAATAGTCAAACCTTTCCCATTACCAATGTAAATTTGATCATGGACTTCAAAGGGAGTCATATGTTGTAAATTATTTGCATGACTAGTGACATGGTATGAGGCGCCAGAATCAAGAAACCAGGAGCCAGATGGAGATGGGGAAACATTAGCCACAAAGGTGCTTGGAGGTTGTGTAATAGTAGGAGGGTAAGAAGGCACAGTAGGGGACCTGGTCCACACATAAGGAGAGGCTTGAGGTGGTGCTTGTGTGTAATAGGCATGAGCACCCTGCCAATAAGGTTCACATAGTTTGCACCAGCAGATTGGAACTGATAGTTAAACCCGTGCCAGCATTGCAGGGCAGAATGACCAGGTTTGGAGCAGACTTGGCACTAGACATTAGAATTGGAGAATCTGCCACCTCTACCACGGCCAAACCTACCACCAAGATAACCTTTTACACCTCTAAAAGGTTGATAATCCTGCACTTGATTAAACTGACCAGTGTGAGCAGAGGAAGAATCAGTGGCAGGTGTTGGAGACTCATCTGATGTTGGTGGTTGAGGCACAACATGAGTTAGGTTGAGAGAAACCAGATCTAGAATTGGCTGCTTCTTGAACTTGTTCAAGCGCAGTTCATGAGCCAATAGAAGAATTTCAACCTCATCAATGTCCATAACTCCAAATCTGCTTTCAACAACAGACACAACCTGCGCAAATTCAGCAGGCAAGCCCTCAAGAATCACATCAATATGATGTGACGCAGGAATTGGATCACCAATGGATGCAAGCGCATCGACAATGGTATGAATCTTCAGCAAATAGTCTTGAACAGAAAGAGTATCAAGTGTAAGAGCACACAATTCAACACGCATGTGGCGTGCCCTAGCACGAGTTTGTTTCTGAAAATAGATGAAGAGACAACCCCACAGTATCATGAGAGTGGTTACAGCCAAGCACGCGTGAGAGAATTTCACTGGAAAGTGTAGATTGAAGCCATGACAACAACAATTGGTCCTTCTGAATCCAGCGAGAATACGCTGGATTGACAGAGCCGGAACAACGAGCGACATCATCAACAAATTTTGCTGGAACACGAGCGCATGCCACCAAATCTGTGAGATCATGAACATTAATGTAAGGTTCTACCTGTTGGCGCCAAAGATGGAAGTTCTTTTCATCCAACTTCTGCGCAATCTTGAGCGAGAAGTGCAGGCGGCGAGAATCGTCCACCATCGGCGTCGGAGACGGTGTTGGTTTAGGCGAAACCCTAGCGGAAGACGGAGGCGATGGCAAAGCAATCGAAGCCATGGATCGACTCAACAACCTGATACCATATTAGAAAGAAGAATAAAGAAGAGAAGAGTTTTTCATCTGTAACAGAATTCTGTTATTCTGTTTTCTATTTTTTCAGTTAGTTACAAAAGGCTCCTTGATGCTTTATATACAACATCAAGGGTAACCTGGTATTACAGGTTAGGGCACACTGTAACTTACAGCTGCCTGTCAAATACATAAACAGAAATAGGGACTAAGCTACTTATGTATTCAATACATTGGATCACCTATCACCTTAAGGTTTTAGGTAGATAAGTGGTGTGTCTCTCACAAAGGTGCCTAGTCCTACACTATGTATCGATGCTCTTAGTATCTCCCTCCAAAATTGGTATCTAGAGCACTTGGTTCTGTTTTTCCTGGGAAACACGAGTGTTTGTGAGCTGTGTGTTTGATTTTGGTTCAGGTGATTTTTTCTGTTGAAATCTTGAACAAAAATCTGAATAGAATCTGATTCTGTGGGTTAGGAAACAGTGTGTTTGAAGATATGAAAAATCTGTGCAAGGTTAAAAATCTGTTCAAACTACTGCCTCCACTCATCTTTAACCTTGCACAGATTGTTCAGATCTTCAAACACACTGTTTCCCAACCCACAGAATCAGATTCTGTTCAGATTTTTGTTCAAGATTTCAACAGAAAAAATCAATGAACCAAAATCAAACACACAGCTCACAAACACTCGTGTTTCCCAGGAAAAATAGAACCAAGTGTTCTAGATATCAATTTTGGGGAGAGATACTAGGAGCATCGATACATAGTGTAGGACTAGGCACCTTTGTGAGAGACACACCACTTATCTACCTAAAACCTTAAGGTGATAGGTGATCCAATGTGAGATTATTTTCCAATTTATTCACACTTGCTATATTATTCAACAGTTTAACCATGACAGAATAAATAATTATTTTTTTTATCCTAAATGATGAAAAAGTATCTTATACAAATTTAAAAACATTTTTTTTTAATGGAGAAATCCATTTTCCATACGCATTTGTATACACTAAATTTATACGAATATAAATCATACAATCAATTTTTCAAAAGAAAATCATAATATATTTTCAAAATAAAATCTGAAGTATATTTCTGTAAAATTTGTTTCTATTATCTGAGCACAACAATTTCATTAAAAAATAAAAAGCGTGACAAAAAAAGTTTGCAAACACAATCCGATTTTTTTCAATTCATTAGATAATACAAACTCAAATATCTTCACTCAATATTCAAAGCTTTTAAGAAATTAAAAGCTCTTAAACTCATATTCAAAAGTGAAATAGGATTGTGTTTGCAAAACAATTAAACTCAAATCTTCAAATTTTTAAAAAGCTTTGCAAACTCTTAAACTCATATCCATAAATGAACTAGGTTATAGTCTTGAAGTCTAATAAAAGTGCTAAAAAGTAATAATTACTCGGTCCTCCCTCGTGACCAAATTTTTAAAAATTGTGAAGATTTAATTTTAAAATTTTTGCAAACACAATCTTAGAGCATCCACATTCATCATATTCATTTGGGTTCTTTAAATGAGACCTGCATAATTTTTTATATTATTTCACACTTCTCAATTTTTTAAACAATTCATCTACAATTCTCAAATATCCATGTAACTCATCAAAAAATCTAAAATGAGTCTCACATTTAAAATAAATCAACTACATTCTTACAATTTTATTTATTAATTTATTATCATGACCCACTTAATTGGAGTGTAACGTGTTTTAGTATGAGGACGTGCTTTAGTTCAGGAACGTGAAAACAAATGAAATATCCATTTATTATTGACACAATTTCTTTAATAAATGTGTAGGAACTCTCAAAGAACACCGATAATCATGCTCTTAGTTCATTTTTGGATATGAATTTAAAAGTTTTTAATTTTTTAAAAGCTTTGAAGGTTGAATGAAAATATTTGAATTTGTGTTATTTGTTTTTGAATCAAAATAAAGTCAAAAGATATCGTTTTAGTTTTTTTAAAAACAATTTTTATAGTGTAACATAATTTTATGTAAAAAAAAATTTAAATGAAAATAAATAATTATTCTTAAAATTTTATTTTAGATATTTCGTCATTTTATTGAAATTTTTTTGAATATAAAAAATTCAAAAAATTAGTTAATTTTAAAACTATTTTAAAATAATAAAAATCATATTAAAAATATAATTTTTTTAAAATTTTGAAATTTCGATAATATTTCAATCTTCATTAATGTATGTTTATATTATAAAATATAAAAATTAGTCTTTCAATTTAAAAGAAACTTATAATATTTTAAAAAACAATTTTATAAAACTCATTTTTAAAAATACAATTAAAAAAATTCATTTTTTAAAAGTTAAAACAAACATGCACTTATAGTCTCAACTTTGATCTATAAGATAGAAAAGTAGTCTCAAATATAGTATTAAAAAACACAGCTCGTGTTGGTGGGTAGGGTGTTGTTGAACACCAATTATGTCTTCCATGCTTTTCAACAAAAAGGCAAAAGCAACTATGACGACACATAACATTTATTTATTTACAAAAACTAGAAGTTCTCAAACATACAAAAAGATAAAGGGAAGTACTGCTGAATTCTAGTGGCAACAGAGGTATTTCACATAGCATTTACAAGTTTACAAAGATGCTTGGCTATGAAACCTTAATGTCAATTACAAACTCTACATGATTTAGGAGCTTTCACAAGTCTCCAAGGTCACACTTTGGCTGCGCCTCTTCCTCTCGCTCACCTGAAAAAAGAAAAAAAATCGGCCATTTAAGATATGAACCCGAGATACAATACTGACACATAGACACGGTAATAACTTACGAAAGTATAAATAATTGCATGTAATTATGTATTGATGTCAAATATCAAACACACTTTCAATTTGAAGTGTTGGTACTACATAGGTTAATTATGTAGGTTGATAAACTCAAACAAATGAATCCAAACAGGCCCTTAATTGCATTGCGCTTAGACAAACAGAAATATGTGAGAGTTGACAGAAAACAAGTTTGAAGTTATACCTGAGTCCATGAAGGGGGCAAGGATGCGCCACGCGCAGGCTTAGGAGGCAAGGATGCACCGCGTGCAGGCGGCTTCCTTAATTGTTTAATTTGTTGAAGACGGGCTGCTATCTCATCCAAAAGCTTCAACTGACCTTTTTCGTTTTCGCCTTTGTCCGCAAACAAGGTCAATTTCTCTTTTTCATGCTTCACTGTCCTCAACCTTTCTCCAAGAACTTCAATCTCATTGTCAATCCTCAACTTTTCATTATGAACCAAATAAGGAGAATTACTTTCAGTATCGAAAGGTATAGATTTGCATTTTGAATCGGCATCTGAACAACTTGCACGTTCAAGATGTGTACTCATCGGTTTGTCTGAAAGAGTACTATATGAAGAGCTACTTAAATTTTCAGTTTCCTTATGTTCAATGTTGTCATCAATAACATGAACGTCAAGAACATCAGACTCGGTATCATTGAAAGAGCTATGCCGGTCACCACACGCTTGATCCAAGTGTCTAGTGTTCTTCTCCGGCTCTTCTCCATGTTCCGTATCGGTAAAATCTCCCTTAACATTAGATACGACACTTTCTGTCTGCAGTGGATCATCATATATTTCAAACGAAAGTGGTGACCTTTGTTTCCATTCACTAAGCAGTACATCCGCCGACTTAGATTTCGACTCGCAATTTCCCGTCAAACACATTTGCCTATAACTTTCAAGTTCCTTTTCCAGAAAGAGATTCTCCTTTTCCCTTCTTATAAGAATCTCTTGCATAATACTCATCTCTTCTTCATCATAAGCAACTCGTTCTTCAACCAACCTATCGTATTGTCTCATTTCCATTTCCATCAAAGCTTTCTCCTCTTGCAGACGCAATATCATAGCCATGGCCTCATCCGCAGCAGTAACAGCTGCAGCTCTCTCCTTCTCTAGCTCTAGATAAAGAGCCGCGTAAGCAGCTTTCTCTTCTTCAAGCATGTTTTCATACATCTTGATACGGCTCTCTTCATTTCCAACAATATGATCATTATCTCGTGCAGTAGCGCTCGAGTAGTGTTCCAAAGACGATGAATATACTCCCTGTCCCAGACTTTCAACTATCGATGCATTGAATTCATAACTGTGACATGTTTTTTCGTCCAAATCATGGCTCGTCTGGTCATAGTCTAAATAAGCAAGTTAAAACTATATAAGCTAATATTCTTTGCATGCATAAAATAAATAATATACACAGAAATATAAAACAGTTTCGGTAAGAAAAATGAGATTCAACTTATACTAGAGTTTAATCAAAATCATCGAATGAACGATAGCTATGTTGAAGGTTTCTCACTTACATTGCAAACTTTCTTCTTTCCCCGACGCAGAATTTGAGCTCTGACTGGATTTATCTTTTATTATACGGCTGCTTCCATCGCAAGGCGTGGAAGTGAATGTAACATCAGACTGGAAACTATGATGACGAATAACGGAATCGATTTTTCCACAATCATAACCACTCCTCTTCCTACGACGAAATCCCGACCTACGTTTCAAACTCAAAACCCCCTTTCCTTTAACATCATACCCAATTTCCTGCAAACGCGGACCCGAACTCGAACTCTCATCTTCCAACTCAACAATCCTATTACTATTATTATCACATGTTTTCTCATCATTGATATTGTCTAAAGAATGACCTTTCTTGACCCAAACCAAATCAAATGGAAACCTTTTCATCGCCATTACTTGAATGGAGCATATCTTCCTTAAAGGCCATTCAAACAATAGCATATGAAAACAAAGATAGCTATTTCTATAACCTAAAACCCCTTTACAAGGACAAGGCATATAAAATCCAAAAAGCCTAAGAAATTTTGAAACAAAGAAAGCAAAAGTGGATCCACATAGTAATACATAAGCTACAAAAAGGTCAATAAAGGATCCAATTATTCCTCCTAAACTCCATGAATCACTTTCCTCTAAAGCCATTTTCACAAGCTCAACATGCATACTCTAAAGTCTCAACAATGACTTGAAGAGAAAGAACTACAAAAACACAAGACCCAACAAGCAAAAACTAATCTTTTTAGTTCCAAACACTTAAATATCACAAAATCATGAAGAACAACAAGGAAAAAATCAAAGATTTAGATCAAAGTAATTAATAAAACAAGTTGAAGAAGAAAATGAAAATAGAACAAAAAGTGAATACCATGGTTTGTTGAAGGAAAGGGGTGAGATGAAAACCGCAGGCAGAAAGATTCACAAGACACGAAGAGGAACAGTGATGGTGATGGAAATGAAATGATTGCGTATAGAGACGAATATTCAGATTGACAGGATGACAAGTGTTATTAAAGGTATATCCCTCTCATCACAATATATATATATATATATATATATATATATATATATATATATATATATATATATATATATATATATATATATATATATATATATATATATATATATATATATATATATATATATATATATATATATATATATATATATATATATATATATATATATATATATATATATATATATATATATATATATATATATATATATATAGGTTTAATGTATTCTTGAATCTTTTAACTTAATTTTATATTTCACTTTACTCTTATTTAATAAACGTTTGTTTTTAATCAGTTAAATATTTTGTTAAAATCTATTAAGTTATGTATACGTAACACTTTAACTGACATATGTTTAGATGATATAAAAATATTTTATTTGATATTAAATATTTCTTTTATTAATGAGAAATCTGTCAAAATAACTAATTTCTTTTCAATTTTCATTAATCATCATTTTTTAATATATTTCTTTTATCAGCAAAACAAAATCCACCATCCAATCTACTTTTCTATTATCTTCTCTTAAAATCAAATCTTTATAAATTCATATTTCAACCAACCATGTCTTTCCTGTTAAATTGTAATTCATATGTGTCTAAAGAAGATTTGATTTGTTTAGATTTAAATAGATTTGAATTTAAATCTAGATTAGATTTGATTTAGTAAAGAGATATTTTGGGCTTGGGTTTAGCTTAGGGAGCAAGCTAACCTAAATCTATAAATAGAGGGAGTAACCCCTATTTTTTTAAAGCAAGTCATTCACAGTATTTTGCAGTTGCAAAGTGAATTAATAAAGATTCCACAGTTTGTGGGCAGAATAGAAATTCTGCAGAAATATCTTCATTGTTCTTTTATTTGTTTGTCATAACTAATCATCAGTGGTGGTCAAAATTCATCATAAAGTATTGGTGGATTTCCAATATCTGGTATCAGAGCTTTTGTTTCGGTTCAAGGGAAGTGTCAATCAAGAACGATTGAAGAATTCACGATGACAAGTTATGGGAATGCAAACTATCCAACAACGCTACCAATTCTGAAAGTTGACAACTATGAGAATTGGTGCAAACAAATGAAAGTCTTATTAAGGTGTCAAGGTCTTTGGGACCTTGTAAAAGATGGAGTCGAAGCGCTTGACGAAAACGCTTCAGAAGAAGAAAAGAAGAAATACACAGAATCTGAGAAGCTGAGTTATAAAGCATTATTTATAATTCATCAATGTGTCAGCTCAGACAATTTCGAAAAGATTAGTGATTCAGAATCTGCAAAAGAAGCTTGGGAGATCCTTGAGAAGTCTCTTGGAGGCACTGAGAAGGTGAAAGAAGTGAGGTTACAAACTCACAAAAGGACCTATGAACTGCTTCAGATGGAAGACAGTGAAAACATATCTGATTTTTTCACTAGAATTACAAAACTAGTAAATCAAATCAAGATATGTGGAGAAGCGTTAACAACAAGAGTTGTTGTGTCGAAGATCTTGAGATCTTTAGCTCCTAAGTTCGACCACATAGTGGTGGCGATAGAAGAGGGGAAAGACTTGTCGAAATTAACAAAGGAAGAGCTTCAAGGGACGCTTGAATCTCATGAACAAAGAATGAACGAAAGAGCTGCAGGAAAATCGAAGAGTGATGTGGCCTTGCAGGCACATTCAGCAAAAGAGACCAAAGGCAAAGGAAAGTGTTTCGACAGAGGTAGAGGTGGCTACAACAAATCAAATGGTAGAAGAAACCAAATCGAAGGAGACATGTCGAATCAAAGAAGACCATACCAAGGAAACCAAAGAGGTGGTGTTGCAAATAGAGGAAGAGGTGGTGGTCGAAAACCTGATAAGAGTCACATTCAATGTTACAATTGTCATAAATATGGACACTATTCGAGTGATTATCCAGAAAAACGAAAGAATCAAGAAAGTGATGCAAAACTTGCAAAACATGAAGAAGAAGAGATGATGATGATGGTCACAACAAGAGATGAAGATAGATTCAAGGACCAATGGTACTTGGATTCAGGATGTTCATCACATATGTCTGGAAGGAAAGACTGGTTTGTCAATATAAAGCCCTCAAAGAAAAATATGGTAAAATTTGCAAATGACAATATCCTGGCAGCTGAAGGTATTGGTGATGTTATGATTATGAGGAAAGATGGCAAAAGGTCAGTAATCTCCAATGTGTTGTACATACCAGGCATGAAGAGCAATTTGCTCAGTATAGGGCAGTTGGTCGAAAAGAATTATAAAGTGTCAATCGAAGATAAGTTGATGAGAGTTGTTGATGCAAATGGGAGATTAATCTTGAAGGCTCCTATGTCTCAGAATCGAACCTTCAAGATTGAACTAAATGTGATGGAGCACAAGTGCCTTTCGACTGCAGCTAACAGAGATGAATGGATATGGCATTATAGACTAGGTCATCTCAACTTCATAGACATCAGAGATTTGAAGAGAAGAAATATGGTTTCAGGATTTCCAGAAATTGACATTCCAAACGAGGTATGTGAGGAATGTGTGCAGGCGAAGCAACACAAGAATAGCTTCAGCAAGAATGCAGGAAGCAGATCGAAGGCTAGTCTTGAAGTCATATACTATGATGTATGTGGACCAATTCAGGTGGATTCGATGGGAGGTAACAAATACTTTGTTACATTCATAGATAATTTCAGTCGAAAGCTATGGACTTACCTGATCAAGCAGAAAAGTGAAGTGATCGAAGTATTTACCAAGTTCAAGTCAATGGTCGAAAGACAAAGTGGTCGAAAGCTCAAAGTTTTGAGAACTGATGGTGGAGGAGAATATGTGTCGAAAGACTTCGACAAATTATGTGAAAAAGAAGGGATTGTGCATGAGGTGGTGCTACCCTATACTCCACAGCAAAATGGAATTGCAGAAAGGAAAAATCGAACCATCATGAACATGGTGAGAAGTATGTTAAAAGGCAAGAATTTACCCAAAGAGTTCTGGGGTGAAGCTGTTTCGACTGCAACATACATTTTGAACAGAAGTCCTACAAAGAAGCTAGAAGGAATTACTCCAGAAGAATGTTGGTCTGGCATGAAGCCTAGCTTAAGTCATCTGAAAGTATTTGGATCTATTGCACATAGACATGTGCCAGATCAGTTGAGAAAGAAACTTGATGACAAGTCAAGTCAAATGATCCTAGTTGGATATCATTCGACAGGAGGCTACAAGTTGTTCGATCCAGAGAACAAGAAGATTGTGATCAACAGGGACGTGATCATAGATGAGTTCAAAGAATGGGATTGGACTGCAAATGTCAAGAAAGATTCAGTGGGAATCTTACTCGAAGATCCAGAAACTCAAGTCGAAAGAGAAGTTCGACAAGAGGAGCCAACAAATATACCTAGTACAAGCAGATCTCAAAGAACAAGACGCATGCCTGCAAGATTGCAAGATTGTGTAATTACATCAGATAATGTAATAGATAATGAAGGTGAGCTGGTACATTATGCTTTCTATGCAGATGTTGAACTTGTTAATGCAGCTGAAGCATTAAAAGATTCGAAGTGGGTGAAAGCAATGAACGAAGAAGTAAAGTCTATCGAAGACAACAACACTTGGTCACTTGTCGAATTACCTCAAGGCAAGAAGGAAATTGATGTCAAGTGGGTATACAAAGTGAAAACGAATTCGAAAGGAGAAGTAACTCGACACAAAGCAAGACTTGTGGCGAAAGGATTTCTATAGAAAGAAGGAATAGACTTCGACGAAGTTTTTGCACCTGTTGCTAGGATCGAAACAATCAGGCTGGTTGTTGGTCTAGCAGAAATCAACAGTTGGCACATATGTCAGATGGACGTGAAGTGTGCATTCCTAAATGGACCCTTAGATGAAGAAGTCTATGTTAAACAACCAGCCAGTTGGGTTTGTGAAACATGACGAGAAAGAAAGGTGTACAGGCTACATAAAGCCCTGTATGGTTTGAAACAAGCTCCAAGGGCTTGGAATAAGAAAATTGATAGTTTTCTAAGGGAGAAGGAATTTGTGAAGTGCATAACTGAACATGGAGTATATTTAAGAAGAAGCAAGAGTAAATTGCTTATACTATGTCTCTATGTAGATGATTTGTTGATAACAGGTAGCTGCAAGAGTGAGATCGAAGACTTCAAAGTTGACCTTAGCAAGAAATTCGAAATGTCTGATTTGGGTGAGATTTCATATTTCCTTGGTATCGAATTCTACAAGAGCAGTAGAGGTTTGATGATGCATCAAAGAATATATGCAGGAGAAATTCTCAAAATGTTTAAGATGGAAGAATGCAACGCAACTTCGACACCTGTAGAACCAAGACTGCAACTGTCGAAAGATGCTGATGAAGATGATGTTGATCCAACCCAATACAGAAGACTTATTGGATCATTGAGATACCTTTGTCATACAAGGCCTGACTTAGCATACAACGTAGGTATGGTAAGTAGATTCATGCAGAAGCCAAAGGTATCACATCTAGCAGCTGTGAAGAGGATACTAAGGTATCTTAAAGGAACTTTCGATTATGGCATTCTGTTTCCTGCAGTTGATAAAGGAAAAGAATGCAAGTTAGTGGGATACACTGATTCGAGTTGGTGTAGTGATGTTGAAGATCGAAAGTCAACAGCAGGATATGTGTTTATGCTAGGTGGTGCAACAATTGCTTGGAGTTCGAGAAAAGAACCAGTAGTGGCATTGTCATCATGTGAAGCAGAATACATAGCCGCTTCTCTTTGTGCATGTCAAGCAACCTGGACGGTGAACTTGGTCGAAGAGATAACAGGGAAAAATCATGGAGCAATTATCATGAAGATAGACAACATGTCAGCTATCAATCTGGCAAAGAACCCAATAGCACATGATCGAAGTAAGCACATCGAAATGAGGTTCCATTATCTTCGAGAGCAGGTAGCAGATGGGAAGATGAATTTGGAACACTGCAGAACTGAGAATCAGATTGCAGACATCATGACGAAGGGAGTGCAGGTCTAAGTATTCAGAAAGTTAAGGGCCATGATGAACATAGACAATTTAGACACAATGAATTAAGTGGTGTGTTAAATTATAATTCATATGTGTCAAAAGAAGATTTGATTTGTTTAGATTTAAATAGATTTGAATTTAAATCTAGATTAGATTTGATTTAGTAAAGAGATATTTTGGGCTTGGGTTTAGCTTAGGGAGCAAGATAACCTAAATCTATAAATAGAGGGAGTAACCCCTATTTTGTAATTAAGTCATTCGCAGTATTTTACAGTTGCAAAGTGAATTAATAAAGATTCCACAGTTTGTGGGCAGAATAGAAATTCTGCAGAAATATCTTCATTGTTCTTTTATTTGTTTGTCATAACTAATCATCAGTGGTGGTCGAAATTCATCATAAAGTATTGGTGTATTTCCAACATTTCCCTCGCATCTTCAATCAATAATTTTGCTCTTCATTCTTTTTCGGATATGTAATTTTTGGATAAACAAACACAACACCAAAAACCTTAAACTCTTAATCATCACTAGAAAGGATTCAACCACCGTCTTCCTCCACAACCACCACTCCGCAAATTTTTTCTATTTATTTTCACCTACAACGAAGACAACTCCTTCAACAACTTCGATCCAAACCGCAAATCGACGACGTCAGATTCAGTTCAGTTTACCTCGAAAATCTCTGTAACAAAAATATCGCAAATTATTGGTAGCTTATATTTTTACATTGGTCACTTCATTATCCACTTACTGTTTGAATTTTCTGGGTATTTTTTGGATTTGGATTTGTTGAAAAAATGAGATTTTAAATTTCTGGATTTAGAGGTTTGTTGCAGAAATGAGATTTTAAGTTGTTGGTTTATGAGTTTTTTAAATTATAAATTTACTGGTGTTTATTTTGATTTGAAGAAATTGTGTTTATGATGATTTGAAGAGATAACGTGGAAGAGGATGCAAGATTGAAGCAAGGGGAAGATTCGAAGAAAATGTGTTTTCTAGATTAATTTTTTTGTTAATATATATTCATTTATTTCAAAAGGTTTGGATATTTGAAGATTTGTTATTAGTTATTAATTTATTTTGGAGAAGATTTGTTAATATTTATTTATTTTTTGTTTACTTTTTGTTAAAATATATTTTTGAATGGAAGAGATTTAAAGATTTGTAGATTTATAATTATTTATTTTGAAGAAGATTTGTGAATATATATTTATTTTTTGTTAATATATATATCCATGTATGGAAGAGATTTAAAGATTTGCAGATTTGTAATTATTTATTCATTTATTTTGGAGAAAATTTGAAAATATATATTTATTTTTTGTTAATATAAGATTAGAAGATTTGTTAATATATATATATATATATATATATATATATATATATATATATATATATATATATATATATATATATATATATATATATATATATATATATATATATATATATAATATATATATATATATATATATATATATATATATATATATATATATATATATATTATATATATATATATATATATATATATAGTTAAGAGATTAGAAGATCAAAATATATTATTTATATCAGTATTGTTGAGTCACTATTTTAAGTATTGCTTTATTGTCTTGTCACATCACTAGAAGTTAACGTTTTTTAAAAGATTTAACGGAAAGGATTAACTTGGGTAATAGAACTCTTTTACATAAGGGACTAAAGTGAAACTTGAAATTAAGTTAAAGGATTTTGACACTAATTAAGATATATATATATATATATATATATATATATATATATATATATATATATATATATATATATATATATATATATATATATATATATATATATATATATATATATATATATATATATATATATATATATATATATATATAATATATATATATATATTATATATATATATATATATATATATATATATATATATATATATATATATATATATATATATATATATATATATATATATATATATATATATATATAAACTAAATATCTTCTATACGCAACCGTAAAAACTAACCCTCAAATCGGAAAGGATCATGATAAACAACAAAATTATTTCTCAAGAGATCTAACACTTATGCATAGGAGTGGAAAAACTGGTCCGACCCGTCTGGTATGCTCATTTTGCCTGCACTTTTTTGTAGAGCGGTCTAAGATTTTAGTCCAGCACTCTCTAATATGTTTGTCCTGCCGCGTTTAATTTTTTGTGGACTTTTACGAACATGGATATTAACATGAAAAATTATAATTTTTAGATTTAAAAGATGAAATGCTCGCGGATCAACTCTATCTAATATTTATTTTTTTGCGGGACAAAACAAAGTTTTAGACTCGCACACTCAACAAAGTCTATTCAATTCTATTTTTTTGCGAGCTTTTAAAGAGCGAATCTAAATGAAACGGACATATCAGTTTGTGACCGCTACATATATAATAGTTAACTAGATACAATTTATTAAAATGTCAAACTTAAATGAGTAAAGTTTATATAGAATTAGGGATGACAATGAATATTCATGGGTACGGGTAGTAGTTTCATGTTATCCGTCATGTTTAGTAAATATGATACTCATATCCGCCCCATACCCATGCGGATATCCGCTAGACAGGTATCCGTGAATTTTGAGATAACCGCGGATATTTACGGTATTCATAAATAATATATTTTAAAATATATATACTTATATAAATCTTTTTATTTCTTTTAAAGACAAAAAAATAATTTCCAATTTAACATATAATAATAATAATAATAATAATAATAAACATAAGTCACATTTATTTTATTTCTTCTTTTATCAACTAATTATATTAAATTCAACAAAATAATAATAATAATAATAATAATAATAATAGTAATAATAATAATAATAATAGTAATAATTTTAGATCAAACAAGTAATTTTGTTAATTTATTAACGGATACGGATATTCGCGAGTACGGGTACTATCAAGTCTATATTCATAATCGTGAATAAATGGGTAATTAAATATCCGTTTATTTTACCCGTGGATATCCATTAAGTCATCATACCGTACCCATGACAGTTTTTACCCGCGAGTATCCACGGGTACGGGTTTTTTTGTCATCCCTAGTTGTTGGAAATATTCCCAGAGGAGTTTTGAATCTCAAGTTTTTGGGAATCTCAAGTTTCTGGGATCAAGGGTATACATCTTCCCCAAGTGAAGATGTGCATCACAACGGCAATATTTCCAGTGCAGTCTGAGTAGAATAATTTTTATTTAAGAACTTCTATGATTCCCCAGTTGAAGTTTTCTTCATCAAGAAACTCTACACGAGAAAGTTTTCATTCCCAGCGAAGTTCTCCTCATCCTGGCAGGAGGAAAGGAATTTGTTCCCCAAGACTTGAAAGTTTGACCAGAGTTTGAGATTTTCTCTGAACTGCAATTTATTTTTGCAGTATTCCTCCCAAGAGTTACTTCCCCAGTGATTTTGATCCTTGGAAGTTGATGTTTCAAATTTGTAATCTCCCAATGAAGATCAGATTGATTGTTCTCTACAAGAGATCATATGTACGAAGATATTCGTTTGGAATTTCTTTGTCTTCCCAGTCGTCACTAAACATACATCATCATATTGCATCTACCAAAAACAAAAACAAAATCAAACATGCATTTAGGTATAAGCTAATTATGTTTACTTCAGAATAACCAGATTGTTATGTGCTAAGATTTGAATTACCTCCACAGCTGGCCTTTAGGGTGATCCTGTATTGTTTCCCCGACGAAGTCTATTTTTGTTTACCACCAGTTGGGTCTTTGGTATTTCCCATTTTTCCTAATGAGTCGTGGTATTTCCTTGCCCTTGCAAGTCTTTGGTTATTTTATCCATGTTCGCTTTGACATCAGAGTGCGAGTAAGAGTTGGTGTATAACTTTTCTTATTTCTCAAGTATTTGAGTATTCATACTTGGTGTGTGGTAATTCAGATAATTGTCACTCTTGAAGAATTATACCTCGCCTTTGACATAAGGGATATTGTAGTTCTTGCACATTTGCAACCTCTTAAAGTCTAATGTGTTTTGGTAATCCTTGTCTAGAGTCCTTACTGTTGATCTCTTTTACATTTGTAAGTTTGCCTTCGACCGACATTCTATTTGGTTTTAATAGGAACGTGAATCCCTAGTAAATTCGCTTTCTGATCAACGTTTTTCTTCAAGGGTCTTATTTCATCTAGTCTCCTTATCATTCAAGGTTGCCTTTATTCAAACGTCCTTTGTTAGAGTCTACCTTGTTCGGCTTCTTTCCTATATGTGTCTAACTCTGGCCAGACATGTATATCTTATCCCCGGTAAGTTTGCCTTTAATTGATGTTCTTTCTCCAGGAGTTTATATGCAGTTAGCATTCCTTGTTGGATCCTTTTTCGGTTGGTCTCTTCCTTGTTTATGTATGTCCAATTTTACCTGGCATATTCCCAATATTTTCTTATATATGTCTGTTACCAACTCCAGACATGCATATTTGATATCCTTAATAGAGTCCTTTCTTCTGGTCTCTCTCGTATATGTTCTTTCCTCCGAACATATAATTGTGGTATCTTGGTAGAGAGTCTTTTCTTTTGGTCTCTTTATTATTATATGTCTGGTACCAACTCCAGACATGTACTCTTGATATCTTTGGTTAGAGCCCTTTCCTCCGGTCTCTTTCCTGTTATATGTCTTTTCCTCCGGACATATATTCTTGATATTTTTTGTTATAGTCCTTTTCTATGGTTTCTTTCATGTTATGTGTCCTTTTATTCAGATATATATTTGATATCTTTCGTACATGTCCTTTCCTTCGGACATGTATTGTTGATATCTTTGATAGGGCTCTCTACGGTTAATCTATGTCTTATATTCACTACCAACTTTGAACATATATTTGTGGTATCTTCGATAGAGTCCTTTCTTCTGGTCACTTTCATATATGTCCTTTCCTCTGGACATATGTTATTGATATCTTTGTAAGAGTCCTTTTATCCAGACTCTTTTATATGTGTCCTTTCCTCCAGACATGTATACTCGGTATCTCTTCCGTATGTTTCCTTTCCTCCGGACATGTACTTGTGATATCCTTTGTAAAAAGTCCTTTCATCCCGCCTCTTTTATATATGTCTTTTCCTCATGATGTATAGTTACAATATCTTTGGTTAGAGTAATTTCCTTTGGCCCTTTTCCTGTTATATGGCATTTCCTCTGAACATATATTCTTGATATCTTTGGTTAGAGTCCTTTTTTCCGGCCTCTTTCTTGTCATATGTCCTTTCCTCTGGACATATGTTATTGATATCTTTGTTAGAGTCCTTTCCTCCAATCTCTTTCTTGTTATGTGCCCGTTACAAATTCTGAACACATGATTCTTGATATCCATTTTCTTTTTATGTGTCTAATCTTGATTTTGACATACATCAACTCCTGATAATCACTATTCACCAAAAAAAGACCACAAAAAACAAAAACAAAATACAGAAAACCAAAAAAGCAATAATACCTGACTGGCTTTAGAGTGTAAATTGTGTGGTTCTATTAAGTATTCAATCCTCTTTCACATTAATTGTTCGAAAGGCTACCTCCAATCTCACCCTCTGATTAAAGAAGATTGAATAGGGGCAGTTGTTGCACCCCAAAATTCTCCCTCAAAGACAAGTGTTTCATTTGATTTGAGACAGTGCAGACATAAATTCAGTACGGCGCGTTTCAAGCTCAAAAATTCATAACTTGAGATCGGAAAATGGTTTGGGAATGATTTTTCAGTCTTTGGAATTGTCTTAAGGTCTTCTTCATTTCATTTGTTCATGTCAAAGGCTAATTTGTATGGAAGATTTTCTAAAGCGCAAAATACTTGATATGCGGTATACAATGAATTTACCGTTTCTCTGGTTTTCAGATGCTTAAAAATTTGTAACTTCTGACTGTAATTTCATCTTTGAGTTCCTCTTGGAGCATTTGAAATGTCTTGTTATTTCTTTCAATTTTCGTGTTTGGCTTGGAAGCCAATTCATTGAGGAAGATCTCTGAATGCGCGAGTACTCATAAGCGATACAGTGAAAAAACAGTGAAAATACTGTGTTGAACCGTTATTTTTCGGATGTTCAAAAATTCATAACTTCCCGATTCAAGGTTTTTGACTGGTTCTTAGGACGGAAAATTCTTCTTGATTTTATCTTTGATTCGTATGTTTGGGTCAGGAGCTAATTCTTTGCAGAAGATTTCCAAAAGTGTCAATTACCAGAGAAAATTGTGTGTTGAAGTGGTTTACTAGCGGATTATTTTTCTTTATTATAAAAATTTTAACTCTCTCAATTTTTAACGTATTAGGATGATGCTTGAATCATGAGTTCACAAATTTTGTCTACTATAATTTTACTTCAGACCTCAAGTTCAAACAGTATTCCGAAGGCTTCCGTTTATGGCCTGTCTCACAAGTGGAAGAGTAAAATAAGCTAAATCTGAAAAGAAGTTTGTCTGAGGAAGAAATTCTCGTCACTCCAATGGTCATAAATTCTTCGTTTTTTGTCGTATCGCGTCCTTTCTTTCAGCATCACGTCACAAATTTTGTCATCTTCATTTTTCTTCAAGACTTCAGTCGAGATTTCGCACCGGTGATGATCTTGTATTTTCTTCTTGCATTATGCATTAAATTTGATGACACTGTTAAAATAAGGTCCAATTAGAGGGAATTTATATTTCAAAAATCATATTTCAAAAATCAGATTTCAAAAGGAAGAGACTCTCGTTTTCACAAACCTCTAAAAATTCTTATCTCTCTTCTCTCAAAGATAAAAACCAACTCTCTCCAAGTTCTCTCAAGATCTTCATCAAGTTCATAACAATATCAAGAACACAAAATCACAATATCTCAAATCTTCTCTCTCTCAACAGCACAACATTCCAGCCAAGACCTCCACTGGATTGCCTCTGTGCGCCAGTTTTCCTCCTCCTTGTTGCTGCTCCGATGACTGAAGCCACCGTCTCTCCCTCTGTTTCCGGTGCAAATCATTGGTGATCTCTCTCCCTCTGGTCGTGCAATTTCTGGAGGACGTTTCTCCTTCCTCAGTTTGATTGCTTTTGTTCGATCACCATCATCCTCTCCAGCTTCTTCAATTCGTCATTTTGGCGAATCTTGTTATCTGCAACATTTGTGATAAAATGCAAAACAAGTCAGTTCTCCCACCGTATTACAGAACTGACGATTCTGCTGGGGAGAACTTAAAAAAAAAGAGGGGTTACCTTAGAGTCTTAGATCACTTTTACTTGCTTTTACTTGTCTGCTTTGTTTGCTTTAAAATTGAGCGTTGATTGAGTTTAATTTCTTGTAAAGATCCTACACCTGGATCTAGGGTACCCTAGGTAAGTAGCAATAGATCATAGAAACTGTATGGCGTAGACTGATATGGTTGAAGTGATGGCTACGTTAGTGTGACACTTTGGTTTGCACTGATGTTCCTTGAGTCAGTCGAGGAAAACATTGGGCTGCCGCGTAGTGTCATAAGCACTAACTGACTTTTAGAATCTTAATTGACCCATCTCAGCCATTAGAAGGTAGTGAGATAGATGGCTTTGGTGCAGTCCAAGGTTGGTTGATACTCGATGTTACACTCATTAAGATTTGACTCGTGGGATGTTTTGGTAGCAAGTCAGTTATTGTACTAAAATAAAACCTTCGAGTAAGATTCATGATATGAGATTCCTAGAACCCGATTACTATTTAAGGACAGGTTGAGCCAACTGAACTTCAATAGAAAATGGTACTTACCTACATACCTCATGCAAGCCTTTAAACCTAAGGCCTTTGTGTGATTTGTTTGTGTTTGCTATCTTGTTTAAACATGACATCATAACATGGCATTTTTCACTAACCCTTTTCAAGGATCTTAGGGACCTGTGATGCAGGTTTATCATGAACAAGACTTCTAGCAAGGGGCAAGAGGATTTATTTTCCTCTAGCCAGATGTCGTCAAGATCAAAGTATGTCCTCGTGAGTCAAAGGCTAGGACCCACTCGATATGGTGAGCTTGATTCTAATAGAAGGACGTTCAAAATTGAAGACTCGAAGTTCCACAAGTCAAAGCTGCAATCAAGATTCCTTCTTAATCTCTTTTACCCTGTAAGATCCTTGAAAACATTGCATTTTCATCTACATATCATGCATCTCATTACATAACAGGTACTTTCTAGACATGTTTTCTCATCTTCTGCTGTTTATTTCAATAAAAGATGGATCTCGAACAAACCATAAAAGATCTTCAAGCTCATAACGCTCAATTTCAACAAATGTTTCTGGACTTAGCCAAAGGGCAAGAAGAGTTGAAGACCCTTATCACCAAAGAGAGGAAGAAAAAGACTAAGAAACCAACAATCATCCTTAATATGGGTAGAAGATTTAAAGGCCCGGTCAAGAGGGCTCTAGATTTTGAGGTCCCATCAAATGAAGATGATAACCAAGAGGAAGATGATAAGAGTGTGAAAGCTGAGGAGAATAACAACTAGGGTTATGATGAAGAAGAAGCAGACTATTCAGATGAACAATATCCTCCTGATTATGATAAATACAAATAGCTGGAAGATCGTCTCAATGCTATGAAGATCCAGAGAGTGCCATGGTTGGATTTTGAAGAGTTGGACTTAGTCTCGAGAGTTATTATTCCTCACAAATTCAAGGCCCATACTTTTGTGAAGTATGACAGTGTTTCTTGTCCTAAGCTTCATTTAAGGTCTTATGTTCGGAAGATTCAACCTCAAACTGCTGAGAGGAAGTTATGAGTGAATTTCTTTCAAGAAAGCTTGTCGGGAACACAACTGGAATGGTTCTATCAACCGGAAGGGACCAATGTCCATACTTGGGAAGACTTGGCTGCTGCTTTTTATAAATAATACCAGTACAATGCTGATCTTGCACCAACTCGCTGCAATTACAAAGTATGACTATAGGCTCGAATGAAGGCTTTAAAGAGTATGCCTAGAAATGTAGGGATCTAGCTGGAAGAGTCCAACCTCCTTTATTTGATAGGGAGCTGGTTGATATGTTTATGGGAACTTTGACAGGTCCTTTCTTCAATCATCTGATTGAAAGCTCTTCAGCCGGATTCACTGAGCTGATATTAACAGGTGAACAGGTTGAAGGTGGAATCAGGAGTGGAAAAATTCAAGTGGTTGCGTCTTTAAGTACTGTGAAGAAGACGTTCAGCAGTAAAAAAGAAACTAATGTTGTGTATGGCCAGAAGGGTCATGCTAGAAATAAATGCAACCAGTCTATGAGAGCTGTACTAATTTCTATTCCTGCACCAATGCAACAACATCAACAAGGAAATTAGCGTAGGTCAGGCGCACCCAAGAGACAGTTTACTAAGATCAACATGCCATTGTCTCAGGCATTACAACATCTATTGAAGGCAGAGTTGATAATGTTAAGAGATTCGCCTCAGAATCCCAACACTTCCTCCCCCAAGTACAATCCTAACGTAAGATGCGCCTATCATTCCAATAGTCCCCGACACGGCACACATAGTTGTTGGGCTTTGAAAAATGAAATTAAAGATACGATTGACAATAAAGAGATTGAATTAGATCCTCCCTAGACCCCTAATGTGATTACTGCTCCTATGCCTAAGCACGACAAACACAATAGTGATATTGATGATGTTTTGTATGTTTCAACTGTAAGTGACTTGACTACTCCACTCCCGATTATTATGAAGAACATGTTGCAAGGCAGTTTATTTTCGAGTTGCATTAAAAGATGCTACTGCTGCGCAGCCCAACCCAATGGCTGCAAACTGCTGAAAGAAGGTATTCAGCATTTGATGGATAACCATATAATTCTGGTTGAGAAGACTCCTTCTATTGATATTTCGTTTCAAGACTTGGAGCTTGAAGAGGTATATGTAATTTATGGTACTCCTATAAGGATCATTGCCAAGGTCCTATGAAGATTACGACTGAACCTAGAGTTGCTCCTCTGATAATCACTACACCCAGACCAATCCCATACTCCTCTGACAAGGTTGTCCCTTGGAATTATGGGGCCAACATCTACTACCATGGCGTGAAGCAAGACCTATTGGTTGTTGAAAGTGAAGGTATCGAAGTTACCGATTTTAAAATTGACAATATTGTTGGGACCAGTAAAGTTACTAGAAGTGGAAGGTTTTCTCTCCCAAAATCTCTCTGAAGACTATCGCCACACCTGTTCATGTTACCACTACCGAGTCAATTACTAAGACTCGGGGAAAAGAACAAATGACTGAGCCTGCCCAGACGGAGGCACCTAAAGATGTTACCGCTGAAGATACTTCCCGTCAAGAAACGGAGGAGGTACTGAAAATCATCCGAAAAGTGATTACAAGATTATTGAACAGTTTGGATAGACTCCTTCCAAGATCTCCATGTTATCACTATTATTGTGTTCAGAAGCCCATGCTCGGGCTTTAGTGAAGTTCTTAAAATCTACGCATGTACCGCAAGAAATCTCTGTTGATCAATTTGAAAATTATGTTGCTATCCTGATCACTGATAATGGGCTAGGCTTTTCTGATGCTGACTTGACTCCCGAAGGAAGGAACCATAACAAGGCCTTGTGTGTCTCTATTGAATGCAGGGGCACTGAGTTAGCTCATGTGTTGGTTGATACGGGTTCCTCATTAAATTGTTTACTGAAGGGTGCTTTAGACAGTGTCACACGGTGGGAGAGCTGACTTGGGTGCTTTGCATTTTATCGCAATTGTTGCGGATAGCAAGAGTCGCCACCGACTTTTCTTTTATCTAATAAAGGAAAGGGTGAAAAGAACAGGAAAGACCTTTTGAGATATTTTCTTGAGTTTGGGGGGTAGGTTATGAAAATGGAAGGGGTTAACACCCTTTTCATCCGTAGTTATCTACGGGCTCTTAGTTGCTAGATCACTTTGAAATGCTTTGTTTGAAATGTTTTTTTTAAAAGTGCCTTTGTTTAGGTGAACTTTGTAATGATTCTCGTCTCTATAAGAATGTATACAAAGTGTTGACTTTTGAAAATATTTCATGGATAAGTGTTGGTGCGTTTGAAAGATGTTTGGTTTGAAATTTTTGTAAGCAAGTAACTACGAGCGCTCTACCTACTCAAAAAGTCTTTATTCTTCTCCTCCTCCTTTAGATAGTGTTATCTTACCATTAGTTAGTAAGCAACATTATCATTGGATGTTAAGGGACAAACATGGGTCATCGTACAGTCGTAGAAGGCAACATTGTAAGATACCTTAGCAATTTATCATGAGGGTCTAAGATCATTTACCAAAGGCAACATCGAAGGGTCATCAAGGGACCACGATCTTGTAATTGAGGGTCTTTGCTAAAGTATCCCACGTTCGAGGGACATGACTGTTTATTTGAAGGCAACAAGTGTGGGTTAACCCTAGAGGTGCAAGTGTGCAAAGTGTTTTGATTTCATGCATTTTTGTCTTTGCATTAGGGTTATCTACTTCTTGATTTTATGTCTTATCATACAAACTCTAATTACTAGCATTTATATTGAAAGCGGTAAATTGTAGAAATTTAAAGTTCTACGCTATTACATCATTTATGGGATGGAGATATAAATTACAAATGGGGGAATAAAAGCAATTAAACCCTAATTTACTATTACAATCATATTGAATATTGCAAAATAAAATGCACGAGAATATAAAGGTAATGTACAAGAAGAGAAAATTATTTTGGTTTTTTATGAAAGGTCTTAGAAGGTAGTGAGATAGCCGACTTTGGTGCAGTCCAAGGTTGGTTGATACTCGATGCTACACTCATTGAGATTCGACTCGCGGGATGTTTTGGTGGCAAGTCAGTTGTTGTACTAAAATAAAACCTTCTAGAAAGATATGTGATATGAGATTCCTAGAACCTGATTACTATTTTATGACAGGTTGAGCCAACTGAACTTCAATAGAAAAGGGTGCTTACCTACAGACCTCATGCAAGCCTTTAAACCTAAGGCCTTTGTGTGATTTTTTTGTGTTTGCTATCTTGTTTAAACATTACATCATAACATCATACCATGGCATTTTTCACTAACCCTTTTCAAGGATCTTAGGGACCTGTGATGCAAGTTTATCATGAACCAGACTTCTAGCAAGGGGAAAGAGGATTTATTTTCCTCTAAGCAGATTCCATCAAGATCAAAGTACGTCCTCGTGAGTCAAAGGCTAGGACCCACTTGATATGTTGAGCTTGATTCTAATAGAAGGACATCCAAAAATGAAAACTCGAAGTTCCACAAGTCAAAGATGCAATCAAGATTCCTTCTTAATCTCTTTTACCCCGTAACATCCTTGAAAACATTGCATTTGCATCTATATATCATGCATATCATTACATAATAGGTACTTTCTAGATAGGTTTTCTCATCTTCTTGCTATTTATTTCAATAAAAGATGGCTCTCGAATAAACTGTCAAATATCTTCAAGCTTAGAATTCTTAATTTCAACAAATGCTCCTTGACTTATCCAAGGGGCAAGAAGAGCTGAAGACCCTCATCACCAAAGAGAGGAAGAAAAAGACTAAGAAACTAGCTATCATCCTTAATATGGGTAAAAGATTCAAAGGTCCGGTCAAGGGGGCTCTAGATTTTGAGGTCCCATAAAATGAAGATGATAACTGTTGTACCCCAAAATTTTCCCTCCCATTTTCTTCAAGACATTCTTCTAGGGTTCTCAAATGCTCAAGGATTTTCAAGAGTTGATCAGACAAATTCTCATCCTAAGCAATGGGTCCACAACTAGGGTTTCATCTTGCAAAAGGAATAATGGGTTTAAAAGTCTCAAATGGTTTTCATGGTTCATCATAGGTCTTCAATAGTGATCATGTCAAGTTTCAAATCTTACATCACAAGTTTGCTCAGTCCATGGCTCAGATGATTGAAAATCAACTGTATTGGGTAAAAAGTCAACTATGGTTAACTTACAGTTAAAGTTCAAGATTTTTGGTCAATATAAATATTTTTAAGTGATATTTATCATTTGATCAAAGGTTGATCATGATTCCTCAAGGAAAGCCCTCAAATCATCAAAAGTCCAAAGTTGCAAAATTAGAGTTTCCTTAGGAGAAGTCAACTAAACTTTGACCAAGCATAACTTTCACATGCTTCATCAACTTTTCCCCAACCAAAGCCCATTTTGAAGGAAATTCAATTCTATATAAATTTTTATTTATTCTCAAGTCCAAAAAGTGCTTCATTTGAAAGATATGAGCTAATACATTACATGTTATTTCAAAAGTCAACAAAAAGACACTTTTTTTCAATGCAACTTACATCACGATAAATTCTTCAAAAGCAAAAATGATAAAAATATAAATTATAGAGAGAATCTTAAGATTTCCAAAAAGTCTAATATTAACTTCAAAAGATGAAAATTGATCAAGTTATGAGTTGCACAAGTTGGGCAATTTTTGAGAAATGCATGAAATCTCAATTGAGCAAATTTGTGATTTTGGGCTATTGGGCCTAAGTTTTGGAAGTCAAATGTGTTCATGACATGTTTAAAGACCCCTAAGTGCATATATGAATTATTTTAGTTTTTTATTTTATTTATTTTGATTTTATTTGTTTAAAATAAAAATTAATTCAAAAATAAATACAAGGAAAATGGGCTTAGGCATGCAAGTCTTGTTTTGGATCAGTTCAAAAGCCCAAATCCATGCCAGCAAGCTACAAAAACGTGTGGAGCTATTTTGGGAAGGATCTTCATGGTTTTGGAAAGTTTTCAATTTGTTTTGGAAACAATTGATAACTTTGATTGTACATAATATGAGGCCATTTTTGTTAACCTAATATGATCCCTCGTATATAAAGAAGCATCAGATCAGAAGGACATACGCAACTGCTGCCTCAATAGCTAGGTTTCAAAAATCCCAATTTTGAAAGAAAGGTGCAAACTTGAATCGGAGGATCCAACCACTTTCATACCAAACCACTCATTGCAAATCGTTCTTGAAGCATCTAAGAGTAAGAACATATCAAAAGCCACGGTCGTCAGTGCTTGAAACCGGCACACTCATCTTCTCTGATTCACTTTTTTTTCAAATATTCATATATTCAATTTCATGCGTGGTTAATATTTATTGATTTCCCAAATGAGTTTCTTTGTTGTATAAAACAGGTATAGATCAGAAAGCTGAAGCTCTAACGTGAGAATTGCGTTTTGCCATGGCTAGGGAAAAACACTTATGTACCTTTGTATCAGTACTTCCAGACCATTATAGGCAGAACTAATAGCACCATTGGATTCACAAACCTTGATTTAGGGGGGTTAGGTTTAATTTGGAGCTTTGATTCTTGTTATTTCGTAGGTTTGAGATTTGGATCAATTGAAGAAGAAGGAGCTGACCACTGTGAGGGGTGGTTGGACTCGCCTGAGTGCTGGCGTGGCAGGAGGAAAGAAAAAAATTGGCTTGTTCAAATATCAGGAGCCCACCTGTGCTGATTTGTTTTTTTATTTTAATTCAAATTAAAATCTTGTGTTATTTTATATTAATTAGTTTGCATTTTAGTACCAGATGAAATAACTGTCCCAATGGTAGAGCAAACGTTGCAAAGGAATTAGTATACCAGGGCACGAAGGACCTGAAAAAGGATCTCAATGGACTATGGTTTTTGATGGAGCTTCCAACGCTCTTGGCAATGGCATCGGCACTATGATTATCTATCCTGAAGGATGTCATACTCCTTTCACTGCTAGATTATGTTTCAATTGTACCAACAATATGGCTGAATATGAAGCATGCATCATGGGTCTCAAAGCTGCAATTGACTTGAGGATCAAATTCCTGAGTGTATTTGGAGACTCGACTTTAGTAATCAGTCAAATCAAAGGAGAATGGGGCACAAAGCATCCTAATCTCATTCCTTACAAAGAGCATGTGTTGACGCTAATTCCATACTTTCAAGAAATTACCTTTGAGCATTTTCCACGAGAGGAAAATCAACTACCAGACGCTCTAGCTACAATGTCATCCATGTTCAAGGTCAGGTGGGATAATGAAGCTCCTCAGATCACTATTGAAAGGATGGACGAACCCGCATACTGTCACGAGATTGGTAATGAATAAGTAGTGGACAAACCTTGGTTCCATGAAGTCAAAAGATATCTCGAAGCCCAAGAGTATCATGAGGGAGCTTCAGTCAATCATAAGAAGTTTCTAAGAAGGTTCTCTGCTAAGTTCTTCCTCAATAATCGAATCCTCTACAAGCGCAACCACGACTCTACCTTTCTTCGATGTGTAGACAAGAGTGAAGCATAAAAGATTATGACTGATTTGCATGAAGGTACCTTTGGCACCCATTCTAGTGGGCCCATAATGGCTAAAAAGATCCTACGGTCAAGATACTATTGGTCCACTATGGAAGCAGACTGTTATCAGCATTTGCGGACTTGTCACAAATTCCAAATCTATGCTGATAAAGTACATGTGCCTCTGGTTACTCTAAACGTCTTGACTTCTCCCTGACCATTTGTAATATGGGGCATTGATATGATTGGAGAGATCAGAACTACAACTTCTAATGGGCACCACTTCATCCTGGTTTCCATTGATTACTTCACAAAGTGGGTCGAGGCGACCTCATTTGCTTATGTTACTAAGAACGTTGTAGCCCATTTCATCAGACATAACCTTATATGTCAGTACGGTATTCCAGAAAGAATCATTACGGATAATGGTACCAATCTCAATAAGACTATGATCACTGAGCTCTGCACGCAATTCAAGATTCCACATCATAACTCTTCTCCTTACCAGCCGAAGATGAATTATGCTGTAGAAGATGCTAATAAAAACATCAAGAAAATCATACAGAAGATGATGGTGACATACAAATACTGGCACGAGATGTTACCATTTGCTCTTCATGGTTACCGCACCATAATGCACACGTCAACAGGGGAAACTCCTTTCTCTTTGGTATACGGTATGGAAGTTGTCCTACCCATAGAAGTCCATATCCCTTCCTTGAGAATCATGAAAGATGCAGGGCTGAGCAAAGACAAATGGGTTCAGACTCAACTTGACCAATTAAACCTGATTAACGAGAAGAGGCTCGCGGCTGTCTGTCATGGTCAGATGTACCAAAAACATATGATCAAAGATTTTAACAAGAAAGTCAGACGTCAGGTATATCAGGCTGGTGATATGGTAATCAAGCGCATCATCCTGCCACAAGGTGATCCCAGGGGAAAATGGACTCCCACATATGAAGGGCCATTTGTGATCAAGAACATATTTTCTGGTGGAGCCATGATTCTAACCACTATGGACGGTGACGAACTTCCGCACTCGGTAAACGCGAACATAGTTAAAAGATATTACGCATAAACAAAGACCCGCTAGGTTGACTGGCCTAGGAAAAAATAAGGGCGTCCCAGTGAACCAAAAGGGTTCAGGCAAAAATTAGGGATATACATAAAAAATATGTACACCCGGCAAGTCGAAAACCTGAAAAGGAAGCTTGGGCAAAAAAGGGTATCCCGGTGGACTAAAAAAACGAAAGGGCGGTCCAGGAAAACATTAGGGATTTAAAGAGTATAACTATGTCCTATTGGATCACCTTACAGCCAATCTTCAGTATCAACTATCAAGCTCAAGTGGTACTAATCGATCCAATCAGCTTCGAACAAGCAGCGAAAGAGATGAGACGCTCAAAGACATAAAGACAATAGCAGAACGGAAACCCAATGGGATTAGTTCACATAGTTGTTTTTCTTTGTATACTATTTTTGTATATTTTTATTCTTACAACGAAATTCTCTTACTAGGATGTCCGTCTCCTTGTACAAAAATGCTTCTTCAAAATAATACAAAGTTATCTCTTTGATAGTGCAACACATCTGTTTTTATTTTTCTGTTTTGTTTTCAAAACGTCCAGTGATTATTTTTGAACATATGCATTTGAATGTGATTACCGTTTACAAATATACGCATAAAAAACAGAAAGACAGTTATTAATGACTTTAAGAAATGGGATAATGTCTAAGGGCCACCAACAAAACCCCGCTGATATTTTCTCCCTTAGATACCTTCTCCAGCAGATACAGAGACAAAGACATCTTACTACAAGGTCACTGCCATATTCTCAGTATGCAACCTAATAACGTCAGGTTCTCATATCCCCGGTAGAGCAGAATCTCCAAATTACTGCTTCAACAAAAAAAATTCCCCAGTGAAGTCGCCAAGCTTCTCAGGATTCCCCAACAGGTATTCACAAAATCCCCGAGTAGCACGAAAAGTTTTCTTTCCCCAACAGAGTTTATTTCTCTAACAATGGAAATCCGTCTTTCAACTTCAAACAAAATCTGAAGACATACATTCTTTATCCCCAGCTACAATCAGGGATTTATTTTCCCTAATTCAACAACACTGCAACAAAACAACTGACACGTTCATACATCGCATTCATACATCATTCTAAAAACATCATAACATATGCAGCACAAATGCATATATCACAATTTCATTTATTTTGAGAGCATCGTGCAATTCATACATCATGACATCGCATGAAATTAACTTTACCTTTTTAGGTTGAATTCACAGACAGATGAATACTATCAACTTACGCATAGTAGGTCAAGGATTAATGCCCGAAACCAGACGGGAAAAATTCTACACGACCAAGTGGTATGAACTCCCGAAGCAAGACAGGTTTACCAACAAATACAACATGCCAAAGATTAATTCCCGAAACTAGACGGGGAACTATCTATGTGACCAATGTTGCCAAGTCCCAGATTAATACCTATAACAAGCCAGGAAAACTATCTGTGGACGACCGATTGTAGATTAATACCTGTAACAAGCCAGGAAAACTATCTGCATGAGCAGATTGAAGATTAATACCTCTAACAAGCCAGAAAAACTATCTTTCTTTCTCAGGTCAGAGATTAATACTTGAAACCAAACAAGACAACTATCTCAACGACCAACATAAACAAGTTCCAGATTAATACCTGTAGCAAGCCAGGAAAACTATCTACATGAGTAGATTGAAGATTAATACCTGTAACAAGCCAGGAAAACTATCTTTCTTTCTCAGGTCAGAGATTAATACCTGCAACCAGACAAGGCAACTATCTCAAACCACCGAAATTTTTCAAGTTCCAGATTAATACTTGTAACAAGCCAAGACAAATATTTGTGAACAACTGATTTGTAGATTAATACCTGGAACCAGACAGGAAAACTATCTACACGACCAGATGAAGCAATCTTACACGGGTTTCTTCTCATGATCTCCGGATGCAGTCTAACACGAACTCATCCTGAAGCAATCTTACATGGGCTCCTTCTCATATATCTTCGGATGTAGACTAACACAGACTCATCCCGAAACAGCCCTACACAGCCTCTTTTTATTACATTTTCAGATAACGGTTAACTCCATTATCCATATCAAGTTACTGTGAAACCTGGATTTCAACCAGAAAGCAGCAAATTCTTATCTCTCCAGTATAGAGATAACTCAGTAGAGTCTTGGACAACTGAAGTTCCTAAACTCTATTCCCCACAGTTTTCCTCAAGTGAGAGAATAACATAAACCCACATTCCCCAGCAAAGTCCTCCTCAGACATCAGGAACAAGAATCCCCACAAAGACCACTTATGAAGTCAACATCTTCTCCAGATGGCATCTTAAGCCCATCTCTGACGACTCTCTGTCATTTTCTCCAAATGGCATCTTTAAGCTCATTCCCGCCATCATCAACCATCAGTGTTACTTTATGCGAGTACAAATTTCTGGGCACTCTAGTGTTCAATCATATTCCACCTTCAGATCATGAAAGGCAGACAAGCCAATCTAAATCCTCAGGTTTAAGAAGATTGAACAGGGGCAGCTGTTATACCCCAAAATTTTTCATCTCATGTTTTCTAAGGTTTTCTCTTACATGGGTGGTTACAAACACTTGCTTGAAGAAAGTAAATTTTTTGAATGATGGTCATGTGTCCTTCGATTGGAATCTGGACAAGGAGTTTCGATTAGGTGTCTGAGACCCTTCGAGCGATATCTGTCTCACAAGCTTCAATTGGGCATCTAAAACTCTTCAATCAAGCATTGGCCCACCAGCTTCGATTGAGTGTTGGGTCCCCTTCAAGCAAGCCTTGGTCCAAGTTTCATTTGGGCATATGGCCCCCTACAAGTGTGCTTCGATTCACCAGCAGTGGCCTCCTACATGTTTATTTTGATTCACAAGGCAAAAGGCCTCTACATGCAACCTTCGATTCACTAAGTCAAAGGCTCCTTTCAACTGGCCTTTGATCCACAAGGCAGAGGCTTCCTCAGACTTGTCTGGGATTCACAAGGGCAAAGGCTTCTTCTATGATTGCCTTCAATGCACAAGGCAAAGACTTCCTTTGTGCTTGCTTTCAATGCACAAGGCCGAGACCCCTCAACACAGTTTCTGCACTATGACACACAATATGACCCCTTCAAAAAATCACTCCAAAAGTCCATTAGAAGGATATACAGGTGGCCTATTCGAAGAAGGCACAAGGCATACATGTGGACTTTTCAAAAGACACACAAAAAGTCCATTCGAAGGATATACAGGTGGTCCATTCGAAGGAGATACATAATTACTGAAAGCAAGTTTGTCTTATGATGAGTCTTGGTCTTACATCTTGCCAGGCCCAAGCCTCCTGCGCAATGGCATTCGAAGGAAGTGACAAAAGAAGCTTCGACTGGCCAGAATGAAGTTCTCGTTTGGGTTATTTGAATTTTCTAGAATCAAGCAGCTAAGGCAAATAGATGGCTCCAATCGAAGGATCCATGAGAATAAAGTCATAGCCAATCAAAGAGCAAGGATCTGAGGGGCTTTCAAAGAATCCCTAATAAGGGAAACTCTAAACAAATTCGAATTCAGAGTCATCAAAAAGAACAATGCTCTGACGAAGAGAATTCTGAGAAATTCAAATTGATGCGGATGGTGACTTAATTGAAGAAACTCTGATAAAGGAAAACTCTGAACAATTGGAATTCAGAGTCATCAAAGATCTGAGCAATTTGAATTGATGTAGATAGACTCAATCGAAGGATCTATAAGGATGAAAACAAAGCCATTCGAAAGAGGCAACTCAAGGCCAATCGAAGGGCATGGCCTGGAGGTATTCGAAAGAGTGAAGCATGTCGAGGTTCATCCCAAGGCTCAAAAAGGCATGAATATTTCAAAAATGGAAGTCTTTTAATGTGTCTGATTTTTGCCTTCAAAGCCTAGTTAATGGTTGTCTCTTGCCATTTCCATGCACCCTCACATCCTTATAAATACAGGCCTAAGGCATATTGCAAAGGACGAAGAAAAAACCATACAAATATTAAAAACACTCTTGCCACACTCACGCCATCAGCTAGACGCTGCATCACACACAATCGAAGCTGCAGACACATTGCCAAATGAAGGCCTTTTTGCCACACGCGTACGTTGCCCCACAAGAGCTCCACAAAACTTCCAAAGTTCCAACAAGGTTGCCAAAATCTAAGCACCCCACTGGTAACGAACCTTCGATCTCAATTTCATTTCCTATGTAACTTAATTTCGACTATATATTCATGCAGCATGATTGTTAATATGTTACATGTAAAGTCTGAAGTAACAGGATACCATTACTAAGGCATGTGAAGTGGATTCCTTTGAATCTATAATCTAGCTCAAATGGTGAAAAAATGTAGGCAATCAAAAGGGCATGGGTTCGATACCCAGGCCTCACAATTTTGTTTTTTCTAACTATTATTCTGCAGATCCAGTACTGGCAGGTCCTATGCACGCTCACTATACACCACCGTTTCCATGCCATCCAATGCATATTTGATCCAGATCCAACGCCCTGAGCACACAACCTTACCATGGGCTCTCTTGGGGACCTCCCCACTGACTCTAAGGGCAGATCCGGGCTTCTCTCACTTGGGCCCAACGAATTTCACTTCATACTCCTCTATTTCTTTTGCCAATAGGCCAATTTATATTTTTTTTATTATTTACTTCTTTTAGTTTTTTTGTTTTATTTCATTTAATCAGTAAAAACAAATAAAAACCACAAAAACATTAGGTTAGTATTTTTTAATTAAATTAATTAAATTAATTAATTAATTAATTAAACCTTTTCTTTAAGTTAAAATTAAGTAGACTTAGGCTTTGCTTTCTTTTATAAATAAAAACAAAAAAAAAAAGATTTTTATTTCTTAGGATTTTTAGACGTTATTTTCAATTTCGCGCGTGTTTATTGCTTCGTCACTATTTTTTATATTATTGTATATGCTCATGAGATGTAATAGAAATTAACTAGGACTATTTACCGTTTTTCTATATTTTTTCATGTTTTGGACATGTAATTAATCCCCAAAGCCATGTAATAGTGTAGGATTTATATTTTCGCACTTTTAATTCCTGTATATATTAACTGCTTAGATGTATGCCTAATAGGATTGCATGACAAGATTAATAATCAAACGTTAGCAAACCTAGCACAAAATATGAAAAATAACTAAAACATAACACACATTGCACATATACACCTCTAGGGTATCCCACTTCGGTTGCCTTCGGAAAATAGTCATAACTCTCGAAATGTGAGAGGTTTTAGTGGCTATCCCCTAGTTCAAAAAGATTATAAGTCCCTCGATGACCCTCCCGATGTTGCCTCGGTAAAAACATGATCTTAGAACCCTAGGGTAGTTATTAAAGCCTCTCTCCCAGTTGCCTTTTCGAGTATAAGTAGATAGTTCTTAGATGCTTTCTCAAAACAAACTCTGTGCACCTACATAAAAACATTTCAAAAACACTTTCAAAAATATTCGCTTTGTCAACACTCTTGAGGACTGATACATGAGTTATCGTAAAGCGAATTGCAACACTAAGGCATTTTCAAACTACTTTTCTCAAAGCATAAGGTATTTTTCAAATGAGCTAGCGTCTAAGACCCCGTAGAAAACTACGGATGGAAAGGGTGCTAACTGTTGTACCCCAATTTCCCCCCTAAGATCCCTTTATCATACCATGTTGATTCAATCACAATAAGATCACATTAGGTTTCTTGGTTCTCCTCCCTATCTTTAGCTTTTCTCTTTGAGGAATCACCAAGCACCTTGACTTGTTTTCTTTTGTGATCATGAATGTTATGTCTTGATTTTCTTTCTAGTTAATAAAATGTAATGTTGGTTTGTCTTGCTTGTTACCCATGTAGGTAAAGGCAATAAGATTCAGCAAGTTTATCCATGGGTTCATGAGTTTGTTTCCATGCCATAGTTAATAAAGCTTGAGAATTTCAAGCCTCACTATTGAAGTTGTTTTTGGAGAAAATGGTATGGCAAGCTTATTTTGGTTCACCACATTTCAAGATTATCAAATTTGATCCAAAAAAGTACAAGGGGTTGATTGAAAAAAAATAGTCATGTTTGGACAAGACTTTGTTCCATTTGGTCACGAGTGCATATCTCTCTCAATTATCAAGATATGCAATTAGTTATGGTTGCTATGAGTTCTCATTATCATACTCAACAACTTATATTTACAAAGCATTTGTGTTGGTACAAGAAGTTTGTTCAAAATTGTCAAAGTTCCTCAAGGCATTTTTCTTGATCTAGGAGCTAGGGTTTTGAATTTCAAAGAAGTATATCTTGCTCATCTGTTGGTATTTTTGAGTGATTCCAAAGACATCATTATATTCAAAGGGTTATCAACAAATCAATTCAAAAGTTCCAAGGACTTTTCATGTGGAAGAAACTTGATAAAGAAGAAAGATTATAAGTCCTCCAGATGTGCCCCCAATTTCTCACGCGTGACTTCAAATGATCATAACTTGGTCAATTTTTATCACCTTGAGCCCATTATTTTTCCACAATGATCTTGAGGATGTGAACTTTATGCCTTAATTTTGTGCAAAATGAGAAAATGGATGAAAGTTTCCTTAAGGATACAAAAGATTATATGTCATTTCATGATTTTTTTTCCAACTTCAACAATTCATAACTCTCTCAATTTTTGGAGATTTTGAATGGTTCAAGTCCCAAAATGTCATTCAAAAGGTCTATTTCTTGACATATTTTTTGGTCAAGAGCAAAATCCAAGTGGAAGGCCATGTTTGGATGTAATACATTATAGGTCACTTTTGAAGAAAATTTGAAATATTTCTAAGTATGGAAAGTCAACCATTTTTCTCCAACTTTGACTCAACACAACTTTCAGCTCAAGCATCCATTTGATTCCATTTTTTTCCATTGCAAAGTATGTAACCTCATCTTTCTAAAGCATCAAGAATCATGCCCTAAGACACCTTGAGCTGAGAATGCCATGATCTTGAAGTTGGTAACTTGGAACTGAAGTTTCATCACAAGTCAGATTTTAAAATCTTTGTTTTGGCTTCTAATCACAAGTTTTCCACGCGTTTTTGCCTCAAAACATGTTTAGTGAAGTTCCAGAATTGATTAGCACAACAAAACGCGCGTTTTGGATGAGTTTTGATCAAATTAGAAGTCACACTTTTCTTGTTTGCAACTTTACACGATTTCCCTCCAAACTTCATCATTTCACACGCTTGGACATTCCATTTGATTCCCTATAAATAGAGGGTCATCCCCCATTCATTTACTCAAGCTTGGATAGCCAGAATCACCCTGCCAAACTTGTTCCATAACTCAAAATTCAGCAACTTCGAAATCTATTCTCAAGCCTTTTTCAATCCAATTTTTCCATCAATTCACCTTTCTTGATCTTCCCTGAAGCTAACCATATAATTACATTCAAGAATCGTGCCCTATATTTCTCCATAGAAGTCTAGTTTCAGAGCTCTGCAACTCAACTTCAATAGGTAGATTCCTTCATCAATTCTTCAAAACTTTGATATCATTGTGATGCTCTCATTGCCATGGTTCTAGTCACAACACTTGCTTTTTACTGGAAACACATTTTGACCATGAAATTTCAAATCCCTTTTCAAAACTTTCCTTCCAAATTGCTTGAGCTACAATTTATATAAATTAGTCGCGAAGGTGTGGTTGTCTTCGTCTCGAAGAGACAAAGCGAATGGCATATGTCTCATGCTCTAATTTTATAGATTGAGCAACCTGGTTTTGGGACTGGCTGGAGGTTGAAGATGACCAACATGTCATCTTCCATCCAATGAAGGCGCGCCATCTGTGTTTTTAAAAAATCTAATTTAATTAATGATCCTATGCATTATTCACTAAAGTCTATAACATGCACATCGCACTAGGTCCACTTGATCTGTTTGCTAACGCATTTTGACATTGATCAGATGACCCATATTTATTTTTATTTTTATTTTCTTTTCAGATTTTTATATTTAATTGTTTTAAATTTCAAAAAATCATAGAAAATTCATTTTTAGTCCAAAAAATCAGAAAAAATTATGAAAAATATTTTTGATTATTCTCTTTCTGATTTTTATATTTTCACAATTTAATTTTGTGTTTTGGTATTTTTTTATAGATTTTCACTTTATTTGAATTGTTTTAAATGTGTAAAAATACTTTTATGCATTTTTAAATTCTGAATAAATTACGGAATGATCCAATAATATTGTGACAAATATTGGTGACCTTATTTTATTTTTGTTTCTGATTTTGTTATTTTTTATATCATTTTTGGTTTATTTTACTCATTTCTTTTAGTTTTTAAAAATAGTTTCTGACTTTAAAAATTACCAAAAAATTTATAAAAATATTTGAGTCCATTTCTGATTTTTCTATGGTCTTACATTTTATTTCTTGATTAATTTGAACATAGTTGATATTTTTCTCTTTTATTTTTATTTTAAAAAACATTTTTAAAAACCTTTTTGTATATATTAAATGTAATATTATTTTGTGACTATTTTCTGGTTGATCTTGGGTTAAATTTTTTGATCATGAACTTTATTAACATCATTGGATCCATGGTGTTGAGTCTAACTCCACACAAATGGATGAATGATTTTAACAATAGTTTGATTAAATATAATTCAAAAGTGGTTTGTGTATTCTCTCCCACCCTCTTCATCTCATCCCTATCTTATTGCACTAAGTGTTATTGGAGCATGATATCTATATCATGTCTCAAAACAAATGGTGCATAGATTACTATTGATCGACCTCAAAATAGGTGCAACTTTTATATAAGTCCACTTACGATTGCCTAACATAGCGCTAAATTTTGTCCCGATTCGAATAAATGATCATTCATGGACCAAACTTATGTTTGCAAGTCCAAGTATGTTAGTTTGATCTCTTTGATCCAATAACCTTGAGATTCATTGTGTGGAGGCTTTGGTTCTACCAATCCTCTAATGGATCTACAACACCTTTGGTCAACGCAGATCACTTAAACATTGTTGATCATTAAATGGTACTTATGAGGATTCCAAATGGATGATATACTTGACAAAAAGCAAATGCAACTTGTTGTGTGGAGGCTTTGGTTCTACCAATCCTCTAATGAGTTCCAAATGCAAGTTTCAAGATAATTATCCAACTAACCACTAATCACTAATAATTTACTTTATCCTGTATTTTTATTATATGTCCCTTTTATTTTTATGCACTATTTACTTTTAGCATTTACATTTCATGCCATTTTCATCTTTTCTAATTTGAGCATTTACTTTCTTGTCATTTTTATTTTGCTCGCTTGAGCTTTTCTTTTCTTTTCTTTTCTTAAGATACCTAATAATCAACATGAACCATAAAAAGCTTTCATGATACTTGAACTATTTGGTTACTATCCTTGGCATTATGGAGCATTGGACTTCTTGGACTTAGGATTAGAAACCTTGGCCTATGATTGGAGGCCTTGTGACCTTATCTGATTATTTTGTCTGGAGCTCTTGAGGTTTACCTCAAGGCATTGGGTTGTTTGTTTGTTTTGTGTGCAGGTTATTGTGATTACACTCTTTATTTATAATCTGGAGTTCACCCGTATACAGTCGTTACTCTGCCCAATTTTTGTGAAGACTTAATACACTTGAAGTTTGGTTCTTTCAAGAGGTCTAGTATCTTTGCTTGCTTGGTTTCAATCCAAAGAATGGGAATTCTATCTTGACTCATAATGTCAAGTGTTGGCTTCTTGTTGGTTAGATGGTTCCTATCCTTAGCTTTTACCTTATGCTTTAGGATATTCTCTTCTTCTCCTCCCATCTTCTTTAATTTAAAAAATCTTCTTCCTCCTTTTGAAAGCTCCTCTTGTTTTGAAACTCGAACCACATTCATAATAAACTTGAACTTAGGTCCATGCATTTTCAAAAATAATTTCATGAATAAACTTCAATCAACTTAATAATATTTTGGAATCATTTTTTTTGTGATAAGACTAAAAGTCAATAAATCTCATTTCAAATCATTTTTGCCACTTCGGCTTTCTTATTTTAAAACATTCCTCAAAAGATTAGACTCTTGTCAATCCTTGTAGTGATGCAAACATCTATACTTCTACAATATGTAGTGAAGAGAGATGTTTTCCACTTGGGTGTTGAGTGAGGCATTGTTGATTTTAAAATTGAAGCCATATCCTCCATTTTGAGATGATGCAAATTCTCCTTTCTCATGATTGTGGGTAGTAAATATGTTTTCCACACGAACAATGACGATGATGTTTTATCACATAAAAAATAACCAACACACTTACATTTTAAATTTTTTAAAGAGGAACTATGTGTACCCTGATCCCCTATTGCACGAAAAGGTGGTACGTAGGCACTAAAGGTTCGCAACCGTGGCGGGTGCAAAAATCATAAAAAATATATTTCTTTTCTCACCTCCACCATATATTTTTATACAACATTTTTCATAGCCAAAATATACAGATTTTACAAAGAGGTTCCTGCGGAGTACCATAGATGTTTAGGGTGCTAATACCTTCCCTTTGCATAACCAACCCCCTTACCTTGAATATTTCCCCCTCTTTTTGGGTTATTCGCTCTTTTCCCACTCCTTTGGAAACAATAAAGCGCGGTGGCGATTTTATTTTGATTTGTACAAGTCTAGTCAATCCCATGGCTTAGTCTTAAACATTTCTACCGCTACAAAAAAATGGCGACTTCACTGGGAAAAGATTGAACTCTTGCTGGTCCATCCATAAGTGGGTTGAGCCTATCTTTGTTTATATCTGTGTATATGCTATTGTTGTTTATGTGTTACATGTTGTATATACGTTTGCCTGGATTTTCCTGATTTTCAAGGTGCTTGGTGATTACTCATAAGTCGTATACCCAGACTTGGGCAAACTTTAAGATAGGATGGGCGGTATAGTCATGTTAACTTTGAGGGAGTAATCCCAAAAAAGGAGGCATGAGATCCCTCACTCAGTGGAGGCCCCTTTGATTGTAGTGTCGTTTACCGAGTAATTGGGAAGATGTACTGCTTTTGATCTGGGAGCCTGCTGAAGCTGAGGACCGTAGAATACCTAACCCATCTTGACTTCTTAGGTGTAATGCGCAAGCTATGACGGAGTAATTTGAAAATAGTTATCACGCGATACTAAGCTCGGGCGAGTTTTTCTTGAGAATATTACTAATTATCGAGTTAATCGAGAAGTTGGTAATATCCGAAGGAAGGATGTAGACTCTGGGAACCTCTAAAACCTTGTTCAGAAGGTGATAACTTTAGACCAATACCTTATGGGTAGTACCTTCGACCTCATTCTCGTGACGTTGAACCTATGAACCCTATATGTGTGATCTTGTGTGTGATTGCTGCGTCATGCATCCATGCACTTATAAGCATCTTTTGAAGAGATCTTATTTCAAGGGATTTAAAAGTTGACCATTTGTGAATATCTCAGGTACTTTTTAACCATGGATTCTGGAAAGATAAAGACCGGTAAGTATAGTTTCAAGGATCCCAAGATAGATGAGTTGATCAGTCTAATTCCCGAGATCGAGTGTTCTACAGACTTTCAGAAGAAGTAGGGATCCATCATTCCTCTCATGAAGTTAAAGATGAAGGAGGGTATTCTCTCGACCTTGGTCCAGTTCTATGATCCGATGTATCATTGCTTTACTTTTCCCGACTATCAGTTGATGCCTACACTGGATAAGTGTTCTTATCTTTTGGATTTACCGGTTACTGATCGTGTTCCTTTTACTGGTTTGGAGGGTGAGCCAAAACCACATGAGATTGCTGCTTTGATTCATCTGGGGAAGTCTGAGGTGGAAGCCCATATGACTACTAAAGGCAGGATTAGAGGATTACCAGCTCAGTTCTTATTGGAGAAAGCTCGTTACTTTACCAGGATGAAGAGTACAGTCGTTTTTGAGGCCATCTTTGCTCTACTTGCTTACGAGTTGTTATTATTTCCTAATGTGGACAAGTTTGTTGACGCCAATGCTATCAAGATCTTCATAATTGGAAACAAAGTTCCTACATTGTTGGGTGATGCTTATTACTCTACTCATCTTCAGAGTTTTTATCATGGAGGGATGATTATCTGTTGCACGCCTCTGTTGTACCGGTGGTTTATCTCTCATATACCTCAGCCTGATGCTTTCTGGGATGTCAGGAAGGAACCCCGTTGGGCTCCTAAGATCATGGCACTTACTCACTGGGATATTGATTGGTATCATCGAGCTTACCAAGATATAGATATTATTGACAGTTGTGGTAGTTTACCCAATGTACCTCTTCTTGGTACAAAGGAAGGAATTAACTATAACCCTATTCTTGCGCGATGACAGCTTGGTTATCCGATGAGGGATAAACCAAATAGTATTCATTTGAGTAGTTTATTTCTGAAGGAGGGAGAAGACCATAGGGAAGCTAGGGAGAAGATTGCGAAGGCCTGGCGGCACATTCATAAGAAGAGTAGGAAGGATTTGGGACCTAGGGGTGCTGTTTCTTTGGAGCCATATCTTCAGTGGGTCCAAACGAGAGCTATTCAGTTGAAGATGCCATATTCCCGGGAAACACCTATGCCTGATTTGTTTGTGAAGACCACTCCTCCCTTATTAGATGATATATAAGAGCTACAACTTGCTTTAGTCAGGATGCAACAGGAAAAGGATGCTTGGAAGAACAAGTGCCAGACTTTAGAGATTTCTTATAAAACAGATTTGAAGGAGAAAGACGACTTAATTGAGATTCTTGAGAGATGGACTGTAGAGACCATGGAGAGGCAAGGGGATTTATTTTCTCCCAAGCCTCAGTCAGAAGCCATTTGCCCACTCCCTGATTCGGGTGATTGGAAGGAGGTTGCCACCAGATATGCGGAAGAAAACCAGAGGTTGAAGGCTCAGATTGCTAGGCTCACAGGGAAGCGCCAGCGTATAAAGTGATCTACATCAGTTTTACTTCTCAGGGTTTTAGATTTTCATCTTGTACTTGGGATCATTGAAACTTGTAATCCATTTTGGAGTTGTTATAATAAATTTTTTTAGTATTTCAAATGCGTTATCACTTTGATATTTCCAATATGTCCATAAATTTTAAATCCCTTGAAATATTAAATAATAAAATAAAATCATATGCATTACATATAATGCATCATATTGCACATATTTCTTGCATTTGTTATGCATATCCAGTTGTCTTACCAAGCTTCTTTACTTTGTTCAGCAAACTGACTCACCACTATAACACTCAGGCTAATTTCAGAAAGAAGATGGATAACTTAGAACAAGAGAATCGCAAGCTGCGCAAGGAGGTTTCCGATTTGAAGGCCGGCATGGACAATCTTACTGCTATGATGGAATCTCTGGTGGCTGCTTAGAATCAGCCACCGAGTGTCCAACCTCAACCAACAAGGGAAACTACTGAAGCTCCGACTGTTCCCGTATCTGCTACTCCAGCTGTTGTTCAAAACCGCATGCCTCAAGGTTATCCATGGGAAATGCCAGAGAATTTTGCACCTGAAGGTTTCAATCTTGGTCCTCAAGATACTCCAATTGTTCAGACTATTGTTACTCCTGCACCTCCTGTGGTGCATGTTGCTCTTGCTGCACCCCCTTTGGTGAATATGGTTCAGTTTGTTAATGATGATGTGTGTCGTCCTTTTCCTCCATCGAGTGAAGACTTGGGTCTTTATGACAGAATAGATGATTTTCAAGAGCAATTCGACAGGATGTGAATGAGTTATGCTTGGTCCCGAATGTTAAGATACCTGCTAAGTTTAAGGTCCCTGAGTTTGAGAAGTACAAGGGCAACACTTGCCCTCGTGCTCATTTGGTGATGTATGTAAAGAGAATGTCTACCCATACTGATGATCAACGTCTGCTGATTCACTTTTTTTAGGATAGTTTGACTAGTACTGAACTGAAGTGGTATATAAGTTTGGACAATGTCAACATCCATACTTTCAATGATTTGGGAGAAGCGTTCATCAAACAATACAAGTACAATGTGGACATGGCACCTGACCATGATCAACTCAGGGCCATGGTTCAGAAAGACAAGGAATCATTCAAAGAATATGCACAGAGATGGCGTGAGGTAGCCGCCCAAGTGATTCCTCCCATGGAAGAGAAAGAGATGACTAAGATTTTCTTGAAGAATCTGGGTGCTTTCTACTATGAGAGGATAGTAGCGAGTGCGCCAAGTGACTTTACTAAAATGGTATGAATGGGTATCCGCTTAGAAGAGGTTGTAAGAGAGGGTCGTTTAACGAGAAGTGAAGGATCTGGGGGTGTGAAGAAGCCATCTTATGGGTTTACCAAGAAGATGTAAGGGGATACAAATGATATTATGCAAGAGAGGAGGGTTAGTACTCCTAGAAGGAATTATCAGCTTCATCAGCAAGCCGCCTCAGTTACTCCAGTTGTGGGTGCATCTCCAACTACTGTTGCTTATCAGAGACCGTCCCAACAGGGGAATCAAGGGTATAATCAGAGAAGGGAGAGTTATGACCCTATTCCTATGAGCTATACAGAGTTACTACCGACATTGATTCAGAAGAAGTTGGTTCAGACCCGACCACCTCCCGCTGTACCATCACCGTTGTTGTGGTATTACAAGGCAGACTAAACATGTGCTTTTCATCAGGGAGCACCAGGGCATAATGTTGAGAATTGTTATCCTTTGAAGACTGAGGTGCAGAAATTGGTGAAGTCTGGTATTCTTTCTTTCAAGGATGTGAGCCCTAATGTGAAAGACAATCCTCTACCCAAGCATGGAGGAGTAAATGCTGTGAATATGATGGCCAGTTGTCCAGGCGACTTCCGGATTTTTGATATTAATCTGGTTAGAGGAGATTTGGTGAAAATACATGCAGACCTATGTGAATTTAGCTACTATACGCATGATCATTCCGGTTGTGCTATTTGCAGTACATACATACAAGGTTGCGATAAGATAAAGGCTAATTTACAGGAGATGATGAATGAGGGCCTCATCCATATAATTAGGCCTAGGGCAGAGTATGAAGAGGAGGTGAATATGGTTTCTGGATGTCCTGAAGAGTTCAGAATTTTTGATGTAGAGTATATGAATGAGGACCTTGTGCAATTGCATGCTACTTTTTGCCACTTGGCTAGTCAGGTGGAACACCAATATAGATCTTGCCGAATCTGCTGCCAGGACTCCCGAGGATGTTCAATCGTGAAGAAAGGTGTTCAGTTGTTGTTAGATAATGGGACTATCAAAGTTACAAGTTAAAGGGATGATTACCATGAAGTTGATATGGTTGAGGTTTGTTTGACTGAAGAAGAGTCGGATGAAGAGTACGCCTCCGTAGATGAGTATTTCTCCTCAGATGAGGATTTGTTTTCCAGAGATGACTCAATAATGAATGATTGTGTTGAAGAAGGGGTAAACGTCATTGTACCTTATTTTGGTGCGCTGGCCCATTTTAAAGTTGAGTATTATAGCAAGCCAGTTGTTACCCCATTGGTGATTAGTTTGCCGGGTCCTATCCCCTACAAGTCAGATAAGGTTGTGCCCTACAAATACAATGCTACAATCTTAGAGGATGAAGTGGAAGTTTCCATCCAGCCAATGCCCGATGTTGGGAATATTGCTGAAAATAGCAGGGTGACCCGCAACGGTCGTGTGTTTGCACCAGTTGTTTGAGGAGATGTTAGTGCTGGAAAGAAAATTGCTGAGAATGTTGAACCCAAGAAGGCTACGGGTGAGAATAGTGAGGCTATGTTAGAGAAAGAAGTGGATGATATTTTGAAGATAATAAAGATGAGCGACTACAAAATTGTAGATCAGCTACTGCAGGCTCCTTCAAAAGTATTTATCTTGGCTTTATTGATGAACTCCTCTGCTCATAGAGAATCCTTGATGAGGGTATTAGACCAAGCTTTGTGGAGAGTGATATGACTGTATACTAGTTCAACAACGTAGTAGGGAACATTACATCATGTAATAACTTGAGTTTCTGTAATGATGAATTACCAGATGAAGGAAGGAATCACAACCTGGCCCTCCGCATCTCTATGAATTACAAGAATAATTCACTATCCAATATGTTGATTGATAATGGATCTGCTTTGAATGTTATACCGAGAAGCACTCTTATGAAGTTGAAATATCAAGGAACGCATATGCGCCCGAGTGGCATCATTGTGAAAGTGTTTGATGGATCAAGGAAATCTGTTATTGGTGAGGTGGATTTGCCTATTCATATAGGACCACATTTGTTTCAGATGACTTTCCAGGTCATGGACATTTTTCCCGCTTATAGATATTTGTTGGGAGGGTCGTGGATTCATGAGGGAGGGGCTGTCACTTCAACTTTACACCAGAAACTGAAATTTGTACGTGAAGGGAAAGTAGTAATCATAAATGGATAACATGCATTATTGATATCTCATTTGTCCTCTTTCAGCATTGTGGAGGCAGATCAAGCTGCTGTTGGAACCCAATTCTAAGCCTTATCCATTGACAACATAAGCGGAAATTAGAATTCCATGGTTTGGCTTAAGGATGCGCATCAAGTTGTGCGAAAGGGTCATAGTGAGGTATGGGGACAAATTGTGGATCCACCTGTAAACAAGAACATAGCCGGCTTGGGGTTCTCTTTGAAGAATGACAAAGGTAAGGGCATGAAGCCGAGGCCTACTACAAGCAAGTATCAAGACATCTTCCGTAGCGGGGGTTATCTTCATCCAACTGTTTTCGGGATTAATTCCATTGTGGAAGATGAAGTAGAGCCAGAAATGTCAAATTATGTGACGCACAAAGTTAGGGTTCAGAACTGGATCACCATTGATGTTCCCTCTTGCATACATGTTTCAAAGTAATTTGTTTTGTTAATATTTTTGAAAAGCTTTCACTCTACCCAAGGTGGAAGTATCAATGTTGTAGGGCTTATCTGTTTGCTGTAACTTTTAAAATCAATAATAAAAGTTGTCTTTGTTTCCCAAAAATTATGTCTTTATTTTCTGCTTTTTCTTGGAAAATGGTAATCAGAAAAAACCCTTCAAAATAAATAATAACTAAAATTCAATCTTCTACATGCCTCTCCAAACTTTGAATTTCCTGTGTATGGGGCCGAAGAAGAAGACTATGATGGGATTCTAGAAGAGGTCTCACGGTTGATTGAGCACGAGGAAAATACCATTCAGCCAAATAAAGAGCCATTGGAAGTGATCAATTTGGGTTCAGAAGAGGAACCAAAAGAAGTCAAGATTGGAGCATTGTTGCATCGTGATGTGATGAGCAGGTTGATTGAGTTGTTGAAAGAGTATGTGGATATTTTTGCTTGGTCTTATTAAGATATGCCTGGTCTAGATACAAATATCGTAGAGCACCATTTATCGTTGAAGCCAGAGTGTCCGCCAATCAAATAGAAGTTGAGAAGAACTCACCCAGATATGGAAGTGAAGATCAAAGAGGAGGTTCTAAAGAAAATTAATGTTGGTTTTCTTGTGAAGTCAGTGTATCCTCAATGGATTGCCAATATTGTCCCAGTACCGAAAAAAGACGGAAAAGTCCGCATGTGCGTAGATCACAGAGATCTAAATAAATCTAGTACAAAAGATGATTTTCCATTGCCACACATTGATACGTTAATGGATAGCACATCAAAATTCAAATTATTCTCGTTCATGGACGGATTTTTCGGGTATAATCAAATAAGAATGGCTCCGGAGGATATGGAAAAAACAACGTTTATCACACCCTGGGGAACATTCTGTTACAGAGTGATGCCCTTCGGGTTGAAGAACGCAGGTGCAACGTACCAGAGGGCTATGACAACCCTATTCCATGATCTGATGCACAAGGAAATAAATGTATATGTTGATGATATAATTGCTAAATCCCTGACTGAAGAAGGGCATGTAGAAGATTTGTTGAAGTTGTTTCAGCGTTTGAGGAAGTATCGTCTCCGCTTAAATCCAAACAAATGTACCATCAGTGTTCGATCGGGGAAATTGTTGGGTTTCATTGTTAGCCAGAAAGGAATTAAATTTGACCCTGATAAAGTCAAAGAAGTTCAAGAGATGCCATCGCCAAGAACTGAAAAGCAAGTCAGAGGGTTCCTTGGGCGTTTGAATTATATTTCCAGGTTTATTTCCCACATGACTGCAACACGTGAACCGATCTTTAAGTTGTTAAAGAAAGATCAAGGTTGTGTATGGACGGATGACTGCCAAAGGGCATTTGAAAGTATTAAATAATATCTGCTTGAACCTCCTATCTTGCTCCCTCATGTCGATGGAAGACCGTCGATTATGTATCTGATAGTGTTAGATAAATCCATGGATTGTATTCTGGGACAACAGGATGAAACAGGGAAGAAAGAGTTTGATATTTATTATCTCAGTAAAAATTTTACTAATTGTGAGTCGCGGTATTCCATGCTGGAAAAGACATGCTGTGCTTTGGCCTAGGCGGCAAGGCGTTTACGACAGTATATGTTGAATCACACTACTTGGTTGATCTCCAAAATGGATCCAATCAAGTACATTTTTGAAAAGCTTGCTCTTACTGGGAGAATTTCCCGTTGGCAGATTTTGCTATCTGAATATGATATCAAATACCACACTCAAAAAGCTATTAAAAGCAGTATGTTGGCAGATTATCTTGCTCACCAACTAGTGGAGGATCATCGGTCTGTGGAGTATGATTTCCCTGATGAAGATGTGATGTTCCTAAAAGTAAAAGATTGTGATAAACCATTGCCTGAGGAAGGTCCTGACCCTGAATCTCGTTGGAGTATGATATTTTATGGAGCTATGAATGCTTATGGTAAAGGAATTGGTGTTGTGATTGTCACTCCACATGGATCGCACATTCCTTTTACTGCAAGGTTGACATTTGATTGTACTAATAATATGACAGAATATGAGGCTTGCATCATGGGTCTCGAGGAAGCTATTGATCTCAGAATTAAGATTCTTTATGTGTATGGCGATTCGGCTTTGGTAATAAATCAGATTAAAGGAGAGTGGGATAATCGTCACCTGGCTTGATCCCCTACAAAGATTATGCCAGAAGGTTGTTACCCTTCTTTAATAAAGTTGAATTCCATCATATTCCAAGATATGAAAATCAAATGGCGGATGCTCTGGCAACATTGGCTTCTATGTATCAAGTAAATACTTGGAATGATATACCTCGAATTATGGTTTGGAGACTGGATATGCCCACTCATGTGTTTATAATCGAGGAGGTAGCAGATGAAAAACCTTGGTATTATGACATCAAGAATTTTCTTCAGACTCAGGAATACCCGATTGATGCTTCGAAGAAGGATAGAAAGACATTGAGAAGATTGGCTGAAAGTTTCTTCCTCAGTGAAAATGTGTTGTATAAAAGAAATTATCACATGGTCTTGCTCATATGCGTGGATAGACACGAAGCAGGCATGTTAATGCATGAGGTTTATGAAGGTTCATTTGGCACTCATGCCAATGGACATTCGATGGCTAAAAAGATGCTAAGGGCGGGTTACTATTGGCTGACAATGGAATCTGATTGTTACAAATTTGCAAAGAAGTGTCATAAATGCCAGATTTATGCAGATAAGGTCCATGTGCCTCCGACACTTCTCAATGTGATTTCCTCCCCGTGGCCTTTCTCCATGTGGGGTATTGACATGATTGGGATGATAGAACCCGAAGCTTCGAATGGACATCGTTTTATCTTGGTAGCATGTGATTACTTCACCAAGTGGGTGGAAGTTGCTTCATATTCCAATGTTACTAAGGAGGTGGTTGTGCGCTTCATCAAGAATAATCTTATATGTCGGTATGGTGTGCCGAGCAGAATTATCACCGACAATGGGTCGAATCTAAACAAAGAAATGATGACAGAACTGTGCAAAGAATTCAAGATTGTCCATCATAATTCCTCTCCGTACAGGCCAAAGATGAATGGGGATGTTGAAGCTTCTAATAAGAACATCAAGACGATTATCTAGAAAATGGTCGTTACTTATAAGGATTGGCATGAAATGCTCCCTTTTGCTTTGCATGGATATCGAACATATGTCTGCACTTCAACAGGAGAAACCCCATTCTCCCTGGTGTATGGAATGGAAGTTGTACTCCCAGTCGAGGTTGAGATTCCCTCTTTGTGTGTGATAATGGAAACAAAGTTGACAGAGGCTGAATGGGCCCATAATAAGTTTGACCAATTGAATTTGATCGAAGAGAAGAGAATGAAAGCTGTGTCATGGACAGTTATATCAGAAAAGGATGAAGAAAGCTTTTGATAAAAAGGTCAAACCTCGTGAATTCAGAGAAGGCGACCCCGTGCTTAGGAATATCATGTCTTTTAACGCTGATTCTAGGGGCAAGTGGACTCCCGATTTTGAAGGCCCATATGTTGTCAAGAAAGCCTTCTCTGGCAGTGCATTAATTCTTGAAACTATGGATGGCGAGGAGCTCCCACGTCCCGTGAATTCTGGTGCAGTCAAGAAATACTTCACCTAAAGAAATAAAAGAACAACTCGCTAATTTGAAAACCCAAAAGGGCGGCTTAGGCAAAAAAGAGCGTCTCAGTAGGCCGAAAACCCGAAAGGGCGGTCTAGGAAAAAATTTGAGACATAAACAGAATAAATTTCCCGCTAAGTTGAAAACCCGCAAGGGCATCTTAGGAAAAAGTTAGGGACTTTCTTGGCAAGTAACTGCATCATGCAAGATCTGATCATTGAAGCAACAATCTTCTCGAATCCTCATCATACTTCAACAGAAGCTGCTACTCAGGATTTCAAAAATTATTAGAGGGGATAGTGGTCATTGTATCTCAATGTATCTTTTTCCATTCTATATTACCATTTTCCAAACTTTGTAATCATCTATGGAGTCTCTCCATTCGCATGCTACCATTCTATTAATAAAATTTGAGCTGTTACCCAATTCTTTGTGTTTCTTATTTTATTTAGCTTGCAAAGACTCCATTTATTATTGATAATAACTTTCAAAGCAAAAAGATTAAATAACAAAATTGATTTTTCAAAAATAATTTACAACTTTCTTTTACTTTAAAATTTGTGATGCAAAAAAAAAAACCAACAACAAAAACGGTGATCCCAGGAATGAACAAACTCCAGTTGTTTTAGGAAGTTTTTGTTCCCCTCGGGAAGGTTTACTCAGGATGATTCTCCGTATTGGGTTCGTGACTCTGGTATCCTCGGCCAAGTTTGGATTCATTTCTTCTCTTTTCTGAGTTTTCATGATGTGAAGTTTCAATTCGAGATTTCCCCAGTGAAGTTTTCATTCGGTCTAATGGAAGTTCTTTTTCCAGAGAAGTTGGTACCATAATCACTCTTGAAGAACGCAGGTCCCCGGTTTCTCTAGTGAAGAACATATTGTGGTTTTCCCTTTTAGGATATGGTGTTAACCTCCCCATTGAAGTGGGCCTGAATTCCCCAGTGAATGTTTTAATGATTTGGTGTCCATCTACTTTACTTGAGATTGGTTTTGCAATCCCCAGTAGAAGTGTTACTTTTGAAAACATTTGTTTCCCCGGTGAAGCCTGGAGAGGGATGTTCTATCCCTGTATCTGTACTTTTCTGTCACTTTGTTTTGTTTACCTCCGGATTATGTTTCTCCCCAGTAAAGCTAAAGAAGGCAGTAGGTTTTGTTTCCTCAGTTAACAGTTACTTTTTTTTGGAATGATCATCTTGGATGTTGATTTATCCGAGTGTTGTTTGTGCCCGAGGTGGTTTTTCCTGGTTACTCCTAGTGTTGTATATCTGTTTTGTCAGCATACACACGATAATACTCATACATTCATACATACATCATGCATAGCTAAAATTAGCAAATCATTGCTCATTAACATTTATTAATACTTTTGTTGACATATCACCCTGTTTTGCAGAGTTACGTTATCCTCTCTTCAATAGAGTGTTGGCCTTAAGCAGAAAGCGTATATTCTTTCAATTTCCCCAGTGAGTTATCCCTCGTGGAAGATTTTTGCTTTAGCCTTCCTGTACAACTCCTTGTTTGGATGTATTTGGTTTTCCCTCTTGAGTTTATTTCTCAAAGAATGTATTTTGGTTGACTGTTTCATTCCAGTTTATTTCTGGTTTGAATCTTTGGTTCCACAACAATATTATTTACTTTGGATTTATGAAAGCTTTAAGTTTTGGTTTGTGCATTTATTTTGCACGAGAAGATTTTATCTCCTCAGCAGGAATATCGTGACATTTCCCTAAGAAGTCATACTATTTTCCCCAGGAAGCCATACTGTTCTCCCCAGAAAGTCATTTCTTTTTACAATCCTCCATGAAAACAAGTAGTAGGTCTCTTTATTTGAGCAACTTGTGCTTCCCTATGAAAGTCGACATTTTGCTATCTCCTCTATGAGTGGATAGTTTGCAGTCTGTCGTCAGCTTACGCCAGTGGATGGCAAGACTTTCAAATTCGCAGAGATAGTTTGTTGTGAAATCTTTGCAGGTGATAGTCTCTTTATTTGAGAGAGTTTATATATTATCCTTTCCAGGCAGAGTGCCTCTGTTAAAGAAGAAGTTGAGACCCTTTCTTGGTGAAATGCTAGAATTTTGGGGAAACTTGTTATCTCTTTCTACCTTCAGTGAAAGTTGGTAGATCACCACCAGTGAAAGTTGGTGTTTGTTATCTTTTTGCTACCCTCTGTGAACGTTGGTAGTTCATCGTTAGTGAATGGAGATGCTATGATATATCTTCTCTCTACCTTCAGTGAAAGTTGGAAAATCACCATCAATGAAAGTTAGTGTTTATTATCTTTTTTCTACCCTCAGTGAACGTTGTTAGTTCATCGTCAGTGAACGGAGATGCTATGATATATTTTCTCTCTACCTTCAGTGAAAGTTGGTAGATCACCGTCAATGAAAGTTGGTGTTTGTTATCTTTTTGCTACCCTCTATGAATGTTGGTAGTTCATCGTTAGTGAACGGCGATGCTATGATATATCTTCTCTCTACCTTCAGTGAAAGTTGGTAGATCACCATAAGTGAAAGTTGGTGTTTGTTATCTTTTTGCTGCCCTCAGTGAATGTTGGTAGTTCATCGTCAGTGAACGACGATGCTATGATATATTTTCTATCTACCTTCAGTGAAAGTTGGTAGATCACCATTAGTGAAAGTTGGTGTTTGTTATCTTTTTTCTACCCTCAGTGACTATTGGTAGTTCATCGCCAGTGAATGGCGATGCTATGATATATTTTCTCTCTACCTTCAGTGAAAGTTGGTAGATCACCATCAGTGAAAGTTGGTGTTTGCTATCTTTTTGCTACCCTCAGTGAACGTTGGTAGTTCATCGTTCGTGAACGACGATGCTCTGATATATTCTCTTTCTACCTTCAGTGAAAGTTGGTAGGTCATCGACAATGAACGAAGATGGTTCTTTCTCTCTGCCTTCAGTAAACGTTGGTAGCTTTGCCTTTAGTGGAAGTTGGTGTATCCTTTGACCATTTTACCACCCTCTCTAAGTCGGGTCTTTTGATCCACCGGTGATTTATTTTCCTAGTTGGGTTACTCTCTTGTTTCTTTATTTTTTGTTACATCCCCAATGGTATTTTGCATCTCTTTGGTCTTGTTTATATGCATTCATGCTCATAAAATATTGCATGGCATCTTAGGGCCAAAAATAGGGTTTGTTTTATATTTAAGTATCTTCGATCGCGTCGACACGAAGATTTTTAACCTTCGTATCTCCGGATAGAAGAAACTTAAATAAGGACAGCTATTGTACCCCAAGTTTTGCCCCTAAGATCCCTTCATCATACCATGTTGATTCAATCACAATAAGATCACATTAGGTTTCTTGGTTCTCCTCCCTATCTTTCGCTTTGCTCTTTGAGGAATCACCAAGAACCTTTACTTGTTTTATTTTATGAACATGAATGTTTTGTCTTGATTTTCTTTCTAATTAATAAATTGCAATGTTGGTTTGTCTTGCTTGTTACCATGTAGGTAAAGGCAATAAGATTCAGCAAGTTGATCCAAGGGTTCATGAGTTTATTTCCATGCCCTAGTTAATAAAGCTTGAGAAGTTCAAGCCTCACCAATGAAGTTGTTTTGGAGGAAATGGCATGGCAAGCTTATTTTGGTTCACCACATTTCAAGATTATCAAATTTGATCCAAAAAAGTACAAGGGGGTGATTGAAAAAAAATAGTCATGTTTGGACAAGACTTTGTTCCATTTGGTCACAAGTGCATATCTCTCTCAATTCTCAAGATATGGAATTGGTTGTGGTTGCTATGAGTTCTCATTATCATCCTCAACAACTTATATTTACAAAGCATTTGTGTTGGTATAAGAATTTTGTTCAAAATTGTCAAAGTTCCTCAAGGCATTTTTCTTGATCTAGGAGCTAGGGTTTTAAATTTCAAAGAAGTATATCTTGCTCATCTGTTGGTATTTTTGAGTGATTCCAAAGGCATCCTTCTATTCAAAGGGTTACCAACAAATCACTTCAAAAGTTCCAAGGAGTTTTCATGTGGAAGAAACTTGATAAAGAAGAAATATTATAAGTCCTCCAGATGCACCTCCAATTTCTCATGTGTGACTTCAAATGATTATAACTTGGTCAATTTTTATCACCTTGAGCCCATTATTTTTCCACAATGATCTTGAGGATGTGAAATTTATGCCTTATTTTATGTGCAAAATGAGAAAATGGATGGAAGTTGCCTTAAGGATACAAAAGATTATAGGTCATTTCATGATTTTTTGCCAACTTCAACAATTCATAACTCTCTCAATTTTTGGAGATTTTGAATGGTTCAAGTCCCAAAATGTCATTAAAAAGGTCTATTTCATGCCATCTTTTTTGGTCAAGAGCAAAATCCAAGTGGAAGGCCATGTTTGGATGCAAGACATTATAGGTCACTTTTGAAGAAAAATTTGAAATATTTCTAAGTATGGAAAGTCAACCCTTTTCCTCCAACTTTGACTCAACACAACTTTCAGCTCAAGCATCCATTTGATTCCATTCTGTTTCCATGGCAAAGTATGTAACCTCATCTTTCTAAAGCATCAAGAATCATGCCCTAAGACACCTTGAGCTAAGAATGCCATGATCTTGAAGTTGGTAACTTGGAACTGAAGTTTCATCACAAGTCAGATTTTGAAATCTTTGTTTTGGTTTCTAATCACAAGTTTTCCACGTGTTTTTGCCTCTAAATATGTTTAGTGAAGTTCCAGAATTGATTAGCATAACAAAAAGCGCATTTTGGATGAGTTTTGATCAAATTAGAAGTCACACTTTTCTTGTTTGCAACTTCACACGATTTCCCTCCAAACTTCATCATTTCACATGCTTGGATATTCCATTTGATTCCCTATAAATAGAGGGTCATCCCCCATTCATTTCCTCAAGCTTGGATAGCCAGAATCACCCTGCCAAACTTGTTCCATAACTCAAAATTCAGCAATTTCGAAATATATTCTCAAGCATTTTTCAATCCAATTTTTCCATCAATTCACCTTCCTTGATCTTCCCTGAAGCTAACCATATAATTACATTCAAGAATCGTGCCCTATATTGCTCCATAGAAGTCCAGTTTCAAAGCTCTGCAACTCAACTTCAATAGGTAGATTCCTTCATCAATTCTTCAAAACTTTGATATCATTATGAAGCTCTCATTGCCCTGGTTCTAGTCGCAACACTTGCTTTTTTATTGGAAACACGTTTTGACCATGAAATTTCAAATCCCTTTTCAAAACTTTCCTTCCAAATTGCTTGAGCTACAATTTATATAAATTTGTCGTGAAGGTGTGGTTGTCTTCGTCTTAAAGAGACGAAGCGAATGACATAGGTCCCGTGCTCTAATTTTACAGATTGAGCAACCTGGTATTGGGGCTGGCTAGAGGTTGAAGATGACCAATGTGTCATCTTCTAACCAATGAAGGCGCGTCATCTGTGTTTTTCAAAAATCTGATTTAATTAATGATCCTATGCATTATTCACTAAAGTCCATAACATGCACAGCGCACCAGGTCCACTTGATTTGTTTACTAACGCGTTTTGACATTGATCAGATGGCCCATATTTTTTTGATTTTTATTTTCTTTTCTGATTTTTATATTTGATTGTTTTAAATTTCAAAAAAGCATAGAAAAATCATTTTTAGTCCTAAAAATCTGAAAAAATTATGAAAAATATTTTTGATTATTCTCTTTCTGACTTTTATTTTTTCACAATTTAATTTTGTGTTTTGGTATTTTTTATAGATTTTCACTTTATTTGAATTGTTTTAAATGTTTAAAAATACTTTTATGTATTTTTAAATTATAAAAAAATTACGGAATGATCCAATGATAATGTGACAAATATTGGTGCCTTATTTTATTTTTGTTTCTGACTTTGTTATTTTTTTATCATTTTTTTATTTTCCTCATTTCTTTTAATTTTTAAAAATAGTTTCTGATTTTAAAAAATTACCAAAAAATTTATAAAAATATTTGAGTCCATTTCTGATTTTTCTATGGTCTTACATTTTATTTCTTGATTAATTTGAACATAGTTGATATTTTTCTCTTGTATTTCTATTTTAAAAAACATTTTTAAAAACCTTTTTGTATATATTAAATGTAATATTATTTTGTGACTATTTTCTGGTTGATCTTGGGTTAAATTTTTTGATCATGAACTTTATTAACATCATTGGATCCATGGTGTTGAGTCTAACTCCGCAAAAATGGATGAATGATTTTAATAATAGTTTGATTAAATTTAATTCAAAAGTGGTTTGTGTATTCTCTCCCACCCCTCTTCATCTCATCACTTTCTTATTGCACTAAGTGTTATTGGAGCATGATCTCTATATCATATCTCAAAACAAATGGTGTATAGATTGCTATTGATCAGCCTCAAAATAAGTGCGACTTCTATATAAGTCCACTTACGATTACTTAACATAGCACTAAATTTTGTCCCGATTCGAATAAATGATCATTCGTGGCCCAAACATATGTTTGCAAGCCCAAGTATGTTAACTTGATCTCTTTGATCCAATAACCTTGAGATTCATTGTGTGGAGGCTTTGGTTCTACCAATCCTCTAATGGATCTATAACACCTTTGGTCAACACGGATCACTTAAACATCGTTGATCATTAAATGGTACTTATGAGGATTCCAAATGGATGATATACTTGACAAAAAGCAAATGTAACTTGTTGTGTGGAGACTTTGGTTCTACCAATCCTCTAATGAGTTCCAAATGCAAGTTTCAAGATGATCATCCAACTAACCATTAATCACTAATAATTGACTTTATCCTGTATTTTATTATATGTCCCTTTTATTTTTATGCACTATTTACTTTTAGCATTTACATTTCATGCCATTTTCATCTTTGCGCATTTGAGCATTTACTTTCTTGTCATTTTTATTTTGCTCACTTGAGCTTTTCTTTTCTTTTCTTTTCTTAAGAAACCTAATAATCAACATGAACCATAAAAATATTTAATGATACTTGGACTATTTGGTTACTATCCTTGGCATTATGGAGCATTGGACTTCTTGGACTTAGGATTCGTAACCTTGGCCTATGATTGGAGGCCTTGTGACCTTATCTGATTATTTTTTCTGGAGCTCTTGAGGTTTACCTCAAGACATTGGGTTGTTTGTTTGTTTTGTGTGCAGGTTATTGTGATTACATTCTTTATTTGTAATCTGGAATTCACCCGTATACAACCGTTACTCTGCCCAATTTTTGTGAAGACTTAATACACTTGAAGTTTGGTTCTTTCCAGAGGTCTAGTATCTTTGTTTTCTTGGTTTCAATCCAAAGAATGTGAATTCTATCTTGACTCATAATGTCAAGTGTTGGCTTCTTGTTGGTTAGATGGTTCCTATCCTTAACTTTTACCTTATGCTTTAGGATAGTCTCTTCTTCTCCTCCCATCTTTAATTTCAAAAATCTTCTTCCTCCTTTTGAAAACTCCTCTTATTTTAAAACTTGAACCACTTTCATAATAAACTTGGACTTAGGTCCATGCATTTTCAAAAACAATTTCATGAATAAACTTCAATGAACTTAATAATATTTTGACATTATTTTTTTGGTGAGAAGACTAAAAGTCAATCAATCTCATTTCAAATTATTTTTTCCACTTTGGCTTTATTATTTTAAAACCTTTCTTAAAAGATTAAACTCTTGTCAATCCTTGTAGTGATGCAAACAACTATACTTCTACAATATGTAGTGAAGAGATATATTTTCTACTTGGGTGTTAAGTGATGCATTGTTGATTTTAAAATCCAAGCCATATCCTCCACTTTGAGATGATGCAAATTCTCCTTTATCATGATTGTGGGTAGTAAGTATGTTTTCCACATGGACAATGACGATGATGTTTTATCTCATAAAAATTAACCAACACACTTACATTTTAAATTTTTTAAAGAGGAACTACGTGTACCCTGATCCCCTATTGCACGAAAAGGTGGTACGTAGGCACTAAAGGTTCGCAACCGCGACAGGTGCAAAAATCATAAAAAATATATATCTTTTCTCACCTCCACCATCTATTTTTATACAACATTTTTCATAGCCAAAAAATATATATATATTTTACAAAGAGGTTCCTGTGGAGTACCGTAGATATTTAGGATGCTAATACCTTCCCTTTGCATAACCAACCCCCTTACCTTGAATCTTTCCCCCTCTTTTTGGGTTATTCGCTCTTTTCCCATTCCTTCGGAAACAATAAAGCACGGTGGCAATTTTATTTTGATTTGTACAAGTCTAGTAAATCCCATGGCTTAGTCTTAAACATTTCTACCGCTACACTAACACCTTCCCTTTCCATAATCTACCCCCTTACTCAGAAAATTCTCGAAAAGGTCTTTTTCTGTTCTTTTCACCCTTTCCTTAAATTGGATAAAAGAAAAGTCGGTGGCGACTCTTGCTTACTGCAATATTTGTGAACATAAATGCAAAACCAATATAACAGTCGGTTCTGCCACCGTATCACAAGGGGAACACTTGCAAGGTTGTACAGTGGGTTGAGGTTTTTTCTATTTTCAGTTTTTGTTTTGTGAATGAAAATAAAGTTAAAGATGAGCAGAGTTTACAAAGAATTCTGTTAAGTTTTCTAAATCCTCTTTTTTCTCTTTCTACCCCTTTTCTCTCTCAAAACCTCCTCCTTTATTGTGAAATAACTTATTTAGATAAAGTTGACTGAAATTTGGGAGGGAAATAGATAATTTTTTGAAATGTTTGGGTACACTATTTCATTGCTTTTTAGATGCAGCTCTTATATGTTAAGTTTGTGCAAATATGGGACTGATATGATGCAGATTTTGCAGGGCAGCATTGCAGGTTTTAGAGTAGGTTTTGACAATTTTCTTGGCATTACTATGCAGGTTTTGGACAGCAGGATATGTAGCATGATGCAGGTCTGGTTTTGTGGACATATTTATGCAGCTTATAACAAAGACACGACATATTTGTGGACAACATAGTGGCAAAGTTTGAAGATTGAGTCAAAGGGAAAAGTTCAAACAGGACAAAGCTTAGAATTTGTAACTTGCAAGTTTTTAACTTAAAAATTCATCCTTGTTGTTTACTTGAAAACTTGTAACAACTTGAATTATCTTTAATTATGGTGAAAAGATGTCATGAAGTAATGAACTTATCATGTATAAAAAACACTTAGAAAAATTTCTAAGTCTTGCAAAGTTTGATTTTTGACTTTCTTGATTTCTTGATGATCAAATTTCATATTTTTGAATCTCTTGATAAAATGTGATCTTTGAAACTCAAATTTGACCAAAAAGTCAAAGTTTGACTTTTCAGTGTACAGTTGACCTTTTTTATCAGTTGACCAAATTTCATCTATCAATCCACTGGTCTTGAGAGATGAATTGAAATATGAGATTAGGTCAAAATGATATACTTGAATCCTTGAGATCCTGTTTCAAACCAATAAGTTATGTACTAGGTCAAAAGTCAAAGATTGGTCATTCTAAGTCAAAACCCTAATTTTGACCATTTTACCCTTTTGACGATTTGAACAATTTTCTTGGAGAATTATGATCCAATCTTGATCAAATGATACATATGACCTCAAAATGTTGATATTGGTCCAAAATCTTAAAGTTTGACTGTAGGTTGACCATAATTGACTTTTTACCCAATACAATTGATTTTAGGCCACCTGATCAATTGACTGAGCAAATTTGTGATCCAAGACTTGAAACTTGACAGGAGCAATCTTGAGGGTATATAATGATCCATGAAAGTCATTTGAAATATTAGAAGTCCAACTGTCCTTGTGCAAAATCAAACCCTAATTTGAGGCATTAGTGTTGAGGAGATGGTTTGACCTATTCAATACTTGTGCAAGCTTGAATCATTGAAGATCTTTGTGGGAAATATATTGAGAAAGGGGAGGGAAATTTTGGGGTACAGCAAGAGCCAAGCTTGGTTCGCAGACTTAGGTACATCTCACCATCTCACTTCTCATGCTTCTTACTTGCACTATAAGAACACGTATTAAGGTAATTGTACTGTCAGTGTTTCTAATGGCCAATCCCTCTCAATCAACTGTGTAGGTTTAAATCATATTTATTCCTCTCTGTGTCCATCAACCACACTTGTTGTTAATGATATTTTGCGGGTACCTTGCATTACGAGGAATTTGTTGTTAGTTTCTAATTTTTCATGTGATAACAATGTTGTACTTGAATTCTTGGCTGACAAATGTTTCATAAAATCTCAGGTTTCTAGGCTCACTTTTCTTGAAGATTTTCATTACTCAAGTGGATTGTATTGCTTTCCTCGCTTAGCTATGGAGTCTTCAAGTATGTCCTCCATTTCTTGATCTAATTCTCCTTCTATCGGCACCAATGCTAAGTTTGTTTCATGTTTTATCATATATGGTGTAAATAAATATAATTCTAGTATCATTTGGAATTTTAGGCTAGGACATGCAAACTATGAAGTAAATAATACACAAGCTTTAAAGAATTTGTAATATTCCATTTTCTCATAATTCAAAAAATTTATCATCTAAATCTTATTGTATTGGCAAATCTCATCGATTGTATGCATCTACATCTATAAACATGTATCTCTCTCCTTTTGAATTAGTGCACACAGATCTTTGGGGTCCTGCACCCTTTCCTTCTTCCTTAGAAATTATTTATTATTTTTCTTTTGTTAATGCCAATTCCAAGTACACTTAGATTTATTTCCTTAAACACAAGTCAGAGACACTTCATGCCTTCGAATTATTTCATAAGTTTATTCAAACTCAATTTAACACTAACCCTAAGGATGTACAATTCGATTATGGGGGAAAATTTCGCCTATTCACCAAGTATTTAACTAAGTTAAGTGTTTCTCATAGGCTCACATGTCCATATACGTCTCATCAAAATGGTACAGTCGAATGTAAGCATAGACATATTATGGAAATAGGCCTTACCTTGACGTATCGTGCTTCTCTCCCACTTCTATTTTGGGACCATAGTTTTGCATCTACAGTTCATGTGATTAATAAGTTACCTACTGCCGAATTATCTAGTTTTCAGTCCCCATTCGCTGCCTTGTATCACAAATATCCTCTCTATGACACACTCAAAGTCTTTGGTTGCTTGTGATTTCCTTTCACTCGTCCCTACAATAAATATAAGTTGGATTTTAGGAATCAAGAGTGCATGTACTTAGGAATCTCATCTTAACATAAGGGTTACAAGTATCTGAGAAAGTCAGGTAAAATCTATATTTCCAAGGATGTCATTCTTCATGAGCATAATTTTCCTTATCACACATTGTTTTTTCTGCCCTAGTGATCATGTCTGTCACTCTGATACCATTCCTTTTATTTTTATTTCAAAGTTTAATGCTCCTTTAGGCATAAGTACAAACCAAGCGCGTCATATATTTCCCTCTCTCTCTCTCTCAGAGCCATATAATAAGGCATTGTCATCCAACTCTTTGAATGTTGATCCCACTAACTCATCTACTTTACCTATATCTAGTACCTTGATCACACCTCTTCTCAATCCTAACATAAGTTTCTCAATTGAGTTATTATCTCCTCTTATTCCTTCCTTCTCTCTTCTTAGAGTTCAACAATTCAATGAACATCCCATATTGACTCGTGCCAAGACAAGTCACTCCAATCCTAAGGCTCTTCTTTCACATGGTGAACCTACTTTAATCAAACAAGCCATCTCCAATCCATATTGGCTTTAAGCTATGAGACTTGAGTATGAAGCTTTGCTAAAGAATTAGACATGGACATTGACCCCTCTTCCACCACATATAAAGCTTGTGAGATTCAAGTGGCACTACTATGGAAAAGGCATTTAATAACGGTTGAGAAAGATATATAACCACACGGGACCAGGTGTTGTTATGTAGTGCGTAGTTGTATATGTGGTACTTACAACCATGGTCCTAGAACCATTGTAATATTCTAGAAAGCGCGTTCCATATCACAATGGTTAATTAACCCAAATGTTGTGATTGAACTAAAGGTCCCAAGTTCGATTCTCAGCATCAACATTTTGTAATTTATATTATTCTAGTCACCGTTCAATATACAATCACGGTTAAGTTTTATAGCCGATGTCAAAACTTCCTCTATTTTAAATATGCAATTCTCTGCTTCTCAAATTCTTCCCATTTTTATCATGTAACTATTATAACCATATCTGAGAATTTACAACAACCTGTATTTTTGTTAACCATGCATAAAGAGCATAAAACAACTAACATTGTGCATCAAAAGCCAAAATTAATATTTACATCAAAAACAATATATTTAAGTCAAAAGTAATATTCACATCATCATATACATAAAATAAGTTATTAGAAAATCTCAATAAATCAAATAGCAGGACCCTTAAGCATATTGTGGATATACGCCCGACATTTATGAAGATCGACAAAGTCCTCAACGGGGAATTGGGTTACATCGTTGAACATCTATATGTAAACATATTATGACATATATAACTTATCCTATGAATCAATATTGCCGATAATGACAAATTTTAACATGTGTTTTATGACATAATACCCACACTTATATTCTCGGGTTGTTTCCTCGTCTACAAATGAATGTAACCACACATGAATGTAACTACATATGAATATTACCACACATGAATGTAAATGAAAGAAACAAGTAATTGGGCCACTTACTTTTAGAGAGATCCATGAGGGCTTTCATCTAACATTTTTCATCATATTCACTTGCTCCACAACACTGTATTTTGAAAATGAATTAAACATATCACATGTTAAACTAATTACAATATCAAAGAAAATTAATTAAGCATACACTTACGAATTAATAATCTATTTCATTTTATTTTTGAGTGGATCATACAAGGAACACAGTACAATTATCATATTCGTCTTAAATGATATTATGATCAATTTCCAATGACCATTGAATAAACATAAGCATATATATTATTTGTATCTTCTAAAACAAAACTAAATATAGAATACATAAACATCAATTACAAAAATATGTACGAACAGAGAAATGGGGCGAAGTAACATTCTTTTCTTCTCTCATTTAACCATTTTTTCAAGTAATCTTAAATGTCTTTTGGTTGATTATACGCCCATCGAATAAAAAGCGGATCCAAGATTCCATAAATACTCGATTTATTTCACTCTATACAAACACGGTGAATGTACCTAAATGGTTAAAGAAAATGAATAAATTAATTGAGGAAATACAAAAAATGATAATATTCTATAATGACATGTATATTCAGCTATATACTTACATGCACCAAACTTGCAATATCCCTATGTCCATCCACTTATATCCATCGAGAAAATATCTTACATCTTCAGAACTGTAATATAATAACTCTAAATATGGACAATGTTCTAGCGGGAGAGGTTGCGTATCATTTATCACTGCAATGTTCAAGTATAACATGCTGATTTCATTTGAGTTAGGGTCCAATAACTCATTGCGGTTATCTAGAAGGGGGAATGGGATGAATAATTACTTCCTTTTATAGAAGAACAACGTACAACACTTCTACTTGGAGTTTGATCATGATCATGATCATCATCACCATCAACATAACGTTGGTCTTATTTGTACATTGTTCGAGATTTTCACTTAATCTCTACATCATAATATTCAGTTAGAACATAAAACAAAAAAAGCACAATATAATTCATAAATTTCTGATAAAACACTAAAATCTCAAGTAAAGCACATACCAAATATAACTCTTGAAAACTTTCATATCTTTCTCCCTTTTTCCCTCTCCCCGTCTAACATCCTCTTTTGTTCTTCTAATTTCTTATCAACTTTCTCAATCTTTTGTATTTGTGTATTAAATTTCGAGCATTTAGTACTTTTTTTAAGACCCAAAGAATGACCTCAAGCCGACACCTTCTCCCACACCACAGACACACCTATCATGCCCATCTATTTCGATTGCTTCTACTAATATGTCATGTCGTGCTTCTGGAACAAATGTGCCTTCACGAGTTGCCTCAACCAACTTATCCTACACAACATAAGCAACTTACGTATATTGTTAGCAACGCATTTAAAATAACAAATAACATAAGAGAGAAAAATCATACTTACAATTTTATTAGCAACTAATCTTGATGCCTCAGAGGTGTACTCTCCATTTAGTCTTAATTAAGCCCTCTTCCATTTCTCATGTCTTGAAGGTGGGGATGGGATGTGATCATCTTCTATTTGTGGTTGTTTTTCAAGCATGATTCTTTTCTCAAGCTTCCTGTAACCCCCACAAGACAATCTATGGGGGTACATGTTGTTTGCCTTGTTTCGTATTCTTACTTCGATTTTAAGCTATTATTAACATAGTGAGAAATATATATGATTAGTATCTATAACTCATTAACATAACATTATCGGTTAAATAAGACTAGTACTAACCTTGAATTGCTCATAACGACATATCTTCACAAACTTCTTCCATTTCTTCTTCGAAATAAAACTATATCTTTTTTATGGAACATCAAGACCACTCTTAGGCTTCCTAATATAGTCAGCCGTGAGTTGTGACTTAAATCCCCTTCGAAGAGTACCGACATAAGAGATCCACTTTTTTTTTCAACTTTGAGTCATCGATAAACTCAAAATTGAACTACATTTAAATCAATGTATTAGAAATTATAGGTAGTGATATCTATAACCCCCCCTAAATCCCATGTAAATTTTATACGACACAATCAGAGTAAATTAGCATGCATATCAAAGAGAACGTCACATGTCTTTCACAACAACAACACAAATACACCGGTCATGCTCTTAACACGCATTTAAAATCATGTTCCATACACTAACACATATGCATCTCGCAACGGAATAATTCTCTTTTCAAAATGATATCAATACTTGAATCTCATGATAGAATTCATGCAATAAAATATTAGGCACTAAAGGTCATCCATCACATAATCTCAATACATTATAAATAAAAGAGAGTATAACAAACATCTCTTAAAACAAACATGAGTTCAAACGTTCCGCGTGTTACATACACCAGAGCATGACTTGATACTTAATAAGAAGATAAAACAAGAACTAGATCCTCTGACTAATCCTCGCGAGAAGCACCACTATCTTCGATACCTGAGTGATGTCGTATAAAATATCATTCCAACTGTTGTACCCTAAATTTCGCCCCTAATTTTTTCAGTCGCACTTTCATATCATATTTTGTCATTTAATCACAATCATTAATAAATAACTTCATTCATCATATTTGCATCATTTAATCGTGTTTAAGTTGACCAAAAGTCAGTTTAAATCGACATTTGCATCATTCTGTAGTGGAAAAATACCCGATATTTAACTTCATGCATTTTTATCTCTTTACTATTTTCTTGCATTTTCTCCAAATTATTTGTATGTCGATAATAAAAATATTTCGGTTTTATAGACAAATTGTTAAAAGCGATTCAACACTGTGCGGAAAATTAGCGAGAAAAATATTTCAAGTTTTCACCTTTTACCGATCATTTTATGAATCTGCGTTTCACGTAGATTATGACGGTATGCTCGCTTTATTTTTTCAGTACAATTTGAAATCTTGTTTTTAACCATAAACGTCTGTTCAACCTGATATTTTTATTATCATTTTATTTTGATTTTGACTTTTTGAATATTTTTCTTTAATCTTTGTGACATGTAGTTTAATTTAATGTGTTCATTTTATTTTTTGGATAAATTTTCGTCCGTTTTTTATCGTTTTTAATCATTTTGGGTCTTTATTTTTTATTCAGAAAAAATTCAAAAAAATTATTTTAAATTTAGTTATTTTTTATGCTTTCAGGTTTTTATTTTACTTTTACCATAAAAGAGCTTTTTATTCACAAAAAAATATTAAATACACCTTGCTCTATTTCTATTGGTTGATAGCAATAGTTGTGGATCGTTGCAGAAAATTGCCAAATGAAATTGAAAAAATCAGAATAATCCCCTCTTCATTTTCTCTATTTAAAGAGCCTATTTCCTCACTAATTAAACACACAAAAATCCAACAGTAACATATCCACTCTTTAATTCTCTATTCCTCTCTTCTCTTCACATCACCAAACCCCATCATCTTTACCTTCTAAAACCGTAACATTTCGCAACTCTCTTCCTCTCGCCTGCATACCCCCACTCCCTTCCATTTCCTCTTCATCAATACAACCTCCCTCAATTTCTCCCTTCTACCAGCATCATTACCGTAAACCACACAAACAACCCCTCCTTCGTCTTTCCTCAATGCCCATCAATTACCCCCTCACCAACTTCACATTATCACCATCGTTCACCAATAACAACACTTCATTTTTTTTGGTAAACTCACTTTTCTTTATTTCTTTCTAATTAATATTTCTGAATTGAAATTAATGTGATGTGTTTCTTTTTATTTGAATGGTAGAGTGTTTGAAATAATTGTGTTGAAATGGGTATTATTGACATTTTTTAGTTCATTTTTGTGTCAATTTTGGGAGAATTTAAATTTAGTTTTGATAATTAATTTGTTTCTCATTAGTTTAGAAATTTGTTTCAATTGGAATTATGAAGTTTAATGCATAGATATACTGGTTGCTCGAGTTTGGTTTAATTGAATAATTCTTGAATTAGAATCAATTTTCCATGTTCGATTTTGAATTGAATAATTTCATGATTTTGATTTGTGTAAATATTCATTTGTTCATGTGCATTCATACAATTTCAATTTTGATTTTATACTTGCTAACACATGCTTTAATTTTTGCAATTTCCTTCATTTTATTTTTATACTGCTTATGCTACTAACTGTTTGTTACTGTGAAGGTTTCCGAAAAATTGTTTCAAGCAATTCATTCCCGCATAGCACATCCATAATTCATACACTTCTCCGTTTACCTCTTTATTGTATTCTTTATTTTTACTATTCTGATTTAATATTTGGTACTGTAAATATATACTTGTACATAATATTTCGACTGTATATTTTATTCACTTCATTTGTAAATAAATTCAGGTTATGTAAATATTATTTTCATCGCGTTGCGATTTTAATTTTTAATTCAGATTAATTGTTGAAAATTGTACGGACGCATATAATTTTTCCCGTGCTGTTAGTTTTGTCTGTATATTTCATGTGATGCAGGGAATCTTATACAGTGAGCTTTATTTGATATCTTGAGCCTTATCCAGTACCGTGAGCGTCATCCATAATTTCTTTTTTCCGTAATTTATTTTCACGTGTTGCACTTCTCGCTTGTGATTCATTGCGCTTTATTCGTTGCTTGGAGTATTATCTTACATCTGGTTTTTTGATGCTGTCAACTTGTGATTTATTTTCACCTGAGGTTTGGTTTACTCTTAGCTTATTTTTTCTGTCTGTGGCTTTAAACCCCAAAGGGATGGGAATACAGTATTGACTTCATCATGTCAAGTACTGGTTTCTTATTCGTTCGGATCCACTTTTCCTTTTACCCTCTTGTACATAGGACATTCTTTTCTCCCATTCTTTAATTTTCAAAACCTTTTCATCTTTTTCAAAATCTTCTTTGTTTATAAACTCGAACCACTTTCATAATAAATCTAGACTTTGTCGAGTGCCTTTTCTTAAAAACTTCTTTTCTATAAACAAACTTCAATTCACTTAATCATACTTCGATGTCGTACCCCAAATTTTCCCTATCTATTTTATTTTTGTCTGGCTTTGAACTTTGCATTCCATTTGCATCATTTTATTATTCAGTCATTTGCATATCCCGCATCTCAGGGAATCAGGCGCTTTGGTTTAAAGTTTTAGGGTTGTGCCCTCTTTATGTTTAATCTTGTTTTGAGGTTTTCTTATTAGGTAAAAAGGAAGCACATCTGATTCTCGATTAGCGGATCATGGAATGAATTGTGTTGTCAGGTTACAAGGTTGGTTCTCGCTCAAATTTATCAGAGCCTGGATTAGGGTTTATTTCCCTATGTGTGCTAATCAAGATGCTAGGGTTTCGAGTTTTTGGTTTCTGGGAAGATGTTTCTCTCGCCTGCCTCGAGGATGGCTCAAAGCTCAGTGCATTAGGTCAAAAATCTCACCTCCTCGCATTTCAAGTTTCTTCTTAAAGCCTCTAAGCCGTTGAGTCGAGAGTTTGAAGTTTAAATTGGCGAGTGTGGAGTTTGGGCACAAGAAATGAGGCTGAAGGTTCATGGTGATCAAGACATGTTTTTGTTGCTTAAGTTACAAGTTATTGTGGGCTGAATATCAAAAGTTGAAGTTTTGGTCAAGAAGTGCAAGTGTGGTTTAAGCATGATATGAAGATCAAGGTTCAAGTGACCGGTGTTTTGGGTTCGAATTAATCAGTGGATTTAAATTCTTAAGCATTTATTTTGTTTGAGAGTTTGATTAGATTTTGAAAGATAAGACGCGTGTTTTTTTTTTGGAATACAAGTTATAACCATTATTCATGATTTCTTGAGATTTAAGTTACAAAGTTGAGATGTGCATTCGAATTGTTCAAGAGAGAATTTCAGAATTTAAACAAGATCGAGAGTTGTTTGATTTCCATACAAGAGAATTCATTCAAAAAAGTATATCATTCAAGCTTTCGTGTCCATTACATTTTTTGGACAGATCGCAGGGCGTATGAAAAATAAATTACAATGATTGGAATACAAATTACATTTGTTTTGTTTACAAAGAAAAGATAGAAATAATTTGTGTTTCTTTAAGTCTTCATCTTCAAGTCATTCATCCTCGCCATGGTATTTTCATCGTTCAATCTCGCTTTGGACCGTCCAATAATCGTGCTCATGAAACAAGAAAAAGAGAAAAGTTAGCAATCAAGCATATAAAAAATTTTCAAACAAGAATTAGTTAATTGATATCTCATCATGAGGGTTTGTATTTGGAATCAGATTAAAAGGGAGTTTGCTTAATCATGGGCCATTTTTTTCCTCTCCCAATTGCAAATCACAAAAAGCTTGTGCCTTTTGGTTCACAAAAAGAAAAAAGAAAAGAAGTTTGCAAATATTCTATTTTTTCTACTGCTGCAAAACAACAACAGCAAGCCAGCAAACAGGTGGCAAAACAAGCATATCAGAACTGTCAAAGCATAGCAGAACAACGCAAATGAACAAACAACAGGCCCACAACATACAACACAAGTAAATGATAGCAGGCTAGCGAAACAAATAGAACAGGCAATGCACAGAAGCAAGGCAACAAACAAAGCCAAGGCAGCATGGCAACCAACAAGCCAGAACAACAACAACAGGCTAGCAGGCCAAGAAAGCTAAGACAAAAAGCAACTACAACATAAATGGTACAGCAGGCCAAGCAAGCAGCAGCACAACGTCAAAGGCAATGCAGTAATAAACATACAAGCAACAAGTCAAAGACTAGCAATAGCCCAAATACCCTATGTCATAATGTTCCAAATGCACAAACCCTTCAGAATTAATTATGAGAAAAAGCACAAAAGCTTTACATCACAGAAAGATGAAAGAGGAAAGATATAGCCTACTGTAATTCAGCCCAAACCAGTCCAAAATTTCTGCTACAGCTATGCTGCAGAAACAAGCCAAACAGTCCAAGAAAACTTCACCCAAACATCAAAATAGACAAAAACAAAACCTGCATCCAAAAAGCACCAAGCCAGCATACCAACAATGTTCAAAATTCCCCAAAATTTCCCCCCTGATTTCCACCCCTGTTGCACTATAAAGAAACACACCACTGTTTCATTGAGATCCTGGACACACAGCCTAAAACACAACAAAGAGGATTTTTCTTTTGGAGGCAGCAAAGGCAAGATCAAAAACATAAAAGAGCCTTAGTTCCAAAAAAATTCTTCAGCAAGAGCAAGATCGAAAAGAGAAAAGGGGTTTTCTTTTCCAAAACATTTTCATCAAGAGAAACAGATCAAAGAAAAACATACCAGGTTTTTTGCTATAACTCATGCTATTTCATTACTGTTCATTTTCATATCTGTATCCAATTTCGATTTCCATTGTCATATTGTTGTGTGTTGTTATCACTAAGAAAACCTCAACCTGTTAAAACCAGCTTATCCATGTAAGAAACCTTAACCTGTACAAAACATAGAAACTTTAAAACACTTAGAACCTGTTAAAGCATAGAAACTGTCGAAACTTAAAATTTGTTAAACCATAGAAACTGTCAAAACCATATAACTTGTCAAAACTCCAAAATCAACTTATAACCTGCTATAACAATAGAACCTATCAAAACCATAAAACTTGTTAACTTAGAACATAAACCAAAACATACTCAAAACTAAAAAACACAGAGGAAAAACAAAAAAACTAGGACGAAATCCATTTGTCCTCCATACCACATCCTCATCATTGTGAAGCCCAAGCGGGAGACCATCGCAGCTAAGCCCACATTCAGTCCGTGGAATCCAAAAAGTAACAGATCCAAAAGCACCTGCAAACCATATCATTTCGAAACACTGACGCGATTACATTACAGACAACAACATCATCATGAAACCCATAGAAGAAGTAGAAGAAGGGTTAATGTCAAAGCTTACTAGTTTTGGCCACCAATTGATGAGATTTACGGCCATACCCCTTTGAGAACCAAGTAAATCTGGAAAATGCATGAGTTGTTACAACGAGCTTATGTTGGACGGTGTTAAGGAGAGGGATAAAACATGCAGATCGAGAGGGAGAGAGAAATTGGTGGTGCGTCTGTGATGATGATGTTGATATGGATGGGAGAGGGAAAGGGTTTAAACAAAGACGCGATTGAGAGGATAAGCATGGAGGTTGAGTGGAGTTTGAGAGGAAATTGAGACAGTAATCGGAGGGAGCATATTGCGTGAGAGAGGAAGAGAAGAGGTTTTGTTGTGAGATAAGAAGAGAGAAGTAGTATCACGTGAGAGGATAGATTGTTTCATTTTGTTTTAATTAAGCTAATTGGAAAATGATCAGAATTAATGTACAAGTTAATCTGCCCTTTCCAAAGAACATAAGCGGCGCCCCTTTATTGCATTAGGGTTCTCAAACTTTTCCTTTCCCTTATCCAAACCGAGTCAGCCCATTGGGCTGCTGGCCCA